>CM070674.1:0-715312 GCA_036346575.1 Dendrocalamus sinicus
TATAGCGAAGCTGCACACGAGCAGGCAACATTTCTGGAGAACCATGGGCAACAGGCTGTATGAGATGCCACGGTGAAGAAACGCCTTCTCTCGTGGATCGTTGCGCCTTTTTGTGAGGACTAGTTGCTAAGTGTCTGTTTTTTCTACGAGATGGAACCACCCAGTGAAGCATAGCTGGGTTACGGCGAAGCTGCACAGGAGCAGGCAACATTTCCGGAAAACCGTAGGCAACAGGCCATATGAGATGCCACAGTGAAGAAACGCCTTCTCTCCTGGATCGTTGCACCTTTTTGTGAGGACTAGTTGGTAAGTGTCTCTTTTTTCTACGAGATGGAACCACCGGGTAAAGCATAGCTGGGTTACAGCAAAGCTGCACAAGAGCAGGCAACATTTCCGGAGAACCATGGGCAACAGGCTGTATGAGATGCCACGGTGAAGAAACGACTTCTCTCGTGGATCGTTGCGCCTTTTTGTGAGGACTAGTTGCTAAGTGTCAATTTTTTCTACGAGATGGAACCACCCGGGGAAGCATAGCTGGGTTACGGCGAAGCTGCACAGGAGCAGGCAACATTTCCGGAGAACCATGGGCAACAGGCTGTATAAGATGCCACGGTGAAGAAACACCTTCTCTCGTGGATCGTTGCGCCTTTTTGTGAGGACTAGTTGCTAAGTGTCTGCTTGTTCTACGAGATGGAACCACCCGGTGAAGCATAGCTGGTTTCTGCGGAAGCACAGAGCGAGCAACATTTCTGGAGAACCATGGGCAACAGGCTGTATGAGATGCCACGGTGAAGAGACGTCTTCTCTCGTGGATCGTTGTGCCTTTTTGTGAGGACTTGTTGCTAAGTGTTTGTTTTTTCTACGAGATGGAACCACCCGGTGAAGCATAGCTGGTTTACGGCGAAGCTGCACAGGAGCAGGCAACATTTTTGGAGAACCATGGGCAACAGTTTGTATGAGATGCCACGGTGAAGAGACGCCTTCTCTCGTGGATCGTTGCGCCTTTTTGTGAGGACTAGTTTCTAAGTGTCTGTTTTTTCTATGAGATGGAACCACCCGTTGAAGCATAGTCTGGAGCGAGCAACATTTTTGGAGAACCATGGGCAACAGTGTATGAGATGCCACGGTGAAGAGCATCGTTGCGCCTTTTGTGAGGACTAGTTTCTAAGTGTCTATTTTTCTAGAGATGGAACCATGAAGCATAGCAAGCTCACGAGGCGAGCAACATTTCACGTGGGCAGATGCCACGGTGAAGAAACGCCTTCTCTCGTGGATCGTTGCGCCTTTTTGTGAGGACTAGTTGCTAAGTGTCTGTTTTTTCTACGAGATGGAACCACCCGGTAAAGCATAGCTAGGTTACAGCAAAGCTGCACAGGAGCAGGCAACATTTCCAGAGAACCATGGGCAGCAGGCTGTATGAGATGCCACGGTGAAGAAACGCCTTCTCTCGTGGATCGTTGCGCCTTTTTGTGAGGACTAGTTGCTAAGTGTCTATTTTTTCTACGAGATGGAACCACCCGGTGAAGCATAGCTGGAGTTACTGCGAGAAGCTCGCACAGAGCGAGCAACATTTCGGAGAACCATGAGCAACAGTCGTATGAGATGCCACGGTAAAGAAACGCCTTCTCGTGGATCGTTGCGCCTTTTGTGAGGACTAGTTGCTAAGTGTCTATTTTTCTACGGATGGAACCACCCGGTGAAGCATAGCTGGTTAGTTCGGTCGCAGTGCCTGAGCAGGAACATTTCCGGAGAACCATGGGCAACAGTCAGTATGAGATGCCACGGTGAAGAAACGCCTTCTCGTGGATCGTTGTGCCTTTTGTGAGGACTAGTTGCTAAGTGTCTATTTTTCTACGAGATGGAACCACCGGTGAAGCATAGTTGGATTCTGTGAAGCTGCACAGAGCGAGCAACATTTCCGGAGAACCATGGCAACAGGCTGTATGAGATGCCACGGTGAAGAAACGCCTTCTCTCGTGGATCGTTGCGCCTTTTTGTGAGGACTGGTTGCTAAGTGTCTGTTTTTTCTACGAGATGGAACCACCCGGTGAAGCATAGCTAGAGTTACTGTAAGCCGCACAGCGAGCAACATTTCTGGAGAACCATGGGCAACAGGCTGTATGAGATGCCACGGTGAAGAAACGCCTTCTCTCGTGGATCGTTGCGCCTTTTTGTGAGGACTAGTTGCTAAGTGTCTGTTTTTTCCACGAGATGGAACCACCCGGTGAAGCATAGCCGGGTTACGACGAAGCTGCACAGGAGTAGGCAACATTTCCGGAGAACCACGGGCAACAGGTTGTATGAGATGCCACGGTGAAGAATCGCCTTCTCTCGTGGATCGTTACGCCTTTTTGTGAGGACTAGTTGCTAAGTGTCTATTTTTTTCTACGAGATGGAACCACCCGGTGAAGCATAGCTGGGTTAGGGCGAAGCTGCACAGGAGCAGGTAACATTTCCGGAGAACCATGGGCAACAGGCTGTATGAGATGCCACGGTGAAGAAACGTCTCCTTTCGTGGATCGTTGCGCCTTTTTCTGAGGACTAGTTGCTATGTGTCTGTTTTTTCTACGAGATGGAACCACCCGGTGAAGCATAGCTGGGTTACGGTGAAGCTGCACAGGAGCAAGCAATATTTCCGGAGAACCATGGGCAACAGGCTGTATGAGATGCCACGGTGAAGAAACACCTTCTCTCGTGGATTGTTGTGCCTTTTTCTGAGGACTAGTTGCTAAGTGTCTATTTTTTCTACGAGATGGAACCACCCGGTGAAGCATAGCTGGGTTACGGCGAAGCTGCACAGGTGCAAGCAATATTTCCGGAGAACCATGGGCAACAGGCTGTATGAGATGCCACGGTGAAGAAACGCCTTCTTTCGTGGATCGTTGCGCCTTTTTGTGAGGACTAGTTGCTAAGTGTCTATTTTTTCTACGAGATGGAACCACCCGGTGAAGCATAGCTGGGTTAGGGTGAAGCTGCACAGGAGCAGGCAACATTTCTGGAGAACCATGGGCAACAAGTTGTATGATATGCTAAGTGTCAATTTTAGTGAGGACGAGTAGCTAAGTGTCAATTTTATCAACGAGATGGAACCTCGTAGTGTCGCATAACTGGGCTACAGTGAAGTTAGATAGGAGCAGGCAATATTTCTGGAGAACCGTGGGGCAACAGGCTGTTTGAGATGCCACGGTGAAGAAACGCCTTCTCTCGTGGATCGTTGCGCCTTTTTGTGAGGACTAGTTGCTAAGTATCTATTTTTTCTACGAGGTGGAACCACCCGGTGAAGCATAGCTGGGTTACGGCGATGTTGCACAGGAGCAGGCAACATTTCCGGAGAACCATGGGCAACAAGTTGTATGATATGCCACGGTGAAGAAACGCCTTCTCTCGTGGATCGTTGCGCCTTTTTGTGAGGACTGGTTGCTAAGTGTCTGTTTTTTCTACGAGATGGAACCACCCGGTGAAGCATAGCTTGCTAACGACGAAGCTGCACAGGAGCAGACAACATTTCTGGAGAACCATGGGCAACAGGCTGTATGAGATGCCACGGTGAAGAAACGCCTTCTTTCGTGGATCGTTGCGCCTTTTTGGGAGGACTAGTTGCTAAGTGTCTGTTTTTTCTACGACATGGAACCACCCGGTGAAGCATAGCTGGGTTAGGGTGAAGCTGCACAGGAGCAGGCAACATTTCTGGAGAACCATGGCCAACAGGCTGTATGAGATGCCACGGTGAAGAAACGTCTCCTCTCGTGGATCATTGCGCCTTTTTGTGAGGACTAGTTGCTAAGTGTCTGTTTTTCCTACGAGATCTAACCTCCCGGTGAAGCATAGCTGGAGTTCTGCGGCTCTGCACAAAGAGCAACATTTCCGGAGAAACATGGGCAACAGGCTGTATGAGATGCCACGGTGAAGAAACGCCTTCTCTCGTGGATCTTTGCGCCTTTTTGTGAGGACTAGTTGCTAAGTGTCCATTTGTTTCTACGAGATGGAACCACCCAGTGACGCATTGCTGGGTTACGATGAAGTTGCACAGCTGGGTTACGGTGAAGCTGCACAGGAGCAGGCAACATTTTCGGAGAACCATGCGCAACAGGCCGTATGAGATTCCACGGTGAAGAAATGCTTTCTCTCGTGGATCGTTACGCGTTTTAGTGAGAACGAGTAGCTAAGTTTCAATTTTATCTATGAGATGGAACCTCCTGGTGACGCATGACTGGGCTACTGTGAAGTTAGATAGGAGCAGACAATATTTCCGGAGAACCATGGGCAACAGGCTACATGAGATGCCACGTTCAAGAAACGCCTTCTCTCGTGGATCGTTGCGCATTTTAGTGAGGACGAGTACCTAAGTGTCAATTTTATCTACGAGATGGAACCTCCTGGTGACGCATAACTGGGCTACAGTGAAGTTAGATAGGAGCAGGCAATATTTCCGGAGAACCGTGGGGCAACAGGCTATATTTATGAGATGCCACGGTGAAGTAACGCCTTCTCTCGTGGATCATTGCGCCTTTTTGTGAGGACTAGTTGCTAAGTGTCCATTTGTTTCTACGAGATGGAACCACCCAGTGACGCATAGCTGGGTTACGATGAAGCTGCACAGGAGGAGGCAACAGGCAATATTTTTGGAGAACCATGGGCAACAGGCTATATGAGATGCCGCGGTGAAGAAACACCTTCTCTCGTAGATCGTTGCACGTTCTAGTGACGACGAGTAGCTAAGTGTCAATTTTATCTCCGAGATGGAACCTTCTGGTGACGCATAACTGGGCTACAGTGACGTTAGATAGGAGCAGGCCATATTTCCAGAGAACCGTGGGGCTACAGGCAGTGTGAGATGCCACGGTGAAGTAACGCCTTCTCTCGTGGATCGTTGCGCATTTTTTTTAGGACTAGTTGCTAAGTGTCCATTTTTTCTACGAGATGGAACCACCCGGTGACGCATAGCTGGGTTACGGTGAAGCTGCATAGGAGTTTGCAACAATTCCAGAGAACCATGGGCAACAGGCTATATGAGATGCCACGGTGAAGAAACACCTTCTCTCGTCGATCGTTGCACGTTTTAGTGAGGTCGAGTAGCTAAGTGTTAATTTTATCTACAAGATGGAACATCCTGGTGACGCATAACTGGGCTACAGTGAAGTTAGATAGGAGCAGGCAATATTTCCGGAGAACCGTGGGGCAACCGGCTGTATGACATGCCACGGTGAAGGAACGCCTTCTCTCGTGGATCGTTGCGCCTTTTTGTGGGGACTAGTTGCTAAGTGTCCATTTTTTCTACGAGATGGAATCACCCGATGACGCATAGCTGGGTTACGGTGAAGCTGCACAAGAGCAGGCAACATTTCCGGAGAACCATGGGCAACAGGCTATATGAGATGCCACGGTGAAGAAACGCCTTCTCTCGTAGATCGTTGCGCGTTTTAGAGAGAACTAATAGCTAAGTGTCAATTTTATCTACAAGATGGAACCTCCTGGTGACGCATAACTGGGCTACAGTGAAGTTAGATAGGAGCAGGCAATATTTCCGGAGAACCGTGGGGCAACAGGCTCTATGAGATGCCACGGTGAAGTAACGCCTTCTCTCGTGGATCGTTGCGCCTTTTTGTGAGAACTAGTTGGTAAGTGTCCATTTTTTCTACGAGATGGAACCACCCGGTGACGCATAGTTGGGCTACATGAGATGCCACGGTGAGGAAACGCCTTCTCTCGTGGATCGTTGCGCGTTTTAGTGAGGACTAGTTGCTAAGTGTCCATTTTTTTCTACGAGATGGAACCACCCGGTGACCCATATCTGGGTTACGGTGAAGCTGCACAGGAGCAGGCAACATTTTCGGAGAACCATGGGCAACAGGCTATATGAGATGCCACAGTAAGGAAACGCCTTCTCTCGTGAATCGTTGCGCGTTTTAGTGACGACGAGTAGCTAAGTGTCAATTTTATCTATGAGATGGAACCTCCTGGTGACGCATTACTGGGCTACAGTGAAGTTAGATAGGTGCAGGCAATATTTCCGGAGAACCGTGGGGCAACAGGCTGTATGAGATGCCACGGAGAAGTAACACCTTCTCTCGTGGATCGTTGCGCCTTTTTGTGAGGACTAGTTGCTAAGTGTCCATTTTTTGTACGAGATGGAACCACCCGGTGACGCATAGCTGGGTTACGGTGAAGCTGGACAGGACCAGGCAACATTTTCGGAGAACCGTGGGGCAACAGGCTATATAAGATGCCACGGTGAAGAAACGCCTTCTCTCGTGGATCGTTCCGCATTTTAGTGAGGACGAGTAGCTAATTTTCAATTTTATCTGCGCGATGGAACCTCCTTGTGATGCATGACTGGGCTACAGTGAAGTTAGATAGGAGCAGGCGATATTTCCAGAGAACCGTGAGGCAATAGGCTGTATGACATGCCACGGTGAAGTAACGCCTTCTCTCGTGGATCGTTGTGCATTTTTGTGAGAACTAGTTGCTAAGTGTCCATTTTTTCTACGAGATGGAACCACCCGGTGACGCATAGCTGGGTTATGGTGAAGCTGCATAGGAGCAGGCAACATTTTCGGAGAACCATGGGCAACAGGCTATATGAGATGCCACGGTGAGGAAACGCATTCTCTCGTGAATTGTTGCGCGTTTTAGTGTGGACGAGTAGCTAAGTTTCAATTTTATCAACGAGATGGAACCTCCTGGTGACGCATAACTGGGCTACAGTGAAGTTAGATAGGAGCAGGCAATATTTCCGGAGAACCGTGGGGCAACAGGCTGTATGAGATGCCACGGTGAAGTAACGCCCTCTCTCGTGGATCGTTGCGCCCTTTTGTGAGGACTAGTTGCTAAGTGTCCATTTTTTCTACAAGATGGAACCACCCGGTGACGCATAGCTGGGTTACGGTGAAGCTGCACAGGAGCAGGCAACATTTCTGGAGAACCATGGGCAACAGGCTATATGAGATACCACGGTAAGGAAACGCCTTCTCTCGTGCATCGTTGCGCGTTTTAGTGAGGACGAGTAGCTAAGTGTCAATTTTATCTACGAGCTGGAACCTCCTGGTGACGCATAACTAGGCTACAGTGAAGTTAGATAGGAGCAGGCAATATTTCTAGAGAACCGTGGGGCAAGAGGCTGTATGAGATGCCACGGAGAAGTAAGACCTTCTCTCGTGGATCGTTGCGCCTTTTTGTAAAGACTAGTTGCTAAGTGTCAATTTTATCTACGAGATGGAACCTCCTGGTGACGCATAACTGGGCTACAGTGAAGTTAGATACGAGCAGGCAATAGTTCCAGAGAACCGTAAGGCAACAGGCTGTATGACACGCCACGGTGAAGTAACGCCTTCTCTCGTGGATCGTTGCGCATTTTTCTGAGGACTAGTTGCTAAGTGTCCATTTTTTCTACGAGATGGAACCACCCGGTGACGCATAGCTGGGTTTCGGTGAAGCTGCATAGGAGCAGGCAACATTTCTAGAGAACCATGGGCAACAGGCCATATGAGATGCCACGGTGAAGAAATGCCTTCTCTTGTGGATCGTTGCGCGTTTTAGTGAGGACGAGTAGCTAAGTGTCAACTTTATCAACGAGATGGAACCTCCTGGAGACGCATAACTGGGCTACAGAGAAGTTAGATAGGAGCAGGCAATATTTCCAGAGAACCGTGGGGCAACAGGCTGTATGAGATGCCACGGTGAAGCAACGCCTTCTCTCGTGGATCGTTGCGCCTTTTTGTGAGGACTAGTTGCTAAGTGTCCATTTTTTATACGAGATTGAACCACCCGGTGACGCATAGCTGGGTTACAGTGAAGCTGCACAGGAGCAGGCAACATTTTTGGAGAACCACGGGCAACAGGCTATATGAGATGCCACGGTGAGGAAACGCCTTCTCTCGTGGATCGTTGCGCGTTTAGTGAGGACGAGTAGCTAAGTGTCAATTTTATCTACGAGATGGAACCTCCTGGTGACGCATAACAGGGCTACAGTGAAGTTAGATAGGAACAGGTCATATTTCCGGAGAACCATGGGGCAACAGGCTGTGTGAGATGCCACGGAGAAGTAACACCTTCTATCGTGGATCGTTGCGCCTTTTTGTGAGGTCTAGTTGCTAAGTGTCCATTTTTTTTACGAGATGGAACCACCCAGTGGCGCATAGCTGGGTTACGGTGAAGCTGCACTGGAGTAGGCAACATTTTCGGAGAACCATGAGCAACAGGCTATATGAGATGCCACGGTGAAGAAACGCCTTCTCCTGTGGATCGTTGCGCATTTTAGTGAGGACGAGTAGCTAAGTTTCAATTTTATCTACGAGATGGAACCACTTGGTGACGCATAACTGGGCTACAGTGAAGTTAGATAGGAGCAGGCAATATTTCCGGAGAACCGTGAGGCAACAGGCTGTATGACATGCCACGGTGAAGTAACGCCTTCTCTCGTGTATCGTTGAGCATTTTTGTGAGGACTAGTTGCTAAGTGTCCATTTTTTCTACGAGATGGAACCACCCGGTGACGCATAGCTGGGTTACGGTGAAGCTGCACAGGAGCAGGCAACATTTTCGGGGAACCATGGGCAACAGGCTATATGAGATGCCACGGTGAGGAAACGCCTTCTCTCGTGGATAGTTGCGCGTTTTAGTGAGGACGAGTAGCTAAGTGTCAATTTTATCAACGAGATGGAACCTCGTAGTGTCGCATAACTGGGCTACAGTGAAGTTAGATAGGAGCAGGCAATATTTCTGGAGAACCGTGGGGCAACAGGCTGTTTGAGATGCCACGGTGAAGTAACGCCTTCTCTCATGGATCGTTGCGCCTTTTTGTGAGGACTAGTTGCTAAGTGTCCATTTTTTCTATGAGATGGAACCACCCGGTGACGCATAGCTGGGTTACGGTGAAGCTGCACAGGAGCAGGCAATATTTCTGGAGAACCATGGGCAACAGGCTATATGAGATGCCACGGTGAGAAACGCCTTCTCTCGTGCATCGTTGCGCGTTTTAGTGAGGACGAGTAGCTAAGTGTCAATTTTATCTACGAGATGGAACCTCCTGGTGACGCATAACTAGGCTACAGTAAAGTTAGATAGGAGCAGGCAGTATTTCCGGAGAACCGTGGGGCAAGAGGCTGTATGAGATGCCACGGAGAAGTAACACCTTCTCTCGTGGATCGTTGCGCCTTTTTGTAAGGACTAGTTGCTAAGTGTTCATTTTTTGTACGAGATGGAACCACCCGGTGACGCATAGCTGGGTTACGGTGAAGCTGCACACGAGCAGGCAACATTTTTGGAGAACCATGGGCAACAGGCTATATGAGATGCCACGGTGAAGAAACGCCTTCTCTCATGGATCGTTGCGCGTTTTAGTGAGGACGAGTAGCTAAGTTTCAATTTTATCTACGAGATGGAACCTCCCGTGACGCATAAGCGGGCTCTGATGAAGTTAGATAGGAGCAGGCAGTATTTACGGAGAACCGTGAGGCAACAGGCTGTATGACATGCCACGGTGAAGTAACGCCTTCTCTCGTGGATGGTTGCGCATTTTTGTGAGGACTAGTTGCTAAGTGTCCATTTTTTTCTACGAGATGGAACCACCCGGTGACGCATAGCTGGGTTACGGTGAAGCTGCACAGGAGCAAGCAATATTTCCGGAGAACCATGGGCAACAGGCTATATGAGATGCCACGGTGAGAAAACGCCTTCTCTCGTGGATCGTTGCGCGTTTTAGAGGACGAGTAGCTAAGTGTCAACTTTATCAACGAGATGGAACCTCCTGGTGACGCATAACTGGGCTACAGTGAAGTTAGATATGAGCAGGCAATATTTCCGGAGAACCGTGGGGCAACAAGCTGTATGAGATGCCACGGTGAAGTAACGCCTTCTCTCGTGGATCGTTGCGCCTTTTTGTGAGGACTAGTTGCTAAGTGTCCATTTTTTCTACGAGATGGAACCACCCGGTGACGCATAGCTGGGTTACGGTGAAGCTGCACAAGAGCAGGCAACATTTCTGGAGAACCATGGGCAACAGGCTATATGAGATGCCACGGTGAGGAAACGCCTTCTCTCGTGGATCGTTGCGTGTTTTAGTGAGAACGAGTAGCTAAGTGTCAATTTTATCTACAAGATGGAACCACCTGGTGACGCATAACTAGGCTACAGTGAAGTTAGATAGGAGCAGGCAACATTTCCGAAGAACCATGGGCAACAGGCTACGTGAGATGCCACGGTGAGTGATGGGGACAGGGTCCCGATCTTCCAACAGGTTCTGGATATGTTCAATTTGGTGGAGGTGCGCCACAAATCGATCCGGCTTCCGAACGACACGTTCCGAACCCCGCAATCGCAGCACCACGTCTCCTCAGGTTATCAACCGTGCGTGGCCCGGTTGACCTCGCCAAGAAGGCTATTCCTTGCCTGCGAATCGAAGAACACAAGCAAGAATAAGGAAGAACACAACTGAATTGCGGATGTATTGATGTAGCACTCGAAAAGTTGGGGTCCCACAAACCGATGAACGGTGAAACTGTTCAAAGACAGAATTAATCTAAGCAAAACCCAAACCCTAATGGTGGGGGTGGCGGCTGGATATAAAGGAGTGAGGGGTGTGCAAAACCCCTGGACGCGCCCCTAATGGGCTCCAACACGATACAAAGCCGATCGGCCCAAAAGACGGTGACGCAGCACCCTGACAGATTCTTAATGCCCACTTGTTTTGACTATTCCTGTTGACTCAGACAGAATTTTGACATGGGACCATATCCATTGGAAAGGTAGTCTTCTCAGCTTTCCATACATATGTAGAACGTCCAAAACGGAGTCCGGATGCGATCTGGGCGTCCGTTTTAGTGCGGCCTGATCCTAGACTCCGAATTGGATTCGAAGTCAGTTTGAGTTGGGCCTCCAACATGATTCGACCGCCCTTGCTGGACTTGTGCGCCTCGTAGTCCTTCTCCAAGTACTTCTAGGTCCTCTCCATGGTTCCTAATCATAATTAAATCATTAGGTAGCAATCGATTCTCAAGTGAACAAAAAGAAGTACTTAGGAACGAGCTGACCTGTAAATTCAATTGTCGGGCGCGAGCTCTAGTGATTGGTCCTTGAATGTCAAGTGGAGGAGTATTGTGTGTATCCGAAGAAGTGATGTCCTCATCAGTGAGGAAACGCCTTTTCTCGTGGATCGTTGCCCGTTTTAGTGAGGACTAGTTGCTAAGTGTCCATTTTTTCTACGAGATGGAACCACCCGGTGACGCATAGTTGGGTTACGGTGAAGCTGCACAGGAGCAGGCAACATGTTCGGAGAACCATGGGCAACAGGCTATATGAGATACCACGGTGAAGAAACGCCTTCTCTCATGGATCGTTGCGCCTTTTTGTGAGGACTAGTTGCCAAGTGTCCATTTTTTCTACGAGATGGAACCACCCGGTGACGCATAGCTGGGTTACGGTGAAGTTGCACAGGAGCAGGAAACATTTCCGGAGAACCATGGGCAACAGGCTATATGAGATGCCACGGTGAGGAAACGCCTTCTCTCGTGGATCGTTGCGCGTTTTAGTGAGAACGAGTAGCTAAGTGTCAATTTTATCAACGAGATGGAACCTCCTGGTGACGCATAACTGGGCTACAGTGAAGTTAGATAGGAGCAGGCAATATTTCTGGAGAACCGTGGGGCATCAGGCTGTATGAGATGCCACGGAGAAGTAACACCTTCTCTCGTGGATCGTTCGCCTTTTTGTGAGGACTAGTTGCTAAGTGTCCATTTTTTGTACGAGATGGAACCACCCGGTGACGCATAGCTGGGTTACGGTAAAGCTGCACAAGAGCTGGCAACATTTTTGGAGAACCATGGGAAAGGCTATATGAGATGCCACGTTCAAGAAACGCCTTCTCTCGTGGATCGTTGCGCGTTTTAGTGAGGACGAGTAGCTAAGTTTCAATTTTATCTACGAGATGGAACCTCCTGGTGACGCATAACTAGGCTAAAGTGAAGTTAGATAGGAGCAGGCAATATTT
This sequence comes from Dendrocalamus sinicus, assembly GCA_036346575.1. Classification (NCBI taxonomy): domain Eukaryota; kingdom Viridiplantae; phylum Streptophyta; class Magnoliopsida; order Poales; family Poaceae; genus Dendrocalamus; species Dendrocalamus sinicus. The sequence continues at coordinate 11,984 of CM070674.1, forward strand.
TCGGAGAACCGTGAGGAAACAGGCTGTATGACATGCCACGGTGAAGTAACGTCTTCTCTCGTGGATCGTTGCGCATTTTTGTGAGGACTAGTTGCTAAGTGTCCATTTTTTCTACGAGATGGAACCACCCGGTGACGCATAGCTGGGTTACGGTGAAGTTGCACAGGAGCAGGCAACATTTCCGGAGAACCATGGGCAATAGGCTATATGAGATGCCACGGTGAGAAAACGCCTTCTCTCGTGGATAGTTGCGCGTTTTAGTGAGGACGAGTAGCTAAGTATCAATTTTATCAATGAGATGGAACCTCCTGGTGACGCATAACTGTGCTACAGTGAAGTTAGATACGAGCAGCCAATATTTTCGGAGAACCGTGGGGCAACAGGCTGTATGAGATGCCACGGTGAAGTAACGCCTTCTCTCGTGGATCGTTGCGCCTTTTTGTGAGGACTACTTGCTAAGTGTCCATTTTTTCAATGAGATGGAACCACCCGGTGACGCATAGTTGGGTTACGTGCACAGGAGCAGGCAACATTTCCAGAGAACCGTGGGCAATAGGCTACATGAGATGCCACGGTGAGGAAACGTCTTTTCTCGTGGATCGTTGCGCGTTTTAGTGAGGACTAGTTGCTAAGTGTCCATTTTTTCTACGAGATGGAACCACCCGGTGACGCATATCTGGGTTACGGTGAAGCTGCATAGGAGCAGGCAATATTTTCGGAGAACCATGGGCAACAGGCTATATGAGATGCCACGGTGAGGAAACGCCTTCTCTCTTGGATCGTTGCGCGTTTTAGTGACGACGAGTAGCTAAGTGTCAATTTTATCTACGAGATGAAACCTCCTGGTGACGTATAACTGGGCTACAGTGAACTTAGATAGGTGCAGGCAATATTTTCGGAGAACTTTGGGGCAACAGGCGGTATGAGATGCCACGGAGAAGTAACACCTTCTCTCGTGGATCGTTGTGCCTTTTTGTGAGGACTAGTTGCTAAGTGTCCATTTTTTGTACGAGATGGAACCACCCGGTGATGCATAGCTGGGTTACGGTGAAGTTGCACAGGAGCAGGCAACATTTTCGGAGAACCATGGGCAACAGGCTATTTGAGATGCCACGGTGAAGAAACGCCTTCTCTCTTGGATCGTTGCGCGTTTTAGTGAGGACGAGTTGCTAAGTTTCAATTTTGTCTACGAGATGGAACCTCCTGGTGACGCATAACTGGGCTACAGTGAAGTTAGATAGGAGCAGGCAATATTTCCGGAGAACCGTGAGGCAACAGGCTGTATGACATGCCACGGTGAAGTAACACCTTCTCTCGTGGATCGTTGCACATTTTTGTGAGGACTAGTTGCTAAGTGTCCATTTTATCTACGAGACGGAACCACCCGGTGACGCATAGCTGGGTTACGGTGAAGCTGCACAGGAGCAGGCAACATTTCCGGAGAACCATGGGCAACAGGCTATATGAGATGCCACGGTGAGGAAACGCCTTCTCTCGTGGATCGTTGCGTGTTTTAGTGAGGACGAGTAGCTAAGTGTCAATTTTATCAACGAGATGGAACCTTTTGGTGATGTATAACTGGGCTACAGTGAAGTTAGATAGGAGCAGGCAATATTTTCGGAGAACCGTGGGACAACAGGCTATATGAGATGTCACGGTGAGGAAATGCCTTCTCTCGTGGATCGTTCCGCGTTTTAGTGAGGACGAGTAGCTAAGTGTCAATTTTATCTACGAGATGGAACCTCCTGGTGACGCATAACTGGGCTACAGTGAAGTTAGATAGGAGCAGGCAATATTTCGGGAGAACCGTGGGGCAACAGGCTGTATGAGATGCCACAGTGAAGTAACGCCTTCTCTCGTGGATCGTTGCGCCTTTTTGTGAAGACTAGTTGCTAAGTGTCCATTTTTTGTACGAGATGGAACCACCCGATGACGCATAGCTAGGTTATGGTGAAGCTGCACAGGAGCAGGCAATATTTTCGGAGAACCATGCGCAACAGGCTATATGAGATGCCACGGTGAAGAAACGCCTTCTCTCGTGAATTGTTGCGCGTTTTAGTGAGGACGAGTAGTGTTGTGGTTACAGACCAAATAGAGAGAGAGATGGTAGTGAGGAATGGGAGGATGTGGCGTGTCTTCCCCCTCACCCTGATATATATATATTCATGCAGGGTATACTTTTACAATCGTGCCCTTACATCTGTATATCCCTCCTAGGGGTATTTGAGTCATTGCACATGTTCTACTCTGGTCTTTATAGTCTTCTATCGAACTCTTTGGGTTTAGGTGGGGCCACCCCTACAACAGAGCCTCTCATGGTGAAGGGCTTCACCGGCGGCCATGTTGCCGAGTCCTTTGGCCCTCCGTCCTGCGGCTGTGAACCTCTCGGTTTGCATAATCTTAATGTACTTGGGCGCTGTGGCGGAAGCCGCGGTGATGTCGAAGTGGTCACGCGCTCCGTCCCCTACCCTTGAGCGGGTGGCGTGCGAGCTGGCGCCAAAGTCGGCAGAGGCGCGCGCTCCGTCCCCTACCCTTCGAGCGGGTGGCGGCGAGCTGGCGCCCAGTCGACGAGGCGCCAAGCGCCCGTCCCTACACTTCAGCGGGTGGCGCGAAGCTAGCGCCCAAGTCGGCGAGCGCGCGCACTCCGTCTCCTACCCTTGAGCGAGTGGCGGTGGTGGCGCCCATGTCGGCGTGAAGCGCGCGCGCCCGTCCCCTACCCTTCGAATGGGTGGCGGCAAAGCCGCGCCCAAGCCAAAGAGGCGCGCGCTCCGTCCCCTACCCTTCGAGCGGGTGGTAGTGAAGGCGCCCAAGTCGGCGTGAAGCGCGCGCTCGCCCCTACCGCCGAGCGGGTGGCGGGAGGCGCCCAAATCAACGTGAAGCGCGCGCCCGCCCCTACCCTTGAGCGGGTGGCGCTGGCCGGCGCCCAAGCGGCAGAGGCGCGCGCGCGCTCCGCCCCTACCCTTCGAGCGGGTGGCGGCGGCCGCGCCTGCCGGCAGTAGAGGCGCGCGCGCTCCGTCCCCTACCCTTGAGCGGGTGGCGCTGGCCGGCGCCCAAGTCGGCGTGAAGCGCGCGCCGCCCCTGCCGTTTGGAGGCTAACATGACCGTGCGGAGGGGTAGTGCGCTTTTAATGGCGGCTGGAATTGCGCCGACGCCTATCCTGGCAGAGGTCATAGAGCAGTCTGGCATGTCGTTGCGGGACACGCGGTGACTCGCGGTTGGCGCGTCGTGGGATGTGAGCGGTTGCGTGACTGCAACTGTTCGCCTCTTCCCCAGGGAAATGGGACGTGTGTTGAAGGGGTGGTGGCGTTCGTGCGCTGTTTGGCCACCTACCGGGCACGCCCCTCTAGGCCCTGGCGATCCTTCTTTCCAACCCATGGGTAGCCGAACCGTCGTAAGCTTGGTCTGTCTGCGTTTGAAACCGCAGGGAGGCGGCGGGCTTTATAAAGTGCCTTGTTGAGGTGGGAGCGCTCCTTCTACTTTGCCACCTTGTTCTCGCCTTTTCTTGTGCTGCCGTGCGCCGGCTTCTTGCTTTGCTTCCTTCGCCGCGATCGCAAGAGTAATGGCCGGGCATGAGGACGCCTCGCCATCCGGTGGCGATTCCTTGCCAGCCGGGCGAGGAGTCCCATCCGCCGGAAGTGTGGCGGTGCCGCGGGTGAGCTCACTCGCCAACAGATGGTGGGACGCCATGGAGCACTCGGGGGGCCGCTGCTCGCGTGTGCTGGGGAGGAGCCGCGTAACTGAAGAGGCGCTGCGACAACTTGAGCGGGAAGGAAGATCCAAGATCGCAGCAGGCTCGCCTACCTTGCCGCGACGAGGCGAGCCGAAGCCCGGGCAATGGAGGCGATTGTTTCGTTGCTTTCTTTGCTGGCTCTGCGAATTCCCTCGCGTTGCTTGTGGGCGAAGTCCTACAGCCTCACGGGTTGGAGATAGCCCACCGACTCCAAACGCCATAGTCGCTTGGTTGTTTATGCGTGGGCGTCGCGGACGAAGAAGCGGCGTCGGTGCGGCACTGTTCGCCACTGCATGCGGCGCGTGCGGCCGGAAAGTTGAGGCGATGTCCAACTTTGGCGGCGGGACCGTGCTCGGGCGTCGTGTTCGGCGTTGTTCCTGCCCGACCTCCTTGGGAAATGGGAATCGGTGGACGCGGCGATGGTTTTACTATCTCGTGATCGACAAGAGCGCCTGCAATGCCGAGGTGGGCGATCGCGTTCAACGATTCGCCGAGCTCGAAGGCGGAGGTTGACGATGCGCAAAGGCTACAGAGCCTTGTCGGTGTCTCCCGTCGGATGAGCATGCGCAACCTGGCCGAGGAGTTCACCGTGTATGGGGTGGCGCCACTTTCTAAGTGGAAGTATGCTGGACGGGGCGACAACCGTGAGGACGGGTCAAGCCCAGCCAAGTCCCGCCTGCTTCCGCCCTCCGCTCCTTGTAAGCCACCGAGCGTATCTGTATGTACGCCCTTAAACCTGCGTGGTCCCTGCTTGATTGTCGTGTTATCCTTTGTGCAGTGACTCGGCTGGAGGACGCGGAGCATGCGGTTGCGGCGCTCCTCGGCCCGTACACGCTGAAAGAACACCAGATTCGCTAGGCCGCAGTCGCCGCAGCTAAACAAGGGCGATGGCCGCACTGCGAGTTTCAGGTATTGCGGTGCTGAGCGCGCGACCGGCGGGAGCTTCGCGGATGCTCGAAGCCATCACGGTGGTGGCAATCGAGCGAGGGCGCCGTCTTTGCGGCGGACTCGCTCGCGGCCACCATATGCGACCCTCAGGCACGCCGGCGGCGGCGGCTCGAGGGGCGCGCCTCGACTCCTCTGTAGCCCTTGCCGATGCCGACGGACTGCGCTGGCGGCCATCGTTGGAGTTAGAAACCGCTAATCCGGGGACATCGTCGCGGTGAGGGGGCTGTGGATAGTGGTTTGCCGCCGCCCCTACTACTGGCCGCCAAGATCGCCTCTGCGCGGATATTGCGAGCGCCACCACAGCTGCGCCGGGAGCACCGCGAAGAGTCGCCGAATCGCCTCGGTAGCGCCCTCACTCAGTCCGTCGCCCCCCGGCGTCGATCTGCGTCGCGGGCTCTGGCTCGAGATGACGCTGGGCGGACAAAGGGGCCTTCACGCCGAGCACTGAGGCGGCCGCACCCCAACCTGCGACCGAACCGGCAGTGCCTCTCCCTGCGACGAGGGGCGCAGAAGGTAGGTGCGACTCCCCTTCTTCGCACGACTTCACGAAACTCTCTCCGATCTGCTCGCTCATTCCGTCGACCTCGGGAGAGACAAGGTCTCCTGACGCGAAGGATCGAGCAGCGGAGGTGTGCGCCAAGTCCAAAACTCGCGCGAATGCCCCTCGGTGCTTGTTGCGGCCGAGGCGCCAACGTGTCGGTGGCCTCGACGCGGTGGGGCGAACCGTTCTCTCGAACTTCCTCCCGCGCTTGAGATACCCGGCGTCCTTACGGCGCCGCAGAGCGCGAACAACGGCCTTGACCGACAAGCGCCGCCCTCGTGCGGGAGACCACCTAGCACTTGCACCGCGAGCCGGAAATAAGGGTAATTAAGTATCGCGCGCCTACCGCTAGGGTACCTTTGGCATTTGTTTGAAGTCGTTGTTCTGTCGGGCTTGCTATCGGCCAGCGCTGACGAGGTCGCGTTCGAGTGAAGAGCTATGGAAGCCACCTTGAGCGATGGGCGACGCTTGCGCAAATGGCGGGCGAAGAGCTTCACGCTACCGGAGGGTGCCGTGGGGGCGTGCACCGAGGCCGAGGAAGCGCGATCGAGACCACGGAAGTCAAGCGTGCGCAACCGCTGAACACAACTCCTTTCTCGCAATGGTCGCCGCCCTAGAAGAGGAAAAGACCCAACCGGCCGAGTGCATTGCAGCGAAGAGCGGCGCCTTAGACATCGCGTCTACGTCCGCATGGCGGGCCATGGAGGCTCTGAACCAGGCCCTCCGAGATTTGTGCGTTAATGTACCGGACACTACACACAGTCCGGAGAACTTGACAGAGATGCTCGAGCTGATCCAAGAAGGGGCGAGCGTTGCTCTCCGCGGTGCCAGAACCTTTGGCGAACACTGCGGCTATGTTGGCGCGTGCCTTGCCCTCGCCATGCTTCATACTCATGGGTGCCGACACACCCATGCACTGGTGAATCCGCAGCTAGATCTTCCAGGCCGGCTGGAGGTGATGGTGGACGTTGTTCGCTTCATCGGGCCTAGCCTGCAGAACTTCCATCGGCGGATCTGGGATCGCTTTGGGGAGGACGCGGTGAAAGCTGCCGTGTGGCAGACGCTGCATGGAGAAGAGGACCCTCTCCGCTGGCTTGAAGCGATCTTCCGAGGCCACAATGGCGGTACGAGCTCGTCGGGACCGTGCGAGTTGGCTTGATCGATCGGGGGAGGTCGGGGAAAGGCGCTGCTGCCCATGTTTGTAATCACGGAACCCCCTTATTTTCACAATAAATCAAAGCAATACTTTGTTGTTAGCTTATACTTTGGAGGATGCGTGGGATCGACATCCACGTCTTGTTTATACTCCGAAGAGTACGCATGGAAGCAACGTCCGTGCGTGCACGAGATTCGTGTCTTGTTTATACTCCATAGAGTGCGCAGGGAAAACATCCGCGTCTTAGTGCGCGTGGGGGCGTCCCCCTGTTGCGTCTTATTTAGAGTCCGTAGACTGGTGCGTGCGGAGGCGAACCTCGACGCTACGACTTGCTTTATAGTCCGGAGACTCTCGCGTGCGGAGGTGAACCTCGACGCTACGTCTTATTTAGAGTCCGTGGACTGGCGCGTGCGGAGGCGAACCTCGACGCTCGACTTCCTTTATAGTCCGGAGACTCTCGCGTGTGGAGGTGAACCTCGACGCTACGCCTTATTTAGAGTCCGTGGACTCGCACGCGTGCGAGGCGAACCTCGATGCTACGACTTCCTTTATAGTCGAGACTCTCGCGTGCGGAGGTGAACCTCGGCGCTACGTCTTATTTAGAGTCCGTGGATCGGCGCGTCGCGAGGCGAACCTCGGCGCTTCGACTTCCTTTATAGTCCGAGACTCGCGCGCGAGGTGAACCTCGACGCTACGCCTTATTTAGAGTCTCGGATCGGCGCGCGCGGAGGCGAACCTCGGCGCTACGACTTGCTTTATAGTCCGGAGACTCGCGCGTGAGGTGAACCTCGACGCCACGTCTTATTTAGAGTCCGTGGGCGGCGCGTCGCGGAGGCAAACCTCGGCCTTCGACTTCATTTAGAGTCCAGATCCGGTGCGCACGCAGGGCGTCCCGCTGCGTCTTCTTTATACTCCGTAGAGTGCGTGCGAGGCGACTCGACGCCACGTCTTATTTAGAGTTCAGGATCGGCGCGTGCGAGGCGAACCTCGGCGCTTCGACTTCCTTTATAGTCCGAGACTCTCGCGTGCGGAGGTGAACCTCGACGCTACGTCTTATTTAGAGTCCGTGGACTGGCGCGTGCGGAGGCAAACCTCGACGCTACGAATTCCTTTATAGTCCGGAGACTCTCGCGTGCGGAGGTGAACCTCGACGCTACGTCTTATTTAGAGTCCGTGGACTGGCGCGTGCGGAGGCGAACCTCGACGCTACGACTTCCTTTATAGTCCGGAGACTCTTGCGTGCGGAGGTGAACCTCGACGCTACGTCTTATTTAGAGCCCGTGGACTGGAGGGGTAAGCAACTTTAGGAACGGCAAGCTTTATTGAACTCCCGTTTGCGCGGGTGAGCATCGTGCAACAAACGATTGGTGCCGCTACGCTTGCCGTGCTGCTGCTAGGCGTAATATCGCCGCAACCTGTCGGCGTTCCATGTGTGACGGAGAGTCTGTCCCTCGAGCATGGCAAGACGATATGCCCCCTTCTGTAACGCTTCTAGGACAATGAAGGGACCCTCCCACTTGGACTCTAGCTTGCCCACGGTCTCCGCGTGGAGCGCCACTCTGAGGACGAGGTCCCCGGGCTTGAACGTTCGTGGATATACAGAGCGCTCCCGTGCACGCACCGCATCCTTGCGTACGATTCGGCATGTTGGGTCGCACTCGCCCGCACCCCGTCAAGGAGATCCAAGGACAAACGGCGCTCTTCATCCGGCGCTTGGACGAGGACCCTCCGCGAGCCAGCCTTGATTTCTTCGGGCGTCACTGCTTCATCGCCGAAGCGGAGCTTAAAGGGCGTGAACCCCGTCGGGCGCGTTGCCGTTGTGCAGAGGGACCAGAGGACGCTGTGAAGCTCGCTCGGCCACTTGCCCTTTGGCAGCCCGACCAGACGCTTTTTGATGGCGGCTGAGATAGCGCCGTTCGCCCTCTCCACCGCTCCGTTGGACTGGGAGGTGCCCCCACCGAGGCGAACCGGAGCGTGATGCCCATGCCATCGCAATACTCTTTAAACAGGGTGGCGTCGAACTGTAGGCCGTTGTCGACGGTGAGCTCCCTGGGCACGCCGAAGCGGCATACGATGTTACGCGGAGGGCGCGCCGCATGGTCGCCGAGATTATTTTGGCCAGGGCAACCGCCTCCGGCCATCTTGAAAAGTACTCCAGCGCGACCACCACAAATCGCAGGTCCCCTAGGGCTCGGGGAAGCGGTCCTACTATGTCGATGCCCCAGCGTGCCAACGGCCACACTAGGGGGATAGTGTATAGACCCGAATATGCAAATCCGAACTCTCCTGTGTATTCTGCACTAGTCCAGGATCACGCTAGTGCACACAGCATAAACAAAGATAAATATCATCCACATCACGATATTCTAAAGAAAATCCAAACTATATAAATAAAATATCAGAGTACAACCTTATGGTCAAGCTTACAATCTCAATAGCCTGAGTGGCTAATAAGCTAGCAGCGGAAAATCCAAAGTAAAACGTAGTGGCCAATCGACATGCCCACGTGCAATCGAGTGGGAGCGAAGCCTAGAACGCGTAGTCGTCGAGTACTCGCCTCCGAACCTCCTGCTGGTAGCACTCCTCATCCTCAATCGAGCAACATAGGCGTAAAGCCGTGAGTACATTGGTACTCGACAAAGCCGTTTGTAACAAATGATGCAATATAGTATGCAAGGCTTACCAATGGAAGGCTGAAAGGTTAATTTGCATAAACAGCATTTGAAATTACCATAAATAGATTGAAGGCGAATTTGAAGTAAAACAATAATAAACAATAATCAAAGGAATTGAAGTAACCACTTATGAATCTCCCATCCATAAGCTAAACTAACCACTTATGGACCTCCCATCCACAAGTTAAACCAACAGTGAATTAATCATCCACTGTCCGAAGCTTTTTAGAAATAACTATACCTCGTGTGAAATCACCGAGCATTGTCCATGACCGAGGATGCGGCTATTCGAATAGTTTTACACTCTGCAGAGGTCGCACAACTGTACCCACACGATGTGATAATCCTCACGTTAAAGACAATCACAACAAAGCCTTTACAATGTTCAATTCCAACCCAATCCCGCCCGCTAGGGTTTCCATCACACCCCCTTGCGCCCGTGGAATGTATCGACACCCACCGACATCCCAATGGCGGAACGAATTTAAACATCCCAAATTAATCACCAGTCTGTCCCATACCGGACATGTGGTTTGCACGTAAGACTCGGATCAATGGCGCACAAAGTTAAGTCCTTAAGTGTACCCGCGAGACTTCCACATCCCACGAAGTGAATCCACACTTCCCCTTACTCGCACGATCATTCGCCCGAGTGAAAACCAATTTTGTATAACCACCGCCAATGACGCACCAACGTCACGGCACAAATTTTATAACAGTGGCACCAATCCACGATTCACTGTGGCACCAACCACAATTCAATATCTCATTAAGTCAAATTAATTAATCACATGTGATGATGAACCCTTTCGCAAAATAAGCAAGGCTAAGCATTCTAATCGTACCAACCCAATGTGACAAATAACATAGCATCACTAATTAAATTCCCAACCTAAGGTGACAATGGCCTCAAGGTATTCCAAAATATCAAGGGGGAAATAACCAATTGGGACGATAACTACCAATACAAGGGTTTGAATAAAAATAGCGATGCAAGATAATTTAAAACAAAATAATTAAATAGTAGATTGCAAACTGGGTTCAACATGATCAAAGGACACGACTTGCCTTGGCCTTGCTCAGTTGACGGCTCTTGATCTTCAAATCGACGCGGCTCCTCGAACGCGTGATCTAACGAGAGAGAAAACGAAACAAAGAGACAAAATAAATTCAAATAAAATTCAAATGAACTCCAAAAATTCTCAAACCTGAACCAAAAGATAGAGCTCAATTTTAGATGAATTTAGGAAAAAGAATCGGGTCAATCGGAGCTAAGACGAGGGAGAACGGGGCTCTGGAAAAATAAATCTACAGAAAATCGGGAAATTGGAAAAGTGTACTGTGCTGTGGACCGGGCGCACGGTGAGATGGGTCTACGGTGAACCCGGCGCACGAAACAGTGCGGCTGACTGGACGGCTTGCGCAAGTGGCTGGGCTGACGTGGCGACCACGTGGCAGGACACGTGTGCGCCCGAGCTGACGAGGCGGCTGACATGGCTGTCGACGTGGCAAGCTGACGTGGCAGGCTGACGTGGCACTGGGACAGCTCGGGTTGCTGACGTGGCACCCATGTGGCATTGACGTGGCATGCCACGTCGGATCTAGGGCTGACGGGGCACAGCCGACGTGGCCCGCTCGGCTCACGGTGCACGGTGGACCTGCGGGACCCACCGGCAGAGGCACGGTGCACGGGGCCGGCCTGACGGAAGGCAAGTCGCGGGTCGGGCGCGAGCGCCCGCCGGCGACGCGAGCGCTGGCGGCGCCGGGCGGCGGCGGCGCGACGGCGGCCGCCGGCACCGAGCGGCGCTGGCGTCCGGCGGCGGCGGCGGCGGCCGGCCGGCGGCGACGGCGAGGGCGGCGGGTCGGTCGGCGGCGAGGAGGCGGCGGACTCACCGGCGGCGAACTCGGCGACGGTGAACGCCGGCGTCGGCGGCGGTGGCGGCGGCGGTGGCGCGCTCGAGGGCGAGGAAGCGAGGGCGCACCGCTTTATCGCGGATGACGAGGCGGCCGGGTTGAATACGGCGAGGAGTCCGCGGCGAGACGGCGGCGGCGGCGAGTCCGAACGGAGACGGGAAGGAGTCCTGTCGGGCACGATCGCTGACAGTGGGCCCCACTGTCGGCGGCACCGACGCAAGCGCGCCGAGATGGCGCGCGGCGGCGGCTGCGACGGATGGGCGACACGCGTCGCCCATCGCGAGGAGAGGCGCGCGCGCGCCGAAGCGATGCGCGCCGCGTGGGCTGCGGGTGCGGGTCGGGTGCAGGTCGGACCGGGCGGTTCGGTGGGTTTCGGCCCACCGGCCGGTTCGGGATTTTCTTTTCTTTTTCTTTTCCAGAAATTCAAATAAATTCTTTTGAGCTCTAGAAAATAGCAAATAAATCCGGAAAAATCACCAAAAAATACCAGAAAATTCCTTGAGACTCAAGGAACTCAAATAAAATAACTTGGCAAATGTTAATGTTTAATTTAATCATATTAAATCCAAATAAATTCTGAAAAGTCCTTTTAAGCTTTAATTAATTTCAGAAAAATCCAAATGGTGAATTTTATTTTAAAAGCTTCAAAAAGGCTCTGAAAAATTAGGATGTTACAGATAGGATTGAGGTGCGTCGGGGGCCTGCGGATGATGCGCCCCATCCACTGGCATCCACGGCACCGCCACGAGATCTGGCGTCGGCGATGGCGATTGGCGATAAAAGCCTTGCCTGAACGCCTTGCCGACCAGAGACCTCGGCGCCAGGTGAGATCCGCACACACCGCGTGGATGTCCGCTAGAGATTTCTCCTTCCTCGCCGAGAGGCATCGCAAGAGTGGTGTGCAAACCCCTTTTTGTAGAGTGTCTCTTGAACACCGGAAGGACTGGCGCGCGTCTTTGTCAGACGCCGTAATTCGGCGGATCCTCCGCTCGGTGATGCCCCGTAGGAAATTAAAGATGGGCTCCCGCCACGCCTGTGGGATGATGTGGTGTCGACGGCGCGTCCGGCTATCTTGCGCGATGGCGCTGCAGCAACACTCGTAGAACGCCCCATCGGGGTAACGATTCTTGGTGGCCGCCTTCGCGAGGGCGTTAACTTGCTCATTCTCCGCTCGAGGATGGCCTTGACCGTTACACCCAGAAGTGCCGTTCCCTTGCTCTAACAAATGCGAGGTACTTGGCGACTCGGGTCCTGGCTTGATAAGATTTGTCGACATGGCCCGCCACTGACGCGAGTCCGTGCGGACAAGCACTCGCCGCGCCCCATTGCCTTGCGTTTTGTCGGTAAGAGCGGCGCCTCATACTCACCGTATTGTTGGTAGCCGAAAGCAAGGCGCGTCGAATGCGCAAGAGCGCGCCCTCGGGTGTGACAATTACGCGCCTACACTGCGCTGAGCGCCGTGAGGCTCCGTCGATGGTGGCGTCGCACCGGTCGGCGTTTTTACGAGCGAGCCGACGGGTCCACTCTGCGAGGAAGTCGACGAGAACTTGGGATTTGATCGCTGTCCGCGAGGCGTAGGACAGGGAGAATGGGGCAAGCTCGGCAGCCCATTTGCCGATGCACCCCGTGGACTCCTTGTTGTGTAACATCTCTGCCAGGGGAAAGGAGGAAGGCACCGTGATCGGGTGGGCCAGAAAATAGTGCCGAAGTTTTCTGGAGGCCATGATCAGTGCATAAGCGAGCTTCTCAAGCTCCGTGTACCTCGTCTTGGCGCCCTGGAGGGCTTCGGAGACAAAGTACATGGGTTGTTGTGTGGCGCCTTCCTCTAAAACCAGGACGGCGCCGGCCGGCCAGAACCGATGCGCGGCGTGTAAAGTAGGAGGAGCCTCTGTGTCTTTGGGCGACGAGAGTGGGGAGGCTTGCGAGATGCTTCTTGAGCTCGTTGAAAGCCTCCGCGCAATCGTTGTCCCAGCGAAATCCATCACATCCGCAGAGTGTCTTGAAGAACGGCAAGCCCGCTCCGCGCCCTAGATAGGAAGCGACTTAGGGCTGCCATACGCCCGCCACCTCTGGACCTCCTCGCTGCTTTGGGTGGCTCCATACCCAAGATGGCATCGACCTTGTCGGGATTCGCCGATACCCCGGCCGGATACGAGGAAGCCCAGGAGTTTGCCCGCCTGTACTCTGAAGACGCATTTGTCGGGGTTGAGCTTGATGCCGGCCTTTCTTAGGTTATCGAAGGTCTCCTGGAGGTCCCGGCCATGCAGCGCGAGGTGCCGAGTTTTGACTACCACGTCATCGACGTAGGCCTCCACGTTCCTCCCGAGCTGAGCGGCCAAGGCAAGCGCAACGAGACGAGTGAAGGTAGCGCCCGCGTTCTTCAAGCTGAAGGGCATTCGGACAAAGCAGAAAGTCCCAATCGGTGTGATGAAACTGGTTTTCTCCTCGTCGTCTTCGGCCATGTAGACCTGATGGTAGCCTGAATAGGCGTCCAGGAAACTCATTAGCTCGCACCCGGCGGTGGCATCGACTAGCTGATCGATGCGCGGCAAAGGGTAATTGTCCTTTGGACACGCCTTGTTGAGTGCCGTGAAGTCGATGCACATACGCCAGGCCCCGCTGGCCTTCTTGACTAATACTGGGTTAGCAAGCCACTCTAGATGGTGGACCTCGCGAATGACCCCTGCCCGGAGAAGCTTCGCCACCTCTGCCTTGGCCGCCTGCTGCCGGACCATCGACATGCGCCGCAACTTTTGCTTGACCAGCTTGGCGTCGGGGCGGACCGCCAAGCGGTGTTCGATTACCGCTCGATTAACGCCCTTGAGGTCCTCAGGAGACCATGCGAAAATGTCGGCGTTGTTTTGAAGCACTTGGAGCAGATCCCGTTCGACCTCCGGGGGGAGCCCCTCTCCGATGGACACAAACTGTCCCTCTGCCTAGAGCGGCATCTTCTTGACTCCGTCCTCGGGCCGAGGCTTGGGCGTCCACCCGGGAGCGGAGGGCCCGTCGCCAAGGGCGCCGGAGAGGGCATGCACCGGGCGATGGGGGACTCGTCCGCCAGCCTCTGCGCGCCTGGCCAGGTCTTGGTCACCGAAGACAGTGATGACGCCCTCCGGACCTGGAAGCTTCATACACAGAAAGGCGGGGTGCGAGATTGCCTCGAAAGAGTTGATGGCAGGCCGCCCCAATATGACGTTGTACGGGTACAGGATGTCCACGACGTCGAAGATGACGTGCTCGGTCCGGATATTGCCCTTGTTACCCTCCTGGCGGAACATGACCGGGAGGGACACGTGCCCTAGCGCCTGCAGTGGTTGGCCTCCGAAGCCTTGAAGTGGAGCTCCAGGCTGCTATAGCTGGCTGCGGGGGATTCCCATGCAGTCGAGGGCCCCTGCGATCAGAACGTTCGCGGAGCTTCCCCCGTCAACAAGGACGCGCCTGACATCGCAGCGTGCTATGTGGGCCTGGATGACTAGAGGGTCTTGGTGAGGATACTCCACTCCCCTGGCGTCATTTAGGTCGAAGGTGATGTTACAGGGCGGCATCCACAAGTGCGGCTGCTCCAAGGGGGCCCGAGGTAGGGACCCTCCGGTGATGACGCTTACGGCGTGGCTCCGTGTGTCCTCTCCGGTGGCGCTCGCGAGGTTATCCGCGATGACGCTCTGAAGCCGGCAAGGGGCCGTGAGGGCGGCTCGATTCGGCCGTCGCGTCGCGATTTCATGACCGCAGCGCACGCCTCCATGCGGTGATCACTGTAATCGTGCACCTCGCACCACTTGTCGTAGTCCAAAGGCTCTTGTTCCGCACGGGGGCGCTCGTCAGACCCAGGTCCGGCTTCTCGTCCTCGGCCCCCTCCGCATCGGATGGGAGCCGGTCCTCGAAGGACGCTCCTGATGCCGAGGCCATGATGGGCCCTTTGCTGCCTACGCTGGTGACGCCGAGGCTTGTGCTTGCCCTTGAGCGAACCTTCCTGCTCTCCGGTGCCGCCGCTCCCGGGAGTGTCCTCCCTAGGTTGTCGACCACAGGCCCGCTCCGGGCAACTGCCAGCTTCCTCGAGCGGCGGGCCCTTGGCAGGGGCGAGGTCGGGGGTGCGGGTCGGTCTGCGTGTATCCGTACATTGCGACGAAGAGCTCCTCGATTGCCGCCTCACATAGACGCGCGAAGCCACCCGGGTCCGTCTCGCCTTTGTCTGGCTCGATGATACTGGGTAACTTGAAGTCTTCGGTCCACTCCACCCGCTGTAGTCCTGCCGAAAGCGGAGACTCTAGATCGGCACGCCGCGCGTAGGCGCTTGATGTGGGCGCCACGGTATCGCGCTTCTTGCCGGATGGACTCAGCCGCGACCGGGCGTGGCTTGCTGCTCCGAGCCTCTTGCATATTTCGGACAGCTCGCGAGATCCCCAGCTCACCGGAGTGCGCAGAGGTTGCCGGGGGGCGCCTTCCATCGCAGATGCCGCCGGGGCCGTCGGCGCTGCGGATGGGTCAAGACGGGGTGGTCGCCTCGCGAGATCCCGCCCGTCGGTTGCCCCGTCGCGATTTCCGCCATCACCGATCCGCGCAGCCGGTGGGCGCCGCGATGAAGGTGGCCGAGTAGACGCCGCCGCGTTGGTGGGTCGGTTATGCGTCGCCGCGGTGGCGGGTCGGTTCTGTCCGCGTCGCCGCGAACGCCGACGCCACGCCGCGACGGCCGACGCCGAGGCCCCGTGTTCACGCGTCGCTCCGACCCGACCGTCTTCCTTCCCTTCGCGCGTCGATAAAGCTTTTTCGTTGCCGTCTTCTTCTTGATCTTGAGCTTGTCCTCGTCCTCCCCACGGACGGCGCCAATCTGTGTGGTTCTGCATCAAACAGAGAGAGATGGTAGTGGGGAATGGGAGGATGCGGCGTGTCTTCCCCCTCACCCTGATATATATATTCATGCGGGGTATACTTTTACAATCGTGCCCTTACATCTGTATATCCCTCCTAGGGGTATTTGAGTCAATGCACATGTTCTACTCTGGTCTTTATAGTCTTCTATCAGGCCTGCTGGGTTTAGATGGTGGCCACCCCTACAACAAGTAGCTAAGTTTCAATTTTATCTACGAGATGGAACCTCCTGGTGACGCATAACTGGGCTACAGTGAAGTTAGATAGGAGCAGGCAATATTTCCGGAGAACCGTGAGGCAACAGGCTGTATGACATGCCATGGTGAAGTAACGCCTTCTCTCGTGGATCGTTGCGCATTTTTGTGAGGACTAGTTGCTAAGTGTCCATTTTTTCTGCGAGAAGGAACCACCCGGTGACACATAGCTGGGTTACGGTGAAGCTGCACAGGAGCAGGCAACATTTCCGGAGAACCATGGGCAACAGCCTATATGAGATGCCACGGTGAGTAAACGCCTTCTCTCGTGGATCGTTGCGCTTTTTAGTGTGGACGAGTAGCTAAGTGTCAATTTTATCTGCAAGATGGAACCTCCTGGTGACGCATAACTGGGCTACAGTGAAGTTAGATAGGAGCAGGCAATATTTCCAGAGAACCGTGGGGCAACAGGCTGTATGAGATGCCACGGAGAAGTAACACCTTCTCTCGTGGATCGTTGCGCCTTTTTGTGTGGACTAGTTGCTCAGTGTCCATTTTTTGTACGAGATGAAACCACCCGGTGACGCATAGCTGGGTTACGGTGAAGCTGCACAGGAGCAGGCAATATTTCCGGAGAACCATGGGCAACAGGCTATATAAGATGCCACGGTGAGGAAACGCGTTCTCTCGTGGATCGTTGCGCGTTTTAGTGAGGACGAGTAGCTAAGTGTCAATTTTATCTACGAGATGGAACCTCCTGGTGACGCATAACTGGGCTACAATGAAGTTAGATAGGAGTAGGCAATATTTCCGGAGAACCGTGAGGCAAAAGGCTGTATGACATGCCACGGTGAAGTAACGCCTTCTCTCGTGGATCGTTGCGCATTTTTGTGAGGACTAGTTGCTAAGTGTCCATTTTTTCTACGAGATGGAATCTCCCGGTGATGTGTAGCTGGGTTACGGAGAAGCTGCACAGGAGCAGGCAACATTTCCGGAGAACCATGGGCAACAGGCTATACGAGATGCCACGGTGAGAAAACGCTTTCTCTCGTGGATCGTTGCGCGTATTAGTGCGGACGAGTAGCTAAGTGTCAATTTTATCAACGAGATGGAACCTTTTGGTGACGTATAACTAGGCTACAGTGAAGTTAGATAGGAGCAGGCAATATTTCTGGAGAACCGTGGGGCAACAGGCCGTATGAGATGCCACGGTGAAGTAACGCCTTCTCTCGTGGATCCTTGCGCCTTTTTGTGAGGACTAGTTGCTAAGTGTCCATTTTTTCTACGAGATGGAACCACCCGGTGACGCATAGCTGGGTTACGGTGAAGCTGCATAAGAGCTGGCAACATTTCCGGAGAACCATGGGCAACAGGCTATATGAGATGCCACGGTGAAGTAACGCCTTCTCTCGTGGATCGTTGCGCCTTTTTGTGAGAACTAGTTGCTAAGTGTCCATTTTTTCTACGAGATTGAACCACCCGGTGACGCATAGCTGGGTTACGGTGAAGCTGCAAAGGAGCAGGCAATATTTCCGGAGAACCATGGGCAACAGGCTTAATGAGATGCCACGGTGAGGAAACGGCTTCTCTCGTGAATCGTTGCGCGTTTTAGTGAGGACGAGTAGCTAAGTGTCAATTTTATCTACGAGATGGAACCTCCTGGTGACGCATAACTCGGCTACAGTGAAGTTAGATAGGAGCAGGCAATATTTCCGGAGAACCGTGGGGCAACAGGCTGTATGAGATGCCACGGAGAAGTAACACCTTCTCTCGTGGATCGTTGCGCCTTTTTGTGTGGACTAGTTGCTCAGTGTCCATTTTTTGTACGAGATGGAACCATCCGGTGACGCATAGCTGGGTTACGGTGAAGCTGCACAGGAGTAGGCAATATTTCCGGAGAATCATGGGCAACAGGCTATATGAGATGCCACGGTGAGGAAACGCCTTCTCTCGTGGATCGTTGCGCGTTTTAGTGAGGACGAGTAGCTAAGTGTCAATTTAATCTACGAGATGGAACCTCCTGGTGGCGCATAACTGGTCTACAGTGAAGTTAGATAGGAGTAGGCTATATTTCCGGAGAACCGTGAGGCAACAGGCTGTATGACATGCCACGGTGAAGTAACGCCTTCTCTCGTGGATCGTTGCGCATTTTTGTGAGGACTAGTTGCTAAGTGTCCATTTTTTCTGCGAGATGGAACCACCCGGTGACGTGTAGCTGGGTTACGGTGAAGCTGCACAGGAGCAGGCAACATTTCCGGAGAACCATGGGCAACAGGCTACACGAGATGCCACGGTGAGGAAACGCTTTCTCTCGTGGATCGTTGCGCGTTTTAGTGAGGACGAGTAGCTAAGTGTCAATTTTATCAACGAGATGGAACCTTTTGGTAACGTATAACTAGGCTACAGTGAAGTTAGATAGGAGCAGGCAATATTTCCGGAGAACCGTGGGGCAACAGGCTGTATGAGATGCCACGGTGAAGTAACGCCTTCTCTCGTGGATCCTTGCGCCTTTTTGTGAGGACTAGTTGCTAAGTGTCCATTTTTTCTATGAGATGGAACCACCCGGTGACGCATAGCTGGGTTACGGTGAAGCTGCACAAGAGCTGGCAACATTTCCGGAGAACCATGGGCAACAGGCTAGATGAGATGCCACGGTGAGGAAACGCCTTCTCTCGTGGATCGTTCCGCGTTTTAGTGAGGACGAGTAGCTAAGTGTCAATTTTATCTACGAGATGGAACCTCCTGGTGATGCATAACTGGGCTACAGTGAAGTTAGATAGGAGCAGGCAATATTTCCGGAGAACCGTGGGGCAACAGGCTGTATGAGATGCCACGGTGAAGTAACGCCTTCTCTCGTGGATCGTTGCGCCTTTTTGTGAAGACTAGTTGCTAAGTGTCCATTTTTTGTACGAGATGGAACCACCCGGTGAGGCATAGTTGGGTTACGGTGAAGCTGCAAAGGAGCAGGTAACATTTCTGGAGAACCATGGGCAACAGGCTGTATGAGATGCCACGGTGAAGAAATGTCTTCTCTCGTGGATCATTGCGCGTTTTAGTGAGGACGAGTAGCTAAGTGTCAATTTTATCTACGAGATGGAACCTCCTGGTGACGCATAACTGGGCTACCGTGAAGTTAGATAGGAGCAGGCAATTTTTCCGGAGAACCATGGGGCAACAGGCTGTATGAGATGCCACGGTGAAATAACGCCTTCTCTCGTGGATCGTTGCGCCTTTTTGTGAGGACTAGTTGCTAAGTGTCCATTTTTCTACGAGATAGAACCACCCGGTGACGCATAGCTGGGTTACGGTGAAGCTGCACAGGAGCAGGCAACAGTTCCGGAGAACCATGGGCAACATGCTGTATGAGATGCCACAGTGCAGAAACGCCTTGATGAGGACATCACTTCTTCGGATACACACAACACTCCTCCACTTGACATTCAAGTACCAATCACTAGAGCTCGCTCCCGACAATTGAATTTACAGGTGAGCTCGTTCCTAAGTACTTCTTTTTGTTCATTTGAGAATCGATTGCTACCTAATGATTTAATTATGACTAGGAACCATGCAGAGGACCTGGAAGTACTTGGAGAAGGACTACGAGATGCACAAGTCCAGCAAGGGCGGTCGAATCATGTTGGAGGGCCAACTCAAGCCGACTTCGAATCCAATTCGGAGTCCAGGACCAGTCTGCACTAAAATGGACGCCCAGATCGCATCCGGGCTCCGTTTTGGACGTTCTACATATGGATGGAAAGCTGAGAAGACAACCTTTCCAATGGCTCTGGTCCTAAGTCAAAATTCTTGTTGAGTCAATGGGAATCGTTGAAACAAGTGGTTATTCAGAATCTGTCAGGGTGCTGCGTCACCGTCTTTTGGGCCGTTCGGCTTTGTATCGTGTTGGAGCCCATTAAGGCGCGTCCAGGGGTTTTGCACGCCCCTCAGTCCTTTATATCCAGCCGCCACCCCACCATTAAGGTTTGGATTTTGCTTAGATTAATTCTGTCTTTGAACAGTTTCATCGTTCATCGGTTTGTGAGACCCCAACTATCGAGTGCTAAATTAATACATCTGCAATTCAGTTGTGTTCTTCCTTGTTCTTGCTTGTGTTCTTCGATTCGCAGGCAAGGATTAGCCTTCTTGGCGAGGTCAATCGGCTGCGCACGGTTGATAACCTGAGGAGACGTGGTGCTGCGATTGCGGGGTTCAGAACGTGTTGTTCGGAAGCCGGATTGAATTGTGTCGCGTCTCCACCAAATTGAACCTATCCAGAACCTGTTAGAAGATCGGGACCCCGTTCCTATCAAGTTGTTCCCTGTTCCAGATCTCATTTAGCCTTTTGCACAATTTGATCTCAGAGTCCGTAGTGTTGAGTTTGTGTCCTTAGTCGAGTTGTGTTGCTGGTTTAGATCGTGTTTTGTTTCGGGTTGTCTTGCTTCCGCTACCTCTCATACAAACTCTAGCCGTCAATTTTTGTTTTCCCACCCATATCCCACCCTCTGTTTTGAGACATCCATCGCATCCCGTGATCACCTAGCACCATCCTCCACTTTTCCCCGAGCTTCCGCCCCAGTTTCCACCAATTTCCTCCACCCGATTTCGTTTCGGCCTCCACAGCAACCATAACTCGGAGTCCCTTCTTCAAACGGCCGTAACTTTCGCATACGAACTCGAAATCAGCGCGATTTTTTGAAATTGGGTGAAATTAAATTTTGCATCCGAAACTCCCCACTTTGTCGGAAAGTGCAGTACTGAGCTCAAATTTCATTACCAAATTTATAGCACATTCATCATTTTCGTAGGCCACACCTTACATCGATTGAGGTGAAACTTTGTGTGGTTCCTATTTCGTGCTCTGCTCTGTGAAAAATATAAGAAAAAAATTCGGCACCTAGGGCTTATAGCGAGCGTGCTATCCGTCCCTAAAAAGGGAGAGCACGCTTTAGGTGAAAAAGCTTCATTTGTTTTGTGCTTATGCTGAATTAAGCTTCCTCATTGCCTAGCCATCTTTGTTGTTGTCTTTGCTTTCATATTCTAGTCTTATTCTTTATCATACCTTTCACAGACACATTTAGACCAAAGAATTAGGACCAGGTGCTTTGGACATTTATTCAAAGATTACTATCTCATTATTGATTTGTGTTCCACTAACATATTTGGCCGCCAAGCTCCATATACCTACTTCCGGATAGCACAATTTTTGACTCTTGCAATCGTACCCACGCTCGACATGGTATCACGAATCAGCCACCGGTTGTACCACCTGCTGCTTTGGTAAGAACACTTGTAAGAGCTTGGTAAGCCACTTTCTTTGCGGGTTCCTACTGTCCTTACTTTGTAGTTGATAGGGATAATCCTTTTGTTTCCCTGTTTTTTCCACTAACCATGGCAGGAGACGACGAGGACGGGACACCGGTTGATTTCAACGAGTGTGTTAGCTACATGAACCAGGGTAAGGTTGAGACCCTGGGGCTTCTCCCCCTTCTCCACAATCACATTACAAGCACAATGTGGCTTCTCTAGAAGGTCCTTAGTTAGCTTCACACATCTCTCATCCAATGCAATCAAGTCAGATTTTAGCTTGTTACAATTAATGCATGGTGAGCTAACATGGTCCTTAGAAGCAAAATGAGCCAACTTCCTATCATGATCAATTATATCTTGAAACTGTTTGGAGACAGCTTCAAGTTCAGCAGTTAACTTAGGACAGTTCAAGCATGAATCAATCGGCTCAAGTAAAGAAGCTTGTAGTTTAGCAATTTTATGATCTGCCCGTTTTAAGTTCATCTTCAAGTTATTGCAATTTTCACAAGACTCGGGCAGATCAAGGAGCATGGCATAAGGTCCTTTAGCAGCAATGTCCTTAACCTCACATGAGGTGGGAGAAGTAGTCTCATCAGTAGTAAATAGGGTAACAGCCATCCTACTCAACTCTAACTCAGCAAGCAGACTAACGTCAAATGCCTGGCTAGAGGCCATACCTATAGCTTGATGGGGTGTGTTTGGTTGACTACCTAGAGATATTGTGTGATTAGAGTTCTAAGCTTCAGGCCTAACAAATTGCCTGAGTATAGGCATAGCTGGTGAATTTATTTGTAAAATGTAAATTGTCTAGCTTTCGATTTATATTTTACTAGCTGAATGCCCGTACGTTGCTACGGATTTTTTAAATTTATCATACTACATATTTTAAAACTCACGGGTGGTAAAAATTTTTAGAATATACATACAAACATATTCTAAAAGTTTTTAAATCTGTCAAGTAAGTCGAAGGCGGAGGATGCAGGAGGAGCATGGCCCACGCGTCGACTCGACTTTTTCTATGAGGAGCGGAAGAACTACCTATATACAAATTTGGATGGCTGATTTTTGATCGAATGGTTGAGAAGAGAGAAGGGCGAACAGATTGATAATTACCAATTTATATTTTTATAATAGTAAGGATAAAGAGGATACTAAAATGTTGGTGACAGCGGTTGTGAAGGCTAGCGAAGCATTCATTCCCCCCGTGGCTTCTTGCCTCCCAGGCCGAGCGAGCTCCAGATACTACTCCCCTCTTCTCGGAGTTCAGACACGACTCAGCCCCACCCGACCCCACCCCGGAGGTCAGAGGTGGGCATGCCGCCGCGGCCGCACACCGGCGGCGGGGCCTCTGCGGCTGCGCCCCCCGCGCGGAAGGTCCCCCTGCGCAAGCTGCTTCGGGCGGCGTCGGTGGCTTGCGGCGTGCAGTTCGGGTGGGCGCTGCAGCTCTCCCTCCTCACGCCCTACGTGCAGGAGCTCGGGATCCCGCACGCCTTCGCCAGCCTCGTCTGGCTCTGCGGCCCCCTCTCCGGCCTCCTCGTCCAGCCCCTCGTTGGCCACCTCTCCGACCGCATCGCTCCCGCCGCTTCCCCCCTCGGCCGCCGCCGCCCCTTCATCGCCGCCGGGGCTGCATCCATCGCGGCCGCCGTCCTCACCGTTGGCTTCTCCGCTGACCTCGGCCGCCTCTTCGGCGACCCCGTCGAACCCGGCTCCACCCGCCTCGGCGCCATCATCGTCTACCTCATCGGCTTCTGGCTCCTCGACGTCGGAAACAACGCCACACAGGGGCCCTGCAGGGCCTTCCTCGCCGACCTCACCGGTAATTAACTTCTCTTCCTCCCCTCCGAGCCTTGAACTCTCTAGACTAGTCTAGCCCAACAATCGCAAGTCAACAGATGCGTTGCGAGGTCTTGTTGCAATTCAGAGCAAATTCAGGCTCTTGTCTGCTTGCTTGCTTTCTTTCTTGTCACGCAAAGACAGATTAATCTCGCTTCCGTCAGAAGCGACCATCGCTTATCCTTTCGATTTTGGCGAATTCCAAGCGCTTCTTAATCGTTCTTCGCGAGAGAATTGGGATTGGTAATTTGGCGAGACGATGAGGGCTAAACCGCAAAACGTTCCTCTCTCTCTCTCTGTGTGTGTGTGTGTGTGTGTGTGTGTGTGTGTGTGTGTGTGTGTGTGTGTGTGTGTGTGTGTGTGTGTGTGTGTGTGTGTGTGTGTGTGTGTGAAGAGAATAGAATAGGAGAGCCGGGGCGTCCTGCCTATCGCTTTCCCCTTTAGGTTAAGATTCTTGCTCCAATGTCGGCGTAGCTCATTTTACTTGCCCCCTCTAAGCTGCTTTTGTATTAGGCCCTGTTTGGTAGAGCTTTTGCTCTCAACTCCTCGTTCGGATCTAGTAGAGCTGTGCCTAACACCCATGCTTTTCTTTTTGCCTTGCCAGCTGGCCTATTATTAGCATCAATGTTAAGAGAGCTGGACAACACGAACCAAATAACGACATGGCAATCCTAATGGGGCTCAGCACTCCATTACACAATGCAATCTTTGAATAATTAGGGTTGGTACAAATGTCACCACCAATTGTTGTTTTCCCCCATATTCTCTACGCTATTTCGTTTCGTTTTGTTTTGTTTATGTGGGATCAATGATAAGTGTGGGGAGGTCAAGGGATCGCTTTCGGATTGAACTAGGCATATATAGAGGGAGATATTTAGGTGTATTTACGTGATACAATACTATTGCAAGTTTGGAATCATAGGAGGGCATCTTTTGTCAACAGCCAGGTATTCTCTGTGGGACCCTGGTTAATAATTGCAAGGCTGCCAATGGTTTGTGGCTGTGGTCTTGCTAATGTCTTGTACGCCATGAGGCAAGATCTGATGCGACACTACACTGGGTGTGCTTGTGGCCATGGAGAGGATGGAATTTCTGGGTAAATATCAGTAAAAAAATATGAAATCTTTTTTGTGATCTTCTGTTTAGGCAAGTGAGTTGGGCTGACACGATCTCCATTGCCCAATGCATGTGCACATCCGAGCTTAGAGGAGCTTTTCAGAAATTCTGGTTTGAACTTTATTAAGTCGGCAAGTCGACACTACCCTCCTAGTGACCGACTTGTCGACAGATACTGTCCATATGACAGTGATATGTATGTACACATGTATATATTATATACCTTGTATTGCAGTGATTGGAAAGTACATATATAACTTGAATTAAAGAGAGGATCAATGACTTACATGTTTTTGAGTCCAAACTCCCTTCATTTGACTTGTAGCGCCATGAATTAAAGAGGACAATACAAATCATACGACATAAACAAATAAATGAGCAATTAGGAAATTAAGCATCTAAAACATCAAGTTCTCAATGACAATAGTGTTCTACACGATAGTTGAGTAACACGACAACAAGTTCCCAAGTCTCAAATAGCAAAAGTATAGCTTAATCATCACAATCCATCAACATGGCTTAACACAAGCCTCAAATCAAATGTCATCCACTTGTGCTTGGATTTCTTGGACTTCATCACCTTCACCTTCATCGTCACCTGACTCACCTTCATCATCTAGGTCAAAGGGTTTATTTCTAGCATTCTTGAACAAGTACTCACGCATCTCTTTCATGATAGGTGTGGTTGTTTTCAGACATTTCTCCACATCTCCATAGCCTTCTACTAGGTGTTGCTGCAATCTTCGTACTCCAGCAAGCATTTGCTTGCCGCAACGTATGCATTGGATGATATCTTTGTTTGTCAAGTCCGGCCAAAACCCGTATTTCCATCTCGAGTCTTTGGACTTAGCCTTCCGCTTAGGATCATTAGTTGGATCATACTCTTCGGTGCCTGCTGTCGGATTTAGAGTTGAAGTTGGAGTTGGAGTTGAAGATTGCTCTACCATGATGCCTACATATGCACAAAACAGAGAGCTATTTTTAGTTCATAAAATCACCATCACACAAAGATGTCGTTCTATGCATATCTCCTTCACAGTCATAAATCATAATCACAAATTCACAATTTACAGTTCACATATGCACAGATCCATCGATCCCTCCACAGTTAACATATGCACTAAATCCTTCGATTCCTCCCAACCTCCACCCTAGTCCCCTAAGCTGCCCAAATCCTTCGATTCCTCCTCCCCTCCCTTGGTCCAGAGCTAGGATCCCAGATCCATCCATCTCTCCTCCCCAATCCCCCCCCCCCCCCTCTCGATCCCTAGTCCCCAAATCGACCAAGAAACAAAGAGGAAGAGAGGAATAGAAACAGAGAGCTGAGAGCCTGAGAGAGGAGCATACCTGGGCTGGGCAATGGGAGCGACAACCGACGAAGGGTGCGAGGGAGCTGCCGGCTGCGACGAAGGGCGATGGCGACGAAGGCCAGCAGCGTGGTGGGAGCTGCCTCCGAGGGCAGCGGCGACTGCCGACTGGATTTGGGGGGCTTGCGCATGAGCGTGAGCTCCCTTCGGTGCCCGCCCGACTGCCAACAGCAACAACTCTTCACTCATTCGGTCACTCCCACTTATCTCTCTGTCCGCACGTCCCTCGTCCCAAGTTGCCCGGCTTGGCGCTGCCTAGTCGACTAGTCGACGGCCAAGTCGACGACTAGTCGACGGCCAAGTCGACGACTAGTAGACCAGTCGCCTGACTTGCCGGCGCAAGTCGAGTCCCCAGCTCCAGCCGTCTCTTCACCACCGACTTGTCGACTAGTAGTCGACTTAATAAGCATGATTAGATGCACCCTCCTGAAATGTGCACATCTGAGCTTAGAGGAGCTTTTCAGAAACTCTAGTTGGGGCTTGATGTGTAATTATATGCGCCTGCCTGAAATTTTCTCAGTTATCTGCTATGGTGGTAGGTTCAACTTAGATCCATTTGTGCGGATTAATATGTTCAACTGTAACCAGCATTTAGATAGGGTTGTGCCAGCCATGCTATATGTTAGACCTCATAAATGAATCATTTCTAATCCTTTCTATTGCAGAGAATGACCCAAGGAGGACCCGAATAGCTAATGCCTACTTTTCACTCTTCATGGCCCTGGGAAACATACTTGGATATGCCACTGGAGCATACAGTGGCTGGTACAGGATATTTCCTTTCACTGTTACTCCATCCTGCAGCGTCAGTTGTGCCAACCTCAAGTCTGCCTTTCTTCTCGATATCATCATTTTGGTGGTTACTACATACGTTACTGTAGCATCAGTGCAAGAGCCTCAATCTTTTCGAAGTGATGAAGCAGAACATCCAAGCAACGAACAGGAAGCCTTCCTCTGGGAACTTTTTGGATCGTTTAGATACTTCACATTACCGGTTTGGATGGTTTTGATTGTTACTGCCCTTACATGGATTGGTTGGTTTCCTTTTATCCTCTTTGACACCGATTGGATGGGTCGAGAGATCTACCGGGGAAGCCCAGACAACCCAGGGAAGACTCAAAGCTATCATGATGGTGTGAGAATGGGTTCTTTTGGTCTAATGCTGAACTCTGTCCTTCTTGGATTTACCTCAGTTGTACTAGAAAAGTTATGTAGGAAGTGGGGAGCTGGACTTGTATGGGGTGTCTCCAATATCGTAATGGCTTTGTGCTTTGTGGCAATGCTTGTAATAACATATGTGGCAAAGAATATGGATTATCCACCCAGTGGAATACCTCCAACTGGCATTGTCATTGCTTCGGTGGTAGTTTTTACAATTCTAGGGGCACCCCTGGCGGTGAGTAACGGAATTGTTTTTTGCACCAGTATAATTTTCTTCCAGTTCTCATATGGTACACGTTTGGGTATTGATTCATTTTTACTATTGCAGATCACATACAGTATACCATATGCAATGGCTGCTAGTCGTGTTGAAAATCTGGGGCTTGGCCAAGGTATTTTCCTTTTTAGTCAACTGTATGACACTATCATCTTGGATTTCTGTTCTTAAAAAGTACTTTTGCCCCTTTCAGGTCTAGCAATGGGCATTCTCAATTTAGCTATTGTCATACCACAGGTATTTACCACCTGTTTTTATGTTTGCTTTTGGGTTTGGTTCATTCCTATGCATATTTGGAACCCACTACAATTGTGAGCAGTAACAAGAAAATTGCCCCCTAAACTAACTAGCAGATAATGGATGAAAACTTACGCAACTTCATGTGCTCTAACATGACTATCAGATCTGGAGCCCAATTTAAAAAATGGTTTAAGTGCCTAATGTATTGCAAGCTAGCATGAGGAAGAGTTGCTTAGAGCATGCACCTTCAGGAAATGAAATATTTGAATGTCTTGAGATCGAATGCATATATTAGCAACTTCAGATAATGGAAATTAATCCCATGTATCCAGTCATTTCAACCCTGGGCTAAGCTAGGAAAACCTACTTTTGCACCAGTTGTAGTGAGTAATTTCAGACTTGATTATTTTATTACTTGATTGAAACACAACACAATTTTACTGACACAGTTGGGTATTGGCACTATTACCAAAACACAATTTTAGAATTGACTGGATTTGGATCAGATATCCATGGTATTAGAATTTCCTAGAGTTGCAGCAATGTAAATGCGCTCCAAAATGACAGTGATCCAAATTCGTGAGACATGCCACTGAAAATTAGCTTCAAAATGTGCTTTGTTTGAACAGCTGAATTTTTCCCCTCAAGGTAGGCAGTAACATGATAGCTAGCTAAAATGTTCATTATGTTGGAATTGATTATGAAAATCAGGTACTGACGAGCAACTATAGTCAGGGTTCACTTCAATGGAACCAGAGCTCAAACTTCAAGATTTTTTTCTGGTCATTCCGCTGGTTTCCAGCAAGTAATTAAACCCTGGCTATAGTAGGATAAATCAGGCAGAAACTTGATAGTTCAGAAAACCCAAACCCTTGAGCTTTCGCATTGGAAATCAGCTGAAGAACATTATATTATAGTAGGTTGGCACGTTTGGGCTATAGCATGGAATTTAAGCCAAATGCACAAATTAGGATCTATTTGTGACCAAATTTCTGGGCTATAGCATTTGCCACTTTCTACCGGCCTTGAAAAGTCTTATGAGCTGCATTAGCACAATTGAACCCTGAAAACTTGTGCGTAAAAAAATAATTGGAAGTGAATGTGTGGTTGCAGAGTTTAGCATCAACGTAAATGGTAAATGATAGCATGGCAAATGACACTTCCATGTTATTTCAAAAAGAAAAAGAAAAAACGAGGATATGGTGAGAAAAGTAAAAAAAACAAAGACATTTTTAGTTTGATGTATGAGCTGGCTCACAAGAATCGAGCGCATACCGCCTTCATCTGCATGCAAGCATGCTAACTTATTAACTGAAACTTCTACCTTCAGGATATTATGTTTTTACTGACAATGGTACCTGCAGGTTATTGTTTCACTGGGAAGTGGGCCGTGGGATCAACTCTTTGGTGGTGGAAATGCACCAGCCTTTGCGGTGGCAGCTGCTGCATCTTTCACCGGCGGGCTGGTAGCTATTCTGGGCCTTCCACGAGCCCGCATTGCATCAAGGAGGAGAGGCCACCGATAAGTATATTGTGAAGTTACAACTTGCAACCATTCTTTGCAGTTCGACGCATCAAGACACTCGGAGCGCTACTACATATGGGGGAACTGTATATCATGTTCGGTTTTCGGGGGTGGGTGGCGGAAGCTCTAGATTTTTTTTTTTTTTTTTTTGCCTTGTTTCCTCCATGAGCTATTTTGTTCCTTTTCGCGTCTCCATCTGAAAAATCATCATATGTTGTTGTATATTGGATGTTGGTCATTTCTCGATAGATTAATGAATAAAAACTGCAGGAGTTTACTTGGGATTCTTGGCAGCTGTCCCTTTGTTAGTCCTGGATTTCCTCGGCCGGTGGCCTGTGATTATGAAGCCGTTGGTGAGTATGATATGTCCATCGTCTTGCTCCAATCGTTGTATCAGTTGTTCTTGGTACGTAAGTAACGCCATTGAATTCAGTCGGCTGGAACGCTGTGTTAATGTTCTATGTAAGAAATGCTTATTTGGGTTATGGAGAGTTCAGTCGGATGGAATACTTGTTCGGTTTAAGTAATTTGATCCTCTTTACGGGATCAATGAGCTTTAGCACGTTTGAATCGCCTGTCCCAAAATTCCGAGCTACAGAATACGGAAGAA
Source organism: Dendrocalamus sinicus (assembly GCA_036346575.1). Taxonomy (NCBI): domain Eukaryota; kingdom Viridiplantae; phylum Streptophyta; class Magnoliopsida; order Poales; family Poaceae; genus Dendrocalamus; species Dendrocalamus sinicus. Next base: position 41,441 of record CM070674.1, read on the forward strand.
CCGGCACCGAAATGTTGAAATTTCATGTGTAAGATTTGGTCGCAGCCATGTGCTATAGCAAGGTATAGTCTGACTTATATCAGAACAGTGAGCTAATAGTATGGTATCATCCCGAACCATGTTCTTTTGGACGAGGTATTCACCCCAAGACTTTGAAACATAGTTCTAGGCAAAATCGTGAAACAAAAACTGTGAACTAGTATGGCAGATTTGCACCAAAACTTTGAAACATAAATTTACATACAAAACATTCTCGAAATTGAAGCTACATTGCAGCCAGATAGCACAATAATTTTTAGATTTGTTCTAAAATAACAGCCTTCAGATTTTCAGTAGCCAAGACAACATTGTAGCCATGATTTTGTTGTTGTTGAGCGGAAAAATCTCTACTACTTAAAAAAAAAGTTGGTGGTGTGGTTCATCTGTCTCTCCTTCTCTCTCAGAAAGTAGCGTGGCTTGCGCTTCCCCTTCCACATCTCATGTCTTCCTTGAATCAAAATCCCTAACAAATTAGTCATCGCCGCTGCATCCTACTCCTATCCCACGCCTCCTCCCCACATGCCATGGCCACCATTCCCTTCCCAAATCTCACGACGTCATTGCCCCCTCCCCCTCGCCACACGCCGCCTCTGCTGCTTTTTCCCCAAATCTTGTATCGTCGACGCCCCTCCCCCAACCTCACACGCTACTATCACCCCCACCCACCATGCTACCACTGACGCCACCTCCCTTGGCCTCTCGCACAGCCGCCATTGCCGCCCCCTCCCCCAGTCTCACGATGACACCGTCTCCTCCGTGGCATCTCTCGCTGCCTCTACAACTCCTCTCATCCACATCCACGCCGTCTCCCCATGCTGCCCTCCACCTGAACCCCACCCTCATGTCCAGTCCATCCCCGCCCCATCGCCCGTCCTTTCCTCTTCATCCTTGCCGCGCCGCCCCTCGAAACCCTTGCACACGATGGCGGCGTGGTAATCGAGTGAGGTACTGAGTGACTAGCATCGAGGAAGAAGTTGGGACGGGGCACAGCGACAACGACATGCACACAAAACTGGATCTAGGGCTCCTCTCCACCGACTCCATCTGCTTCTCCGTCTACCCCCATTCCTCCTGATCGATGCCGCTGCCTCCCTCTCCTGATGCCACAACAACTGCCCGACTTTCGTCCTCCCTCCCACCATCTAGGGTAAGCCCGATGCCCCTAATCCCCCTGTGCCTTTATCGATTTGGTGACGAGGATTCAAATCTGACCTACTGTGCTCTATGCTCTCCTTTGCAGTACCATCGACATGTCCCCTTCTCTACTCCACCTTCGCATGGGCCCCTATGGTGGGTGGAGGGAGTGGAAGAAGAGGTGGCCACTGAAACTCGGCGTCCTCCCCATGCTCTACGACAAGTGTAGGTACAACTCCTTTGTACTTGTGGTATGTGCTTGTGTTGTTCATTTGTTACGAATGGAATAACCTGAATGGATAATTAATTGGTATTTTTATGTGTATTAGATTCTGTGCCCTCTTCTCTTAAAATGGAAGATTTTTACCTCTCAAAAGGGTGATAATTTGTGGGTCATTCCTTATAGTGACTTCCTCTATAAATGGCAACTCCCTGCATCCACCGTGAACACTAACGAGTAACAACAATGTTTGGCAATGGCAATGGAGCAACATATTCGTGATGGTTGAGGTGGCATTGACCAACAATATCGGTGGTAGGACACATTTGTTATGAATGGAATAACCTGAATGGATAATTAATTGGTGCTTTTTTATGTGTATTTGATGATGTGCCATTTTCTCTTGAAATAGAAGATTTTACCTCTCAAAAGGGTGATAATTTGTGGGTCATTTCTTATAGTGACTTCCTTTATAAGTGGCAGCTCCCTGCATCCACCGTGAACAAGAACAAATAACGATAATGTCTGACAATGGCAACTGAGCAGCACATTTGTGATGGTCGAGGTGGCGTTGGCTAGCAACATCGATGGTGGGACACATTTGCCCTTCTCTTGTTATTCGAAGTAAGTCATTTCTTTTTAGTTTCTACTTGTTGGGTGACCAGATGAACAGATGGCCCTGCAAATGGAATTGGGTGTCTAACAATATGAGGTCATTGTCAATCAAGGATATATTTATGAAATTATATGGCTTAGTGTAAAGGTTGACTAACTATTTCTTGGTGTATTAAGTCTCGCTTTTTCCATCTTATAATCATATACAATGCATAAATTACTATGTTAATAAGTGGCAAACTAAGATCCACATAGGATCATTCTCACATTAATTTCTTAAGTCATATTGAAGATTTATATTAGTTATTGTTCTGTATTGTCTGTAATGGCATATTGTTTTCTAACTATCTTTGTATGATGCTTATATGTTTATGCATTTTGAGTAAATATTTACATTTTTACATGAGCTCTTATTTTTACTTTTTGAGTACAAGATTGTATCATATTGTACTTCATGCTTCACTTTCCAAGGTTGTGGAATCGGCATTGACCAAGTGAGAGGTGGTGGTTGATAAGAAGGTTCAAAGTTTGAGCCAGGTGGTGAAAGTGGCTGGTTGAGAAGGTGAAAAACTAATATTGCCCCCATTCCAATAATTCTTCTAGCATGTCCCACATCATGTACCAAAGTAGCAAAATATGTAAGTTGCTTAAAGCTATGTAACACTATTAGTGCACTAACCCTAGACTAACTTATGTGCCATTGCTATCTAGGGCTGACTCAGGCTTCCTGGAGTTCAACTACATGTGGAGTTGAACTGGTAAACACTTTGTAGGATCGTATACTGCAATCAGAGGGGGTGAATGATTGTCACTGCTTTTTGGAGTCTCCTGGCGATTGGTGAAGATTTTGACCGCTCGGCGCTCAACCTTCCGATCGATCGCTCAGGGCACGACCGCTTGATCAATCACTCTGTTCAACCAATCGCTCAGCTTTGCCTGTTGTTGTAAGATCCAATGCACCTATGATCAGCAGCGCTCTTCAAGCAAATCACGAACTAGATTGATTCAAGATGATCTTTATTACTGGTTTTTCGTGGATTTACAAAGTGCCCCCACAAGCACCCCTAAAAGCCCTAGCCAGAAACTAAAGCCTCTTCAATCTCTCCACCGAAAACCTTCTAAAGCCTTTCTCAACTACCCACATTAGCCCTTAGTCTCTCCCTGTTTTTATAAGCTAACGCACCAAACTGTGTCCACCTCAAACATGGGCACCTAACTTTATCCATTCCAAAAATCAAAGGACCCAAAATCCTTCTTAACACAGGTTTTACACAATCTATAAGCTTTCCCTATCATAGACTCCATCCACAATTCTTGACTTACCACATGATGAATCTTCTAGGACAATACCTTATGTATCTTTATCACGCACCATTACCTTATGTATCGAAGCCTCTAGGATAGCACCTCCTATAGTTTTGACACGCACCATCACCTTATGTATCGAAGCCTCTAGGATAGCACCTCCTATAGTTTTGACACGCATCACCATCTTTGATCTTTACGTGCTTCAGCATAAGCCCGACCACCTCATGACATCTTTGACCGCCTGGACCTCAGATTTCCCCATCCTAGTCCTGATCCTCCTCGTCACCGATAATGACCGTCTCTACACCAACCTGCACATACAAAGACCAAAAGAACTTTTTTCCTGGTATAAGTTCTTCACAACTTGAATGACATTAGTTCACACATGCAAACCACACCTTTAACTATCCATCAAGATCAACCAGATCGGCCACTACCACAAATTCTATCACTTTCTAGAAATCAACCTTATTACAACCGGTTACTGTCACTTTCGACCAGCCCACTAAAGCTCAAGACCCCAACCATCCTAGTTGAAGCTTGCTGACTACTGACCGTAGTCCATTATGTTTTGTTCATTATGTCATATAACCAGTTCACTATCCAATATGACCGACTCCCCGTAGCATACAACAGATTCATAGTAGCTATGACCGGTTACACTGTAGCATATGGCCGATTCCTCCAAAGTCTCCTGTTCTAGGGTCTTCAGCCTCTCCGACTACTCTCCGACTCTAGGGTATTTGACTCCTCTAAAAACTCTGGACCAAGGTTGTTCCACCATAATCGTTCACCTATGGTCATTCTGTAGTGACCGAAATGGCCTTGTCGAAATGCCATGTCATTCTCTGTGGTCGATGCCTGCTGACCAGACCTTCTCTCCTGAATACTCTAACAACAAAAGCACAACAAAAGTGCATTGACCAGAACTTTCACAAATGTAAATTCCAATAAAAAAAACCCAAATATCAATTATTTATCATCACTAAATGCACGACCATCACATGGTCTAACCCACCTTGCATACCCTATCAGTTAAAACATCTAGATTTAGCACCAATAGAAATGTTGTTTGGCAATTAGAAGTTTTGCATGTACCTAGCTATCAAGATGTTGGGATGATATCCATGATATCTTTGTTATCAAGAACATGGAAGGTATTGCAATAGTAGTTGCAACTTGGAAAATATTACCCAAAAAAAACTTCTACAATCTTATCTTTTTGTTTGCCAAAGATGGTGTATGTTTAGATTGTGTATTTGGTTATTTGCGCTCAATGATTGTTGTTTAGATTTTTGTATTTGGTTATTTGCGCTCAATGATTGTTGTTATGATCCATATTTATAGATGGAAAAAAGCAATGCCCAACAAAACAATTTGAGATGCAGTTGCAAATAGGGTGTTTATAGAAATTTATGTGAAAGAAATGCGTGTGAAAAACAAACCATCCCAATATCTGAATTACTAAGGGTACGATAACCTTATGACCAAGTTCAATGAACGCACAGAGAAGGATTACAACCGCAAGCAATTCAAAAATAGGTGGGATATCTTGCAAGGCGATTATGTCTTGTGGAAGACATTGAATCAAAATACCTCCAATCTAGGAAGGGATCCTTCAACCATTACCATCCTAGCTGATGATGATTTGTGGGGAAGAGTAGATGAAGGTCTGCAATTTCCTTTGTCCTTGTATGTGCATGTTAGCTAAAATTTTACAATGGACTAATGTAGCTTGGTCTTAGCTCTTTTCAAGCCCAGCCAGCTTGTGCCAAGTTTTGGTTTGCGCCACTTGATCACGTAGAGTTGCTACGAATCATGTTTGAGAAGAACTTGGGAGGAGGAGAATGAACATTATATAATTAGTGGTTGTTTAATTGTGGTTTCAACCTTTATCATGGGATTTAAACATATTATTTTAACTTGGTGCTACAATCTTAGATATGAAAGTGTATGTTCTTGTACATGTGTTGTTGTGTTGTGAATTGTGAATTCCTCGATTATTGTGGTGCATTTCATGGTTGGGGCTAAGCTTCACCGAACACCGCGATGGAGTTAATGGCATGGTGCAAGCTGAGCCTCGCGACGGTGGCTTAACGTGATGTGGTCATATGTTTTTTTGAATTGGCACAACATGCTGACCAAGCTTGAGAAATCACGCTCCTGTATCCATCAATGACAAGAAGCATAATATACTACAGGCCGAGTCTGATGATGTTGGTCGGATTTATTGGCATAATAGGGTTTTTCACAGCAAAGCATTGAACTAGTTAAAAAAAAATTGCTATGCTGATGAATAGTGACCATAGCAAGTGGGAGAGGCCCAGCCCAATTCACCAAGCCCGCCGTCGTCTTCTAATCACTTTTTGCCAATGTCTTCACGACGAATTCTTTCTGTAATCTGTATTCATTCCTCCGTCTAAGCCTCTCGCGCTCGCGGTGCTACGTACGGAGTGGAAATGGATCATCCTGGCCTTGTACCAATCGACGATCAAAGCCAAGTCGTGTGCAATGCTTGTAACTTACCATTCACATCTAGGATTAAGTCGCGTGACTGACTATGTATCTCGATTTGTTGCCAAACTGACAAGGATTATATGAGGAGCGAGCACTGAAGATGAAAAGGAAAAATAACAGCCAACCTTCTTGGTCGAGCTTTTTAACAGAACTGCTCCGCCGGTTGATATGTTGCCGGCTCTGGCTAGCTGATGTTCCTCGGTTTGGGGTTGTTTGCAAGCACCGGAACTCGTGTGCATTCCCTGCCTACCCCGCCGATGCCACCCCCATTCTTATCAGCAGCACTCTCACGGACACCGCCTTGATCCGCTGCTACAGCCCCTACTTCGATAAGATGTTTGTCCTCACTACTCCTCTAAGAGCTCCAGAAAGCAGGATCTTCTCAGCAGCTGCTAATGGATGGGTTATCCTCAGCAGCTGCAACCGGATGCTGCAGCTGCACAAGGGACTGTTGTACTGCTTGGGGGAAGGATGGAGTTTAGGGGTGTACGATCCCACAGAAATCAAGTGGAGCGTTCTCCATAAGCCCGGCCAGTAGCATTGGGTCTGAGTTCCAGTACAAGAATTGCTACCTGGTTGAGTCACAGGGGGAGCTGCTTGTAGTTCCGACGGGCAAGAATGGGACGCCCATCTGTGTGCTGAGGCTCAATGAGACAGAGATGGTGTGGGAGAGGATGGAGTCCGTAGGAGGCCGGGCACTCCTTACAGGAACAGTGGCGGCACTGTCGGTGGCCAAGCCGTCTGAAACCATGGCAAACAAAGTCTATCTTCCCAGGTTCGTTCTACGGACGTCCGGAGGTAATCCAAGCAGAGCTCACCAAGTCTGGAGATCGCCTCTTCTTCGTGCCAAAGCAAAAGCAGGGATCTGACGAGCCAGGTGACGCGAGCAGGGCAAAGCATGGCGCCGGTGGTGGTAAGGATGGTGCCTGGTGCTACGACCTGGATTCATCTTGGCCCTGCTTCACCAACGGATAGAATGAGTATAGGTACATGAATCATCCATCCAACAGTCTTGGGCGCGCGTTTTATTTGCATCCATCCATCATGTAAAGATTTTGTTAACATATATACTAGACATTGCAAACAGGCCCTATGCTCTATAGAATTGATGATGGTATCGCACCATGCATGTAGCTTAGCTAGTATACTCGACGGCATCCTCCTGGCCGGAGACGAGGGTGAAGCTGGAGGGGACGAGCTGCTTGACGACGGGCGTGATCACCACGGCGCGCAGCCCCTTGCTCTGCATGAATGACCTGCCGTAGATGCAGTGAGGCTCGTAGAAGAGGCTCACAGCCCATTGTTGCTGGTCTTGGTCGCCATCATCGGTTGCAGTGAGCCAGTGACTACTTCTCCTCGTCCCTTCTTAAATAAATAATTAATACATACATGCACATACGCCCATGGGCTTTGGATCTTAGCTAACTAATATTAGTAGTATTGACCGAGTACATACTTTAAACTAACCTTAGTTGTTAACCTTGTATTGCCAATTGTAATTAACCGCATAATTACCATCGTCATCGCAGCCATTTCAATATTCACGCTAGTGCGCTTAATCCGGTGTTTGTTCTTGAGCGCTAGTGCACTCAATCCGTTGCTTCTTCTTGAGCGCTAGTTGCTCAATCCGTTGCTTGTTTCTCTTCTGTCTTGGAAAAGTGAGGATTTCCTATATGAGGTGATGTCCAAATTCAATCTAGTAATGGGGATGGGGGAGTCAATGTATGAAGTGTTTACACATATTATCATATGAAACAAAAGTTTATTTAAAAAGGCAGTAATCTAGTTTTTTGGTAAGGCGAGGAAGATTGTTTGATCAGGGGTGGAGTTATTTTCTTAAAAGAATAAACCTAACTCAGTTCAAATTCCAATGGTTTTATCAAATTTTTTCGTATATTCTGCCCTTTCCAACTCTTTAATTTCTGTTCATCCTAGTTTGGGGTGTAGGTTGCATGAGTGTCAAGTAAATTATATGACAATTTAATGGATTAAAAGATGGCAAAGTAAAGGTTTACAATTTACAACATACATCGAAATTAAATATTATTACATCTATTTCCATACATACAGTGAATACAGAATTTACAACTGAGATCATTTCTTACATAATTGCAATTAACCAGAAATTACATAACAACTACACTATTAATTGCGAGAAAAGTATATATTAAGATACCCAAAAAGGCCGAACAAAATAAGAAATTGAAAGCCAGCTTACCATCAGAACCTTAGTTCAGTATTTCTCTCATTAAGATACCAGACTGTCTGGGGCCAGCCAACACCTCTCGCAGCCGTAGGGTTTCATCACCCAGCATTAAAAACCAATCTGAATACATTCCAAGTTTTCATTTCATGGCCATTCAGCTAAATCATCAAAGCCAACCATTTCTTGCACAATGAGCATAGTGAAAGCACAACACAGCACCAGCACAGCCACATCATAGGAGAAGGGATAAGGGTGAAAGCATAGCCAGGGTAAGAGAGAGAGAGAGGGAGCCATTTCACACCCACGACTAGCAACAGCAACCACCATTCCCCTCAGCCGAACAATGACATTTCCCCCAAATCCCTCAGATCCATTCCATGCCCCCCCCAACCCACCAAGCCAACTGAAAGGAAGGAGGAGATGCGAAGCATGATAGCAAGGCCAGAGGAGCTGAAAGTGCCAGGAGGAGGAGCAAGCACCAGGAGGCAACGACAACCCTAGGAGGGGTGACAACCAAACCAACAGCGAACCAATCGTAGCACAGCCGAACCAAGCAAGCATCCGGGACGATCGAGCTTTGGTTCTTTCCCAAATCAAGCCAACAATCACCTGACAAGGTAGCCCCACATCCCATTTTCGATCTTGCCATCGCTATCATGGGACCACACCACATGCATCATCATTCACAAGCATCGCACCCGAACTGTAGCAATCCATAGAGATAACCGATGGAGGTTTTTATCTATTTATCATAAGAATAGGGTGATTATGGGTAAAGTGATACATCTCTTGGACTAGAGGCTATGGGAACCGATGGAGGTTTTATCTATTTATACGAGGGTTCAATAAATTTCTAAATTAAAATATGAAATTCTTTCTCAGCCTAAAAATATTAATTTTAGAGATGTTATAAGATGATAAGAGATGTTTATGTAATATTATGTTCTGGCTCTAATTATTGTTATGTTACAACACTTTGATGGGCTTATTATTTGTTGAAATGGTGTTTCAATGAATAATAATCCGTTAACTAGTGTTACTACCCCCTGGTAATGACACGGGTGTCCACAGGTGGTATTAGAGCTAGGTTTGAGGGCCATGCATATAATTAGAGACAGTTTCTAGACTTAAGTAAGATATTTTCTTGCTATATGGAATTAAGTATTCTTTAATATTTTTTCATCATTATGTCATTTATTGCTTAGTTAAAACTAAATTTTAGCAATACTACTTTCTTTTCTTGCATATATTTAAGCTAGACCACCATATCTAATTACAACCCTCTCTTTTGTAGGATGGTTTGCATTAGGATAGTGCCATCTCGAGTTCACAGTCAGCACGTACTCCTACTTTGGTAGATGATGCAAAAGTTGGGAGCACCCTATCTGGAGTTCTTTGAAGAAACAGCGGAGGACGGTTCATCAACATGTATTGGGGTAGTGATCACTGGGATTCCCCTGAACATGCAGTATTATTGAGAGCATGTAGTGACTTGGCACACCTCAGATGATTCCCTACCAATGTAGGAGGATACCAAGGAAGCTATGCATGTGATAAGTCATTTTGGGGATGTCTTGCGCAACACAAGATACCGTGATGTGCCTGTTATGGCAACAGTATGCATCTAGCTCTAGCAGTACCAGCCTTACATTGGGACTAGGACCAGCATCCTGCAATGCCACCTCCAACATGCTGATGATTGCCGACATAATGTTGTACCACACTACTAGGGCAGCACTTGAGAGAGATGAGAGTAACTCAAACCATTGGAGGTAGTGTTATCATATTAGTGAGTATGACCGATTCATACTCTAGAGTACCATCCAACTACTAGTACCAGGGGGTCCGCTCAACCCAATGCCAGATTCCAGGGCATCCTAGCTGTTATTTATACTTTGTAGAGTTGTCCAAGATGCACGAGGGTCCCCGCCCTTATTTATACTTTGTAGAGTTTGTGCAGAGCCCATCGACTCCGTGCTCATGTCTATACTTTGTAGAGTGGTGCGGAGCCCATCGACCCTACGCTCGTATTTATACTCTGTAGAGTTGGTCGGGACGCATGGGAGTCCCAGCTCTTATTTAGACTCCGTAGAGTGGTGCAGAGCTCTCTGCACTTGTATTTATATTCCGTAGAGTTGATCGGGACACGCGAGGGTCCTGGCTCTTAATTATACGGAGTATGCATTTACAAACATTTGTCTGTGCAAATGGACAATAGCATCTTTGGTAGCTCCTCCAGCTATTTTTCTTTCGGAAGGTCAGCCAAGTGTTTTTTGATGCTGTCGGAGATTGTGCCATTTGCCTATTCCACTGCCCCATTAGACTATGGGTGGCCTATGGAGACGTAGCATACCTTGATGCCCATACATTCACAAAATGCCTGAAAGGCCGCTGCGTCGAATTGTAGTTCATTGTCCACTGTGATTTCTTTGGGGACTCCAAAGCGACATATTATGTTCTGCCATAGGAATTTTTGTATGACTGCAAAAGTAATCTTAGCAAGCGGTGCTGTCTTGGGCCACTTGAAGAAGTAATCATAGGAGACGATGATGAATCGGTTACCTCTAGGGGCTTGGGACGGTGGTCCGATGATGTTGATCCACCATTGGGCCAATGGCCATACTGGCGAGATTGGCTAGAGGGGTTGGGGTGCGTGAAAAAATCCTCCTATCTAGAGGTGGATTTCGTATCCACTTGAGCTTGTGTATTCATTGCACGTGGTGAGAATCAAGCAAGAGGCTTAACTTGTTACTTTTGAAGGTTACCAACTCCTGGACGGCATTGGAGGCGTCATGCCCGGTGATCTTCTCAAAGAAGCTTGTGAGAAGGCCTGGTGTGTGTGAAGGTTGGAGCGCATCTACCCGAAGTGGGGAAGAGCTACCACTAGTAGATTTAAGGTAGAAGGTTTAATTCGTGGAGCCGGTCCAATTAGTTTGGGCTTACCTCAACATGGACTAGTAGAGACCGGTAAGTCTTCGAACACCACGGTAAAAAGGAACCATGTCACTGTGGTTTGTTTTTTATGCTCAATTTACATTCAAACAATTATATTCATAGAATTAAATTGATTGCTTGTCATTATAGGATTGCAAACCTTTGACATAGACTTAGGTTATTAGTGCACATAGTGAGACTAGTTGATTTAGGCCTTAATTGTGCAAAACCGATTTGATTACTCTTCCGCATTATAAACTTGGTTTTAGCCAAAAAAAATTTAAAACCGCCTATTCACCCCCCCCCCTCTAGTCAGCCTCCTCAATCTTATAACCGCTGACGCTCGCCTAACTTTCAGCCACTCCCGAGCCCAAAAATGCTTGAACTCTCCGACCGTTCCACCGCTTGAAATCTCTGACCGCTCCACCACTTGAAACCTCCGACCGCCTTGTAATCGAGAGAAACTTCGGCCGCACCGCTTTGAGTCTTTAGCAACACCTCTCAGACGTTGTCCAATGATCCCAAGCCACTCGTACGCCGTCCGATGCTCCTAAGCCACTCGTACGCCATCCGATACTCCTAAGCCACTCGTAAGCCGTCCGATGCTCCTAAGCCACTCGTACGCCGTCCAATCCCTTTAGACACTTGAATGTCATCCGATCTTCGTAGATACTCATACACCGTCCGATCTCCATCGAATTCATACTCGAAGTCGAACCTCGACCATCTACCCGACTTCGTAGTTGTACCCGAAACCACCCGAGTACTCAAAACTCATCTGTTCTCTGAGTACACAGTGACAACCTGATAATGACTAAACCCGTTGTGAATAGTAAAACCCACAATGAACAGTACCTAAACCCGTTACTGTTCACAAAACCCTAAAACACACACACATATATCTATTTTAATCGTCTTGAGTCCATCTATGCCATTCTCAACTCTATTTTGCCAATTTAGACTCTGATAAAACTCCAAACCACCTAGATGATATTCCGACTCTAAACCCAATACTGTCCATACCCGCATCCATCATAGAAATCCATATAACCCCTATACAGCCGTTTCAACCGTCTAGGACCCGTTAATCTAATTCCAACAACAATCAACCAAAGCAGCCAAGCCACGCGCATCACCTAAACTCTGACCACCCAAACCTATTTTATTTCTATCTTTTTGGTTATTTATTTGTATTTTGTTTCCAGCTTGCATTCCGCAAAGCAGGAACTCATTTGCACTTGTTTTCTGCGCTAGTATTCAGACTACGCGAGTTGGTCAATAGAAGAACTACAAGAGCAGTTTAACCAAAAGACTATAGTGAAATAATTAGAGGCTATGGACAAAAAGGCAAGTCACATGTTTTTTATCATATTGAACCTATATTCCTTTAATTATTTATTTATCGGTATTTTTCATTATGTTATTTATGCACTATTATTTTATATAATATAAATGTTTAGAATGACATGACATTAGTTATATCCTACCACCTGAAAAAGCCCAGTTCAATTTGATGGCCATATTCACCTTGACAAGACTTGGTATTATTATTATACTACTTAAATAATAATGATAAATCGGGAACTCAACTATTTTATACTACTAAGAGATTTGGCACTTTGCCAGTAGAATTTCAAAAGTGGTTCTAGGGTAAAGAGACATCATGGGAGGCCATTAGATGGAAGGGTCTCATGACCTTATCGTAGGGTGGAGGTTTGGATTGGAAATATGATAGTGCAGATGGGCACTGAAATAAGGGTTCATGGATAGAAGTTGCCTCGATGAAAATATAAGGACTAGAATCTTATGCCAAGAAAAGAACATAGTGATTGCTCAATCACAAGCGTTGAATCATTAAACCTGATTTAGTAGCTGGTCAAGTTCGATTGAATATCTACAAAGGGTGGAGGAAGACTGGGAGAGTTTTTGTCGTATGGGAGGGGAAAACCATACTTAACAACAGTAGATCTGCTTCGAATCAGGCGAGGCCATGAGTCACTTGAGTTTGTTGGGAAACTACACTTACTAGATAGAGGCTATATAAAGAATTGAGCAGTGAAAAGACTTATTTTCTTAACTCTATCGCGGGAGTTAAGAGATCTTGTAGGTAAAGTTGGGCAGCTCTGCAGAGTCATTTATAAATGGTATTCGAATACACCGTGCTTCTGGTAAATGAAGTTATGTTTAATGAGTGGTTTCAATAGCGAAGCATAAGTAGATTTGAAAATGATTTAGAAATGTTGAAGGTTGGTAATCAAGTTTTGAAAGCTCATTTCCTTAAGAAATTATTATTCTTTTGTGTTCAAAAATGTTTACAAATAAAACTGCATCCACAAATAATTAATAAAACCCATATATCTCCATCTCTTGGAAATCCTAGTAAGTAGTTATATAGCATTTTTGCATGTAACTTGTTGAGTACGGTTGGTTGTACTCAATTTTACTTTATTTTCTCCAACACAGAGATCAGAAGAAGAAAGAATATTGTAAGTACTCGTGTTAGGAGTACGATCGCACTCAAGCGTTCCTGTGGGAGTTTCCCGCGATTCTTTTAATTGTGAGTTAAGTTTTGGATTTGGATGCCTATTAAAATTTCTAAAGTTGACCGTAAGGTCTTATGTTATTCAAATTAACCTTTTTTAAGTGCTCATGAGCAGGTATGATATTCTTTCCATCCGCAATTGAACTTTTGAGCTGTTGCGGGACATACGACGGCGCTGTTTCCAAAAACAGGGGGCGTTAGAGGAACCAATCTGCAAAAAAAAACGCATCATTGCTGCCTCAGACGCTTACCACGAACACTGAGCAAAGAGCATAGCGGTTTGCTGCTGAGCTGGACGGAAATCCAGAGGGCCTCAGAATGCCAGCTTAGGTGAAATCAGGAACCAACAGGATAGCTTCTCCGCTAGAGCATTGCTGTACGACAGCATGGTATGCTGTTGATCTCATACTCATAGTATTTACTTGGTGGACGCATGCAAATTGTTGTGGAATCAAATCATTCGCGCGCATGTACTCTGCTGCAATTGTGGAAGCACCAACAAGAGTGCCTTCGAGGCCGTCCAACAACACACGGCCTCCTCTGCTGTCCGAGGGTTCCAACAGAAAAGCTGCTCCTGCTCCGCCGGCCGCAGCAGGACGGCGGCGGCGACGGAAGAAGATGACGGCGGTGAGTCCGCAGGGGAAGATGAGGTCATTGTCAGAGTCGACTCTCCCAGCGTGCTGTCTTTCCGTCACTCGTCCGGCGCACCGCAAGGGATGCGCATTTTATGATGCATTAGCATTGCTGTACCAATCTCTCTCCTCTTGTTCTATCATAATAATGAAGAACCTGATCCGATACTGATATCCATCAGTCATCCTTGTCGGACATGCATAATGTATTACGATGAGGAAAACAAACATTATGCGATGGCGGCAGCATGTATTACGTGGGAAAACAGAGGTGAATTAGACACAACTCGAAACTCATTTTATTGGGCTATCATGTTATGGCCGATCAGAAGGTACACCATTCTTCGTCGCTAGCCTTATTTCATTAAGATAACAGACAAATCATAGAATTAGTAGATACATCAGAATTCACCATCCTTTTGAAAGGCTAACAAACGCAGTAAGTAGCCTGCAGCTGATCGATGCTACTAAGAAAGTAAGAATGGAGGAAGGAAAAAATATACATCAATGGACTGGGTTGGGTTGGTGTCAGCAACAGACCCGGTAGCAGTGGCTCGGATATATAGAACCTAACAAGGATGGATAGCCCCTTCCACCGGCATGTTACGCCACAGTTCGGCCGTAGCAGATTCCAGCAAGGTAAAGATTCTTAGCCCACTTGTCCTGCACAGAGAGAATAACTAAGAACCGGAACAGCACAACTTCATAACTTCTGGATTACAGACTTGGGGTTCTCGACTTCTCGTGTTTTACCTTGACATGTGCACTGGGAAACTGCGAAGTACGCAGGGTCTCTTGCGTCTCGTCTCTTGGGCGACGCCTTGGCATGCTTAATATCAGCGCAGACTGGTCCGCTGTCGCAGCCATTGCAGTGATACGGTAGCCGTTGTCCCAGCGTCTATGGATGCCCTCACTCGGGTATAGAAAGTCCAATTCCACCACCTGTTTAAAGAGTTGCAATAGGCCAACTGTGAGTCCACTTAGGCGCCATCTTGGATTATGGCTCAGTAGCACAATCTTCAGGGCTAGCCAACAAAGCAAATACTAGTCCTAACTACCTGAGTAACATCTTTCAGACCAACTAGGGAAACCACGATTTCAAAAGACCGAAAGAAAATATTAAGTGAAGCCACACACAAATATTAAGTGAAGCCACACACAACACATGTTTTGCTCTCGTTCGTTTCATTTAAAAGCTTCAGAATGAAATGAAAATCATGCGCACTTCCTTCTGTTTACGAAGTTTGGCATTGGTGGGAACATCTGACCTGTTCAGAAAATCCAGCATTGCGGGACATGACTATGGCCCATCGACCGCCTGATGTTGCCATTGCTGTGACGTAAAAACCTTCCTTCCACTTCTTGTTTATCCATTTAAATGGGAAAGAATCACTGACTTTGTAAGACTGTTGGGTGTATGGTGTGCCTGGCGATCATCAAATACAATATTAGAGGACCAGCTAAGCAACAGTATGTACAAAAGCCACAGAGAATTGCGATCGGGATCCCATTTAGAAAAATAGAAACCACACAAAAATACAGTGTCTAATGTCAGTGGCAAATCGGGTAACAGAGAAAAGATGGCAGATGCCTATTCAGGCTATGCAGATGGCAGGCGTCTATTCAGGGTATTTCAGCAGATACTCATAACCACTGATCCTGTTGGGAGTACCGGTTAGATTGGAACAGAACTTTTGCTGTCCAGGTTTACTTTTCAGGCTCATTTATGTGGTACATTTTGAAACTCACCCAACAAACATGCTCACAAGCTATACTGCAACATATATAAAAGCTAGCAAAAAGAAAAGAAAGAAAGTAAAGAAGAATATATGTCATAAAAAATATACAAACCTTTGGACATCACAACAAGAGAGCTTCCGTTGTTGGAGCCAGCAACAGAACTGATGTAGAAATTTTTCTCCCACTGTTCCATAATCCATTCCTGCTTTTTATGGTGAAAATGAGGGCAAGTAAACAGAATGAACTACAAGAGATACAGAAGGGAGGTTTCTACCTTATGAAGGAAATGTGGAGACAGCTTATAGACTTGAGCTGTGAAGCCAGTTCCAGCATCCATAATGATTGCCCAAAGATCAACACATGATGATATTGAACTTATCAGCAGACCATCCTCATTTCCTTTCTCCACATGTTGTGCTAACCTTGTGTTGGCCACATTATAGTGGTACCTATCAAGGGGAAGACTTAATCAGCCTGCACCCCAATAAAATCCATATAAAGGATGACAGTGCATCCATGAATGCAAACAATGAAGGAAAACATTGTATTACTATGTCAACTGCATACTTCGGTTCCTAAGAAAGATTGTATAGCTTTTTTCTATTTAAACTTATGCAATGTGTTAAAGGCAACCTTGCCATTGGTAATATATGGGATGTCGCACAAGAACTTTAACAGTTTCTGCAATAGCAAAGGAGCTTTTTATTGTATCTGCATTCAACATGCTTACATAATGGAGAAACCTAAATATTGTCATGCATCAACTTCAGTGTTATTAAGTCGTCGACTAATCGGCGACTAGTCGTCCAGTCGTTACATGACGGACGACTAGGGAGACCGACTCGACTAGAGCGACTAGTCGAGCGGGCGGACGACTAGTCAGCGACTAATCACAACTAGCCGGCCATGTCCAGCCGCACGACTAGGAGCCGGACCGAGACTTAATACCAGTGAGGCTCACTAGAGAAGCTCGGCCCAACCGAGATTTAATACCAGTGACTTAATAACCCTAGATCCTTATTGCACACCACACACGCTATTTTGGTTGTAGTATTAGTATAATAATCACAGCTTGCTTCTTTATTATGATTGTGACAATTGTAGACCTGATTCAAGGGACTAGTCGATCGACTAGTCGACTAGTCGCCCCCTTGGCAACTCGACTCGACTTTACGACTTAATAACCTTGGCATCAAACCACTTGTCAACAGTTAACAAGAATATGAGCAATTCTAGAAATTTAGCTAAAGAACTAAACATATATTGTTTATGTAACCTAACATGCAGTGGCTTGATGTTTAATCTAGGAGTTATGAACAATCCGCAAGACCAGCATGTCAGCATGTAGAGTTACATAAGGAATCAATAAAAATTGCAAACCACAAAGTCAAAATGGAAAAGAGAGAAACATGTCAAAGATGATAGCACTGCCGTTACAGCTTACAGCCAGCATAGCTCTAGGATCTAAACACAATCCACCCAAACAAGTATATGGGATGAGTTCCATGATTCCAACTAAAATAAGATTATGGGATGGCATTGGATTGCAGTTATTGGGTTAAATTTCCGATAGGATCAGATCAAATCTACTCAATACAAAGAAGGCCTGAAAGTTAACTTTTTTCTAAAGCTGAACTTAAACCAATAGATATAACTGTCCAAATAATCCTAAGATGATTCTTTGGGTTCCATTAAAACAAAGTACCAAACATATTTGCAGTGTTCAAGTAGGCGCTAGGCGCTAGGCGGGCGGCCAGGTGGGGCCTAGCGCCTAGGGAGCCTAGGCGGGGCCTAGGCGGGGCCTAGGCGGCCAAATTAAAAATAAGGATAACATGCAGATGATAAGTATATATTTGCTATACATCTGAGATCTAACGTCTCAGATCGGGTCATCATATCTTATAACTAATGTTTAAAACAATTAATCAGATTTTAGACCATCAGATTAAAATCCAACGGTCCACATCTTCTAACCCAAACGGCATAACCCTAAATCCATCCGCCCGACTGCGCCGCCCCGCATATTTGCGCCCGCCTCCCCGACTCTAACCCTAACCCTAAATCCTCCGCCGCCTCCCGCTTATTCGCGCGGTCGCGCCCGCCTCCCCGCTCTCCCTCTCTCCTCCCCCCATCTCCAGTGGATCCGATGAATCCGGCGACGGCGACCGCGGATCTGGCGGCCTCTTTGCTCTTGCCGATGGCGTTGCTCCAGTGGATCCGACGGCCTCTTTGCTCCTGCCGATGGCGTTGCTCCAGTGGATCCGGCGGCATCGACGGTGGAGGCGGCGGATCCGGCGGCGGCGACTGCAGAGGCAGCAGATCCGGCTACGACGACGACGGATTCGGCTGCGGCGACGGCGGAGGCAATGGATCCGGCGACGACGACGGTCGACAAAGCGCGAGCTGACAAGGGATCTCCAGGTGCCTCTCTCTCTCTCCCTAGAACACCTTCCGTCTGCTCTGGACTATCTTCCTAGACCCGCCTTTGACCCCGCCGATGGCCGCCTTTGACCGCCGACGGCCGCTTAGGCGGGCTTGCCGCCTAGCTCACCGATTTTAGCCCAAGGCGCGGCGGCGGGGCTCCGCCCAGCGCCTAGGCCCGCCTAGGCGGCCGCCTAATGCCGCCTTTTAGATCACTGCATATTTGTGCGCACTATGCAATAAAAAGCATAGAATACCATGAGTTTTTAACTTAGTTTCTTTCAATACTCCAACCCAGTTCTTAAAATAAAATTTCTTTTTAATAAAATGATTCAGGACAGTACAGAGCACATCAATGTAATATAACTTGGTAGGCATTCTTGAAATATAAGGTATAGGATATAACATATTAAAATTGTGTAGAAGAAAGTTAAGCTTGAGAATCAGCACTGTACCTCTGTTTCATGGGTGATCTGGAATTGTATACTGAAATCCACTGTGTTGCCGGAACACCCAGGCGAACCTTCTTTTTTACATGACTATCATCATCATCATTAAGTAACCTAGCACGCTTCTGCCCTACCTGCAGGGAAATCTTGTCTATAGTAAAGAATATATAAACCGCACACAACTAGATTTCTCAGGTTCACTTCACTCTTAACTCAGAATATGTGCAATGCCTACCAGTCTACCACGAACCTTTTGGGCTCCATCAGTATTGATTGGTCTGATGGAAGGGTTTGGTCCAATTAAACTATCAAACAAAGAAATCAATTTGGAGTAGTTTGGCTCCTCATCAAACTTCATGTTGACTACAGTCTCAAGAAACTGCCTGAAAGGTTGAGGACAGATGCCGCAAAGGCTCTCGGGTGAGGTGCTCATCTTTCTCTTGCACACCAGAAATGATTTATTATCACCCTGTAAACACACACAGAAAAAAGAAAAGAAAATACTCAAACAGGCATGGTAAACAAAAACTGTACTGAATGGACAAGAACAGATTAGACAGTAAGATACCTGGTATCCTTGCCATGGCAACCTGCCTCGATGAAGAAATACTAGTGTATAAGCCAGCGATTCCAAATCATCTCTCCTGCTTGCAGTTCTTCCTAAATGTGCATGGACACTAGCATATCTGACTGTTCCTCTAGATTATGAAGGCAAAATTTAGAAAATGCCAGATATACAATTAATGTTATTTTGAGCTGACAAATATGAAAACATAAAAACAGACCTGAAGGCATCTGGACGCTGATCATAATCAACATGCTCTCCACTAGCAGGATCTCTCCACTTTGTTGCTGCCAAATGAAAAGTCTTAAATGATCTAAAGACAAAGCCATATGGAACAACACTGAAGCAGTTATATATCAAGTTTGAAGACTCTAAACCACCAGTATTCTAGCAGAAACAAAAAATGAGAGGCACATGCACCTCAACATGCAAATTAATAACAATTTGATTAAAGAGGTTTGTTTACCTAATCCAAGATCCACAAGATAAAGTTTCTTTTCTTGAGGTGTTGAAGGCTGGCCAAGAAGAAAGTTCTCAGGTTTGACGTCTCCATGAACATATCTGGAAAGAAAAATATAGAAGCATCAAAGAGCGAAAATGCCTAATGCATTAAACATAGCCAACCTTCAGATGCCTGCTTACCCTTTAGAATGCATGCTTTCCAGGATAAAAATGGACTCCACAGCAATACAAGCCACCATTTCTGATGACATGCTGAAAATTTTCAAGACAAGTTAGAAACTGGAAGGAAATGCAGCAACCAGCAAGTACAGAAATACCAAACTACAACGTGTAGTCCTTGATCATACCACTCAATTTAAACATAGCTTTGAAGTTCCAGAAAAGATAACAATACCAAATGTAAGCACAATTTTGCTAGAAGAAATCAATTACTAATATATGATTGAGTGTGAAAGAAATAGATCATACTGGGCCCTTCAACTACAACTGTGCCCATGTAGATATGTAAATTTCAACCAACTTCTTTCCTCACATGTAATAAAAACCTATTTAGCCTCAGAAAAAAGGGAAATAGGTGCATGAAAAATGATAACTTCTGCTTCAAACGTCTTATCGACAGCAATATGTGTTGTTGCATTTCCTAAAAGATATATCAAGCAAGTAGATACTCGTGACACTGTGGTTATGAGTTTGGAAAGAATGGCTCCCAAGAAGAGCAGCTGCTAAATATTTTCTATGTTAATGACCAAAAAAAAAAGTCAGCTGTCAGCCTAAACTGTTAGGAAGACTATTAGAATAGAGGAACTCACATTTGCCCTGACAAATTCCAAGAATCCCACAAGCTAGGCCCCAGAATATCCATAATCTGCAGTTTTACAAGTGGAATAAAATAGAATCTTGTGTTCCCACTAGGATAACATCGACCAGCAAGATTATCGGAGAGGACAAGAATTATACCATTACATAGTAGTCACCCTGGCGACCTTTATAATGCACCTTGGGCACACCATGAGTACCTCCTAGAGCACTGGTATAGTAAAACCATGAACATGATTTCAAGATAAAGCAAAGCATGAGCTAGTAACATAGAATGGTAATGTTGTTTGTGCTGACAGAAAACATCACTTACGCATAGACTTGCCACTCATAAGGAGGACCGTAATTACACCCCTTGCTGCTAGTGTGTTCAAATTTTATCGCAACCTACACAAGAAAAAATTGTTAGCACCAAGAAAAAAGAAAGATTATGTGACTCTCCAAACAGAAGGTTTATTCTGATAAAGAAGAGCAAGAGGAGCAAATGTTAGCACCTCTTGAGCACTTGGTCCTGTTGAGCGTCCACTGCCACCAGTTAAACGTCGGCCAACAAAAACATGGCCAAATCCACCTTTGCCCAACTTCCTCTCAACCTTGTACTCAGGAGATCCTCCTACCTGGACCTGAGAAGGGCAAGGCAGTGTTAAGTGGCATTCACATATCTGAAGTCTGTCAAGCCACGAAAATGTTGTTTTAAAGTTTGCATCAATTCTAATAAAGAAAGTCTTATTGACAAGCCATAAAAACTAGCAAAAAAGTTGTTTTAAAGTTTGCATCAATTATAATGAAGAAAGCCTTATTGACAAGCCATAAAAACTAGCAAAACAAGGTAGTACTTCATATTTGCTTGCCTGGGAATAAGTTTTTCGATAGAGTTGCAGTTAAGACAGTCTGTTGCAACGTTTTGGATCTAACTGGTTCAGAAGTTTCCAGTTATACTCGTGTTTGGTCACTTATTTCAGCATGAGTGCGTAGTGAGTTGCCATCGTCACTTCCAATAGGTGCATATCATAATGTTACGTGACGAGCACCACCGAAAGTGGTAGTGCCAACAAAGCAGGAGGCAAGGTGAAGGTGAGGA
The DNA here is from genome assembly GCA_036346575.1 of Dendrocalamus sinicus. NCBI lineage: Eukaryota > Viridiplantae > Streptophyta > Magnoliopsida > Poales > Poaceae > Dendrocalamus > Dendrocalamus sinicus. Next base: position 63,122 of record CM070674.1, read on the forward strand.
AGGAAAAGCCACAAGCAAATGACCAAGCCAACGACCTTGGAGGGTGGATGGGTGCGAAGGCCCTGTGGGCCCAGAACCTCAGTAAGGACTGAGGATATAGAGGTAATTAAAATGTAGTGGACCCACCTGCCATTGTTGCATAAAAACAAGGGCTAAATTGGCATCGGCATCCCTTGCATGTTGATTCTTGTTTCCCGATCTGATCAGAATTGGTCATTTCTTCATTTGAAGTTAGGTTTATTTTGTTAGTTACGAACTGTGAGCTCAACTTGTGTCCTTGTTATACATACTCCCTAGATAAGATTCTTCATGCATACCAAGCTGTTCTTCCTAGACCGAGATAAAACTAATATGTGAACACGTGCCTTGGTGCCTTGAAAGTTGGCCAGTACACGTGCTTGCTGCATCTAATATGTGAACAATGAGCAGCAAGCAGGTGCGATACATGTGATTGGTAGTAGATTGACTGAGCTAGTATGTGAGTCCACTGCACTGCACTGCGGTAGAAAATGTACACTTGTGAATCGAATGGTAGGCTCAGAAAGAGCAAGGGTGAGAAAGGAAATGGCATGACAACGAGTAAACCCTAGCATATAAAATGGTTCGAATTACATCTACCTATGCAATGAGTAGACCCTCATCCTAAAGCTAGGCTAGGGTAGGTGTAGGCTAAGGTAGGAGCAAGCAAGAGCACGAAAGGAGTAAAAGTAGCTGAAAAGGAGGAGGCACGGACCGTATCTGGAAAAGGGGTGGTGTTGCCCTCCTCCTCGTCGTGGCCGGCGGCGGCGGCGTTGTTGGCGCTGACTCCGCCGCTTTCCGCCATCTTCTTGCTGCTCTTCTCGTTCTTGTTGGGGTTGTTGATTGGGGGGGCTGGCCTCCTCAGGCTCTTGCTGGGCGGCGGCACGCGCGGGGGCCCTGGTCGTCACGCGAGGGCGAGGGTGATTGCTGAAGCGGCGGCGCATGACGGTGGTGGTGCTGGTGACCCCGCGGCGTCCCATGGTCCCATGCAACCGCGGACCATCATGTACCGAGCTGGCTGGCTTCTCCAACCTGGAATCTGGTGGATGGATTCCTCGGGGTCAGCCCTCCCGAGCCATGGATTCCCTTGGAATTTGCTTTGCGTTGCTTTGGTCTGTGGATTCGATCGATCGATCGATCGATTTGGTAGGTTTAGGTCATGGGTGAGGAGGAGGAGGAGGAGCAAGGGGATTTCAGGGTTAGGGTTAGGGGAGGAGGGGTTCCAATCCGATCCCCTTCCTTTCGTGCGTGCGTGCGTTTAGCCCGTTCTTTTCAGTCAGTGGGATATGGATTATGGCTCCGAATAAATAATCTTTAAATAAAATATACTTTTAAGAAAAAGTATATAAAGTAATTATAGTAGATATTGTACCGACTTTAACTATATCGATCAAAATCATATGTGACTGTCTCTCTTCGTACTCTCTCACGTGAACGCCAGAATTCAAAAGTCATAAGATATAAGCCACAGCCGGAAAGAACAGGACCTTTGGTTGATTTTGGGGACAATGCAGATGAGCTAGCAGTTCGGCACTAGTTCTGCAATCTTCTTTCTTCCCTTCCTAGGGGTTAACTAGAGTCTATCTACCCTCCCCAAGAGGTTAACTATTGAGTTTATCTATGACTAGGATGAGTATCAAGCCAAGCAATTTTATAAAGGAAAAAATCTATATAGCGTTATGAACTTTGCTCGAAAGTCTGTCTAACATCCTGCACTATGAAACCGAATATTTGAACCTTCAAACTATGCAATCCAGTTCAAAATAACACCCTGACCCGGTATCGGATGGTGGTATTGCCCGTGTGGCGCGATGAGTGTGCAGTTTTGCGCGAACGCACCCCCCAGGTCCTGGGTTCGACTCCCAGTGGGAGCGAATTTCAGGCTGGGGGAAAAAATCCCCTCGCTTGCCACATAAGCCAAAGCACAGGTCTAAAGGCTGGCCCAGGTCGTTGGTCGTCTGGGTTGAGCGAGCGCTCCCCTGGTAGTTCTCACATGGGCTGATGCCGCTGTGTCAGGGTGGGGCAAGGGTTTGGGGATTTTCTCGATCTACGTGAGAAAGATCTTCTTCTTAATCACTAAGCCCGGGGGGGCTTCTTACCCCCTTGTAGGTCGAGTTTTTTGAGTGTGCAGTTTTGCCACGTAGAATGACAGACTGATCAAGTTTAGGTGAATGACAAGTAGGGCCCATAGGGCCTTCTCTCCCTAATCGAAATAGAGAGTGAGGGAACATATAGGATCGAATACTGTAATCAGAGGGGGGTGAATGATTATCACCACTTTTTGAAGTTTCTGGCAGTCCGTGAAGGTTTCGACCGCTCAGTGCTAAATCGCCTGATCAATCGCTCAACGCACGACCGCTTGATGTTCGATCTGTTCGATCGCTCGCTCAACTTTGCCTGTTGTCATGAGATCCAATCCACCTGCAATCACTAGCACTCTCCAAGTAAATCATGAACCATATTGATTCAAGATGATTTTTACTGTTGATTTTCTGTGAATTTACAAAGTGCTCTCACAAGCACCTCTAAAAACCTTTTCAACGAAAGCTCTCTAAACTAGTCCACCAATCCTCATGTTAGCCCTTAGTATCTCCCTGCTTTTATAGGCTAACGCTCCAAACAATATTCACCTCAAACATGAACTCCTATCTCTATCTTTTCTGAAAATCAAGAGAGCCAAAACCCTTCCGAACACGAGTTTTAACAATCTCCAAATCTTCCTAGTTATAGACTCTCTCCACAACTCCTAACTCAACACGTGACGATGCCTTCGGGACCGCCCTCCTGTATCTTCATCACGTCTTATCACCTCATGTGTCGAAGCCTCTAGGACCGCACCTCCTGTAGCTTCTCCACGCATCACCACCTCTCGTGTCGAAGCCTCTAGGACCACATCTCTCGTAGTTTCTTCACACGTCACCACCTTCGATCTACACCTGCTCCAGCAAGAGCCCGACCACCTTGCGTGACATCCTTGATTGCCTGGACCTCAAATTTCTCCATCCTAGTCCCGATTCTCCTTGTCACCGACCATGATTGTTTCCACGCTCACTTGCACATATAAAGACTAAAGAAATGTTTCCCCAACACAAGTTCTTCACAACTTGACCGACATTAGTCCACACACTCAAAACACACCTTTAATCATCCATTAGCATGAAACAGGTCAGCCATGACCACAAATTCCATCGCTTTCCATAAATCAACCTTAGACAACTCATTACGACCGGTTATGCCCTTCATGCAAAATTCTGTCGTGGTCGAAATGCCGTAGTCATAATGCCTTGATCAAAATACTATGATCGACCCCCATGGTCGATATGCCGTGGTCGACTACAACCAGTCTTGCTATCCTAAAAACTCCAGTAACAAATAGTACATCGACCAGAACTTTCACAAACGCAAATTCTAATGAAACCCAAATGTCAATTATTCATCATGACTAAATGCACGACCATCACATGGTCCAACAATATCCCCCTTGATGAGTACATTGATAACACCTTAAAAACTCTTGAATGAGAAATTTTGCAAAAGAAAAAATTCAAAACTGCAAACCACATACCGCAACAGAAAGAGTTGTAGACCACAACAAAGCCAAAAGAGCTGGCAAAGCTCAGAAAACTTACCCAAAAACTCAAAGAACTCCCTCTCAACATAAGAGCAATTTTTCTCCTCAATTTCTCCAAATTCTCGAATCTCTCCCCCTTTGACAATGAAATCATCAAAAAATCCAGAGAGAGAATAATTCTAAAAAGGAGCAATGAGAGTAAACATCTAGAACCTTTGTAGATTATCCAAGTCACTTTGTATTGAGTTAAGACTATACTCAAGCCATCTTTTTTAGTAGAGCTCTCTAGATCATATAAAGTCATATACCATATAACAAGTTAAAACAAGTCTTTAGCATGATTAAGAAAATTGGATTAATGACATGCATCTCGACCATGACCAAATCGATCTACAAAGAGTACAAAGAGATATCACACCAAAAAAGTAAGCCTAAATGAAGCAAACATTAAATCTAGGCGAACTGGTAGTCTCATATAGCAACCTATTGCTCCACACTCAATTTTGTTAAGCATGTGTCATGCTTCTAACATACGTCTTTTCATGATGCCATTTTTGTAGCAAACTTCTTTTAAACGGTGGCATGCTTGAAGTATATTTCTTTTCATTTAAGCACATTTTGTGCTCTTTCCTTTTATTTAACCATAACATGTTTGTAGCATACATCTTTTCAATCTTCTCTTTCTTATTTTTTTTATTTTTTGTAACATGCCAACTTGAGTGAACATAAAAATTGCAATATAAAATATACGAGCCTCATAGCTAAGTTTTAAAATAAGACTCACGACCAAGCTAATTCTTTTATATGAACATCATAAAGTGCTAAAGTGCTACCTACAATCAATCTAGTTAAGGTCCTGCATCATGTCATGTTTTAGTTTAAGTATAGCAAATTGGTTACAACCCGTTATGATCATGGCTACATAGTAGATGAGTACATATGATAAAGACAACTCTACTACACATTTGTTTTCAATGACTTAGACTGATTTATTATTTGACAAGCATAATAAACAAAGCTCTTGAAACATCTTAGACACAATAAACTCCCCCTCAGAATAATCCCAAAAGATACAACACACCCACTTCACTTCTCAACTAAGCACAACGAGAAGAATCAAGCGGATTTGAGAGAAAACGAGCAATCTAAAAAGGGCACTCAACCAGGTGTAGAACAACATTACCTTTTCCACATAGTATAACTAGAAAGTGAAATCTCTTGGTAGCCATCAAAGAAAAGTGAAGAACCATCAAGTTTTAGTCAAGCAATAATGTAAAAGACTGGAACTCAATCAAGCGCATGTTCTCCATCCTGCGTTAGCTGATCTTACATCAAAGGAAACATCGGTCTCACGGAACTGGGGTTACTGAAATAAGATTTAGGAATCCAGTACTGAGATCCTCGACGAAAACGAGCAAAAACATGCACTGATAAAGATTTAAGTGAAGCATTGGCATTTGACATATTTCGACCAGACAGTCGTTGAGACACTCATTCAACCACAAGGTGGTCTGTCCTCCTCAGCAGAGCTGGTCTGATCACCCATCAGTTGGGTCGCATCTACAACACTTATCGACTACATAAAAATAGTCTGACCATCGACTGGTCTAATTGAGTATGAAAAGCTGGTCGAAACTCTAGTCCAACCACATAGGTCCGACTGTGCGAAACAGCTAGTCAAAAGTCTAGACTGACCACGATGCTCTAACCACGGGTAACACCTGGTTGAAAGTCTTGTCTAGGTACGCTTGTTCAAGTCAACGAATTTACCCTAGGAAGGAGGCTTGGGATAGATTAGTGGCAGTTCCATAGAGCACTGGGGATCTGGTTGTGAATGGCTACCTTGTGGTGAAAAGTAAGGACTAGAATCTTATACTGAGTAATTGCTCAAATCAATTGAATATCTATAGGAATGTGGGGTTCTCGACACGGGAATGGCTTAAGGGGAGTAGTATGGGACGGTAAAACCATACTTGACAATGGTAGGTCAACTCAGAATCGGGCGGTAGCGTTCTGCATTAGCCAGTGGATACTCGATAATGTGTGGTTCATAACCTACCGGGTAGAGACTAGAAAGAGGAGAGTAGTGAAAGACCTTATTTTTTCAACTCAGTCATATATTACCTATTATATGTCTGGACATTGAGAGTTTGAGAAATATCGTGGGTAAAGCTGAGTAACTCTATAGAGTATAATAAATGGTATTCAAAAACGCCGTGCTCCCGGTTAATAGAGTTGTGTTTCATGGATGATTCCAATAACAAGGCATAAGTAGATTTTGAGAATTTGGTAATAGAAAGTATGGTTAACAACCCCTTTTCTGTTAATTAAATATTGTTTTACTATCTTACAAATTATAAAGTTCTTTACCAATAAACTTGCATCCACAAAAATAATAGTAGTGAACCCATCATATTCCATCTCTTGAAATACTAGCAATTAGTTAAATATTATTTCTCCTTGTAGTTTGCTGAGTATCTAGTGTACTCAATCTTGCTTAATTCCAACAAAACAGATACAGAAGAGGAAAAAATACTACAAGTTTTCGTGTTAGGGTTACATTCATGCTCAAATGTTCTTGTAAAGATTTCTTCGGTTCTTCTGAATGTAAGTTAAGTTTTGGGCTTGGATGCCTACGAAAATTTGGTAATGTCAATGAAATCCAATGTCACACGTAGACAATCATCAGTCACCAAAGTTTGATAACACCAAAATTTGATTTAGACACAATCCAAACAACATTCTTTTTCCAAATATTTGGCTTTGTCCAGGTTTTTGCGTTACCAAGGGTTGTCGGTAAGGTTTTCATTGCTAGCATCCAAACAGCCTCTCTGTCGTGTCTTCGACGCATTCCATTTAAGTAGCTGGGCATGGAAGTTATCCCCCGAGTTGACATCGCCATTTCTTGATGATGTGCTACCACACTCCGGCGTCGGTGCGGGCGGAGGGGCATTCTACTGCAGCAGATCAAAGCGTGTGATCTCATCTACTACGACATTGGAGAGTCTTACGATAGGTTATACAGAGTGCATGATATGAGGCCCAGTTCTTTTTGGCTGCGGCTTGTGGCTTTTGAGCTGTTTGTATGAGAGATTACAGAGTAATAGAAACTCACGTGCGGTTTTTGCTAATATAAATGAAGTCAGCAAAGTATGCACTACAATTAATTAGTAGACCTTATCTTCAAAAAATACTCCATTTAAAAGCTAGTTACTGTAGAAAAGCCGAAAAGTAGCTTTTAGAAGCTGAAAAGAACAGGGTTTGAGTAATGCTCGGTGGACCACACGGGCAGCTGTTGCACCATCCTTACCATTCAGCTTCTCCGCTCGCTCGCAGCAGATAGTCCTCACCATCTGTGACTCATTCGAGCGCCACCCGATGTCCCTTCTTTATACCGGGTATAACAAGTCTTATGTCCACTTCACTCTTTTATTTCGGAGTGTCTAGATATCACCAAGATATTTTCTTTCTAACTATCATTCAAATTTGTGATCCTTAGAGATCAAGAGGCTCCTTGTTTTTAAAGGAGGAAGATTTTTTCAAAAGAGAGAGGGTAAAACTCAAAGGAGAGGTAGAAGAATTCATGGCCACTGGATCTCTAATCCAATAGTTCTAAATCTGTATGATAGTTACAAAGAAAATATCATAATGATGTTTAACAAAACCCTTCATTTTTTTCACTTGTTACTTTGGTTACCACAAGTTCGATACATCTAGTTGTCCTTCGATCAATGAAAAAGACACATCACTCAGTTCATAATTGCACAAATTACATAAACGCTTGCTTATCTGCCATTACACTACCATCATGTTGTTCACAACGACTTCGCCAGCATAAAACATCAGAAAAAATTAGCTCTTTAGTAGATTATGAAAAGCTGAGAGAAAAGAAAATGCAAGGGCTCACCAGACCTATACAACACAAGGCAACAATGACGATTGCAGAAATAAACACAACCAAATCTCATATAAAAGCCCAAGCAGCAGCACAGCTCAGCACACCCTTCCATTAGCTTGCCAGAGCCGTTGATCCCCACGGGATGTAGGCTCACCACGTCCCTCTCTTGCAATACCTTCTTCTCCGGACATCAATTAGCAGAGGGTCCCTTGTCACCATTCCTAATCCAAGATTAAGTCTTTGAATGCTTCATATGGGGTTACAATTTCCCTCTTTGCATCACATATTGCGTGCCGAACCACTCCGAGGCAAAGTCCTAAGGTACATAATTTACATAACATACTAAGGTGCATAAAGTGTATTTCAAAATTAATAATCTCAAGAAGTAAATTGCTGCCTCTAAATTACCTGCCAGGTGGCAGTTGTGAACTGTTGGCAGAACCACTTGAGCTACTAAACCTTTTTGATTTGTTATCCTGCTCTTTCTCCAATCGCATAGCCGCCACCTCCTTTTCCATGGCAGCTACCTCCCACCTCATTTTCTTAGCCTCTGATTCCATCGCCTTTGTCAAAGTATCTACTTTCTTTGCTAGCATCTATATATCAAAACCCATAGATAGGAAGCAGGCAAAAGGAATGTAAAAATGGCACATTAAGCAACTAAACTGTATGGTCCTAGTCTCCAGCTAAAGTTACCTCAATTGCGTCGTCCTTGTCTTTCAGGCTTTGATCCTTTTCATGGCATGCCTTCCTTAGAGCAATGACTTCCTTTTGCAACATATCATACAGCGCACCTGACACCGTATCCTCCGACTCAACAAATGAAAATTCATTAGGCTTCTCATCCGAGTTGTTTGATTCCTTATCTTCACTGGAGTCGGTAGATACGTTCATACCAATCCCATTTACAAGGCCCTTATAACGGTCAAGTGATCTACAACCTCCATCAAAAGACTTTGATGCCCCTTTTGCATGGTTGACTAGAGTTGTTGTGGTGGTAGATACTGAGGATCTCATCTGGAATGATGGCCATTTTGATAGGAAGCCATTGGTCTTAGACTCTCAGCACCACCTATAGACCGGCGACGTGCGGCACTTACATTAGTTCGGGGTGTAGACATTCTCAATCCTTCCTCAAGTACTTTAAGCCGTAGCTAGAACTTATCCTGTGACATTTGATGCAGATTACAATGAAGTGACAGTGGAAAGACCTAACTGATAGGAAGATGGAAGTAAATGACAATGAGAAATATGAAGAGCAAAAGCATACTTTCAGTTGAGCTTCTAATCTTGCAGCCCTTTCTGCTATAATAAGTTTATCGCAGAGTTGCTACATTTCTCCCTGCAAAAAGACAGCTCTCAACAAATTAACAAAAGGCACCATAGTTTACTCCATTGAAAGGTGCGAAAAGTGAAAAGCCTACAGTTCCGTTGAGGGACTTCCAGAACAACTCAGCAACATTGTAAAACTAGAAGACAGGTGACCTTAATGACTTACTTGTAGAATCCTTCGTTCTTCAAGCCATTGTTTGACAGGCATTACTTTATCATTGCCATCTTTCCAATCATTTGCCACCACTACTGCAACCCTATTTGCTGAAACCTTTGCACGAGCTAGCTCACGATCAAGAGTTTTCATCTCCTCCTGAGAACAGCATACACGTAAATTGAGATTAATTCCTATTCTTTCAGATACACTAAATATCATGAAATACACGAATAAGGGTCTAGATCATAATGCATTACACTCATCTCCTGGACTTTCCGCTGATAGTCTCTCACAGCATTTGCTGCTGCACCACCAGCAAGAACAGCTTCTTCTAGCTCTCTCACAGTCTGTGTAAGCTTTTCAACCTCAACAACTTTTTGGCGGTGCATTCTATCCAAAATTTTGTTCTCTTCCTACAGTGCCAAAGACAAAGCCTCACACTGTAGCTAATTGTATGATACAAACTAGTAAATTGTCGTAAATGAATACTTTCATTGTCTTATACCTGACAGATCTCAATCTGTTCTATCAATTCTTGGTTTTTGTTTTGCAAATCATCCACCAAGGAAGCTTTTACTAATGCTATCTGAACTGTCCTTTCTGCTTCCAGGAGAGCTGCTTCCTTAGACTTTGTAAGAGGTCTAATGCTTTATTGTCATCTTGTAATTTTGCAATCTGCAAGAGAAAAACCAACATTGTGTTTCATCGGTAGCTTGCCATTCAATTGACATGGAATAAATAGCAAGCAATTAATGGTAAAAATAGAAAACTGCACATAACTATCAATGATAAAGTACAACATATGGACCTCTACTCTTAGCATGTTCCGGACTAAGGTACGTTTTGCAAATCTGTAAAGTAGCAAAACATTTAATCACATCGGGAAACCAGAAAGTTGCATTATTAACAACTACCAAGAAAGACACAGAAAATAAGTACGCGGTGTTGGAAAAAAACTATTTACAAGCATTCACCATTTGTAAAGCTGGAATACCTTCTGAGAACAAGAGCTGTACAATTTGCTCAAAGGTCGATAGGATACCCGCAGCAAACGTTTCACACAAATACAAATGCATGAAGCACACTGATCAATGATCATGACTGAAAAGAAAAGGTACAATGCAACTATAAGCTTTGAATCAAGCACCTCTTGACGAGCTAGTTTCAGCTCAGCTTCCAGCGGTGCGAGAATGGCCTCAATAGGAGGCATGTCATCATCCTTCTGTGCTGCATGAACCCTTCGCAATGTAGCCTCTACTGCAAATTGGGCAGCAAGTGCAGCTTTCTTTTCATCATTGATCTTCTTTGCTTCAAGGTTCTGCAATCTCACAGATGAATATATGATTATTTTTAATAGCTGTTGTCAAGATAAAACCATGAGCTGCAAAAGAGGAAAAAGAAGGGCTACTTCGTTACCTTGCTTTCCAGGAGAGACTCAGTAAGCTTCATCTTCTTGTCCACCTTTGCCAATTCTTCCGTAAGCTTACATTGATGCAGAAGGCCAAGTCAGGATTGTCCCGAAAATACAAAAACTACCTTACAACATATGACTTAATAAAATTTTGACAATGTGTGAGAGAGAACACTTGAGTATAATTAGAACAGAGATGATATAGAACACTTCATTTCTAATTCCGAACAATTATCCCTGCCTGTTTAGGTTGAAAATGGATGCTGCATAATGAAGAAGAACGGCCTATGCTCAGCAAAGATAGCACAAGCTAAACAAGACATTTTGGGTCTTATTGACAGTTCAAAAAACTGCATTGTTTACCAGGACTTGGAATTATTCAAGATTTTGAATGGTAAATCAAATCAGTAAACGCAAACAGAAGCAACCATATATGTTTACATGCATTGAAGGTTTGGAACCTATTAACTTTGTGGACATCTTAGTGAGCAAGATACAGAACGTACTTGATGGATCTTTGCTGGGTTGTAGTAAAGGATTTGAACAAAGAAGAGATGCCATTTTCCACAAGAAATCTAGCAAGTCGCTGAACATGATGGAATCTAGGGAACATGGAGTGATCCATGAAACCTTGAAGGATAGCTAGCTGGCGAGCAGCTACTCGGATCTATTTGAGAAAAACTGATGCGGTTACCACTAAACGCATCGAATTTAGAGCAGAAGAACGATCAAGTAGCTGCTAGTCTAGATGTAAAATGAAGCAAGAGAAAATGGTGCTTTTGTTTTTTTACTAACATCCTCGACGGCCTTCTCACGCGCTCGTTCGGAGAGCCGAAGGGCCTTGATCTCCGCCTGCGCCTCCCCCAGTTCCTTCTCCTTATCTGCAGGCAGAGGAGAGGAGAGGAGATGAAAGATCCAACTTTGTTTCAGGAGATGGAGGAGAAAGAGGAGCAACCAGATCTAGATTAGATCGGGGTCGGGCGGCATTTGATTATGGTAGATGACTCACATTGGAGCTCGTTCTCAAGGCGGGTGAGCTCGACCCAGATGGGATTGGAGCCGTGGAGGAGGTTGATGAAGTCCTCGACCTCGAGGGCGGGCTTGAGCTTGGCGCGTTGCTGCTGCTGTTGCTGCTTGAGTGCCTTGACATCGCCGTACAGATCAGCCATGGCGTTCGCTTGCTATCTCACCTTCTCAGAAGCAGCACCACGCCGCGCCACGAGCATGGAGGATGAATGCTTCTTCCAAACTAGAAACAAATTGGGTGCTTTCTTTAAACCGAGTTTATAATAGGGCAGTCTCCAAAATTACAGGCAAAAAATATCGGTTCAAAAGAATGTAACCCATATTTACGTGCATGCACTACTGTCATTGTGAGCACATGAAGGAATACAGGATTCATCTCCGTCATTTTCCCTCTTGATTCATTCCCTTTCCGTTTCATTCCATTCCCTTGGATTTCTTCTTTTTAAGGTTGGTTTAAAATGGCTTTTACATGTATTTTTTGAGACGGCATCGGACGGTGAAGATACCGACGTAAAAGATGTATATAGTTTTAGGTTCAAGAAGCCACTTGAATAATCCGCTATAAAAAATCACCTATGTTTGTTTTGACTTTTTGAAAAAGACAAAAGACTAAAAGAACTAAGCCTTTGGATGTGGCTTCTGATTTTTTTTGCTAATGGCTTTTCGTTTTTGCTGATGGCTTTTAGGTGAGAAGCCATCCTGTTCAAAACGACCTCTGGCTTCTCTAATAGCAAAGCTGAAAGTCGAAAACCGTTTTAAACAAAGCATTTTTTTGTACGAAAACCGTTTTAAACCAAGCATTTTTTGTACCACTCTACTATCTAATAGTGACCATACCTAGAACATACTTTAGGTGGGTTCTTTTTGGTTATGACCTTTTGTTTTGGATTCTAATGGTTCGTGAGGGATAGTATGTAGACAGAAATAGTCATATGTACGGAGGAGGAAGCTAGCTGGTGCGCAGGATACTATAGACTCAGGCATGTAGCATATCTGAAACTGGGCCATCCTTTTTTATCAGCGAAATGTATCAAGTGGGCCAGGCCGGTCCGGGCCAAAAAATGGCAGGCCGCCTTAACAAGGGCCACGCCACGTGAGAGAGAGACGAGAGGGGAAGGCACGTGATGTGAGGTCGTCGTCGTCGTCGCCTCGCCATTCTCCACCACCTCCGGGAAGGGGCTCGATTCGATTCGATGGCGCCCCTCCGCCTCCGGTGACGACAGACTCCTCCACCCACAGGCGCAGCAGGTTCCATCGGCATCTCCATCTTGCATCTCCCTCCCACGCACCGCACGTCGCCGCCTAGGTCTCTCGGCAAGGGACCCTGACCACTCTGTAAGCCAGGCCTGCTGCTGCTGCTGCAACTCGGTACTAACTACCACTCCTTTCCTTCCACTGTAATCTGAATACCTCGATGAATGGCATCTGTTTAGTCCCCTCCTCCTATCGTTAATGAAATGAAAGACCTGATAGATAGCCTTGGATACACCAAACCTTTGTTAAATTAGGTTTTACCTTTGTACTATTGTTAAGCATGGCATCCACCAATGGTTGATTTAGGATTTTATGAATGGGTGTTCGGTAATTACATTGTGTTACATTTTTTAATATATACTTATATTGGTTTATAAAAATTGAAGACAAAAGACACATTTCTAAGTCTATTTAAAGTCAATAACACTAAAAAGTTTGAAATAATAAGCTAATAATAACACTTTATTTGGGGGCATCACAATTACAACTTTTTAGAGTAAAACTATTACAACTTTAGTTGACAACACAAGTGTGCACTTTGTTTTTAAATAGATATTAACTTTAACCCACTTCTTTTTTCTTATTTTCTATGTTAGCATATTAAATAGTGTTTTTCACAAACATAGAAAAAGAAGTTTATTTTTGTTTTTAATATATGTTGTCTCTATTTATGATTTACCTCTTTCTAAGAATAACAATTAATATGGACACTTTGAACATATTGCTTTCGAAAAATATAAATATTTATAAACCAAAACCAACTCTCCCAAATGATGTATATTTTGGATTGAAAGGATTATATAGATTCTTGTGACCGCTAGATTTATGACAATTGGCACCATCAAATTCTTTCGAATAAAGCATCTAAAATATCTAGATATTTCTAGGAAACCATCTGGATTTAAGATCATGTTCATGGGATTTCTAGAACACTTAATTATCTACATCTTTCATGTAGATAAATCATCCAATATTCTATCCAGTAATTTTAATCTACAGATTAATATATGGTACTAGAAGATGATAAATTTACCAGATAGCCGGATTACAAAATTCATAGCTTAAAATCTATTTATCTGATCAACATAAATAAATATAGTACAAAAAGCTATTGAATTTCTCTACAATTATCTAGTAGATGACATTTTTAAATTACTCTCATATAACACCCAAAATTACAGAAGAACAATATAGCAAATTAACCGATATACTAGTCTTTTCCCTAACGAATACTTTTCACTTTCTCTTTAATCTCAACTCTAATCTCTAATTAAATTAACAAACACATAGAAAACCAAATCGTTACTCAAACGAGAGGAGCGAGAAAGCCACGATCTCCTCCTGCCTTTTTTCCCGACTTTTGCCCCGTTGTTACTCCTCCTTTTCTTCCCTTGATTGACACTGATTTTCCCCTGCCTGCTCGCTGCTCTTTTGCATCAACAGTCAGCAGCTAGCCCTCATGGTCCGTGCGTGCGTGCACCGAGGTGAAACTGACGAACCCGGTAGCCGAGCGATGCAGTGACCAGCGCCAAGCAACATGCATGACATGTGGGCCTTCAATGTGTCTCTTTTTCTTCCACACGAATGGATCCCCAATGTTCTTCAGCACGAGAGATGAGACAGACCATCGTCAAGATTGATTTCTATCATCCTCCTCCTAGACCCAAATCGGCAATCCTCACAGCCCAATCCCAAACCTCTCTCGTCTCGTCTCTAGTTCCAGCCCATCCTCTTCCTTGAACTCTTCTCCATATCTCGTTGCGACGGCGGCGGCGGCGGCGGCTATTGCTTCGCCGTTTGTCTCAAATTCTCACGCCAACGTCATTTAACCCTCGAAGCGAAGGATTTCTTCTCTACTAGGCGTCGTCGTCGTCCTCCGCTGTGCCGGATTGATCTCTTCTTTCGCTGGTAAGGAAGCCCTAGCTTGCTTGACAATCCAACCGCTCGCTTAAATTGTTGTAATTTTTTCGCGCTTGTCCTGTGTTTCGTGACCCTTCTCGTTCAACATCTGCTAGCTAAACTGCTACTCAAGTAATACGATGCATGAACTACCTTGTCTTCTGTCTTCCTATGATCAATTGTCCCTGCCTCTTTTTTCCCCTTGCTTCAGGGTTCTCTGGTGCCTGCTCATTCTGCATGTCGGACCTAACTGACATGGGCTGCTGTAGTTGTTTTGGGTTTTTGAGAAAACCACGGAGGTCTCTGGTCCAGTTTCGAGGCTCCGATGGCTTCTTATCCGATGATTTGTTGATTCATCAAGACAGTGAGGACCCTGCTAGAAGCTTCTACAATGGCGAAGATACGGATTTTCTTTATGAAAGTGATAATGGGCCACAACGGTCTGTTAAGCGCTCTGAAGAGATTATCCTGTCCAGAGCTCAAAGTGGCTTCGTATGTCGACGAGTTCCAGTCAAGGAGACAAAGAAAGCAATTTGCTGCGAGGTACTATTTCTATAGACTTCAGCTCTTGCATTTATAGCTCTTATACTTAAATGGCATCATATTAAGTGCAGCAAGGATCGGTATAGTTTTTCTTTATTGGTAAGCTTACATTTGTCATGACACGGTAAACAATTTCCTTACAAAAAGATATGTCTTGCCCATCCAGTGTAATTGCAAATTACCTGTAGCTCTGCTGTAGTACTTTTTTTTGGATCATAGGTTGAACCATAGACCTCTCTTTTTGATACACTTAGTTTACAACTGATCTTTTACCCCTGTAATCAGCATCGGTGGCAGACCCTGTCTTTGCTTCATCCACTAGCATAAAATTATTCTGACAAAAACGTTACCTTTGTGTCACTTCATATCTATGTTTCATTTGTTATCCTTTTGTGTTTCTATGTGTATGTTGCTTTAAGGAAATATCATGTTAATTTTTTTGACATGTTTAGGACGAGAATGGTAATAAGATGGTAAATGAATATGTCCACCAGCACAAGATTGGGTCTGGAAGCTATGGCAAAGTGGTAAGATAACTTAAATTTGCAGCAATGTAACTCATGCATGACCAAATCATTTTTACTGTTGAACAGGTTCTATACCGGAACATGAAAGATGGGAAGCTGTATGCAGTGAAGGTAATGATTTGGATATCCTTTCGGCAAATGACTTACATGCTGGCATGGCAAGCTGTCTATCGATTACATTTGCTTGTGGGATCTTAAAATACCTGATTTCTTTCTTCATAATACTTTTACTTTGAGGACCAAGTACTTGTACCTTCTTTTTAAAATACTTTTACTTGATGCCTTGCTAGCATGTTATCCGCTTTTGCATACTTGTGCTGTTTTTATTACGAAGCTAGTTCTTGGAGTTGCATACATTAGAATTTGTTAATAGCTTAGGCTTGCTTCTATATGCACTGGGTGCATGATGCTGATTTCTGATTCATGGAATTGTAGCCTATCCCATTCTGTTACAGGTTTTGCATAAATCTTACATGAAGAAAGTACGCGTAGCACCTTCAGAGACTGCCATGAGTGATGTTCTTCGTGAGGTAAGTAATATTATTGCTTGATTCATCGGCATAATACTTGCCATAATTGCAATTTGTCATGCATGCATGACTCGGTTCTTCTGTGGAAAGGAACTTTCATGCACATTTACACATATGTTTTATCACAGGTAACCTATTACATTTGTGTTTTTTTTTCTGAAACACATCTAGACCCCATAATTTTTTTTAACATATACTACTGTCAAGCACCACTTGGGAATTCGGAATTTATTGTCACTAGTCTACATCTGCGGCAGATTTCGGGGCTTTACTAAGCGCTAATATCCATATAAAAGATGCACGAAATATTCATTTCCCTCTTGGAAGGCATGGAAACTTCACCTGTAGAATGCCACAAATTGGCGTGACTTACGGCTGCACATCAATTTTGAACAGAAATTGATTACTTCTGTATCTTTAGCTGTCAATTTGCAGAAGCATTTTGCTAAGCACTAGTTGTTACTTGTCGATTTGCGGAAAATCAGTAATTTTGCCCATCTATAGCATACTATGTCTTTTTATACAGTTACGTGATAATTAGCTGATTTATTATCATTCAAATGATAAAGTAACTCTGTTGGTGACAGGTGTCCATCATGAAAATGTTGGACCATCCCAATATAGTAAATCTCATCGAGGTGATTGATGACCCAGAAATAGATAAATTCTACATGGGTATTTGTTTGCACTCTCTTCGTCATAGTGTTTTGGTTTGTTGTTCTCAGATGGCATACTTATTGCTGGCTTATTTTGATTTTTATTTGGTATTGTAAGATTTCTAAATTCTAATATGTTAATATTTGCTATTTGGGTTTGCATTTCCAGTTTTAGAGTATGTTGAAGGAAAGATGGTCTCTGACAATGGTCTAGGAGAAACTTCTTCCAGAAAATATTTGCGAGACATCATCTCTGGTCTCATGTACCTCCATTCTCATGTAAGACTTGGACTTTGAAATTTTCATTCTTCTAATTGTATCCATGTTGTGGTTTATGAGTCAGACTGAGTGATGATGAGTGACTCTTGCCTTACACTCAAAATATTTTTCTAGATGGAATATTGAAGTCTTCTTTTATTATTCGCAGAACATCATTCATGGTGACATTAAGCCAGACAATCTTCTGGTCACAAGTAATGGCAATGTGAAGATAGGGGATTTCAGTGTTAGCCAGGTCTTTGAGGTTGTCTCTATGTTCCTGTTAATACCATGTTGTTAAATCAACTTTGATAAAGTCATCAGTTTAATGACAATATCACGCTATGAAATAAGTGCCTAGCCCTAGATTGATGGTTTTCCTTTGTTGCTAAATTGCCCTAGATATAGCATTTGGTTGTTCTTTGTTTAAAAAATAGTCCCTTTCTAAATGAAGGATAATAACATAATTATAGAGTTTCTGAGGTCAGGTTTGCACCGCGATCCGGACTATTGTAAAATGAGTCTTCCTTTCCAGAGTATTTTGCAAACGGATCGAGTGGACAATCTAGTTTGGTGATTTCAAGCTTTCCCTTTGGAAGTATTGCCGATATGATTCAAACAGTTTCATATCCTTTGTTTTGTAAATAAACTACTTAGTTATTTTTAGTCTCTATTTTTCTATGCTCAAGACATGCCCTGAGGATAGTCTAATCTTACTATAGTGTTTGGCACTTGCTAAGAAATTTCATCTGTATGGTTGTATTCTAGGATGATGATGATATACTCCGAAGATCTCCAGGAACTCCAGTTTTCACTGCACCAGAGTGCTGTCAAGGTAAAAAAGACTACCCGTGTTTTGGTGGTAAATATTGCTTGTACAACAGCCAGACTCTGCCTTTAATTATGTAGATGCAAAACAAGGCACAAGTAATATGTACTTTGGATCAAAGGATATATGATGTCCAAACAAAAAAATGTCCAAAATATTTGATTTGGTCAATCTCATCAATGATGGATATTGTATGATGTAAGACTATTTATCCCGCTATTGACCCATGCTTTATAAATCCGACTAACATTTTTTTTATGTCTACCATCCTACAGGTTTAACCTATCATGGTAGGGCGGCCGATGTATGGGCTGTCGGTGTTACTCTGTACTCTATGATTTTAGGTCAGTATCCATTTCTAGGGGATACCTTGCAAGAAACTTATGACAAGGTGTGGATCTGCTATCCGTTGTAGTAATTTTGTACCTATGGCATATGTATCCTAAATTTGTCATTTCTGTCAAATAGATAGTGAACAATCCTGTGGAAATTCCTGAAGGCGTTAACCCCCAGCTGGTGGATTTGCTGGAAAGACTTCTCTGCAAAGGTTATCATTGTGCGATTTTTGTATTTGATTGTAGATGTCGCATGGGTTGTATATTAATAGAATTTGTTGTTCCGTTGCATGGTTGCATTGTAGATCCAGTAGACCGAATCACCTTGCAGGCCGCGGCGCAGCATCCGTGGGTGGTTGGGGACGAGGGGCCAATCCCCGAATACTCTTGTGGATGTGGTTTTGGGCGTAAGCAGGTGCAGAGAAATGATTTGCAGGAATAACAGGGCCCAAAATGGTAGCGTACATAAAGTTATACTACTTGCAGATGCAGATGCAGTAGGGTTTTCTTTTTCTTTCTTAGCTTGGGGAAAGCTAAGAGTTAGACAAAGCTAGCATCGATTGGAATCTGCTTTGTTTCTGGACGCTGACCGATGTGGGAAATGTTGCTGTTTGAGCCAGCCTGCCTGCCTGCCTGCTGGTACTGTATTATTGTAACTGCAATTGTATTTTGTTTGAAATTTGGTACTCTTTGGGTGTGTTTGGTTGTCTGTATCTCCTTCGTCCTGGATGGGTGGATCCGTATAATCTGAGAAAGAGCCTGTTTGGTTGCATGTATGAGCGGATACAGCCTGTATGAGCAGATGCAAAAATACGTCTTCATCCTGGATGGGTGGATACGCTCAAAATGAGCTTCACTAGCCATCCTGGATGAGTGGATGCAGTGTATCTTATGCGGTCCCACATGTCAGCCTCTCAGGTTTGGTAGACTGCATCCGCTCATACAGGTAACCAAACAGCATATCAGTTTTTTTGTATCCGCTTATGCAGCCTCACCAAACATCTTCTTTTTCTGAAATACGATTCAACTTAGCCTGCATCCATTCAGTCAGGATATACGATGCAACCTCTATCCACGAACCAAACACACCCTTTCCTTCTTAGGGGCCGTTTAATTCCACCTTTGCTGGTAGCTTTAGACTGACTGAGATGGCTAAGCAGAAGCTGTTAACTTTTTCTGATACATTTTATTAAAGAAAAATAAAGAAAAAGTTGTATATCCATGGACAATGAAAAAGAAAAAAAAACGTGTTTTAAATGGATTTTGATTTACGAAAACTAGAAGCACAAGTCTAAAGTTGATTGGAACATGCCCTAGTTTGCGATTTTGAATCGAATCAGAAGCGAAATCGAGTCGGGTTTGGAGACCGAATTGGAAGCTGGCACTGGGGCCCTCCTGTCAGTCGGTCATGGACCCAACAATTCAAACAAACAATTAACGGACGATAAAGCATCGGATCAGCCGCTCCGTTACCATTGCCTCGGCTCGTCTCTGCTCGCCGTCCAAACCCTAACCCTAGCTCCACTCCATGGCCAGAGAGCCCTCGCCCTCGCCCGCCTCCTCCTCCGGCAAGCACCGCCGCTCGCCCGACGACGCCGACCCCGGCTCCTCCCCGAAGCGCCGCAGGCACCACCTTCGCCACCGCCACGTGGACGACGACGATGAGTCCCCGATAGCCGCGGCGCACGACGAGGTCGAGGAGGGGGAGATACTGGACGATGGCGGCGCCGCCATGGATGTCGATGCCGAGGCCCAGCATGATTCCGCCGCTCCAGAAGCTGCTCCGGTCTCCCCCCCCCCCTCCCCCGGCGCTTTTCTTGCCCTTTAACTGGAATTATTATTGCTAATTCTCTAATTACGTGCACTTAATCGGGGGCTCAGTTCAGATTTGCTCCTTCGCGCTGCCACAATAGTGCGCTTCATAGTCTGCCTGCTCGCTCATCTATTTTGACTTTGTCATCTGAATTGCTGTCGAGGGAGGGTGGTAGCTTCACCTCACAATTGGAAGTAACTAGAATCGATTCTGATTAGGGTTTTCAGTCGCAATTTTTAGTGCAATCAAACTCTGATTTTTTCTCTTCTTAAAAAAAAGCTACCGGGAATGCATGACTTGATGATGATAAGCAACACGTACACTTGAAAAGTTATGATCAATAACCAAAGCGCTAACCAAGCACCGTTGCCACTTCCTTTCAATACTTCAAGTATACTTTTGATTGTTCAGGCGCAATGCAACACTTTGTTATGCTCCAAAGTACATTTAAAATCCTAACTAGAGTAGGTAGTGTACCAAGAGCTAGTGTACATAGAGAAATTCGTGAATGACTCTCTTACTCGGTAAATAATGTGTATTTTTCCTTGGACTTTTGTTTTTTCCCCATGCTGCTATTCTAATTGGGAAATATACTTACTGTTTGATGTGTTCTAAATGCAGGAGCCCTTTGGTAATCGTGCTGATATGAACTCAAACGTTCATGCAACCAAGCTGCCTGCTTCTCGGCTGCCTAGTCATTCTTCCTCAAAAGATGAACAGAAGTCAAATCACAGTGCCCGTGAGTCTGAAAGCGGAGGTATATTTTCAAGCGATGCAGAGGATACTAAAGGATACGAACAAAGCCAAAGGGTGTCAAAATCTCCACAACCAAGAAGGGAGAAGGGAAGGAGGCATAAAGATGAGCATCACACTTCATCTTCTAGAGAATTGAAAGATCACTCTAGAAGATCTCCTTCATCAAGACACCGCAGTGAAGCTCATGCCAGGGATCACTCAAGGTCCAGAGAAACTGGTGCTGAAGCTAATGGTTTGCGGGCAAGTCTAAGGGATGATTCTGATCATGACGGCAATGATAGGATTGGTAAGTCCAGTAGGCATGCAGCTAAGAGCCGGGAGAATGAAAGAGAAAGGAGCAGCAGTCGTGTTGTTCGTGATGGACATGGTGACAGGCATGATAGCCAGGAAAGATATAGGGATGAGAGAAGGCACAGCAGCAACCTATTAGATAGAGATAAAGTTGATTCACGTGAAGTCACTCGTAGGTACAGAGAAAGGAGCAGCAGTTATAGTAGATCTGACCGAAGGGAAAGTGCACATCACATTCGTGATGAAAGCAGGGATAGGGAAAGACGGAGTGGTAGTTCAAGGCATAGAGATCATGAGAGAAGAAGGGATACAAGTAAGGATCGTTATAAAGAAGCTGACAGGGTTGGCAGTGTACATGAAAGGGAGAAAGTGAGAGATGATAGAGACAGAGGATGGCATATGGATATGGAAAACGAAACTCGTAGAACTGGAGAAGGAAAGTACAGATTTAGCAATAGTGATAGGCACAGGGATTCTACATGCTCAAAATACAGCATGTCTGATGGTCATAAAGACAGGTCAAGATCTGGGGAGAGAGGTAGAGATGCTGACCGTAGGAGCCATAGATCTGAAGAAATGAAGGACAATTCTTTCAAGTAAGGCATATTTCACTTGATTTACTATTCTTTTTTTTTTTCTGGCACTTTATAGTTACTGCTGTTTTCTTGATGTTAGGGAGGAAGATGAAGAGGAGTACCAAGAGAAAATTGAACAGCAGTTAGCAATGCAGGAAGAAGATGATCCTGAAAAAATTAAGGAGGAAGCGAGGAGGAGGAAAGAAGCTATTATGGCGAAATACAGGCAGCAACAATCGCAGAAGCAGCAGCTGGAATCTGCACCTAGAAGCAATAATGAAGGTAACCTGATTGGCTAAAATTTAGTCAGCCTAATACGTGAACTGCCATACTTATACCATGCTATGTTCAAATGAGTTTATTTTCTACTGACAAATGTACTGTTGCTTGTACAGAAGTAAGAGCAATGGTTAGAGATGCGACTGCAGATCTGAAAGATGATAATGGTAGCAGCTTTGTGGCCAATGAGGAAGCTGAAAATAAGCATGATTCTTCAGATGCATTTATTGTTGAAACAGGCTTCAATGTGGGCAAGTCTCCTGATCGCAATGATGTTTTAACCAGTGTGGGAACATTGGGTAATGAGAGGACAACAGGTGTTTCAGGCCTTGGAGAGGGTACTCCAAAGGTAGTTGTGTTCTCTTAGCCATCTACAAAGTTTATATGAAATCAGACCATCCAGAAAATTTATGTTGCCCCTTTAAATTTCTAGAGTGAGAGATCAGTGGATATGTTTTGTGACGACATTTTTGGAGAATCATCTGCTGGAGTTCGAAAATTGGTACAGATTCCTATCCCTTCTGCTACTAAGAGAGGTCACTAGTGAGGAAGTGTTCTTTTGCTGCAAACTGTCTTTGTGAATTGTGGGCACTTGTAAGAATTGTTGAAATGTTGCTTATGGGTTCTCCACATTCAAGTTGTAGTTCTCAGAATTCTTTCGAAATGTGAACACAGAAGTTAAAGAAAAATACGATAGTACTCTGATAAAACTTGACCCACATGCTAATCCGCCTGAACATCTCTTGCTGAGTTATCAAACTATGATAGATACAGCTTGTTGAACTTTGAAGATGAAATATATTTTCCCAGTGTTAGATAAAAATGACATTCTTCTGTTTACTCAAATCTCAGATCATTTTGTTCTGCAGGGCAAGGATGGTGGTTTGCGGATTGAGAAAAATGCTCTTCATGACAACTGGGATGATGCAGATGGGTACTATAGTAAGTTCTGCTATCCTGTGCTCACATTTCCTTTTTAGTTTCTTTGTTTTGTTTAACTGTGGTCAGACATTGATCCTGTACTCCATTCCCTTTCTCCTTACCTTTTGTGAATCTCTGCAGCTTACCGGTTTGGGGAATTGTTGGATGGCCGTTATGAAATTATAGCAGCGCATGGGAAGGGGGTGTTCTCAACAGTCGTCCGGGCAAGAGATCTTAAAGCTGGGAAAGATGATCCCGAAGAAGTTGCTATTAAAATTATTCGCAACAATGAGACAATGTGATTTAAGCTCCCTAGAATTAATTTTTTTCGCAATACCTGTAATACGGAAAATAAATCATGGCATTTTAATTAAATATTTGGCTTTGCAGGTACAAGTTTGGTAAGCAAGAGGTTTCAATATTAGAAAAGCTGGCAAGTGCGGACCGCGAGGATAAACGCCACTGTGTGCGGTTTATTTCTAGTTTCATGTACCGGAACCATCTTTGCTTAGTTTTTGAATCTCTAAATATGAATCTTCGTGAGGTACTAAAGAAATTTGGTCGTAATATCGGGCTTAAACTGACCGCTGTGAGGGCATATTCAAAGCAGCTTTTCATCGCCCTGAAGCATCTGAAAAACTGCAAAGTTCTGCACTGTGATATAAAGCCGGATAATATGCTGGTACATCATCTTTCTTAGTATAATTTTTCTTCACTCTATCAGTCTATTGTATTATCTTTTGTCATCTTTCGTGAAAGTTGGTTCTATAAAACATGTTTACAGCTTTAGCCACTTGATATATAAATAACCTAAATAAATATTTGGGTGATGTCATCATGTTTTCCTTCATTGTGGTTTCATTCATTCAGTACTGTACAGTTAGTTAGAATAGGCAATAGGCATAGGGCCTTTTTTTTTTGCTGTGGTTTATGGTTTTTAGCTATTCGTAAGAGAGAGTACGGAGCAATTTTGGTCGATATAAAGGAAGTTGCTGCAATGTTTAATACAATTGACTTGTAGACCCCGTCTTGAAAAGACACTCCGTTTGAAAGCTAGTTACTGTAGAAAAGCGGCTTTTAGAAGCCGAAAAGAAAAATGCCATATTGTTTTATATTTTCTTCCATGTGTAGAGTATATTCCCTTGTAATATTCCTTTGTATTATACACACACACACACTGCTCATTGAGCCTCATGAATAAACATAATATTCATAACACAGTCATCAAGTAAATATCCTTTTTAACTGTAACCCTTTTCTTATATTTTAGGTGAATGAGGCTAAAAATGTGCTGAAGCTATGTGATTTTGGCAATGCTATGCTTGCTGGAATGAATGAGGTTACACCTTATCTTGTGAGCCGCTTCTATCGGGCACCAGAGATAAGTGAGTTCTTTCTTCAACTTGTACCTTATTTCTCTATGTTTATTAGATATTGTTTCTACTCATTTGCTGTCTACATACTGCTCTTCGAAATGTATTTACCTCTAATGAGTTATTTTTCTTGCAGTTCTTGGGTTGCCCTACGATCACCCATTGGACATGTGGTCAGTTGGCTGCTGTCTATATGAACTTTACACTGGAAAAGTCTTATTTAAAGGTCCATCAAATAACGACATGCTTCGGCTTCATATGGAATTGAAGGGCCCTTTCCCTAAGAAGATGCTTCGAAAGGTTAGAAAATTATGAGGAACTTTACATGACTTACTTCATGCTTGAATAATTTATAGGCAACATTGCACTAGCCCTCAAAACTATTTTAGTCTGTGCAATCAAGCTCCCGAAGTCCAATTTTTGTTGATTTGAGCCCCTGTTCAGCTATGTGCAATCTAGCCCTTGAAGTTCAATTTTGTTTATTCAAGCCCTTTTTTTATTGTCTAATTGGTGACATAAGTCATAACATATTTGTGTCAACATGGACTGTTTGTTCGAATAAGACATAATGATAAACTATTACTTAAGGTTTATGATGTGTTTTAGATATAATTTTTCTACTAATATGATACATTAGAAGTCTTGTTATATACAATCTTTTCACCAACTTACTATTTTGGTGAGAAAATTTTCTCCAAAGAACATTAACAAGTCTAAAAAATGGTTAATTACCTTATTAGATTTCAGGTACCAATCATCATTGGCTCAAATTAATGTCCATATCATAGATATATTAGTTGGAAGAGTCTGATTAGATAATTTTCAATAATAAATGGCTTTGTTAAATAAAATCAAACAATAGGGGGTGCAAATAGACAAAATCAAACATAAAGGGCTTCATTGCACAAAACTGAATAGTTGAGGGGCTCAAATGAACAAAATTGGACTTAGGGCTTAATTGCACAAACTGAAGTAGTTTAAGGGCTTATAGTGTAATTTTGCCAATAGGAAATGCCTTTGTTTTGTAGTTGTACAGTGGCAAGCCTGCATACTTCTGTTAAACTCTTGAGTGAACAGAAACATACTTTTCTAAATAAATGTTCCCAATTACACAGGGAGCCTTTACGATGGAACACTTCGACCAAGATCTCAATTTTCACGCTACTGAGGAGGATCCTGTTACAAAAAAGGTGTGTCTACATAACCATATTCTCTTCGCTTTTTTCTGTTTAAATGTTTTGAATTCTTAATTTACTTTCTTTCTGTTTGTAGGCTGTGAGGAGGTTGATTTTGAACATTAAACAAAAGGATATTGGTTCTTTCGTTTCAAACTTTCCTGGCGATGATCCAAAAATGCTATCAAATTTTAAAGATCTTCTTGACAAAATATTTGTCTTAGATCCAGAAAAGAGGATAACCGTATCACAGGCACTTAGCCATCCATTTATCACTGGCAAGTGAAAATAAGACGTTGATTCCTCTTGACATTGTTGAACTTAGCATCTATCTTGTAAACGACAGTTTGGGTTCCTCTTGTCTAATCATCAGCATTTCTCTGTTTTGTGTCCTGGGAGCTATGAGATGAGAGTACGTGGATGAAGCATGGAACCATGGAAGAGATGGCTGTCTTACAGATCTTGCTGCATGCACTTATCATATGGATATGTTTGTTGCTTGTAAGACAACTGACCGGCTGGCATTCCATTCCCTGTATACATTCTTTCCTATGGATTTACAAGATATACATGATTTCCGCTTCATTTCGCTTAATAATTGTGCTGACCTGGGTGGCTGCCAAGCAAGGTTCTATGTATTACTAATAACTGGAGTGAGCAAATCTCTGGATGTGCTTGGCATATTTACTAACTCGGCACACTTTGCTTTTGTGTGCCACCAAATACTCTGCTGATGTTTAAGATTGCTCGTTTTGTATGCTTGACCTCAGGCATTTTACTTATTTGGAGGTGCAATGCACCGGATGATCTCACTGCTTGATAAACTCTTTTTAATATACTAACACTACTGGCCTTTTTTATTGTTAATGTATTTCTTACACCTACTTGTATTTGGATTTTAAGATTCTAATTCTTCTTTCAACCAGGGTTTCTGCCAGGGCCTCTGCTGTGCGCACATTTTATATGCTAAAGGGCCAATGTAAGAAGGTACCCTGGTTTGATATCTGGGTAACTTAGAGGTGTTTGAACCCGTAAAAAGTTATATGCTTTTCTGTTTTTTGAAGGTGGATGGTTCTGTGGTTAAGTTGGCTAGACAGGTTATGCGTTGACATAATTATATCTAAATTTTATTAATAATGAATGTTGGCATTTTCATGTGTTGGTCACTTGGTCTTTTCTTTAATATTTATATTCTTGAATCTATATTTAATTTTGGGGATGGCAATGGTATAAACACTTTTTAGCCACAAAGAGTTCATAACTTTTCTCTTCCCATATTTAGCCAATTATCCCCACTCCCCACTTGTAGGATGAGTAGTGGGTGGTGGAAAAATTGTTTGTAAAGTGATTAAAATACAAAGAAATGCACCATAGTCACACCCTTTTCTTTTTGCATCATCAAAGTTGTGGAAAGTTTAGGGAGTCTCAAGTAGACTGTGAAAGACCACATTATGCTTGTCTTTGATATTTTGTTTGAACTGATATATGATGTTTATATTTCTTCTCTTAAGTTCAATAGCTTCTTATGTACCTCCATGTGGAATATCAATTGAATATTTGATTTTGCTTTTATGTCATTGAGGCCCTGGGATGGAGATTACTCGATGTGCTGCTTCCACTAGCCACTTGTCATGGTAAATTCTTTCAACTCTGTGGATACGTCATCCTATTAATTAATTCGTAGAGTTTTCAACTAATGATAATGTTTGAATTTTGATACCGAAAGTCTGACGCTGTGCCTTCTTTACCTAATTTTTGTGAGTTTTTCTTGTATATGTTTTCTTTCACTTTTTTAGAGGAATTATTTAACATTCATGGTAGGTTTTTTTAGAGCTTTGTTATATTGCACATTGTGTTTCTGTAGAGTGCTCATCAGAAAAATACATATATCTGGATATGTAACTCCAACTCTCCAAGTAAATACATTAGCATTAGGAGCTTTCTTCTCTACCATGTAATGAAGTTTGTGAGGAATTGGAGAATTTTAACTCTTATTTAACAAATATATGAACCTGACAAGGAATAGGGAGCAAGGGATAGTTAGAGCCAAAGGTTTAATATCCATATCTCAGTTAACAAACACCAGCAGCAAAGGGCTAGGCTTGTACTTTATACCATGGTTGTTATGGCATCGCCTAATCGGAAAGGCACTCCTGGGTAGACGCCATGGAGGTTCACCTTAATTTGGCCAGTCACGGCAAGAGGTGGGAGGCTAGGGGTGGTGGCGATGCAGAAAATGAGGTGGCGTCGATGGCCATCCTGAGCTCCCTGGTTCTCTCTTCGCCCACTCCCATCCCGTGGGCGGCCCCTGTCTTCCTCGGCTGTAGCCGACGGAAATGGCCGAATCTGGTTGGATTATGGCCATGGTCGGTTGGATTCGGCGGGGCCATGGGCAGTGACAATGGGTTGCGGAGGCGGCATGCATGAAGTTAGGTGGATTCGGCGGTGTAGGAGACAGGGCGGAAGGTGGCAGCACGGAGAAGCCGTGCCAGGGACAGGAGGCAGCAGGGAGAGGAGGCGGTGTCGGGCGGGTGGTTGGGGATGGGAGAAGGCACCGGGAGGAGAGGAGTCGGCTGTACCGTGGAGGGGAAGCGGCGCTGCTAGGGAGGAGGCGCGGCGCAACAAAGGTGGGGAAGCCGCGCATCGTTGGGAAGGAAGAGAGAGGAGGGGGTGAGCTCGGGAGTTAGAGATAGAGAGGGGGGACCCGATTGTAAAGGGAAGTGATTTCAAGATTCGTGGAGGACCTAGAAGATATTTTGCATTGGTGGGAGATCGCACAGTTCCTGTGGGCTGGAGAGGAGATCGGATGGCTGTGCTTTTTTGGATGACGTGGCCATGCTCTGTTGCATTGGAAACCTAGCAGATTTCATATATAAAGATATGATATAAATCGTGAATTGGGAGCATGTGAAGTGCAAGCAGCACAAAAGATGATATTTTTTTACGCTCGCTGTGTCTCGCCTTGAGGACGCCATGGCATCCTGGCGCCTCTTAGGCACTGTGGTCGCCAAGTACACCTTGATAAACATGCTTTATGCATGATGAATGATGATCGATTCTAGTGGCATTAGCTTAAGTTGGAACCTGAAAGTTCACCATGAAATTGCTGCTTTTAGTTTCATTCAGTTGGATTCCTTAGAATGCCATTTGTCAATTTTAACCTAAGGCTACATGCCTACATCCATATGTTTCATCTAAAAGATCAAGTATGTGAACAGGTAAAAACTTGTCTTATATAAATGTACAATTTTGTTTGATTTCTTTCTGTAGCTGTAGTGATGTACTACTTGAAAACTTGGCCTGGGCAAACCTTGTTGAGAAGAGCTGGATACGAGTAAATACTTAAGAAATTTTAGCTCAGTCTTTTTAATTTTGTGTGTCTATCTTGTGAGTTAAGCTAAATATCACCTACGTGTGGTTATAAACAGGCTATTTAAATGATCTCAACTTGGGAGTTGTGACTCTCCTGTTTTCCCTTTGTGTGCAATTATTATTTGCCCTTTTATTCTTCGTAATGCAATTTCAGCGATGGTATGTTCAATTGTAATCCAAATATCAGATACCAAGTTTTTAAGACTGGTATTAGGTGACTAGTTACTGCTGGTAGTGCTGGAAACCTACCGGTATGGTAAGAGATCACTTGGTGCCTACTCAGCAAGGATTGAGAATAGGTGTAAACTGTATCTGAGTTCTGAGATAATATTGAGGTATATATATTAGTGAGTACTGAGTTAGGCCAATCAATTGATCTTTCAGTTCACCTTTTTTTTTTCCTTTTTTGCTGAAAACCAGTTGGAACCTGGCCAGCTGGGCGGTTTCCTTCCCAGTTGACTTTTGGCTGGTTGACTGTTTATACTTAGCATCATCCTTTCCAAACTCAATACATTTATAATGTTTTTAGGAAGCTTATTAGCAGGTTCCTCATAAACAAAACTTGTGCTCTTATTTAAGAGTGGATGTGCTTTTCAATGGTCACAAAGAAAAGAAAAGCAAAGAAAAACATGTTGGTGATCTATCATGCATGGCGAATTGCTGAATACTCTGTTAGAATTGTTTGATGAAATATTGAAATATCAGTTAACACTTTGGTTAGATAACCTGATGATAAACGTCGTCTTGTTTTTACCTTATGCTTTGTTCGGTCATCTAAGTCAGTCGGTATTTTGTTAAAAGCTAGTGCCCTTTAAGCAATTACAGAGTTCATCAAAGGCAAAACCTTAGTTATAGCCTTGCTCTCATATTGCGAAAGGAAACATTTCTGTTCATGTTTCATGTATAAATCATTTGTTTTGACATAATTTGATGTTTGTTCTCTGTGTATTAAATATCACATGCATTTGTATTAGTGGTCTTGTTATGAAGGGTATTCGGGCGGCTTCTGTCACATGTCCAAATGGTTTAGGTCCATATTTCATGTTGTTTTCAATAGCATCATATCTCAAAATTGTAGGCAAGTGAAATTTTCGAACTCACTGACCATCTTGCCTATTATTTATCATATATAGGCACTTATTTTAGATTGTTACCTTTTCTGTCTAGTACTAAAGAGAAAAATACACCAAATCTTCATGTCGTCATGTAACAGTCACCACAATAAAATTACCAGACTTCACTGAAACTCAAAAGGCCAAAGAACAGTAAAATTTTTTGGATGGGATCTTTGGCATCAAACAGTCACCATTAGGGTGGTTCTTGTTTTGGTCCGCACTTGGGTATCCCTGTTTTTCTGGGATAAGTGGTCTATCTGGGTGTCATTTGAGGGTGTCACGGAGCGTGGAGAGCAATTGTTTGACAAGTTATTTGTTGCAGTTCTTGGAAGAATGTTGAGAGCCACTGGAACAACATCACCGGACACGCAAGCCAACTCTACAACTTGGCGCACTATCATTTGCTAGGCTGTGATCATTTGGGCTTCAGTTTCTGGCTTCTGGTTTATTTTTCACTATTCATAAATTTCGTCTTTTTTCTGAACTTTTGGCTTTTTGTTGAGCTTTTTTGCTGGTTCTTTTTTTCCTGTATTTGTTTGTATTATACAGGTTAACATATATATTTTTTTATATTTTTAAATTTTTTAAAATTTAATTATACTAAATAAGTCTCTGTCAGCTACAATATTTCTTCAGCCATAAGCCGAAAAAAAAGCCCAAATGATACAGATGCAGTCGGTTCAATGTCAGCGCGTTGAAGGCCTGTTAGTTGTACGGTGGAAGCCTCGACGGCAGCGCGTTGACGGCATGTAATGTTTCAATTATGATCCAGTTGTAGCCCAATAACTTATTCCCAACTGGCTTAAAACAGGACCTGAACCCAAAAAGTGAACAATGGCAGTTTGTAATGGCTAATGAGTTTTAGGAATACGTTATTGAACCAGCTGAACAGTGCTTGCCAAGGTATGTGCAATCTGCACCTGAGTCAGATGTGCACCAATTAATTACCAATTATAAGTTAGGCCTGCATATAGCACTCCTGAAGACTTGAGGTATTGGATGTCATTTGTCAAGAAAAATTTCAAATAATATTTTAATCAAGTTTTCCGCAAAATCATGAGATTAGAACTAGCAAAGCTAAAGTGGAAAGAAGACGTCTATCAGTAATTTTGGCAAAGAGAGTAAAACAAACATTGAAATGTAATTAAAGTAAAATTATAATCGCTTGCAAATTTGATACTTTGTACGGATTATCCCTCGGAAGTCGCTCTAGCTATCTATGTCGGAGAGATATGCCTCGTTAGCTTTCAATGGGCTAGGGTAGCTTGATGAAGCTACAACAGCTTCAACTAACTTGAATGGGTCTAGCTCGAATCAACTCGTCGACCTATCTTGAAGCGACTATATATGCATTAGAGTAAGTGGGTATATCTCCGCTTTAGATTTGGTGGAATCATGCATGTTGAAGCTACTATACATTGGAGTGTGGATTTTGAGCCTTGGCTTCAGCTAATATGGCGCATTCTCTCTCCTAAAGCTACTACACAAGGCCACTATGCATTGGTGATGCTTTTACTTTGTCACATCTGCATATGGTTTTAAGGCAACTATGACTTACCTAAATTTCATTGTTATCACGCCAAATTTGGCACACCATGAAATTACACTTTGATTTATACTTCCAAAGGTTCACGTTAGATTTGCAAAAATTATACTATTGCCCTTTGTTTCATACAATTTTTCGTACATCATTTTATGGTGAAAAGATTTAATTTATACTTTAAGGGCAAATATGCCTTGCTAGAAGGACTATATGAGAAGGGCTAAGGTTATGTTGTGATGAACCATTGCCATTTTAGAAGAGAAATTTGGGATTTTGCCAAGTTCGAATTTCTTCAGTGCCTTCCGTCAGCAAAACCAGTTTGACCGCTCAGCATGGCCGGTCAGACCACTGGGCAAAACCGGTCTAACCGCTCATTGTGACCAGTCAAAGCGCTGGGCAGCACCAGTCTGATTGGCTAGAGCATGCGGTCAGACCGGCAAAGGTGTTTATTTCAGCTAGATTTTGGAATTTTGGGAAATTATGTCATAGGTTGATTTGGTTTGATCTAGGTCAGTGCTCATATGTTGCGAGATGCATGTTTTAGATAATGTGGGTTAAGTTGTGAAGAACTTATACCCAGAAATGATTTCTTGGTCTTTGGATATGCAGAGACACTTGGAGTTAACCATGGTCAATGGCAAGGATTTAGGTCAAGGAGAGCTGAGGAGGCTAAGTGGATGGGAAGTTTGCCCCTTAGTAGGTTTGGGCATATGCGCTTTGAAAAGCGTGCATAAATTCATGTATGAGTGTAAAACCCGATGTGTGTGGGGTTAACGGGTTCTCCGGTTGTACTAATGGATATTACTCATTAGGGTTAGATGTGAGCTGGTTCCTCCATTTGTATGAGTGAGAGGGGTTGGAGACATGTGGCTAACCAACAACCATCCATTCATTAGGGTTTGAGAGAGAGACTAACTTGTGGTGGAAGCTTTGGGTGATTGCTCTGTCCTCCATGGTGTAGTGCCTGTAAAACTTTCATCTACAAGTTACAATTGATCAGTCTTGTTTATCCTACATAGTGTGTTCTTTCTTTTGTTGATTTTGCATTTATATTGGTTGGTGTTTTGTCGTCTCTCCTTCCCTTTTGATCTTGCTAGGATCTAAGGATTTGTAAGTGATGGAGATGCCTTGTGAGGATCATATTCCATCCATCTAAGGACCAGCTATAACAAGATCTTAAAGATTGCCTGATTTGGTTTGATTTGGAGCGCTTTTAGTGATATATTGTTCCTAGGGTTTTGGCCTCGAATCTTTATGTGCTCTTGCTATGATATGTGAGAACTCATCTAGAACTATCTTGGCTATCTTCAATCCACAAGAAAGTCATATATATCAAGTTCTTGAGTTTCGCCCAGTTTTGCTGCAACCTTACTTATCTTGAACAAAGGTTGAAACTTTAGCTAAGATCCATGCGATTCTTAGATGGATTAGATTCCTGAGATCCTCAGTAAGGTGCGTGTGTAAAATTTCAAATCATTTTGATATGTATTTTAGAGATTGCACCATTTTTGGTTTTGGCTCGGGCTGATTTCCAGTTCTAGGAATAAGGGTGCGGTCCGACCGCCCCAAGCTTGTGGTCCAACGGGAAGCCGGTTAGAGCAATCATCTCTGGCAGTTAGACTGCTTGGCTGGTCCAACTACTCCCTCGTAGCGGTCCAACTGGTCCAGAGAAGTTGAACTCTGTTTGCTTCCTCGCTTTTTTGAGTTCTTCGTTGGTGAGCAAATCTGATCTTTTTAGCTTCCAATAACTAGTGGAGTGAAAGTTTTGAAATACCATTTGAGAGGTTGAATTTGAAGACATCATTCACCTCTCTGATTGTCATATCGGGTCCAACAAATACAAACTTTGTTATACTTGCCATCCTAACACTATATTTCAAGGGAGCATGCCACTTTCGTTAGGTATGCAGTTTTGAGTCACAACTTGTTTTCTTTGTTGCACATGTTCACCAAATATGCAGTTGACTCAAATTAGAGTTACTACTTTTGCCCAGTTTTTAGTCACAAGTCTTAAACAATTAATGCCTAAATCAATAGATGAAACCCCCAACATCTTGGAAAAATATCCTTCATTGTTTGACCTGGAGGAGTGCATGTCTCTCCTCTATTGCTGTGTCCTGGACCTCTGTTCCTCGATTAAGGTGCTCAGTTGCAATTTGTTTCTTCAGTATGTGTAACAGGTTGCCCAACTGAAAGGTAACCTTTGTAGTTGTTTCAGATCTTAGCCATTCTTTCTTTTGTGGGCTTTGTTCAGTGGAGAAGGATTGTGTTATGACCGGGATCACGTATGGGCGCCGGACACGCACGCAGGGAGGAGCATCAACCAGCAATCACAAGGCTTTGGGCCCATAAGACTTTCCTTCATTACGTTATTTCCTTCCTTCATTAGGTTTAATACCTTTCTATCCATAAGCAATAGGATTCAGATTGATTAGCAATCCAGATTGATTTGTTAGGATTCAAATTGAGTAGCAATCTAGATTGATTTGTTAGGGAGGATAAATAGCCTCACCTGGGAATTGAATAAAGTAAGCGAGCAACTTCCGCTGCCGGCTTCACCGCGACCTCTCTCTCTCTGCCCTCACGGCTCCTCCACGCCGCCGCACGGGGTTCAAGCCCCGGCCGCCTGTTCGCCACCACTACTCCCTCCGGAGTCTCCGCGAGTCCCTGTGCTCTTCCAATTTGGTATCAGAGCTGCCAGGCGAGGAGGGCGGCAAGCAGCCGAAGGGACCGCCGCCGCCACCACCTCCGGCCGATTCCGTCGCCAAGGCGCTGCATGACCTCAGCCAGCAGATGGCGACCCTCTTCGCACGCATGGAGTCCCGGCCGGCAGCAGCTACCACCGCCGTCTCCTCTCTTGCCGCCACCAACCCTTCCGCCGCCGCCTCGCTGCCGATTCCCCTCCACCAAATCCAATTTCCCCGTTCGCCGTCGCCACTTCCCACGGGACCACAGCTTCCCATGCGACCGGTCTTTCCGTCGGGACCGGAGGCAGGCTCCGGCGGTGCTGGCACCGGCCTGGGCGCCCCTCGCTTCCACAAACTCGACTTCCCGACCTACGACGGCGCGGAGGACCCTCTCAATTGGCTGAACAGGTGCGAGCAATTCTTCCGGGGCCAACGCACCATGGCTTCAGATCGCGTATGGCTCGCCTCGTACCATCTCACGGTGCCGCTCAGACGTGGTACTACGCCTTGGAGCAAGACGAAGGCGTGCCCTCCTGGGAGCGTTTCAAGGAGCTGTGCCACCTCCGCTTCGGGCCGCCAATCCGCGCCAATCGCCTGGCGGAACTCGCACGGCTGCCGTTCCTCTCAACAGTCCAGAACTACCAAGAGCGCTTCAACGCTCTTCTCTGTCACACGGCGCAGCATTTGACGCCAACCCAGAAGGTGGAGTTGTTCACCGGCGGTCTACCAGAACACATCAAGATTGACGTCGAGCTTCGGGAACCCCGTGATCTACAGACAACCATGCATCTCGCGCGGGCGTATGAGCGTCGCGTCGAGGCGACTCCACCAGCGCCACTGCCGCAGCGGCCGTCCCGCTTTCTCCAGCGGCCACCGCTGGCCCTACCCACGCCACAGCGGACGGCCGCTCCATCCACGGTCACGCCGGCACAGGCGCCAATCCTGCTGCCGCCAGCACCACCTACGGCAGCAGCAGTGCCGGCCCCCTCCCAGCCGTTCCGCCGCCTCTCACCGGCTGAGTTGGCCGACCGTCGCCGGCTGGGGCTTTGCTACAATTGCGACGAGCAGTACGTCCGCGGCCACAAGTGCCAGCGGCTGTTCTTCATTGAGGTGACAGACTACCTGGATGACGACGACACCGCCGAGGCCTCCAGCGGTGAGGCAGGGGACACGGCCGCGTCCGACGTGCCGGTAGTCTCCCTTCATGCGATCGCCGGCATTCGCACGGATGATACCATGCACCTCCATGTCCACATCCAGGGCTTCCGGCTTTTGGCGCTCCTCGACTCCGGCTCTACCCATAACTTCATCAATACCGGGGCCCTGCACCGACTCCAGTTGACAATGGCGGACAGCGCCAATATGCGCGTAGCAGTCGCCAATGGCGACCGGGTCCCCTGCAAGGGCGTGGCCCGCAACGTCGCCATGAGCATCGGGCCCGAGGATTTCTCCATCAATTGCTATGGCATCAACCTGGGCGGGTTCGACCTCGTTCTCGGTGTCGATTTCCTCCGCACCTTGGGACCCATCCTTTGGGACTTCAAGGACCTCTGCATGGCTTTCTGGCGAGGAACCAGGCGGGTTTTCTGGAAAGGCCTGAGCTCCCCCCGCGAGGACGCCATACAACCGGCCCTCCGCGCCATCACCGGGGCACCTCAACAGCCTCTCTTGGACCGGCTCCTGCACCAGTACAGCTCGATCTTTGCGGAACCTCAGGGTCTTCCACCAGCCCGACCCTATGATCACCTCATCCACCTCTTGCCAGGTACTGCGCCAGTAGCCGTCCGCCCATACCGCTACCCACAGCTGCAGAAGGATGAGGTGGAACGCCAGTGCGCCGCCATGATGGAGCAGGGCATCATCCGACCAAGCACCTCACCGTTCTCTGCGCTGGTACTCTTGGTCAAGAAGGCAGACGACTCGTGGC
Source organism: Dendrocalamus sinicus (assembly GCA_036346575.1). Classification (NCBI taxonomy): domain Eukaryota; kingdom Viridiplantae; phylum Streptophyta; class Magnoliopsida; order Poales; family Poaceae; genus Dendrocalamus; species Dendrocalamus sinicus. The sequence goes on from CM070674.1 coordinate 99,193, forward strand.
GGTTCTGCATTGACTACCGCACACTCAATGACAAGACTTCCAAAGACAAGTTTCCGATACCGGTAGTGGATGAGCTCCTCGACGAGCTCCATGGCGCCCAGTTTTTCACTAAGCTGGACCTCCGCTCCGGTTACCACCAGGTGCGCATGCATCCGCAGACATCGAAAGCGGCCTTCCGCACCCACCACGCCACCGAGTTCCTCGTCATGCCCTTCGGCCGCCCAACGCGCCAAAGAACGTTTGAGCCCTCATGAACGACGCCCTCTGCCCTTTCCTCCGCAGTTCGTGCTTGTGTTCTTCAACGACATACTCATCTACGCTTCGTCGTGGTCCGAACATTTGCGGCATGTCCGCCTCGTCTTCGACGCTCTCGCGCCACGCCTTACACCTCAAGCGCTCTAAGTGCTCTTTTGGGCAGCCGGTCGCCTACCTCGCCACGTCATCTCCGTCAACGGCGTCGCCATGGACAATGACAAGGTGACCGCCGTCGCCTCGGCGATGCCCCGCTTCGGCCGGGAATTGCGGGGTTCTTGGGCCTCGGCTACTACTACGGAAGTTCATCCGCGATTTCGCACGATCGCGGCGCCATTGACGGCTCTGCGCAAAGACGCTTTCGCCTGGACGGACGATGCAGCGGCAGCATTCCAAGCGCTAAAGCAGGCTCTGACAACGGGACCGGTCCTGCAAATGCCCGCTTTCGACCAGCTGTTTATCGTGGACTGCGACGCCTCAGGCGTTGGCTTCGGCGCCGTCCTCCACCAGGGCGCCGTGGCCCTGGCTTTCTTCAGCAGGCCGTTCGCTGCCCGCCATCTCAAGCTGGCGGCCTATGAGTGGGAGCTTATCGTCCTTGTGCAGGCCGTCCGACACTGGCGTCCGTACCTGTGGGGACGCCGCTTCCTCATCCGCACCAACCACTTCAGTCTCAAGTTCCTATTGGACCGGCGACTTTCGACCATTCCGCAGCACCAGTGGATCAGCAAACTGTTCGGCTTTGACTTCACCGTGGAATATCGTCCCGGGCGCCTCAACACAGTGGCGGACGCACTTTCGCGCCGCGACTCGGACTCCGCCGCGATCCACGCTCTCTCGGGACCTTCGTTCCACCTCTTTGACGAGATCCGCGCCGCAACGGCCATCGACGAGGAGGCGGGCCGCCTCCGCCAGCAGCTCCAGAACGACACAAGTGAGACGCCCTGGCGCACAGCCGACGGCCTCCTGATCCATGGCTCGCGCATATTTGTGCCGGCGCAGCAAGACTTGCGTAATCAGGTGCTCTCCCTGGCCCATGCGGCGGGTCACGAGGGCATCCAGAAGACACTCCAACGCCTGCGCCAGGACTTCTACATTCCTGGCGACAGGGCGCTTGTGCGGGACTTTGTGCGCGCCTGTCTCACCTGCCAGCGCAACAAGACGGAGACTCTGCAGCCGGCGGGCCTATTACAGCCCCTCGACGTGCCGTCCCAGGTGTGGGCCGACATTTCGATGGACTTCATCGAAGGCTTGCCGAAGGTACATGGGAAGTCAGTGATCCTCACCGTCGTCGACCGCTTCTCCAAGTACGCACACTTCATCGCGCTAGGCCACCCATACTCCGCCACATCCGTCGCCCGGGCCTTCTTCGAGGAGATCGTCCGCCTCCACGGGTTCCCCGCCTCCATCGTCAGCGATCGCGACCCGGTCTTCACCGGCCACATGTGGCGAGACCTCTTCAAAATGGCCGGTGTCAAACTCCGCATGAGCACGGCTTTTCACCCCCAGACGGACGGCCAGTCCGAGGTTGTCAACAAGGTCATCGCCATGTACCTACGCTGCATCACGGGTGATCGGCCTCGCGCTTGGGTCGACTGGCTGCCATGGGCGGAGTATTGCTACAACACTTCGTTCCACACCGCGCTGCGCACCACTCCTTTCCAGGTGGTCTACGGCCGGCCTCCTCCGCCACTTGTGCCGTATACGGGGGGTGCTGCCAGGACGGATGCAGTGGACACTCTCCTGCGCAACCGTGATGACTTTCTCGCTATGGTCCGCGATCGTCTCCTCCAGGCACAGCAATACGCCAAGCGCTACTACGATGACCACCACCGCGATTTGGAGTTTGCGGTGGGCGACTGGGTGTGGTTACGTCTCCTCCACCGACCGGCACAGACATTGGAACCCCGGCCCAAGGGGAAGCTCGGTCCACGCTACGCGGGACCATTCTAGGTTCTGGAGCGGATCGGACAGGTGGCCTACCGTCTCCAGCTTCCAGAGGGTTCCCGACTCCATAACGTCTTCCATGTGGGGCTGCTAAAGCCGTTCCACGGTGACCCTCCGTCGGAGATGCCTCCAATACCGCCTACACACGACGGCCGGCTGTTACCCGCCCGAGCGTGTCCTCCGCGCCCGGCCGCGCGTGGCGTCGGCATGTCTTGGTGCGATGGCGCGGGATGTCCAGCAATGACGCCACACGGGAACAATCGCCGCACTTCAGACATCTACCGATGTTCAGCTCGAGGACGAGCTGCTTTGGAGGCGAGGAGAGATGTTATGACCGGATCACGTATGGGCGCCGGACACGCACGCAGGAGGAGCATCAACCAGCAATCACAAGGCTTTGGGCCCATAAGACTTTCCTTCATTACGTTATTTCCTTCCTTCATTAGGTTTAATACCTTTCTATCCATAAGCACTAGGATTCAGATTGATTAGCAATCCGATTGATTTGTTAGGATTCAAATTGAGTAGCAATCTAGATTGATTTGTTAGGGAGGATAAATAGCCTCACACGGGAATTGAATAAAGTAAGCGAGCAACTTCCGTTGCCGGCTTCACCTGCGACCTCTCTCTCTCTGCCCTCACGGCTCCTCCACGCCGCCGCACGGGGTTCAAGCCCCGGCCGCCTGTTCGCCACCACTACTCCCTCCGGAGTCTCCGCGAGTCCCTGTGCTCTTCCAGATTGCTTATCTTTTGCTGGGTTGTAACTAAGTAGTAATGCTAAGGAAGTTGTTTGCTTTGGTCGAACTCTGTTTCTGATGAGCAGCGTTGCCTGCCATCTCTGTTCTTTCCTATTCTTTTCATTCCTGAACTCTGTAGACTGTGGTTTCTATTATTGGAAATCGGAAGCTTTCTGTTGAAAAAAAGTTGTATCCTGCATTGTTTCAGATTTGGGCCATTTGGCATGGATTTGCTCATGTTTAGCTTCAGTGTGAAAAATGTTGTATATTTCAGCATTAATATCCAGGTGAACTGCCTCGGAAAATGCATAAGAATGAAATTCCTTTATACAATGAAAAAGATGAACTTGTTGATGATGCTGTTGTGATCTCTTAGCAAAGCTCACAATCCTATACATGTTTTCTTGAAGGAATCTAACATGTATTGATTTTCCTCTGTTTCATCAGCTGCATAATTCATTCATTCAAGTACTTTCATTTTTGGAGCAATACATTGCAATTGTTCTTGTTAACTTCCATGCACTTCTCAAAATTGATTCAATTGTCAAGTTGTGCTCGCAGCGCTCGTTGTTTGGAGCCTTCGCTTAGGACTATTTTTACTAATGAGGTATGTTCTTATAAGGATGATTCTGTCTGAGACATGAATTTGCATATGTATGATCGTCAATTGATGTTGAGATCTTGTTGCATATGTGTTACAAAATTGGCCCTCAATTTCTACGTTTTATTTCTTGCAAATATTGCGATCCCTAAACTGGTTACAAGCATCTCAATTTATATACCTATAACTCCTAATAGCACACGACTAGGACTTCGAATTGGACACTACTTCAACTCGAATTACACCCGAAAACGAACTCAATTTACGACTAGGACTCTAAGTCAAGATTAATTTTAACAATCTCCCCCTTAATCTTGACTTTCTAACTTCTTTCCATCTTGTTTGAGTTTGGACGGCGACACATCTCAAACGTCCCTGACTCAACTCATCTTCAGAGCACTTTATCTTCGCTGAGCGCTTCGGTAACAAACGCTTTCTTCGTCTTCGGCTTTTGGCATTCCGAAGCAAAGTATCCATAATCATTACAATTATAACACCTCACTTTTGCCTTATCAAACCTCCGACCTTTACGGCCTTGGCCATCACCCCTGGAAGTGTTCTTGCCTTCACGCTTCGATGATTGAGCCTCCCACTCAGCGCGAGTCAACAAGATCTGTCCTTCTCCTTTGTTACTAGTGTCATGGATGCGTTCCTCATACGCCTTAAGACGACCGATGACCTCCTCCATGGTCATTGCCTTTAGGTCTCCAAATTGCTCTATGACTGAAACAATCGGGAGAAACTGTGAGGGAATAGCACGAAGGAATTTCTTCACCACATACAACTCTTCCACCTTCTCGCCACGGGCCCGTATCTTGTTGACGATGATCGTCAACCGGACGGCGAAGTCATTGATCGACTCTGTTTCCTTCGTACGCAGCACCTCGAACTCGGTTTTGAGAGTTTGTACCTTTGCTTCCTTCACATGATCTGCGCCAAGATGCATCGCTTTCAACGCCTCCCACGCGGCTTTGGCCGTCTCCTTTTCGGCCAGTAGGAAGAGCGTCTCTTCTGGGATGCCCTGATAGATGGTCGCCAATGCCATCTGATCTTTGCGTATATCGACGTTGCCGTTCTCGATCGCATCCCAGACACCTTGAGCCTTCATGTACACCTTCATCTTGATTGCCCATGCTGCATAATTGCTCTCCGTGAGCATCGGATAATGCAGCGAGATAGCAGAACTCTCCTTCGCTATCGCACCGGATGATGCCTCGTCGCCGGCGACACTGCTTCCCGAAGTACGCGACATGATCTTAGGCACGGATCAAAAAAACTCCGGCTACTTTGAAGGCTCTTGGACCGAGAGAAAACGGAGAAAAAACTGCTGTTTTTCTTTTTCTGAACTTTGCTCTTGCTGCTGCTCTGCGTTTTGGATTGCTCTGCTGCCCACAACGTGCTTTTTATTCCTGGAGCGAGGAAAAAAACGTGTCGAAGACGCGCTACTGAGAATCCGTCTCGAAGACAGTTCGGTGGAAAAAAAAACGGCTCGGGTTCAGTCGACACAACCGGGGAATTTAACTTTTTGCCACCCTTATCGTTGCCACCTATCCAAATGCCATCCTTATCGTTGCATTCAACAATTTGTCACTCTTAACATGTGCTTGACTAATTTTTTTGCCACTTTCGAGCCCACGAAGCGCCATGTCGGCCTCCCGCCCCACCGCCCGCCATGTCGGCGCCTCCCGCCGCTCGCGACGCCGGCGCGGCTGCGCCGCGCGCGCCTCCCCGCCGCCTCCGTCCCGCGCTTCCCGCTCGCTGCTCCGCCTCCCCCCGCGCCTCCCAGCGCGGCGCCGCCTCGCCTCGCGCGCTGCCGAGCTGAAATAGCGGCGAGTGCACGGGTTTTGCACGATCAAGTCATTTTTGGAGGTCCCCGGCAACGGCGCCAAAATACTTGATCGTGCAAAAATAGCACACCCGCAAGTGCACGGGTTGCCACTGAAATAGCGGCGAGTGTCGTGTTCTCCACAGGGACTAGACTAAGGCTACCGTGCTCAGCTAAAGCTAGGTCAATCAAAACGGGGGAGAACTAAACCTAAAACAGCTACTAAAACGACCGATGAATCTAACTAAACGAACGACACAATGACGACGGAAAGAACGACCGTACGAATTGACGTCGTACGATCGAACGAACACACACACGAACTATAACGACGACTACACGAACGAAAACAACTACCGACCGACGACCTAAATAGCTACGACCGCAAGAAAGAAGAAGGGAGAAGTCAAGAAGCACTGGGGGAGTCTAGAAGCACGGAGGGAGTTTGAGAGGGAACGAGGGGGAAAGCAGTCGACGGCTATCTAGACAGCGATGGCTTCACACGACAACACAAAACACAGAACTAAGAACACACGCACGACTTAACTACCGAGCGACCGCTGAGAAAAGCAAAGAGGGAAGGTTTAGAAGCAAAGGGAGGTTGAGACAAGACGGCGAAGGGAACGGCGCGAATCGCTAAATCGCGCAACACAAGCAAACATACTAGCACGGACAACTAACACATAAAACAACTGACAGAGCTAAACATAGATCAACAATGACAATTACTAACGCAAACTACTAACATCACATTTAACTAACACAAAGATCGCAACATCAACACAGATGACAAATTGTAGGCACTTGCACGAAATTAAACTATCGCAATGTAAATATATAGTAATTCTGGAACACACTGGCAAAGCACAATCACATGACCACTGATCACATACATCAATCACAGTGAGTACATGCATACATCACAGTTCTGGGAAGATATTCCATAATTCATCATCACATTGCAATGGATTAGAATCCACAAGTCACCAACACAGATCACAATTAAACAGGCAAAAATGAGCAGCAAAGTGAACAGTAAACAGAGAGGGGGAATGGATTCAACCGGAGGGAGGGAGTAGTAGCAGAAGAGTCTTGGCAGCACCGTGGCAGGTGAAGCAGAGGTCGCGGCAGCCGGCGCTGTAGGAGACGCAGTGGAGAGTAGCCAAGGAAGGGGTGAAGAAGATCCAGACTCGCCGGCGTCGGTGTCGGTGAAGAGGGCGCAGGCGGCGGCACGGTGAGTGTGGTGACGCAACGGCGGATGTCGGGATGGAGGTGCGGTAGGGAGGCGGCCGAGAAGGAGCGGTCAAGGATGAGCGATAGGATGAAGGGGCGGCGCTGGCGCGGTGGAGAAGTGAGGCGGCTCGCCGGAGGGGGAGCAAGGTGGCGCACGGGAGGCGCTGGTGGCGGTGAGTAGAGGGGTGGACTGTGGTTGGCCGAGAGGTGGTGAATGGCGGCGGTGTGTTCGACGGGCTATGGTGACGCGGGAGGCGGTGGTGGCGACGGGGATCTGCAGGAGGCGCACCGAGGTGGAGGTGAGCAGAGGGAGGCGGAAAGAGGGCGACGGGCGCACCGGATGGAGGGAGGCGCGGAGAGGTAGGGGCGGCGTCCGAGAGGGAGCAGAGGGGCACGGGTAGAGGAGAATCGGCGGCGGAGGAAGGAGGAGATGGGGAGCGGCCGAGAGGTGGTGGCGGCGGCGAGCCGGAAGAGCAAGGAGAAGAAGCGGCGCAGGCGGTGAGGAGCGGTGGTGAGGGGATGGCACGCCGGTGAGTCGGCCCGCCTCGCCGCGGCCGCGCAGTGGAGAAGAACCGGGAAGAGAGGAAGGCAAGGAGGAAGCGGAAGAGGAAAGCGGGCTCCCAGCTATCCACAAAGCGGCGGATGGAAATGGGAATTTTAGCATTTTGCAGAATAGTCCCTAAAGAATCTAGGGTTTTCAATTAGATACTTCTCCCATTTATGTTTTCTTCTTTTTGGCCCTCAGAGTCCGATTTCAGCGCGTTTGATCCTACGCGTCCGTGACAACGCGCACATTTGTACGAGCAGTCCCGAAATGCCAAATTTGTCGTTTATGCGCCTCGATCGCGCCGACCTGTGGAAAAGCACAAAAAAGTGTAAAATAGTCCATTTCGAGCAATTAAATATATAAAAGCGTGTAAATGATGATATTTGGTCCCGAAATGCAAAAAATAATGGGGCAAAATGATGGGTAAATGTATATAAAAATGACGCATGTCAAGAGTTCTCAGGGTAACAGGGGAAAGTGGTGTAATGTGTCGCCACCAAATTACCTCGGGGAGGTTAGTTAACTCGACTTGGTGATTGGAAAGCGTCTGCACTGTTATAGACAAAAATATTTATGCATTTAAAGGCAGCTCTTACCAATTTATATCACCAACAACCTAATATAGAATGTTTAAAGAATACCGATTGCAAGAATGTATTTCTATCTACTACTATTATAAATGACATGAAACTTTCAAAGCAGTTGCTTTTACAACTGAAGCTAGTGTGATCTCTTAGCCTCTGCCCTCTAGCATAATCGGAGTTACTTCACAGAACCACGGTGGTTTTATCTCTGACAGACTAACAATGTAGACATGGCACAATTTGTTTGTAATGATATCAAAAGGATGTTACTACATTCTACTTTTCAGTAAAAGTTCGCAAGTCCTACTACTAGTTTGCTGTTACCATCTGTGTGTGGTTATGATGTGTAGATGTTGCTCTGGGTGGAGAACATTTGTGGCGTCAACTCCAGTTCTCTCAGGAGCTGAATGGCTTGTAATTTCTGGGCCTATCTTCCTGTCCTGGTTGCTTCTCTTTGTTAGTGGCATCCCGCTCCTGGAGGTTAAAATCCATAGTTGAAAATTTTAGCCATTTTTGCTGACATCCTAACAGTAATACGTCTTGATCAACGATTTTCTTCGTTTCTCCTTGAAGAAATCTGCTGACAAGCGGTTCAGTGGCACGGAGTACGTAGGACCAATACGATAATAGAAGAAGGATGAATGATGCTTCATAAAATTTTTCCTAAGTATTTGGAAATCTTCATTCCTGTAGTTTTAGAGTTATAAAAATCAGAATTGAAACCAAACAACAAATCAACACACCAAAAAAACCCGAGAGAGAAGTTCTTAGCCCCTCACCGGTCTAACCACTACTCAAGAGAGCGGTCTGACCAGTGGGTGGTCCGACCAGTTTGACCGACTTGACCATGGCGATCTGATCGGTGGCCGGTTGGATCAGGCCTAAGGACAGTTAGAATGCTATCTAGTTTCGAGAACAGAAAATCAGTCTGAGCCAAGATCAAGAAAGGTGTAACTCACAAAATCCTTAACAAAATAAGATGAAACTTTGTATGTACCTTGCTTAGGATCTTAAAAACCTATTCCATCCAAAAATTGCAAGGATCTTAGTCAAAGTTTTAACATTTCCCAAGGACTCAATATTGCATCAAAATTGGACAAAATTCAAAATCTTGGGATATGATTTGCTCGTCGGTGGAGAATAGTTAAAATTGCTTTAGATAAGTTCCCACATATCACAATAAGCTATTTTTCTTGAAGATTCAAACCAAAAACATTGGGATCAAGAAATCCCAAGATGAGATCAAATCTAAGGAAAACCGAACAACTTCAAAATGTAAGACCTGATGGCTAAATCGATGAGGATTGATCTCTATGAGTCATCTCCATCACTTACACATTCTTGGTACACAACAAGATCATGAAAGAAAGAGAAAAGATCAAAACCAACAAGAATAGAACAAATCAACTAAATCAAAAAGACACCATGAGTAATGAACAAACTTGATCTACTGTTAATGAAGATTTTACAACCAATTCACTTAGAGGATAAGAAAGCATATCACAACACTCACTTTTCTAACTCTAGAACACAAGGTTAGAATGATTGGTTGGCAAGATGGTTGGCTTGCAAGTTTTCATCCCCCACTCGTTAAATAGATGAGGTAACTAGTTCACATCTAACCTTAATGGATACTATCAACTAGCATATATGAGGAAACTCGTTAACCTCACACAACATAGGTTTTACTGACACTTAACTCATGCATGTTTTTAAAGCATATGAGCCCAAATCCGCTAAGTTCTTAGCTTTTGATCTACTTGATTTTCTTAGTATCTTTTTTGACCTAAACCGCTTTCTCAAATACCATAGTTTTGATTCTCATGGTTTTTGGTATTTTGGCCTTCTTACCAAAATACCTTTTTTTGACCTGGTCTTCATGTTCTCTTGCAAGCAATAGCCATGCTTGCCACATGTTAGCAAGTATCTTCTGTTCCGGTTTCACTGGACCATGGCTCATTTGGACCAACCAAGTCATTTGGTGTAACCTGTCACTCAAACATTCCCTTCAATATTTCCTTGTGCCATAGTTGAGCTTAGCCATTTCACCCGGCATCCTTGATCATTTTGGGCCTTTGCTCTTGTTGAGCGTAACCCTGATCCTCACTGTTGATCATGATTGAGTCTAAACCTCCATGTATATTCAAAGACAAAGAAATTATTTCCAAACACAAAGTTTTTACAACCTGGCACACGTTAGCCGAAACATACTTCATGCAATATAAATACACTGAGCTAGGTCCAAACAAAGCAAACCATGATCAAAGTCCCAAAAATCAAGCTTTCAGCCGAAAGCCACACTCTCGTCGGTCAGACTGCTAAGGCTAGTTGATTTAACTGTTGAGCCCAACCGATCTGACTGGTAATCGGTCTAATCGTCTCTCAGACCAATCAGATCGCCAAGTCTGATAAAAGGTATCGATAGTGAAACACAGGCATTTGGCTGGTATATACTAGTGTGAGTGTCGAAGTTCTTTTGTTTTTTGGAACAGAGAATCTAAGCTTTCTGATTAGCCGCTAACTAGGCTTCCGGTAGAGATCAGATGATGCTTTCTCCACAGATTGATCGATGCATATACGTATGATACGAGGATGATTTGACACTTGTCTCATGGCGTCGTGCTAACAATTGAAGTTGCTTCAGAAAACGAGCTGATCGAAAACCTAAAAAAATTGGAGAAAAAACTGAACAGAGTTTCTTCGATTTTGGAACGCGGTCGCATGATCGACCACATGGAGCAGCATTTGTATCGTGCTCTGTGAGCTCTTGACTTGACTAACCTTAAAACCGTCCTTTTTGGCTGAGGTGCTACAAAGCACCACATGCATGCGCGCACGCTGCACAACAAGCTAGTATATTCTACTCACCAATCCAACAACCTTAAACAACATTACTACTAACCTTTTCCAACTTGGATCCTAGAGCATCTAGCAGCCAAATACGAATACTAGGGATGTTAATGGGTTGGGTTCTTGATTGAGTTAGTTTTGGTTAGATGAAAATGGATTGAAAGAATAAATGGACTGGGTTGGGTTGGATTGCCTAATAAAAAAAAGGTTAGGCCAGTTCTAAAATTTAGGGTTGAAATTGGGTTGAGAACAGGTTCAACTCATGGTGTTGCAATATGGCTCGCATGTGGGTTGGTTCCACCTATAGGGCCTCTGTAAGCATCTATGCCTAATAATTTGTACAAAGTAGCATCTCTATACTCGAAATCATCTGTAGTAAATTTTAGAAAATTTCATGAAACTTTTATGGTGTGAACGCAAGTTATAAATTTTAAATACCGAACTTTTTCAAAAGTTTGCTATAAAAGTTTGTTGGTCCCACCGACGTGTCTAGGCCTAACAATTTGCACAACATAGCATCTCTATACCATAAATCATTTATAGTAAATTTCAGACAATTTTGTGAAACTTTTATAGTGTGAACGTGAGTTAGAAATTCCAAGCACTATACCTTTTAAAAAATTCTATAAAAGCTGTTGGTTCTACCTATGTGCCTAAGCCTAATAATTTCCACAAAATAATGCATCTATACCAGAAATCATCTATAGAAAAATTCAGAAAATTTTGTGAAACTTTTATGGTGTGAACGTGAGTTATAAATTTTAAATACCGAACTTTTTCAAAAGTTTTCTATAAAAACTTGTTGGTCCTACCTTTGTGTCTGGGCATAAAATTTTTCACAAAGTAGCGTCTTTATATCATAAATCATCTATAGTAAATTTTAGGCGATTTTGCGAAACTTTTTATGGTATGAACGCGAGTTAGAAATTCTAAATACTAGTCTTTTCTAAAAGTTTCCTATAAATGCACTTGCACTTGCATATAGTAGATTAGTAAAAAGTGAAATGGGTTGAAAATGGGTTTCAAGTCATTTCAACAATTTGGGTTGGGTTGGATTGGGTGGAAATATCATATGGGTTGGGTTGGATGGTGGAAGTTGTTCTTTGGGTTAGGTTGGGTGCGGTTTTGAGCTTCTTTTAAGTGAGGATTGGGTTAGGTTTTAACCCATTGCCACCCCTAAATATGATGTCCTCGGGCGCCTTAATCCAATATGGTCATTTATTTAATTTGTTTAAATAGTAATCGACAAGGATTTTCTAATTATATATAGTTTTCACACAAATTGGAACCAACACCAGCTACAAGCATAAGCAACAAATTCACCTAGTAGAAACATTAATGCCACTCTTGTTGGAGAGCAAAGTATAAAAGCGCTTCTCTAGAAAGACATAAGCAATGAATTGAAAAGCTTATGAGCGAATAGAGGAAATTAATTAGCGTGGCGTGGCCCTCATAAAGCGTATGACAGACGCTAACACGTTTTATTGGTTCTGCTGGATCTAGCAATTTTTATCCAGAAGTTTTGTTATGTTATGCACTAGAATATCAACCGAAAATAATGGCATCAAAGTATCGTATAAAAAAGTCATACAATTAGTAAGTAGTAACAAACTAAGTGCTGAAGAGCTAGTTGATACTACCTCCGCTCTCTTTACTTGTCGTTTTAGACGACGACATAGTCCTGTATATACACCTTTGACCATTACTTTTTCTAATTATTTGTTAGCAAAATTATTAAAAATATAATGATACAAAAGTATTTTATATGAAAAATCTAGTGATATCATTTACATATGATAAATTCAGATATTTTTTAAAAATACTTTTCATTAACGTTTCTCCCTCACCGACGTGTAGACCAACATATTTGGTGGAGCCCATAGATCAGTGACTAGGGAGAGAACGCAAGCCAAAACATATTTGCAACATGTCCGAAGCCTGCCAATAGACGGTACGGTGTAGTGCTAACGAGGATATTTCAACTCCCGTCCTTGTACCAAAATTGTTTTTTTTATAAATAGGAGCCGTAGCAGCAATAGATTAAAAAGTGTGTCCATGTCTGTCACAGACGTCGAGAAAAATAGTAGTGGCACTAACTGAATAATATTGCACTTTGCTTATTTTATCCTGTGTTGTCAGGACACGACCACCTTTGCCTTTGCAAACCAAAACAAGCAAACAATACAAGGAGAGAGAAAAAAAAACATGGAGAAAAGGAAGCAAATTAAGGTTCCCATTGGAGACCTCTGACCAACAAAATAATTACCTAAGGTGGGCAGCCTGCCTTTCAGCATCTGCAGCAGCTCCATTTCTTTGCTTAGTAAACATCTCTTTTGTTTCAAGGCATCCCTAGCTTGCTCCTCGGTCTTCCGTTTTGTTCAGACTGCAAATCGCTCTAGCTAGCTTTGCACATCTCGTCGATCGGCCAGCCGGCCGGCAGGAGAGAGAGAGAGAGAGAGACCAGACCAGCGAGGGAGAGAGAGAGAGATCGAAGATGGGGAGAGGGAAGATCGCGATCGAACGGATCGACAACACGACGAACCGTCAGGTGACCTTCTCCAAGCGGCGCAGCGGGCTGATGAAGAAGGCCCGCGAGCTCGCCATCCTCTGCGACGCCGATGTCGGCCTCATCGTCTTCTCCTGCACCGGTCGCCTCTACGATTTCGCCAGCACTTCTAGGTTCTGAGCTCATCATCTATGTTAATTATATATATCGCTTCTTAATTAATTTGATTCCAGTAGATATCTGCAGCTATGATCTATCGTTCTTGTAGGCCAGGTTCGCAAGCTCTCGATATTCATTTTGATTATGAATAATTATTTTTGTTCTAGCTAGATATATATTAGTCAATACTTAGCTGAAAACCCCCATGTATATATATTTAGCCATGAACCAAAAAAAATGTCACTTTGATGACCATGTGTGAAGTTTCCTAGATTAACTAGACCTGTAAAATAGAGATCTTATTATAGAATTTGACATGTGTAATTCCTTTTATCAGCATGAAATCCATAATAGAGCGCTACCAGGAGGCAAGAGAGGAGCATTGTCGGTTGTTGAATCCAGTGTCGGAGGCAAAGGTATGCATGCATGCCAATAATATTTTGCTCCCAAATTGTATGTTCACGCTTTCGTGCATGGTACAGAAATTTACATAGCACTGATTGTCATGGATCGATGTAGTTTCCACGTACGTATATTAGTAGCGGAGAAGAAAATATGTAAAAAGACATATATAGCAATCAAACTAGCTAAATGTATAGCTCAAGTGACTGTACTCATGCAGTGTGCATGGTAGTAGTGACTGGTGAGTTATTGTTGGACAACGTACACCGTTTTTTCTTTGAAAATATATTTGCGGCTCGTTGTACTGGAGACAAAACAGCTTCTCATTCTTTCAATTCTCTAGCATGTATAATAAGATTGCACCGTATGCAAGGAAGCATGCATGTGGAGTACACCCTCCTAATCTTTATTTTTTCTTTGAGACCAAGGGAACTCCTTTATTAACTTTGAGCAAGATTAATATCCCAGAGCAAAGCCTCTTTTGTAAAGTCGGGTATCTCAAGCCACATACACCACGGCCTATTCTTTTTGGCTGCGGTTTATAGCTTTTGGCTGCGGTTTGTGACTTTTGGACTGTTTGTATAAAAGATTACAGAGTAACAAAAATTCATGTGCGGTTTTTACCGATATAAATGAAGTCAGTAAAGTATGTACTACAATTAACTAGTAGACCCTATCTTGAAAAAAAATACCCCGTTTAAAAATTAGTTACTGTAGAAAGCCGAAAAACAGTTTTTAGAAGTTAAAAAGAACAAGGCCACTACTAGAAACTTGCTTAGCACACAAATGGGCGACATTATTACATTGCTGTTTAACAAAACAAAGTGCAAAATCCGAGAAACACCTGCTAAGCTCCCTAATTTCTGCAAGAACCGATGCAGCTTCAGAACGTGTCTGCACTAGAGAATTTGCCCTAAGTCTAGACGAGTGATGAACTTAAACCGAGATTACGCACACAAACATGAGTAAATACAGATATATTTTTGGCGACACGATATGTATGCGTAGTTTTCGTCTTTCTTATATAGAGAAGCAATATACAAGACTCCGTAACCAATGCGGCACCTTCTCCTTAAACTTGTTGCCTCCCGTCGATGTTCTGCATACCGATTTTCTCCCTTATCTCCATGACCTTCAATCTTCCAAGTGACTTGGTCAGGATATCAGTGAGCTGGTCTTTTGTGCAAACATACTGCACCTCTATCTTCCTTGATTCCACCATTCTCTAATGTAATGGAAATGCGTATCGATATATTTGCTTCTCTCATGGTAGACTGGGTTCTTGTACAACGCAATTGCAGGCTGATTATTGATCTTCAAGGCTACCTTTGCAACCTTCGTCTCTAAAATATCAGCCATCAATCGTCTCAGCCATACCCCTTGACATGCTACCGCACAAGCTGTAATACACTCCGCTTCACACGAGAATAAAGTGATTATCTTCTGTTTCTGTGAACACCAACTGATTGGGTTCGACCCAAGGAAAATGCCATACCCGAAGTGCTTTTTCGGTCATTAGTATCACTAGCTAGGTCATTATCAGAGTAATCGAGTAGCCCCAAACCTTCTTGCTTCTTCTCATAGATACACCCGCAGCTCAAAATTCCTTTCACATACCTCAGCATGCACTTTACAGCGCCCATATGCTCCGTAATTGGCTTCTTCATGTACCTGCTCACCATGCCAACCGAGAACG
Source organism: Dendrocalamus sinicus (assembly GCA_036346575.1). Taxonomy (NCBI): domain Eukaryota; kingdom Viridiplantae; phylum Streptophyta; class Magnoliopsida; order Poales; family Poaceae; genus Dendrocalamus; species Dendrocalamus sinicus. The sequence goes on from CM070674.1 coordinate 114,529, forward strand.
CTAAGTCTGGGCACGTGTGCAGCAAGTACCTCAAGCTTCCGACTATGCTTCGGTACAGGGTTTTGTCCACAAGAGGGTTTGTGTTGTCCTTGCTCAACTTCAGGTGGGGTTCCATCGGAATTTGCGTTGGATTGCAATTCTTCATGCCGCATTTGTCCAACACGTTTATTGCATATGCAGACTAGCTGAGAGTAATCTTCCCGGAGCTCTGACGTACTTCAATGCCCAAGTAGTAACTGAGTAACCCGAGGTCGCTCATACTAAACAACTTCTTCATCTAGCTTTTGAAGCTATTAATCTCCTCGACACTCTCTCCAGTGATGATCAAATTATCTACATAAACTTCAACCAACAAACTCTCTTTTCCTTTCTTTCATTTGTACACTGCATGCTCTAACAGGCATCTTTCAAAACCGAGTTGCACCAAGGATTTGTCTAGCTTTGAATTCCAAGCTCTTGAGGCTTGACACAGACCATACAGAACTTTGTGCAATCTTAACACCAGGTGTTCTTCTCCTTTCTTCTCAAATCCCAGCGGTTGCACAACATATACTTTTTCTTCTAAGTCGCCATTGAGGAAGGCTGATTGCACATCCATATGATGAACCTCCCATCCTTCATGCGTCACGATCGCAATAAGCAGGTGCACCGTCTCTAGCCTCTCAACAGAGGCAAAGACTTCGTCGAAATTAATGCCTTGTCGTTGAACGTACCCCTTTGCAACTAGCCTCGCCTTGTGCTTTATGATCACACCTTGAGTGTCCTTCTTTAACTTATAGACTCACTTCAATCCGATCGGTCTATAGCTGTCTAGCAATGGAACAAACTCCCATATTCCATTCTCTTGGATAGAGGACATCTCCTCCATAGTTCTTCTCCACTTTGGTTTCGCCTTGGCTTCTTCTAAGTTCGCAGGCTCCTCCTCTCTAGTAAGAAGAATTCCGAATCTTCCAGCTATATCAAAGATGTGGCATCATAGAGACTTTTGATGTTATGCTCCTATCGTGATCCTTCAGATGAGCTCTTATTGAGCTCCATCCGCAACGGAGCTCCAGGTGAGATCAACGTTCCCAACGTTGCTGCAGGAGTGTGTGGTGTAGATGAACCGGGCATCCCAGAGCTCGTGCTTGTGCCGGTCGTGGTCGTGCCTGGAGTTACCACTTCATAGTCATGCCCTCCGACCACGTCCTCCGTTGTCGTAGTGTCGGAAGCCACCACGTGGTCTTTAGGTCCTACGACCATGCCGTGGTGGACAGGATGTGCGCACACACATGCAGGTGGAGAGGAGCGAAGCGTAGTCGTAGCAGGCACAACTGATGCAGAGGGAGGTTGAAGCAGCGATAGCTCGGGTGGTCGGCATAGACCACATGAAGTCAACAGTGTGCATGCAGTCGTAGCGAGCAGGGGCTCGGGAAGCCAAGGTGTCAGGACCCATAGTGAGGTGGGCGCATCCCTGAAATAGAGGCAAGACACGCAAGAAGGCAAGGACAGCGGAGCGCAGCAGGAGTGGTGGTTGAAAGCAAGAGCACATGACAGAGAAAGAGTTGGTGCAGGTGGAGGAAGAGCGGGCAAGTGCTACAGGTTGAAGATGCCTAGACAAAGAAACGTGGTCAAAGAGACAGCTGTAGCAGTAGGTGTTGGAAATATGCCCTAGAGGCAATCATAGAGATGATGATATTTCGTTGTATCCATGATTTAATAAATGTTCCTTGAATATTGCCTTTGTGTTGATTAACAAGTATGTGACTTGTTTGTGAAACTCTTTACTTATATGGTTATTCTAAAGTTGTCCCTAGTCGGAGTTCATGTGAGGACACATGTGAATAATGGATTAGCACATGTATCGGTTGATGACCATGTTTCACAGGTCATAGACATGGAGATGTCAAACCAATAATGTGGACACATGTTTAGAACATGGGGTTGGACCGACCCAACATGAGACATAACAATTATACTTATGGTTCTCTCTCTACACAATGTATACGCCTTGTCCTTAGACCTGAGATTGTCGCATGTACTTGAGATGTGAATCGACCTACTTAGGGGCTATCAAACGCTACTCCGTAACTGGGTAGTTATAAAGGTAGTTTTCGGGTTGTCATGAAGCATGCTACGAGGCATGGTCAGTCGAGATGGGATTTGCCCCTCTCTATCTGAGAGAGATATCTCTGGGCCCCTCGAGTGATCGGATCCAGAAATGCATGGCCATGCTACTTAAGGTTAAGAGTTAACCTAGTAAGGGATTCCGGATCACAGGATCGAGAAAGAGTGGTCAGCTTGGAGCTCGACCAAATATCGTGAGGCAAAGGGATTGGCATGTACATAAAGTTGTGATGGTTCGTCCGATATGATCTTTGTGTATGTTTAGGAGTTGGCACGTCTTGCTAGAGGCCATCGCCAACTATTGACCAAGTATGTGTACTCGCGTCATGTCTAAACATACGTGAACCTATAGGGTCACACACTTAAGGCTGAAGCCTAACTCGGATTGGATCCGGTTGGGGTGGGTATTGAGTCCTAATGGGCCTCCATTCGCTGAAGCCCATTATAAGGACGTCTATAAAGGAGGGCAAGGCGCACGTGGTTGAGGTAGAGAATTTCGTGACCTCCTCAAACCACGGCCGCCACCCTCCCACGCCTGGCGCTCGCGCGGATCTAGTAATCCGGCGTGCGTCGCTTCCTCCCGTACGTGTGGATACCTTTTGGCGGCGCTGCATCTGTAGCGTTTGGACGAACCGCAAGAGAGAAGTTGTACGTTGGACGCCACGACGAGGACGAGGAAGTAGTACGACTACTCGCCCGACGTCTTTGCATCGACGTAGTACGACTACTCTGCCCCGACGTGCTGCATCAATTCCGCACCTGCGCGTCTAGTGGTAATTCCGTGATCTATAACTGCAGTGATCTTGGTTTACGGGTAGAATTTTTATTAATTTGCGCTAGCGTAGCCAACCCGTAGTCCTTCAGTAGGTGCTCCAGCTCAGACAAGCATGCAAGGAAGAAGCCGAAACAAGAGAGAAGATCGGCGTGATCAAGAGGGAAGACAAGATTAAGGAGGTGATTGTTAGAGTTAGTAATCTTATTTTAGTTTGGAAGTCATAGTCGTAACACATTCGGAAGTCGGAGTCATGTATGAGTTGGTAATCGAGTCATTCTTGGTGGTTGTGTACAAGTACAACTCTATCGTAGTCGGAGTTAGTGTCATAGTCTTAGTCGGAGTTCGAGTTGTAGTCATAGTTGAACTCAAGATGAAGTCGTAGAGCAGGGTATAAAAGGCAGAGCCATGTAACCGAGAGAGTGCAAGCTGAGGCCAAGGCGATCGGTGTGATCGAGAGGCAAGAGAGAGTGATCGGTGTGATTGAGAGAAAGAAATAAAGAAGAGAAGAAAGAGCGGTTTGGCTCTGGAAAACTATCAAGTATCGCGTTCATCATGTGTTCACAGACGTGGTCGTAAACGACTTACGACTACGGCGAGCGGAGTATCGCAGATGTGGTCGTAAATATTTACGACCACGACCACAGAGCAGAAGACGTGGTTGTAAATGCTACGACCAAAGCAAGAAGGTGTGGTCATAAGGTGTTATGACCACAGCAGTCGATAGAACCTTCAGCGTAGTCGATAGAATCACTGCGTGGTTGTAATCGATATACGACTATGGTGATTGATCGTGGTCGAAGGAAGTGCAGTGCAGCGGCGGTGAACGTTGTTGTAACTTCAGCTAAAATCACGACTACATGGTCGGAGCAGCGAGGAGTGATTGGAGAGGTCACAACATGGTCGTAACGATTGTCAGCTTAGTCGGAGAACTAGTAGAGCGGTCGTAACAACTCAGAAGGTGGTCGTAGCCTCTTTAACATGGTTGTATGGCTGCAGGAGGCGGTCGTAGCGACTATAAGGTAGTCGTACAGATCCTGGGAGCAGTCCGTTGGATTGCAACATTGATCAATAGGAATCACCATTCCGAATGCTCCCTGGTTACTGCTGGGTTACAAGGCACCATCTGAATTGCATTTGAGCCATTGACATGGAGTAGGCGACCACGAGATAGGTAAGTTATTCTGTTCCGAAGCCGTTTCCACATTAGTTACTGGGCATAAATCAAATGCCGTGTCTCTAGCCCAAAACACAGCTTGCGTTGGTTGTATACCTTGCTCTCCATGCCGGCGTTTATTACGCGCTGCCCTCAGCGTCCACTTGCCACATAGAATGATTGCAGCATTCTCCTGCTTACAAACTTGTTCTTTTAAGAGACCATAAGCCCATGTGAAATTATGAAGTCAAGGCAGTGTAATAACCACTAGCTCCTTCAGAAAATGCCAGAATTATCAAAACATGGTAAATGAACTTCGATTCTGCACCACATATACTTCGCAGTTAGCAAGTTGTTCAATATGTCTTCGGTGGAGAATTTGACGGCTTGGTAAGAATTCATGTAGTAGTCTCCACCAGAAAACTTTGACCTCCGACAGAACTTTAAGTTTCTAAATCTTTTTCCAGTATTCCTGATGATCTGACGAACTAGCTGAATAATCCATCTGAGCTTTAAGTTTCCATATCTTTTTCCAGTATTCTTGATGATCCGACGAACTAGCTGAATACACCATCTGAGCTTTAAGTTTCCAAATCTTTTTTCAGTATTCCTGATGATCCGACGAACTAGATGAATACTCCATCTGATGTCTCTAAACTATACTGATATGATCCTATTTCATTTTTCTATTTGCTGGGCAGTTTTGGCAGAGGGAGGTTACAACCTTGAGGCAGCAAGTGCAGAACTTACAACACAATAATAGGTAATAATCTTTAGTATCATCCATGGATATAAATAAAAGGCCAATTAGTAGCTAGCCAGAGCTTTTTCCCTCGGTGTGGTTTCATACATGTGCAAATTAATTAACCGAAAAGAGTACCTTAAGGTGGTCTGACTTAAAAGAGAGGTCAAAATGAAAATCAATCTGCAAGGCATTGTGTTGTCAGTTATAGCTAGTTGCACTGTTAAATTAACCATGTGCATGCATGCGCTGATTGATCGATAGGCAACTTTTGGGAGAGGAACTATCAAGCTTAAATATTAGAGATCTGCAGTTTCTCCAGAGCCAAGTTGAGATGAGCTTGCATTCCGTAAGAAAGAGGAAGGTACATACGCACCTTTTTGTCCTTTTTTTAAACCTACTTTTTGTTAAAGGGCGTACCAGTAGTCTTCTCTTTTTTTGTTAAACTAACCTTTTTTTTACTTGAATGATGACACTTGTTATGTCGTCGCTTCACTAGGATCATCTCTTGGCAGAGGAGATCCAAGAACTCAACCAAAAGGTTCACATGCATCTTCTTCCTCTTCTTCTTCTTGTTGAAATAGCTCAAGCAGAGTGTGTCAAATCTCATGGCTGTCTATCTATCATATCTATACTAATTTTGATGTTCCTCTATAAGAAATTCACTCTCGCAAAAAGAAGAAATTCCGACCTTAATAAAAGAAAAAGAAAGGATCTAATCCATCCCACTGGTATATCTGCCTACAATGACGGTTTAGATTTGCACACTCGCTGGTATTGATCACGTACACCCGAAGTTTTTTTTGTTCATTGTTTTGATGGGCTCAAGCTCTCTTTCCGTAACAAAATTAGAATCCTCAATTTGTTTTCCTTCATAAACTAGTTATTAACATTGAAAAAAAGATTGATGGTAAAAAAATCAAATACTTAGAAACTCATGATAAAAACAGCTACGCATGTATATCGATGTCCATATGCTATCTTAGCCCTTCAAGGTGCATCAAGATTCAAATTTCACGGTGGTGATAGCATATGGACATCCATATACATATGGAAAAGCCATATTAATTATGTCAGTGTAGTGAGCCTTCTAATTATGATAGATTGGATTATTTCGTTGCAACCTGATAGTTTAATGCAGGATGGAATTCAGACTCAACCAGTTGCATGTACATGTTTTTCAAATAATGATTTGAAAATTCTTCAATATTCTAGCGTCCAAATAAATGCGATGTTTGGCACTACCAGAATCCATATTTTCCTTGACGACCTAACTGTATTCCCGACTGGCCAGTGTCCGCCGTCAGGGAAAATAATCCTTGACCAGTGTGACTTAACCGTCAGGAATACAATGATTATCCTTGACGGTTATTCGAAAACCGTCAGGATCTTTGTATTCCTAACGTGGCCGCCCCTGTCAGGCTAATAAAAGTGGCAAACTCGTAAGTCGTAAATACTGGCATCATTGAACGGATAAAATTCCTGAGGGTGACCTGTTAGGAATGTGAATAGTAGGACCCAACTCTCGTCCTGCCACTGGACACCTTTCCCTGACTGCCTCCGTTAGGGATAACCATCAAGGATAGTATCCCTGACAGTAGCCGCCAGGGATAGTACCTGATCCCTGGCTAGGCATCCCCCACAGGTAATGCCTGACATCTCATCCCTAGTGGTTTTCAACCGTCCGGGAAAAACAGAATCCTGGTAGTGTGGCATCTAAATATGTGAATTTTCAATTAAAATTCCAAGTATGCGTGTTGTTCAAATGTTAAAAAGATTTAATAATAGTAAACCTAAAAGTTCGATGTCCAAATATATAAAAAAAATTAATTAAATTACAATGTTAAAACTACAAATTTTATCCATGTAAAACATTTATATTTTGGAACGAATTCAATACCTAAAATGTTACTATCCAAATTTATATAAGTCTGGAATTATATTTACAGAAAAATATTGTTCAAAACACGTGCCCATGCGAGTGCCCAGAATAATATTGGCAACTACTGTTATTAATGATTGAGGTATAGTTAGATGAATTTGTCTTTGTTCAAATTGTACTTTTTGTAGGGATTTCTTGTTCACAAGGAGAATATAGAACTTCGCAAGAAGTTCAGCATTGCTTACCAGCACAACGTAGAGTTACAGAGGAAGGTACGGAATGGCATACTGATCAAGTTCTAAATGATAGCTAATTAATGGATAGTATTCATGTTCCTATTCTATTCCAATCCAAATATAACGTACATCAGCTTCAGTTGTCTCATGTTTCTCTCTGTTCATAATTAATTAGTAGCTTCAAAAATGTGTTTCGTGTTTTGGTTGCAAGAAAGATAGGAACATATATAATTAACTGACAATATATTACACCATTTAACTACAACTGTGTCTTAATTTCAGCTATCTGGAGTTATGACATCAAGTGAGCAAGCTACCGGAAGCTCTAAAGCCCCCGGTGAATCGACTGCACGCTGTGATGCACGAGAGCCTATTGACCTTGAGTTGTGCCAAGAAGAACATGCAGATGAATAACACCTATGATCTCGTCCACTAAAGTACGTAAGTAATTGTTGACGTTGCAAGAATGATATGCCAAACAAAAATTAAAAATGCTAGTTAACCATCATTAGTTTATTTGTTTGCATGCAGATGTCGCTAGCTAGCTTGAAGTATACGTGTATGCTGGGGACATTTTCAGTGGACGAAGCTTGCATTGGTCCCTCATCAATATGTGTGCGTCATGCATGCATGTTTGCATGAGGAACTTGGTGTGCAAAGGTTAAATAAAATGGAGCAGCAATATGGACCATATATATATATGATTTGATACCGTCAATAAAAGTACTATTTATTTGAAGCTCTGTTAGGAAGGAACTGCTAACTTAGCATGTATGTTATAGTACCAAGACTAGTTATATTTTCGAAACTTACATATATGAGCATGCATGTAATTTTATGGTTGTAGCAACAAGTGTAGTATATTTTGATATAATGATTTGTCTGCTAGTTAGTTTACACATGTACACTAGTGTTCTCCCTGTGGCTGGCTAGTCATTTTGGTACGTAGTATCATGCATATGCCACGTTGCTTGAGAAATTAAAATGAAGTACAGAAAAGATAGGGATTATTTTGTTCGTTTAGAAAAACAGTGGTTAGGGAATCTCTACTGTAAGTAAAGATGTCTACCTAAATTTGATTTGGTTATGCTGGCTTTGTTGCTAGTATATATAATTGTTAGGTGGTCCATAGCTAGTGTCATTTCCACGCCTTGTTGTGGGCCTTTTTGGATGGTGTTTATAAAATTTATTAGAAAATTTTGAATCATAAGAGAACATGAACATATATATAGAATGGAAATTAGAAAGAAAGTGAGCTAGTAAACACAATATGACGGCCCTGGTAAGGTACACATGAGTACGTGTGGTACATATATCAGTGGTCATAAATTCATTCTGATTGCGTTGTTGAGGACAGAGGTGTAGGTGGAGGATTACGTTGACTGGTTAATGCTCAATATAATTTGGCTGCATATATACGCCTTATAATAATGAAAAGCATACACTTGAACGTAGAGGTGGGCATTGGGCTGTATTGTGTCGGTATGGTTTGGGTCCACCGTAATTTGGGCCGCGTCGTGTCGTGCCGGCTCAATTCGGTCACTCCGCTGTGTCGTGCTATGCTGGAGTACGTGCCATGCCAGTGTAAACTCAGTCCGAAGTAACTATACACGACGAAGACGACGGCGACGATGGTGGCGGCGGCCGCCATTTTCATTCCTCTTGTACTCGTCTCGTTAAAAATCTAGTTATTTTTTTAAAAAAAATCTATGTATACATTGTGGAACATAGTATAATCAACAACAAATTATATAAGACTCACATCACAATTAAGATCTCATCAGTCGAATATTCATAAATTGCCTTTTGCACCACTGCTTCAGACAATCCTTGAACATGACTTTGTAGGATCTGAAGAGTTTCCTTTATACGAGTTGCATCACCGTATTGAAGAAAAGTTTTTTAAAAATAATGAATGATATTTTCCATTTATATGTATGTGAGCAAATCAAATTATGTGATTTTAGTCATCTTCAGAGACATGTAGCTTTAAATAATTAGCTATGTCCAAATAAAAGTATGAGACACCATGATAGAAATAGTCTGTGAGCAGGACAATGAGATAGTTAAAATCAGTAATAGAGAAGTAGTCCTTACATGTTCATTCCACTAAAACAGCAAAACACTAAAAAAATTGGTAGAATATATTTTATGAGTCACTACATATCTTCCGCTAAAGAGAAGAATGGACGGATAGATAGGAAGACTACAGATGTTACTGGTTTTGCTTGGGGTTGATGCATGATCACCTCACCATGCATATCTGTGTGGACCATTTGATTAAAGATAGATCCAGTTGTATTATATGTACTAGTATACTACTCTTGTTATTTTCTTTCATATATAGTACAATAATAGTGGCAGTACATCTGTGTATATGATCATATATTTCGTTGTACACTCATAATTATCCCTGTTCTAGAGTGGGCAATCTTGCCCGATTACATGTGAATAAAACCCCTAATAAATATGAATATGTTTCTTATTTATTTCCTGCGGCGGGCACACTCATGGGAACAAATCTCTACCCGACAGGCAAATGGGCGTAGGCACGACGAGCTTCACTCGTGCCCATTTACCTGCCATTGAGGACTTTCATGTGGGCCCATGTCTGAGAAAATTCTAGAGAGCAAATACATCAATCCAAATCCCACATATTTCCCACCCTCCGCTCCTCTAGGCCGCCGCCACCAACTCTTCCCCAATCCCTCGTTCGTTCTTCCTCTCCCTCTAGAGTCCATCTCCTCGGCTACTCACCAGACCAGGCGCCGCCATCCCTCTTCAACCCTCATCCCCTCCGCCTCCCCCTTCCTCAAATCCCACTGCTCGAGCTTCCCCTCCCCCTCCCCCACCGGGATCCCTGCAACCGCGGTTGGCGAGGATGTTCGAGGCCACCTTCGAGCGCGAGGGCGACGTGCGCCTTGGCACTGGAGGGGCTGAGGAATGCGACAATCTGGTTGCTGGTGGCGCCTGAGGCGTAGTCAGTGAGGAGGGAAAGGACAACGTGGAGGGAGACGCGTAGGGTGGTGGTGGTGGTGCACGTGCCGCTACAGCAGCGGTGCCCTCCCCGCCGGTGGCCCCGACACGCGCCACCTCGACCCCTGCAGCTGTGAGGCCACCGAGTGTGACGAGCTCTTCTCCGCGCGGTAGCCGAAGAAGGTGGAGGAGGCTCAGCAGCCGGAGGAGGCGGTAGCGGCCGCCGCCATGCCCGCCGTGCCTTCCATGCTAGCCATGCTAGGCCGGTGCAGATGGCACTTGCGCGAGGCATCCTGGCCATCTCCGCCGTCATGGGATCCACGCGCCTCCCCTTCCCCAGCAACAATAAGACATTCGACCTCATTGACTACATGCCGACGGCTTCTTCGTTTGGTCAGCGATGCCGTGTTGCTCTTGTTGCTTGCTTGATGGTTTGAGCCATAGGAAGTAGTGTTGCCGTGCCCGCCGTGCTGGGCCGGCCCGAGCACGACATGCTTTGCCAGGCTGTGCAGTGCCGCTCGATAGGCCGGGTTTCTAGGCCCGACATGGCCCACCATTCGTGTCGTGCCAGCACGACCTAACACATGACGTGTCCGTGCTATGCTTGGGTCATACTGGGCCAGCCAGGCCTTGGGCAGACCCAGAAAAGCCCGACCTAACTACCACCTCTAGCTACTTGAATGTGCTTAATTAGGTTGCTTGGTTACCACTACCTCTGCAGCTCTGCTAGCTACAACGTCGCTCCGCTTGTCAACAAAGCTTAGTTAGTTGTGCATCTGAGGTTTTACATAGTGCATTTCTGCATGCATGCCCCTTCGCTCACACACACAAACCTTTTGGCTTTTTGAGTGACCGGGTCTAGCTATATGCATGCATTGCAGTGGTGTACGTACTAGCTATATCGATGTAGCTAGTTATACAGTACATGCTGTCGGGCTGCGTTTTCCTGTTACATTTGCTTTTTCGAACATGCATTGCGTACATGCATGCTGCAACATTGCATTTTTGCATTGTACGTCCTAGCTATACAGTGCATCCTCGATCGTGAGATGGGCTGAGATCAAGATGCATGAAATATATCTTCCCCGCTGCTCATATATCGATCATTGATCACGCATTAACCCTGTTCCCCTAGGCGCTAGTCGGCGCTCTCCCACCTTGCTGATTTGACTCGCTTAGACGGCCGCCTAGGCACTAGGCGCAGATCTACCACCCGACTAGAGTCTAGTGTCTAAGATAACACTGCGCATCACCCGCTCACTCACGTCTCTACACCACTAGCCTGCCCAATACTACTGGCCTACTGCTACAACTAGTGGCGAAACTAGGATGAAAATAGTGTAGATTGGACTAAGCTAAATTGACACAAACATATCCATCGTTATAATCTACAATTTATGAACAAATGTAAATTTCATCACTTCATTGATGATTATCAAAAGTAACGTAGCAAAGAATCAAGAAAAAAATATCAACTAAACTACAAATTACAAGAGGCATAGTGCAAACCATAGGCCGCAACCGAGCTCTGGTCTTCCCCTACCTCAATTGGCCCCTCTAGTTCTCCATCTCCATCACTCCCACCGACCGCCTCCTAGCTCCCCATGCGGCCTGCTGCTCTGGCATCTCCTTGCCACTGCTTTCCCGTTCCCCTCCATGGTTGCCACGTTCTGCACATGGCCTACCGTCACTGCAGCCCTGGCAGCGCCATCGCCGACCCAGCTTCTCCGCAGTTGCACCTTGTCACTTTGGTGTGGCGCTGCTGAAGCTCCCTGCATAGCTTAGGTGGCACTTCTCTCTTATCCTCACCTCGATTGCATCGATCGGTGTCAGATTGGGGATTTTGGGTGGATTGGATGTGAGGCTGCTTAGGGATTTGCCACTTGGGTGTATAAGTGTGGCCTTTTGGTCTTCGGTGTCGACTGCCAAGGAATGCCCCAAACATGGGCATCTTCTATTCTTCTCCTTATCTTCCTCTGTTTGCCTATTTCGTTCGGTCAGCTTCCAACTCTAAGCCATGGTGGATTGGCCGCTGCGCGGGGGAGGGGGGTGATGGAGGGGGTTGTGACACCGGCAAAGGGTAGACTAGAGCCTTATGAAGCCCCTAGGTGGATTTGCCCCTAGCTACTACTATACTGCTACTGCAATGCCACAAGCTTACTTTTAGCCAAGGCAAAAGGTCTATGCGGCCAGGGAAAATCGATCTCATGCCATTGCCACTACTCCCACTACAATTACATAGGATCGGGTATGGTAAGTGAGAGGGAGGTGAATGACTTCTTAAAATTATATAATTGATGTTCCCAAAGTTCCTCAAGTACCATACACAAGTGTTGCTCGTGCTCTTTTGTATTCTTGGAATAGATGAAAATATCATCAATAAAGACCATCATGAACTTATCCAAATACTCGATAAAAATATTATTCATAAGATTCATGGAGCTAACGAGAGCATTGGTAAGTCCGAATGACATTACGGTATACTTGTACAAACCGTAATAGGTGGTGAATGCAATCTTCAGAATATCCTCTAGCTTGACCTTGAGTTGGAAATAATTGAGCCTCAGATCAATCTTAGAGAAGACACATGTACCATTCATTTAATCAAACAAATCATCAATCTGTGGAAGAGGATTTTTGTTGCTGATGGTAACTTTATTTAAGGATCGATAGTTGACACACGTCCTCATGCTATCATCTTTCTTCTTCATGAACAACACAAAGTTTCTGCATGATGATAAGCTGTGGTGGCGCAAAGGACATCCACGACAAGAGAGCTTCACGACGATGGAGAAACTGCGGGAAGGTGAACATTAGCTCAAGGGATGGTCAACGACGCTATGAGGGAGAAGAATTAGGCTAGGTAGAGAAAAATAATGGCTAGCGGCGGTGCTCCTAGCTAGAGATGAAGAAGAAAACTTGGCTCAAGCGATTCACTACATGGCAAGACAATTAAGTGAGCATGGAGCTTAGATGGAAGACGAGATATGCCATGACATGGTCGGAGAGGGGAGAGGCTCACTGGAGTAGCCAAAATGCGATTGCGTGCTCGCCGATGTCACGAACGACTACGGTTTCTCGGCGTTTCAAAGAGCAAGGTGCTCAAGAAATGTGCGTAGGAGACCGAGGGGGCAAGCTAAGGAAGAATGACACAGTGAGGAGCTTAAATAAGTGAGAAGAACAAGAAGGCCGACGCCCGTGGCGAGAACTCACGAGTGCGTGGGTCACTCCATCATGCGGACAAGGGCAGGGACTCAGCGCGGTGATGCGACGGGTAGGTGAGGATAGGCTACAGAAGGGAGAAACGACGGGCGAGGTGTCAAAATCCGATGGCACGCCATGGTGGAGCTGGCGCGAGCGTGCATGAGGTGGAAGAAGCCTCTTGACGCGCGGGCCCATTGTGTCTGCGAGCGAAGAGGGACGACCTAATGGGTGGGGTTCGATTCCACGCGTTAGCTTCAGGTTTTTAAGCGATAGAGAGAAACCGTAAACTCCAAGAATACGCCTTTGAAAACGAAGAAGCGAAAGTGGTTAAGTAAAGAAAGCGTATTCAATTAGGCCGAGAGTTTTGAGGAGTTTTTTAGACATAATAGATGAGCTCAAAAATTAATGAAAATTTTTGTGCGGGTTCCTGACATAATGCAGATCATTGTGCAATTTTTCATTATTTTATGTGCCTTGAATTTTCTCAAAAAAAAAATCTTTGAACGCTGTTGTTTTATGTAACATGAACTATTTCAATTTGAATAATTTAAAGAACAAGCTCATAATTTTAAAAGCCAAGGAAATAAGATGTATACAAAAAGGTTTTAAATTTTTTAAAATTTGGGATGTTGTAATTAATAATTAAACTAAGAATATCTGTGGAGATAGAATTTGAACACGAAGTAAAAAAAAAAGAAGGGTGGGAGGAAGCAGCTGGGTAATTACACAAACTTATTGGCTTGCTCGATGGATGGATCGGATAGGGATAGGATGTACACAAACTAGCCAGGACAGGACAGGAGGCCGTAGATATTTTGAACCTGTCGGTTTCCGGGCGAGGGTGGTGGCTTGACTTTTGACCCGGCGGGTAGCTGCAGCGGAGAACGCGGTGGGGCCCACATGCGTATTTGCAGAGGAGAGCGATGATGATGGAGGATCAGGCGAGTGACAGATGGCGCCCGGCTGCAGCGGCAAAGCAGCACGCTCAGCCTCCCCCCTCCTCATTAGCTAGCTGCAGCACGTGGGCCCCACCTGACAGGCTCGTACTACTCATCCATCCATCCATCCATCCATCCATCACGGCGCTGTTCTGCACCGCAGCAACACTCACGCTCCTCTTCTCCTCTTCCCCTCCTCCTCTACCTTCCTTCCTTCCTTCCTTTTGCTCTCTCTCTCTCTCTCTCTCTCTCTCTCTGTGCTGGCTGCGCCTGACTGTTTGAACCAAATCCATTCCATCGATCCCACCCACGACCACGTCCACGTGGTGGAATACTGCAACGGAAGCGGCCGGAAACCTGAAGAAAGCAAGAGTACCACTTGCAGCTTAGCTCCGTCCTTCCATTCCCACACTTTGGATTCTTTTGGCCCTTTGCGCGGGCGAGTCCTGAAATGTTCATCAGCTGTACGTAGACTGCTGTAATCCTGTAGTTTAACTCAATTATCTGATACAGTAGCGGATGGTTTTTCGAATAAATAGACGAGGTGGTTTCTCTACCACCATTTCGAAGCAGTTTATTGAGATAGTCTTTCCGAAACAGTTTATCAACTCACTAATATTCAGTTTGATCACACCAACAATTATCGGCAGATCCATGAGCACTGTAGTTTTTGAGCTTTCGTACACCTTGTGCTGTTTAGCAGCTGGGACCTCATCCTCAACGGGCATGCTCGCTCGTACACGTCGTACTGTTTAGCAGCAGCTGGGACCTCATCCTCGACGGCATGCACACCTTTAGCATGCATCGCATTGCATTGCACTGCACCGAACCATGGGCCACAGTCCGGCCGAGAGACGCGCATGCATATCTGACTATCTGTACTGTACTGCTGTATGTTTCTCTCGTCCTTTCCTTGTCTCTTTTTCCCAGCTTCCCTGCATAAATAAAAGCCAAAGCCATAGATCCAGCCTCTGTCTTCCATTCAATATTGCCAACCCCACATCAACTTGTTTCACATCTTCCTCAAGCTGCACTACGCTACACTACACTGCATCTCCTCCATGTCTATCGTCTACAATATATCTGTTCCAAAACATGAGAGAGTGAGAGAGAGAGAGAGGGAGAGAGTCAGTTCTTTCCAAGTTCGGCTCGAGAAGCAGCTAGATAGCAGCCATGACCAGGATCCCCAACTTCACATCGACGCCATATGTGAGCAAATCCAACCACCTCTTTGCTAAAGTACCTTCTTCTTCGCATGTATACTTCAATCGAGTTTTCTTCTCTTAATTTCTAACATATATATATGCTAGTATTACTCGATCTGAACTTCTGAAGAGAGAGTATATATTCAGACAACTTAACTCTATCGGCTTAGTCTTGTTTTGGTGCAACTTTCTCAGCACATGCTTTCTTTCTTTTCTTTCCAGCCGTCTATGTCATTCGACCCTTATATCAATCTCTGAAGCTAGCGCAGTAGATATATGTAAACAACCAAAGATCCATATATTAATCTCTGAAGCTAGCTAGCAGTACGCTTTTAGTTTCTTATTGAATTAGTGTCAATTTTCAGCACTGAAGCCCGCCTCCTTTCTGTCTAGAGAATTTTATCAGCTAGCTAGGGACTAGTTTAGTTTCCTACGCTATTCCCAATTCCCTATCCGTTTTGCTACGAATTTGTTGTATTCGTTGTAATGTATATACGTACACCGGTGCGCGCCTCACGATAGACTGGTAATAAAGAGACCATGTATAGAATATATCTGTCAAGAACAATTGATATTTTGGTTTAAATTTTACAAAAGTTTCAAAAGATTCGGATTGTGTTGTCAAGTCGTAATCGGTCATGGAGTGGCGGTCTGACTGGACCTAGAGAAGGCAATCTGACCACCACCGCGATGAGGCGTGCGGTCGGATCGGTCAATGTCCGATGGTCTGACCATCATAGGTCAAGCCGTCAGATCGGTGCGGGGCAGTTTGACTGGCGGGCGATTAGATTGGCTGCCTAGGGTACCCCAGACATGGGTGCCATTTGTTGGGTTGTTTTTGTTTGCGTTCTTGCTTAGTTTCGGTAGAGTAAGATTTATGACTTCGTGTTTATGGGAGTTTTAGCCCAAACACTTATTTAAATTACCTTGCTAAGATATGTGATGGTAGATCTGAAAGAGCTTATGTCTTAAGAAAAAGTTAATATTATTAGACTATACATACCCCTGCTAAATGATATACTACAACTACTCGCACATTTTTTTCAATATTAAAGTAGAGGTATACGGTGGAAAAATTATAAATACTAGTCTTCACAATAAACTTATATTGTGATACGACACTTTCTAAGAATGGAGACTTAGCTCGCGCACGCGTGCCCGCACACATACAAACACACACACATATATAGATAGATATATATAATTACTATTCTGCTCATAGGTGTAAAATACGTGTTGGAAAGGTACTGCCGTGTGCAAATGAAGTTACTTCTAAACACATGTAGAGTTACTGACAGTTGTAACACTACACAACTACCAGTAACTCTACAAGTATTTGACAGTAACTTCACTCATGCACGACAGTAACTTTTCGGCGCGCACAGTGCACGCAAGCGCAGAATAGTGTAGCCATACACACACACAATTCAGCGGCTAAGTGTAGAATAAGCGCACGCCCCTAGTGACGCGACCCAAACCAAATCAGCCAATCACAATCGCGCCACCCCCTTTCAGTCGGCCCCACATATGGTTGGCGGTCATGTTGTTGGTAGACCAAAAATGTTACTTGCTGTTACGTCTAAAGTTATCATCTATATGCAATGAAGTTACCATCCGTTGGGTAAAGTTATCATTCATATGATAAAGTTACTGTTTTCTGCACAACAAGTTATCATATACAAAACATGAAGTTACTTACAGTTATCACGTGCATTAAAACTGCGCTACCGGGTCTCATGTGCTGCTTTTTCTAGGATTTACTGGGGTATGGAATCCGAACGGTTTTTAAACCCACCCAGGAATCTCTCTTTGTCTTCCCCCCCATTCGATCTCTCCTCATCTCTCCATCTCTCGCGAGAGTGCCTCCCTAATCCAGCGACTTCGCCGCCTCATCGTTGGCTGCACGTCCTAATTTGTATCTTCTCTCGCTACCTCATCAACCGCAATTCGGTGTCTTCTCTCGTCGCCTCGTCGTCGACCGCACGTCCTAATCCAATATCTTCTCTCGTCGCCGCTTCAACCGCGTGCCGTCAATCTGTCAAAAATGCTCACAGCGCGAAGAGGAAGAGGGGCGATAGTTGCTCCAAATACAGTGAAGTATGTGTAAGATTATAATACATGCTTCGTAAATCGCTAGTGGATGTATAATAAATTTCTAGTTTATAGTTGGTAACTTCATAGTGTATGGTAGATAACTTTTAAATCAATGGTCTTTAACTTTTTTTTATTTAGTAGGTGATAACTTCGTAGTGTATTGTTGGTAACTTTTAGATCATTGGACTATAACTTTTCCTATTTAGTAGATGGTAACTTCGTAGTGCATTGTTGGTAGCTTGTGTATTGTCGTAGTGCTACAATGCTCTTACGGGTTATGACCATGACGCTACTTCGACACAGTTTCTGAGTATGACCGAATCTCTCAGTAGCTATAGTAACAATGATTGCTACAGTACTTTCGACTACTACAGAATGGCTACAGATACAATGTTTGCTACAGTGGTTTTGACAGCTACAATACCTACGACTATTGTAGCTGGACCACGCACTATACCTTCGACCGTGGCTTCGGCCATGACTTCGACTGCTCCTTTGACCAGCATTGCTACTCGAATGTCATCCGATTCTCCATTGCTACTTGAGCACCATCCAATGCTCTGAAGCTGCTTGAACGTTATCTGATACTCCGCTGCTACTCGAACACCGTCCAATGCTCCGTTGCTACTCGAGCGCTGTCTGATAGTCTGCTGCTACTCGAACACCATCCGATGCTCCACTGCTACTCGAAGGCCGCTCGACCCTCCACTGCTACTCGAACACCGTCCGATGCTCTGAAGTAGCTCGAACGCTGCTACTCGAACATCGTCCGATCTCCGTTGCTACTCGAATGTCGTTTGATTTCCTCTGCTACTCGAACACCGTCCGATACTCTTCGTCTTCTCAGTCAAAGTTGAACTTTGACCATCCACTGGCTTCATTAGTCGAACTCGAAATGTTACTTGCGATAACACATAAAGTTATCATCTATATGCAATGAAGTTACCATCTACAGGGTAAAGTTATCATCCATACGGTAAAATTACTGTCTCCTACACAACAAGTTATCATATACAATATATGAAGTTACTTACAGCTATCACGTGTGTTAAAATGCTGGCAACAACTCAACATGTATATGACAATAACTTCATGCACAAACATCAGTAACTTTCGTAATAACTTAATATTTCACGACATGTAACTTGAAGAGGCAAGCTAATAATGTTTTACAAATCGGGAAAATTTCGGTTACGCACGAATCACGACGAGCCAATAACTACTGTTTTGTCATGTAGTAACTTTCACAATACAATGCTAGGAAAGTTACTGCCGATCCCGTTAGGCACAAACCACTGATGCAAGCCAGTTCGCACGCGTGTTGCGACTCGTGCGTAGCGTGTTGCAACTCGTGCGTAGCGTGTGTGCACGCGCTGGATAGTGTGTATGTATGTGTGTGGGGGGGCGCCATGGTGCCTAGGCATCATGATTTTAAATACGCGAATTCAACCCAAATTCGGATGTTTTTAAATATCAGTTTTAGGGTATATACCTATCTATAATAAGTTAAATGAAATGTATACCTTTAAAAAGGATAATCGATTTTAAAGTTTTGAACGAATTTGGATGACATGTTTTGCTGATTTACATATAATCCGCATATACCTACAACCAATCTATCATAAAAAAAGGCACTTACAATTCGAATTTCAATTCAAACTTGTTTCGCCTGATTAATAAACTAGTTAAACTCAACATAAAAAAAATATTTGCACACGATACATGGGGAAATACCTATTTTATATCATGATGCCCAGGTACTATGATGTCCATAACAGGGGCACCATGTTGCTCAGGCTACATGATTGAGACTTTCTATTCATGATTAAGACTTCCATTCATGATTGATTCAGCATGCTAACTCAATGACTTCTTTTTTAAATTGATGCATTTTCGAATTAATGAATGTTAACGGGTTTGCCTGATATATTATATATCATTGCACTTGCACGCATTTAAAAATAATCTAAACACAGAGAGACTTGGTGCTCAGACATTATGATGCTCCATTTCAGCGTCATATATATATACACTAACCAGCGTGCAAGTTAAAAATACGCGGGGAAGTTACTGATGTTTCTGAATGAAGTTACCATCGGTTCTAAGTGAAGTTATTGCCGAATCTTCACAATGCCAAAAAGTTACTGACGTTTCTGAATGAAGTTACCATCAGTAGTGAGTGAAGTTACTGCAGAACGTTTATAGTGCACAACTGGTGGTAACTTTCCTCAGTCTATGATGTCTTTTCTCACAGCCAGTGATAACATTCTGGAGCGCAAAACTACACACACAGAACACGTAGACGCAGAATAGTACTACCTTGTGTGTATGTTTTCCATTTGCTCACTCCAGAATGAACATGCATGACTAGATATGTTCATGTTTACACTGTTTGTCCTCGGCCTCATAGTACGTACAACATGTGACCTGCTGTGAGCCTGTGAGGTTGTGGTTGCATTTAATTGTTGTACATTTTACATGCACTTTTAACCAGTTTATCTTTTACTGCTGTTTACTACGTACCGTCCGTTGTTATATTTATCCTAAACCCTAATTATAATTACAAACAGGAAAGGATATTGGATTCATGTTAGAAAAACAAAACAGCTACAATCTTGCTAATCTGTGCATGTAATACTAGCTACTAGAGCTTTTTTTTTTTTGCGACAGACAAATCTTGTTTAATTTTAATGTGGCCATACAACGACCGTAAAATGTAATTTGTTAGTAGTGATTGTATGCTCAAGAAAGATTACACAGATCCAAAAGAACCAGTAAGTTATGTTAGTGCACATATATTACACAGTCAACACACTTATTTTACGATTTGTGCAAAGCTTTCAGTTAAGAGCATAACAATAGTAGTTTCTGAGATCAGTGTGATTCCCTCTATACAAGACCCAAAATTTACATTAAGTACTAGGCTTGTAGTAGTTGATACATTCATAAGTACTATTTTTGAGAACTGATGTGTCTGCATACAAAAAAAAAGTTCAAGCTTGCTACAAGCTGAAGGGAAAAGGAAAAGGGCCAAGGGAAATGAAAGAGATGTATTGGGAAAATGAACCCGAAGATGTATCTCTGGAAGATAATATTACGCAAAGTATAGTTTTATCATTCTGTCTTGTTCTAATAATGACTACTTTGAAAATTAATGTTTCTCATTTGTACAGAGTAATATATAGTACTAGTACTTGTCCCCTATTTGCTATTAATTCCTGAATCCCAAATAAAATAAGCGTGTATTTGTGTAGGACCGATGCCGGCAATTAGAGATGGGTGAATGATTGTTCAAAATTTTTCTCTAACAGTATTCAAAATCTTTACGTAAGTGACTATGAGAATCATCAAGTTCAGATTACAGCAGCAATGATTTACCAAAACAAGGCTAGAGACTTAATCTAACAAAAATCAACACTCTTCAGCCTAAAGCCGGTCCGATTGCCATGGATGGGCCGGTCCAACTGGCACGCCTAGTCTGACCGCAGGCATGAGGCCGATCTGACTGCTGAGGTTGGTCTGACCGTAGGTCTAAGGCTGGTTTCACTGGTCCTCTATTTTTAGACCTGAAAGCCTCTCTCGAGACAACACTCAAATATCAAGAACTTACTCAATTACCATCCAAACGCTTCTAAGTTTTGCATGATACTTGTTTAAGGCATTAGGAACATGAACCAATCAAGGACCACAAGGTTCCTAGGCTCGTGTTCTCTGAATTTGAGAGAATCAAATCTAAGCATAAGAACACCAAAAATCCAAAAACTCAAATTACTTTCTGCTCGTGAGGTTCTAAGGTATGAGGTCTTCTAAATCTATTCTCACATGTCCTAGTAAGGTAATTTAAGCAAGAGTTCAGGCTAGAGTATCCACGAACATGAAATCACAAATTTAGCTCAGGAACAAGCAAATCCAAGCAATAACGCAAAAAAGAACATGATTGAGACAAAACTTTAATCTATTTCCAGTGGAGGATCAAGCTTATATACTCATGGATGGTTATAAAATGCAGCTAAATCCCCACTTTCCTGTATCAATTTTTCTCTCACAACCATGGAAGGAGACAAAGTGGTAGAACAAGATTTCAACCCTAAAATCCTTGGATCTCCCACCTCCTCTCCTTCCCTCTTAATAACCAGTAACAACCCAAATGGGTCCAACCCATTAAGCCTATCGGGGGAACCCGTCAACCCCACTAACATGAATTTTACATACTTACACACGCTTCTCAAAGCGTATACAAGACTCAACCCACTAATGCTTTAATTATTGATCCACTTGATAATTCTAGTTTTCCTTGACCTAAACCACCTCTCATTTGCGCCTTCTCACGCCGTAATTTTGATCAAAGCACCAATCCGGTATTTGGCCAACTATCAAAATACTCTTGACGAAGCTTCCAGCCACCTTTCCTTGACTTCGTCTTCACGCTCACCTCAAATCATCTCTACATGCTTCGACACGTAGCCCATAGTGCCCAATGACCATCACTCACATCTTCACGCATTCAGTCTCCCCCGAACTTTCTCTACGTACATCGGCTTCGTCACATGGTGTATCACATGCACCAACTTTGCCACTTCACGATTCTTATTTTCTCTATGTTTCCACTTGAACCACATAGTCTCACCTGAACTTGCACGACTGCTCGAACCTCTACTCCCCCGCCTAGTCCTGGTCTATTGCTATTGACTGCTAACGTTTTCCAACTCACTTGCACATCCAAAGACCAAGTAACCAACTCGAGTACAAGTTTCATGCACTTGACTCATGTTAGTCAAAACTATACATCATGAAGCGCAACATAACCAACCCATGACACTCATGCTATGCACACACTCAAATCACCACTAATCCTAACTTGATCAAGCCAATTTGCCAACAGCAGGTCTGACCACCATTACCAGACTGGTCTGACCGTCGTCACCATGTCGGTCAGACTACTGGCCACTGGCCGATTTGACCATTTAACTGCACCATAAACACCCTATCTGGAATTTACGGTTAAACTCTATCTAGTTTAACTCTAGTTTTCAATTTCAGTAGCACTAAATGCAAACTCATCCCCAAACAAGCCTACACAAGTGTTTGGTGTTCAATTTCCCAAATGTCCTTGGCCGGTTCGATCGTTTGCCCCATGGTGGTCAGGCCGCCAGCCGGTCAGACTACCAGCCACAGGCCAATTTCACTGTTTAAACCCTGACAGCACAATCTGAAATATGCATTTTTTTGAATCTTTGATAAAATTCAAATTCAACTTAACCAAAGTGCCAATTGTTCGTCACAAATATATTCTAGACCTTCACATTGTCTCTCAATCTCCCCCTTGATTAACACATTGACAATTCTTCCAAAAACGCAAGTTGAGTTTTTTAGAAATTATTAGAAAATTTTGCAAAAGAGAATTCAACATGGCTCAAGAAGTGAATAGAAATCGAAAATAGCCAAGTGAGCTAAAAATTGGAGTTAAGAAACTAGAAAGAGTAAGTTTTCGACATAAGCACTCCAAAACTATTTAAACTTGGGAGATTCTCTAGGTCTATTTAAAAGAACAATTGTTCATTATGATCTTGGTCATGGTAAGAACAAGCTAAGCAAATCAAGAATTTGCAATAAAGCTCAAGAGACCAAAACTCTGTTATTTTTCTCCCCTTTAGCCCAATCGTGCATTTTGGCCAGAATTTCTCCTCATTTGGCAATGAATTCATCAAGTAAAGAAAGGGAGGAGATCATGAAGACTAAAGAGGCAAACATGACTATTTTTGTTAATTTTCATATTTTAGTTGGATTGGAGATTTGAAAATTAACCAAGTCAATTAAAAGATATTTCAACAAGTCATGCTAATTAGATAGCATAATCATGTAAGAACATATACAGCAAAAAAAGCCAAGACTAGCTAGAAGTGATTACGTGGATTAAAGATATATTAGGATATCTCAAAATCACAAGTATAGCTAGAGAGATCCTAATCTAAGTCATGACAAGACAGTACAAAATTGGCTAAGAAACTAAGTCATACAAGAAATATGCAAAGATCTCCAAGGTGATTTACTTAAGTTAAAAGTATATTTGAACATTGTAACTGACTAGATAAATGACTTATCTTGGTAGAGCATGTCCTAAATTAGGAGCCATATAAAAATTTCCCCTAAGCTTCAATTCAAATTGTAACTCACATTTGTATGATTTTTCTCAGTAAAGTAAGTCCTAGACTAGGAGCCATCTGTAACTGCCTCCTGAGTTTCAACTAATTTAAATTAATTTCATTCAACCAATTTGATTGATCTTAAGCCATTGTTGACTATATCAAGCAGAGCTTAAGAAAATGGTCTTGGTCATACATAACTCCTCCTGAGTTCATGCCAAGTGCAATCGCAAGCAATATCATAAGAAAGGAATGCTGAAAGGCAATAATAAGCACAGTTGAGATCAACTAAAGCAATAAAAAGAGAGAAATGTTGAGATGCAATAATAAGCATAATTGAGATTAACTAAAGCAATAAAAAGACAAGAGCTACTAAATGCTTCACAATGGAATTAAAAAGCTCTACCCAAGCTAGACTCAAACTCAGAACTCAACTAAGCAATTTGCTATGGCAGCAATTAGATAATGATCACTAAAACTATAATCTTCAAAAGATCTAGCCCAAACACCTTTAGTTCAAGTTGTACAATTTTAAATGAATTAGTCAGGCACGAGCTAAGCTATACATGTAAGCACATGATAAAGAAATCCCGGTTTCCTAAGGCGGCCATCCCCCAATAGGAGAATTCCCCATGGGTTACGGGTGCCAAGGTCCCATTGCCATCCCTACTCGCAGGTGTTCACAACTTTGTTAATCTCAAGATTAAGAACACTATAGCCTCGAGAATGAGCATGATAGCTTAGAAAGATGTCACATGAAGATCTAGACTCAAACTTATTAAGGTTTCCATTTTTAAGAATGAAGCATTACAACCAAAAGCTCTAAAGTGACACACTTGGCCTACGATCAAATATCAACTCATAGAAAGTTTTACGAAATGATGCTCTCAAAAATATCCTGTTAGACACACAACAAACAGTGAAAATAGCCTTACTCCAATACATCCTAGGAGTGGCATGGTCATCTAAGATAGTTCTAGCCATATCAACTATATTCTTCCTCTCAACTACACCATTCTACTGAGGAACTCTAGGGGGAAAAATGATGCTCTAGACCATGCTTAGTACAGAAGGATGAATTCTTGAACTTAGTCCCATTATGACTCCTAATGACTCTAAGAGCTCCTAAAAGATCAACTGACAATCTAAGGGTTAACCTAAAAGTATCTGGAGTAATCATCAATATGACTTGTCCATATTACTTTCCACCTGTTGACTGAACTCTAGAAGGATGTACAGTGTCCATATGCAATATCTGTCCTAGACTATCTGTTATAACCATGGTAAGAGGTGGACGTGAAGTAGCAACCGTCTTACCATGTCTATAGGAAGAGCAAACTAAATCCTTCGCACCCTTGAGTTTAGGTAATCCTCTAATAAGATCCATGCTACTGACCCGAGTCAAGTGATCAAAACAAATGTGTCCAAGCCTATGATACTAGAAAACTAGATCCGTAGACTTTGAAGTTATAAGGCACCTAAACCCAGAGGAGGAAGACTCAACAAAATTAGTACTAAAAACTCTCCAAGATGAGAAATCCCAAAGACTAGATCCTCAGACTAATCTAGATCTCTACAAGCACTCCTCAAGCTCAACTCGAGACCATCATCAATTAATTGTGAGAGAAAACTGTAGCTTGCTTACCAGGGCTAACACGGGCTGTGCCCTTGGCCATCACAGTCTCGGTAGAAACATCCCTGAATGTGATCAACTCGTTGCTAGATGCTCGGGTAAGGGAGGAAAACCATTTTGAATTTCTGGTCATGTACCAAGAACATCCAGAGTCCACTTGCCATAGGTTGTCCTTCCTCCCCTACCGGACCAACATCGCTGGAACAAAAAACCTTGAGGTCTCCGTACTGGGATTAGTAATAAACAACTTGGGAATCCGGTACCGAGACAGAAAGAGTAGAAACAAAACCAGTAGAAGCATAAGTTGAAGTTGATGCAAAATGAGGCAAACCACATACACCATGAGAACGCACACCCACTGAACTTTTGTCTAGGTCTAACAAAAACCTGGTGCTCACCTTGTTTGGTAGACACTCGTGGACATATCTTGCCCTAATGTTGTAGGTGTGGAACCCAAACACAAGTGGGGGTGAACATTGGCCGTCTGACAGGCCATCATCCACGAGAATAAAAATGACTCAGGGATTTATACAGGTTCGAGGGTCCGAGAGAACCACCCTACTCCTGCCGATGAGCCAACGGGGGTTACCTCCAGGGAGTGGGTCCGCGAGGGCTCACCAGTTTGAATGAGCTTTTTTATTGCTCACGAAAGCTTAAGTTACAAATATGGGATACATGGGATATTTATAGGCTTTTGGGCCTATACAAATGACTAGAATACAACTTAATGAGATAGCTAGTCTATAAGTACAAGCGAAGCGAGGGGTATTACTATCCTTTCTAAGCATAGTTGCATTTCTTGGACCTTTATATAGGAGTCTTCCGTAGAGCGGGCCCTGTTAGTGGAGGGATAAATTACTCCTCCAATACTAGCCACTCTCCAGTGCTCAAAAGGGGAATTTCGGACTGCCGCACTTGTCATGCTGTAACATCCTGAAAATTTGAATCTGAAAATATAAAGTTTTTGGAATTATTTTTGCAAGGTGTTTCATTTGAATTTGGAGTTTATGGTATTTTTCTGAACATTTGTTAAGGTTCCAAAGTTTAAAAGGAACAAGAAGAAAACAAACATGTTTAAACAATAGAGAATTAAAATTTAAAATAAGAATCAAAAGATGATCCATAAAAGGAAGGAGAAATTTGACTTAAACCATAAGATGCCATCTTGAAAATAATAACAAGAATAACGTTAGGAGCAAGCATATGGATACCAACATACGTGAATATATATGTAAATATATACATATATATGTATATCAAAATTTTGCACATGCAAGGATTAATCCAGTGATAAGGAGATATAAATATGTAAAATTAAATAAGCCAGCAAAATAACAATATATGTATATATATATATACTTGTACACATGTAAAAAAACAATGAAATAATAATTTTTTTAAAAGAGAGAGATTGGGGTCGACCGCCAAAGCAGTGCCCAACCCCGCTTCCTTCTCGGCCGGGGCCCGGTTGCAGCGCCTCCTCCTCTCTTTCCTCCTTCTTTCTCTCCCCGAGCGCCGCGCCACTTCTCTTCTCCTCTCGCGCCCAGCACTTTTCCTCCCGTGGCGCCCATGCAATAGCTCCGCCACTGTCTTCCCGATCGCCGCCCCGGTTTCTCATGTGCGCCACCGCTTCGCAGCCTCCCGTGGCCATAAGAAGCTCCTCCGCGCCTTCTTCCTCCTCTTTCCCTCCATTCCCCTTCCGCCGCGCAAGCCGCCGCCGCCGCCATTCCCACTGCAGCTCCTCCCGGCGCACCTGCCCGATTCCTTGGAGTAAAGCACCACCAAGTCACCGCGGCCTTCCCACCGTCACCCGGGCCTCCCAACGCCGGTAGCTCGCCGGCGATGTGAGCTCCCTTGCGCCACCACCGGCCATCGCCGCCGGCTCGCTTCGGCCCTCCTCTGGCCCCGTAGACCACCTAGGTAAGTTCCCCGGGGTCCACTCGCTCACGCGATCCTTATTTTGCTCCTCTCCCTTCCGGCACCGGCGCCCCGTTCCGCCTCCGCCTCCGGCCGTTGAACCCCACCGCCAGCCCATTTCGCCGGCGCTCCGGCCAAATCTCTGCCGCCTCTAGCTTTCCCACCCGCTATACGCCCCATTTTGGCAGTCGCTAACGCCCCTGCGCCGCCCCTCGCCCACACCACCGCGCCGCCGCGCTGCCTCGGCTTCTGCCGGGCCCATTGCTTTGCTTTGCTCTTCTGCAATATTTCCCGCCACATCGGGTAATACCGGTGCTCGGTTGGCGAGCAGCGCTAGCGCTGCGTTCGCCGCTGCGTTCGATCCTCCTCGCAGATAATTAGCGAGGGTTTAATCTTTTGCAGAGCGACACACGCTAGGGAAAAAATTAGGGATAAACTGTGAAGCTAATAAAATTTAAATAAGGCTTTAGAGAGTTTATGTATGATCTAGATTGGGACTAGTTATCATGATAAATAATTAGTGTGACTTTAATATTTAAATTTTAAATCTAATTATCTACTAAGGGCATAAATGAGATTATATGGAGACTTTAGTTCATGATTAATTAATACGGTTTGAATAATTGTCTGAAAGATTAAATACTGAATTAAAGACATAGATAAAAAAATGCCTTTGGTTAAAATATCCAAGTTTAAATAAAGATTACCCTTGCATGAAATTAAAATGTAAGCTTTAACCTTTATCCTGCCGTCATTTCAACAAATTCCCTTTTGTAGATTTAATTAATAGCTATGTCAAAACATGAACCCATGATAGGTGAATAGAATTTAAATTGAAATCAACGCTAAGCCTAATAATAATCGAGCTATAGACAAAATGGTAGTAGTGCCATTAATTAAATCCTAACTATTAATTAAAGGCTTAGTAGGGATGTTGTTAGTGTATGCTCTCTGGAATGACAACTTAGCAAATGAAATTTGATTAATCAATGAAGCCTAAAACCTTGCATATTAGTAAATGTTATAAAATTAATCTCTGTAAAGTTTAAACCATAAACCCTTGTCTTTATACCCTAGCAGTTAGGAGAATCCTTTTGGCTATTAAATAATGTGAACATTAGTAAACAAACCTTTAGGCCATGATGTTCAAATTGAAATAGAGGCTGCCTTGTATACAACTTGACTTAGTAGATTTAGTTAATAATGGTACAAAAGTAAGAATCGGCATTTGGATTATCATCCCACATAGAATGACTATGGTTAGATACTCAAAACTTAATAAAGATTGCACTTCATTATAATGTATGCACTAGAATTTAACATACCGTCGCTAAACAAATCTCCATAGTATATTTGATTAAGTAGCTATATTAATATATAACCACATTTACAAGCTTTGCTAGATAAATAAATTAAAAATAAAGCTAAGTTTAATAATAGCAAAGGTGCAAATAAAATGATAATGGTACCTCTAATTAAATCTTAACACTAGCCTGAGTACATAATAGTATTAAGCATAATTGTATATATAACAAGTTAGGACGCATATGAGTGGATCCTAATTCAACTTAAATTCAGCCTAGCTATGAATGAAGGTACACAAAATATGATAATGGGATTATTAGAGATTTAAATTCTAATTAGTTACCATATAAGAATAAATAATGAGCCCTTGCTATTTATCTTAATCTAATTAATAAGTAAAAGCCTATATCAAAGATTATTCAAAAAAAAACTTAATAAAGATGTCCAAATGTTATAATACCTTCGACTAAAAGATTTATAGAATAAGTACAGATCTCATTCATCAATCCAGTTGCCTTTACCATAACCTAAGTTACAGAAATGCATACCCTAGAGATAAAATTTGTACACTAAACTCCTACACCGAATCGTAGGTATAACCTAACTCATGGAACTTTCTTGATAAATACAAAATAATAAAAGAACTTATTAATAAAGAGGTCAAGCCTCGCTTTTCCCCAATCGGCCATGTCTGGCCACATTCCTTTTTCCAAAAGCAGATAATTACTGTAGGTACATCTTCATTTTTGATCCCTCGTATTTCTAAAATTTTCCCTCACGGTAAAGCATTCAGACAACTCGTCCTTCTGCTCAAACCACTCTGCGTGTGCTTACAACACATCCACCTAAATCATCCTTCTATTCTCCAACCATAATAAATGCGTAATTTAAGGTAAATCGGTATTTAAAATGATTGGATTTGTTTTGGATCTCTTGAGTTATTTGTTTTTATTTGGATTCAGTCATTTAGCACGTAGTTAGAAACTGGAGTCCTGAAGCATCAAGGGATCAAGCAAGATTACGAGTGAAGAGAAGAAAAAGATCCGAAGCTCAAGAGAAAGCATCAAGTGAGCTCAAGTCCGCGGTAAACCGCGCCAGGCGAGTCAATACTTTGATCATGTTGAACCTACATTTTATGCAAATTACTTTTGTTTAAATTATCAAAATGCATCTTTGTTATGTTATGTGCAAAAATATGTTGATTTAAAAAGTTTAGCTATATGCCCACTGTTCAACTTGGCTAAGTATTACACCCCTCTTTGGTATATTGCACATGTGAGCCTTGTCGCCTAGTGGAAAACTTTATAATGAATAACTTTCGAAAATAAGTCCTTAATTATATGCCATGCTTAGCATTGATTAGGAACCCGGGGCAAGAAATTGTCCCAAGCATCACTTTTAATCCTGAGAAAAATTGGTTGGGCAGTCATGGTGGTAATGACTGATGTATGTTGGATATGGTTATTTTATATTCCCAAAAACCTCAAAATGCTTATTTATCTGGGCGGATGGTTCGGGGGTATGGTGCAGGGATGCACGAGAGTGTGGTTTGTGGTAGAACCGCCCAGATACTATTAAGGACTGAATCTTGTCATGACCTCCTGTGTAAAACAGTGCAACCACAAGTCTGTAAAATACAACTTGGCTAAGTAGACTTATCGAAACCCCGGACTCATCTCACTGGTAGTGGATTGATGGGGCTACGCTATGGCAAGGGGGCCTGAAGGGACACCAGTGGAGGGTGAAGTTTCCCAGCTTTCCTAATGTTGCGGGAAGTAGAAGCCCGGCTGCGTTAGTGTCCTGGGAAACATCCGCGCCGACAGATGGGACCCACCGCAAGTGGGCGGCTACCCATAAGGTGAATGAGAAAAAGGGGCTAGATACTTTGAAAAGTCACTGTGATGGTCTGCTCAACCACATGGCTAAGGAATCATGTGGGGCAACGAGTTGATTGTCTCTTGTGGTGAAAGTGTACAAACTCTGCAGAGTCAAAACTATTCGAATAGCCGTGCCCACGGTCAAGGGCGGACATGGGAACTTAACTAGATATAGTTCTATTTCAAAAACTTTGTGGGTGGGAATGGAAATGTGAAGGGCGAAGGACTGTCCTGGTTTGGAATTGTCCTGGGTGTCGTCCCAGTGGTAGGTTAAGCGTATATAACGCTGAAAAATAAGCATATGGTGCAGATGCCATATATGGTGAACGAAAAATCTGTATCACTATTAATGATATTGCATTCTTTTCACACATTATGATTTGGTTCAAACTGCTAGGTCTTAGGGATTTTTAAGTAATTGTATTCAAAAGCACTCTACGCAAAAATAAAATAACCCCAGCCTTCCTTTGGTTAAGCCATGCATACTATTTATTTGCATTCTGTGTATTGGCTCGCGGAGCACGGGGTTGGAGTGCTCACGCTCGCTTTTGCGACAAAATTCAGAATCAGGAGTCAAATTACATCGCCTCAGCAACAAGATTGGACAAGCGGGCGAGAAGATGAAGATGTCAAGGGCTAGGTCACGCACCTCCGGTTGGTGCTGTGGGCATGTCTGAAGGTCCCACTTGCACGCCGTTCTTCCGCTTGCTGCAATTTCATGATTTCGCCTAATCGGCCCATGAGTAAGTCTACTATTATAATTACGCTTCCGCATGATATGTACTTGATATTCAGAACTGCAATCTGTGAGCACTATCTACTGATCCAGGGAATAGTGCGGTGGAATCACAGAAGATTCCGGATTGTAAAATCTGGGTCTGACACATGCCGAGGTTGACACTTGGTAGAGGTTCAATGGATTCCAATTGTAGTCGTGTCCCAAATTGGGTGCTGAATTCTCGGTGAAGTCTTATACCTAGCCAATAGATCAGCACCTAAGTAGATGCATGAACAAGTTCTCGAGTTGTCCTCAGGTGAGCGTACCAGAGCCATAACAGAAATCCATGTGATTTGGGTGGTGACTTCCTGGCCATCAGGCCATACGCTGGATCATGTAAACTAGACATGGGCTATAGAAGAACCTTGGGCCAACTACCTACCCATCCTTGCCCTCATGGGCCATTCAGTTGGCCCATCTGGTTCACAAGAGGATAAAAGGGGAGTTGCTCATGCTGTTCTCCATTCTGTCAGTAGCCACTGTGCCTGGTCAGAGAAAGGAATAGGCGGCCGTCGGCC
Source organism: Dendrocalamus sinicus (assembly GCA_036346575.1). NCBI lineage: Eukaryota > Viridiplantae > Streptophyta > Magnoliopsida > Poales > Poaceae > Dendrocalamus > Dendrocalamus sinicus. The sequence goes on from CM070674.1 coordinate 146,011, forward strand.
AAATCCGGAGAAGGGGAGCATGGAACCAAAGTAGGGCAAAGGCCGGCCATTGCGAACTCTGCGCCTTCGCTCAGCCGTGGTTGGCGGCTGGTACAGCAAAGGCAAGCTCTGTGGAGATCCCAAGAGAGGTAAGCTCCCCTTTGTTTGGACGTAGCACGCCCGATCGAGCTAAGCGCAGGGCCAAGCGGCATAGGGCGCATAGGGAAGGTGCGCGGTCATCGGGGCATTGGGTTGCGCAAGGGCGTAGGGTAGGTGAGTGGCAGGATGTGGGAGTGCTGTGGCATGAGGACGCTAGGCTATGCGAGGGCATCGGGCCGCACGAAGGTGCTAGGGTGCAAAGGCACAGCCGCCGCGACGCCATGGCCACACGAGGGTGCCAGGGCGCAGCCGTCGGGCGTTGTGGCCGTGTGAGGGCTCTAGGGCACGACCGTAGGGGCATAAGGGCGCAACCGCCGAAGCACCATGGCCTTGCGAGGGTGGCAGGGTGCAGCCGCCAATGCGCCGTGACGGTGCAAGGGTACCAGGGTGTGAGGGCGCAGCTTTCAGGGCGCTATGGCCGTGTGAGGGTGCTAAGGCGTAGCCTTCAGGGCTGCAGAGGGGGCCACATGCATGGCGTCGCATGTAGGTCACTCAGGAGCTGGGAGTAGGGTGCATGGCCAGGGCATCGTGCGGGTGATGCGTAGGGCACCGGACACCGATTGCCAGGTCACCAGCGGGGCGATGCGTAGGGCGCCGACTGCCAGGGTGCTTTGCTAGTGGTGATGTACGTATACATAAATGCTGTCATTTTCTAATACTGCCAGGTCGCCAGCGGGGCAGTGCACAAGGCATCGGCTGAGGTGTGCAGTAGTTATTGGAGAATCAAAGGTTGCATATGTAAGCACCATCAAGTCAATCTAGCTAGCTCTTTATATGGGCACAAAACCATAGCATGACAAGTGTAGTGTCGACGCATAGGTGTCTTTAGTTGTCTGTGTCCGTGGTGTCGGCATCTAGTTCGTAATTGTGGATCGAATGTTCATTCCATAAATGAGTCCATGCATTGCCTTCCCAAATGTTGTTGCTAAATGAATGGAACTGCGCTAATTGATTTTGGAATGATAGCCGGGGTGCTAGGGCACTAGCATTGAGGCACCGGGCTCGGCAGAGTGTGGGGACCAAAGGTGCGGGCGCCAAGGCACAGAGAAGCGTGGGCCTTGGTTGTCGGTGTGGGCGCCATGCACAGGTGGTGAGCAATGTGGTGTGGCCGCCAGAGCACATGGAGCACATGGGGCGCAGGGCGCAGGGGCACCATGGAACAGAGGCACACGTTCGGGTGCTTAGGACTTGCACATGGCGCAGGGCACCGGGGACCAAGCTGCCGGAGCACGTGGAGCACACAGGATGCTGAGGCATGTGGAGCATAGGGCGCCAGGGCACCAAGGCATGTGGGGTGCCAAGGCACCATGGCGCTAGGGCGCACGGGACTTGCGCATGGTGCATGGCGCGGTGGATCGGGTTGTCAGAGCTTGTGGAGCACGAGGGGCATCGAGGCACGTGGGGCACGCGGTTCGCAGGGTGTTGGTGTGCTGGGGCGCTGAGGCACCATGGCACACGTCGGGGCGCATGGGACTTGATCATGGTGTAGAGCATGGGGTGTGGGTACCTATGGAGCATGTTAGATGAGAGGTGGTAGGATTCCTCAACACTAGCCCCTGTCCTTTGGGCGCCTTGAAGGGCTCCCGAGGGGCAAAGAGGAGTTCTGAGGTCTTGTATCCTGTTAACGAATATGCTTGCTGTAGTACGTTGGGAGTATTTTTGACGTGCACTTAGCATGGCACTTTTGCAGGGCGCCAAAGACTTAGCCAAATTTCATCTTGACAGGAATGCAGACACTCAAGATTTAACCAAATTCTGACTCGATGTTATGCGAGGTACAAGGGCCGAGGAATACGCGCGAGGGCACCTATGACTTAGCCAATTTTGGCTCGATGGACACGCAGGCGCCCAAGACTTAGCCAAATTTTTGGCTTCATATTGCATGAGTGCTCTATGCGTGGGGCGAGGGCTTCGCGTGAGGCATAAGGCCCGAGGGATCCATGTGAGGGCATCCATAACTTAGCCAAAATTTTGGCTTAATGGACACGTGGGCACCCAATACATAGCTAAAATTTTGGCTTCATATAACGCAAGTGCTCCCTGCGAGGGGCGAGGGCTTCATGTGAGGCACGAGGCCCGAGGGATCCAAGCGAGGGCATCTATAACTCGGCCAAGATTTTGGCTTGATGGGTATGCGTGCTTCATGCTAGGACGGGTGCCAAATTGCCGCTTCTCGTTGGTCCTTCATGTGGTGTGGTTTACATAGTTCCATTCCCCAGAAACCATAGCTTTGCTAGCTCGACAATGGTTGTGCCCAAGCATAGCAAGTTCAACGTGGTGGACATGGCAGATGCTTGAAGCAAGGCCCAAGTGATTGATACACGGGTGCTCAAGGCCCGCCATGATAGAAGTGCTACTAGGGCAAAGCTTTGGTTGTCATGGCATCTTTCTGTTGCATGTGCCACTAGCCCCCATGTCCCTAGATGTTCCAGTGGAGGTGTCAAGGGGCAAGTGGAATCATATATTACCACGGGACGTGGTGATGCCTGGTTTCTCAGAACAAGGATTGAAAAAATAATCGAGCCACTAGCAGTGATTGCCCCTAGTTGTTTAAGGAGGCCCCATGGGACTAAGTCATGGAGGAAGTGACCTCGCCCTAATGAGGGCAGACTCGAGTGCGGTGATGAAGCTGATTGGATGAAGCTATTGGCATTGGGCCGCCTTGTCGAGGCATGGCCTACGAGGCAAGTGGTGCATCACAGCAAAGTCGGTTGAGGGGAAGTACCTGATGTAGGGCCGTCTTGCCGTGGCATAGCCTTCGAGGCGGGTGGCACATCAGAGCGAAGCCCATGGAGACGAAGTATTGGATATAGGCCACATTGCCAAGCGATAGCCTTCGAGGCGAGCGGCACGTCGGAGCGAAGCCTATGGAGGCAAAATAGTGGATGCGGGGCCGCCCCATAGAGGCATAGCCTTCGAGGCGGCTGAAGTATTGGACACAGGGTCACTGTAGAGATTGTCCTCATCGGATATATCATCGGTGCTCGCCATGAAGCACATGTCGGTGAAGTCATCCGCCTTCTTGCCTCGCAGCTTGTCCTCCTCCTCGGTCCCCATGTCCAAGTCCCTCAACTTAAGTTTCTCGAGAGCGGACAAGACTCGATGGACTACCTTGCGATAGTTGCACTTCTTTGGCTTGGCATCCCAAGGTGGACTCTTACGGTATTCCTTCTCTTTACTCTTGATTACCTTACTAGGAGAGATGATTTGGAAGTTCATATGACCTAATCCTCATGAGCAAGAAGAAATTTGAGTTTTAGAGTTTGGTATATTCTTGTAATCTAGAACAAGATTTCTTCAATTAGATGGAATTAATTCCAAGAACCTTATGTTTCTTGATTTCATGTGGTTCCTGACATCCTTACAAAGGTCTATACTAATTTTAATAGCATTTGGACAAGATTTGATCACGATCCACAAATTTGAGTTTTTGTCCTAAGGAGTTTGTGCCTGGAAACAGGGGTGCGGTAGTACCGGCCACCCCTTGGTGGTAGTACCAGTTGGGAGTAGTCATACAGGCCTCTCTTCGGTGATAGTACCAGCTGGGAGCGGTCATATTGGTCTCCCCTTAGCGGTAGTATCGGTCTTACAAAGAAAACCAGGTTGTTGCATCTTTTGGTCTCATATCAAGTTTTGTATAGGAGTTATAATCTGAACTTGACGACTCATAGTCATTTGAGTGAACATTTTGAATACATGGGGAAAGAAAAAGCTTCCACAATTATTCACCCCCTCTGATTATCAACATCGGTCCAACACTTCGATGTATTTCTAGTGGAGGATGAAGTTCATATATTCATAGATGATTACAAGGTACAGCCAAAGTATCACTCTCTCTCTCAATCTCTCACAACCATGAAAGGAGATAAGGTGGTAGAATAAAACCTCAACCCTAGAATCCTTGGATCTCCCACCTCCTCTCCTACCCTCTTAATAACAAGCAACAATCCTAATGGGTTCAGCCCATTAAGCCTACTGAGGAAACCCGTCAACCGCACTAACACGAGTTTTGTACTCACGCACGCTTTTCAAAGCATTTACATGACCCAACCTACTAACTCTTTAGCAATTGATCTACTTGATAATTTCAGCTCTCCTTGACCTAAATCATTTCTCCTTTGCGCCTTCCCAGCTGCAGTTGTAATCAAGGCACCAAACAGTTATTTGGCCAACTACCAAAATACCCTTGACGAAGCTTTCGGGCACCTTCCCTTGATTCCATCTTTACCCTCACCTCAAAGCATCTCCACATGCTATGACACGTAGCCTGTAGTGCCCAATGATTAGCAGTCATCTTCACGCATTTAGTCTCCCCCAAACCATCTCTACGTGAATCGACCTCATCACATGGCGTACCACATGCACCAGCTTTTCCTATTCACGATCCTTGTCTTCTCTACTTTCCACTTGAGCCATATAGCCTCACCTGAACTTACATGACCACTCGAATCTCAGCTCCCGCACCTAGCCCTGGTCTATTGTCGTCGACCGCTAACGTTCTTCAAGCCACCTGTACATTCAAAGATCAAACAACCATCTCGAACACAATTTCCATACACTTGACATGTTAGTTAAAACCATACATCATGTAGCACAACACAACCAATCCATGGCACCTATGTCATGCACACACTCAATCACCACTGGTTCTAACTTAACCAAACCAATTCACCAACAACCGGTCTGACCACTATTACCTGGATGGTCGGTTAGACCGATGGTCACTAGCCGATCTGACTGCTTAACTGCACCAGAAAATACTCTTTCTAGAATTTACGGTTAAATTCTATCTAGTTTCAGATCCAGTTTCCAATTCCAGTGGAACCAAGTGCAAACCCATTCTTAAACAAGCCTACATAAGTATTTGCTGTAGAATGCCAACTTTTTCGTAGATAGTCTGAGTTTGAGCTACTGGACTGGCACCGTACCCCAGGCTTGTACTGATTCACACCATACTGTAAACCCCGGTACCTGTGTGAGAGTACTACTGACGTTAAGCTAACCGCCAGAAGCGACACCCGAAGGGTGAGCTTCTAGCGTCCGGTCGTGCGTGGTATGTTCACGATTCGTACAAATGGAAGGCAAATAGCATAATCTGAACACATAGTTGAACACATAGTGTAAGTAGAAACTGTTAAAGCTCCCAATTTCCTAAAGTCCCTGGTCGTTCTGATCGCTTGCCCCATGGCGGTCAGACTACCAGCCATCAGTTGATCAGACCGTTGGCCACTGGCCGGTCTAACTACTTGAACCCTGACAGCACAATCTGAAATCTGAATTTTTTAAATCTTTTGTAAAATTCAAATTAAATTCAACCAAAGTGTCAATTATTCATCACAAACATATATTGGACTTTCGCATGGTCTCTTAATCTCAAAGTAATTAAAACTAGATAAAAGCAGGCCTACCTGAGACGACCAGTCCATACAACGACTAAATCTGCTTTAGGATTCATGCCGAAGTTTCTTGTACAAACACACATCGTTCTTCTCGATTGATACAACAATCCATGCATAGAGAAAATTAAGCACATATAGGGCCTGTTTGGGAGAGCTCCACCAGCTCCAGATCCACGAAAAACAGCTCCACTCCACGAAATTTTACCCAAACGCTCCAGCTCTGCGAAATCTGGATCCACCAAAATTCTGGATCTGAGGACCAGATTCATGGATTTCATGGAGCTCCTCAAGGGGTGCTCCACCGTGGAGTTGGGTAGTAATTACCCACCAATGCCACTGGTTACACACCCCATCCCACCAAAAGTGGCCATTCCCACCAAAACCTCAATTTCGTGGATCTGGAGCTGCTGTACAAGCCAAACACTCCATTGTGGGATTCCAGATCCACGGTGGAGCTGCTGCTCCAGATCCACGTTTTCAGTGGTGGAGCTCTTCCAAACAGGCCCATATAGCCAAACTAGAGATATATAGATGTTGGTACTACAACGTTACCTCTCCCGTGATTCCACGTGTATATATATGCATGTGCTCTGGGAAAATGAATTCCTCACTATCCAACTATAAGAAATAACTTTTCTGAACCCTTAATTATATCTTTATGTGATGTTAGTGATAGCAGCCTTTCTTTTCATATAAATATCTCAAACCTTATATCACGCTGATAATTGATTAATCGAACACCAAATAATTGCTTCCATAAAAGCTTCCATTGTATCAATTAATTAAAATGGGCATGAATATTAGTGCAGTTCTGTATAGAAAGCTGCCTTATATATATGCAGTCGTGTGTTTGTCCTTCGTGTGCTTAGCCACTATTGGGTGAGCTTAATTAACCACCAGAATATTACACATGCATTTTTTAACTGTTATGCCCATGGAATTAATGCCTCTAAAGAAACTAGACACCGGCCGAACTATATGATTGCACATGCATGCTTTTGGAAAGAGAAAGGAAAATGAACAGAGTAGTTAACCTCTACTAAACTCTTAGTACTACTACGTTGTAAGGTTTTATGTTACATTTTACTCATGCAACTGCTTCAGAATGATGTTAACTTTCATGTAGATTCGGACGACAAAAGGAACTAGGGATGTCATGCGTGCATGAACTATATGATTACTTCGATCTTCTAAGACAATATGCAATGTCAACTTTTCTGCTGATTCGTGTGAAGGTGCTATCAAGCAAGGTAAGAGTTGATGATGTGGTTGCCTGCTAGTCTTAAGGCTTTTAATGCTATTGACATCAAACCAAAGAGAGTTACCTGCTAGTGCATGTGGACAAACTGAGTTGCCAACAACACACTTCAAATGTGATGGGTCGCCTGTCGTTGGTACTTTTGTCGGCTAGATCTGCTCTGGTACGTACATTATAATTAATATGATGAAAATGAAGTTCTTCTTGCATAATAGTATATATGCATGGAGTATACAATTATATCTAATTTATACTGTGTGAATTGGACTAGTTCTTATAGCTTGTGTAGTGTTATGCATGTCGACACAAATAAACTTCAGTCTTTATCTGGTACTGCAAACGTAACTATCCAACAGTACTATGAATACTTGTTCCCAATAATTAAACAAATATCAAAAGAGAAAGAAAAAATTAAGTGCAGTACTTCGTGCTTGTCCGATGAAACTAAATTCCCTGATGGAAGAAGTAGCACTTTTGTGTTTAGATTATGATTTTTGTGATGTAGAATTCAGGTGGTGAGAAGTACCATGTGATATAAAAGGAATACCTTCGTTCATTTATAGTTTGAGAATATCATTGTTAATTTGTAAATTCCATGATTAATAATAATGCTTTTGCTGCTGAAATATCCATGAGATTAGGAATAAAGAGATAGAAAAACAAAGTAAGATCCAGAAATTGTCCACTTTGATGAACATTAGTAGTAATCTGAAGCTACTGTTTTTTTTTTTGGGTTAAGCCATTACTTATGAGCATATATATGCAACGTGGAAGTGGAACTAAGGCAAACCCTGGAACTTGTACTAATTCTGCATTGCAGAAGAAACTAAGAAAAATCGATCAACTACTTCTGATGCATCATAGCATCCTTAATTAAAGCTAGTACGACTAAAATCATAAGAACTATACCCGCCTTGGAAGGACAAGGATCCCCTCAGTTAGATCTGATTACCTATATTCAGCTTGATTTAGCATATGAATGATTTCACTCGCTTTGTTTAAGGCAAGGACAACACAACTATTATTTCATCTCATCTTATTATAGACGGGTTGATGTTATTATAGTTACAAGTTAAACTCAAGCTAGAAGCAGTCGTTGGGAAATTAAACAGCACACCATCCATAAAACATCGATCATGTGGTCACTGGTCGAGCTCATCACCGTGTCCCAATTAAAAGGAAGAGAAAAGCAAATGGAAACACACAAGAAAGAGCAGGAGGAGGAGCAGCAGCAGGTAGCATGCAGTGGTACGAGTACCGTGGCCTTTATTCGATCAGTGGAAGAGTGCGTGCTTTGGCAAAGACGACTCCGCTGAGCTCCCATTGGTCTTGGTGGTAGTAGCTGCTATGCTCGAAGGATGGAATCGCATCCTCCACCTGGCTCGCCATGTCGAGATGGCGCGAGCTCGGAGGAGGAGGAGGAGGAGCTTCGTCGATGGAGATGGACGAGGCGAGCGTCGCCCACCGGAGGCGGTTCCTCTCCTTGGTCCTCTCCCTGGCCCTCTCCCGCGCCCTTGCTCTCGACTCCTTGTCGATGGTGGAGATTGACGAGGAGGAGGCATTGCTCAGCTTCCTTGTCGCCTTCCGAGCTGCTGCTCTTTTTATCAGAGCCTTGATCGGCCTCTTCTTCTTTCTATCTGAATCCACGATGATCTGCTGCTCGTCATGCTTCTTGGTAGTGTCGGAGAGGCCCGATCCGTCCTCGGACATCATGAGCTCCTTGATACCAGCCCTGGACATGTCAAGGAGCCATTGCACCGTCTTGCTGGCCTTGTCGAAGCCGAGCTTGTCCTGGAGGGCAAAGAAGCGGCGGGCCACGTCGAGGGACAGCCGCATCCGCCGGTCCCTCATCCCTCCGGCAGTGCATATCTTGCTGTGCCTGTCTTTCCTGGCCACCACCACCCTCTCAACACCATCCACCTTTGGCGGCGGCTGCGGCGGAGGCGATGGGATGTGGGGGCCGAAGCCATCATCGGTGGCGAAAGGAGGAGGAGGAGAAGGGTAAGCTGCAGGGTAGTAGTGGTGGCCTTGTTTGGGGGAAGGTGGAGGGCTGAGCTGAAGCTGTTGGTAAAACGAAATATCCATGGGACTCGAAGGGGAAAACATGCCTTAAGCTAGGACGACTGCTAGCTAGTGTCTCCTACTTGAGAAAGGGAGGTGTCATCTTATGGAGCTAGCTAGGCTGGTGCATGCTAATATACAGATAGATAGCTAGACAGGTTAATTTGATGATGAGGAGTATAGTATATACAAGCAGCGAAACAATCGACCTAGCTAGCTCTTGGGATCATGCCTGTGTACCTGCAGGGGATCAGTGGTTTATGTGGCTTGTTAGGCATTTATTAGCTCTCAATGGAAGATAGATATGGTCGCCTAGCTGTAGCTGAATTTGTTGCTGTTTTTTTGGCTGTTCCTTGAATTCCTTCTTCAGGAAAGGAATGATCTCATTGTTTTGTATTCCCGCGTATATGTGCTGATATATATATGCAGAGCCATTTGATCGAAGAACCTGTGGGGGCAAATGTACAGTACTACTGTACCAATTCTAAATGGTAAGAGTTCTGATCTCATGAACCCTAGAAATGTAGTAGTGTTTGTGGTGGGTGATAAAAGCGAAGGACATTGGGATATGTAGTGCACCTTCACCAAAACTAACTTTTTCAGGTCAGATGGTATAATCCTGAGCCTGTTCAATCATCAGTCTTGTCATTAACTTTTCAATATAAGTTGTGCGCAATTATACATTTAGAACTTGCACTTTCATTAGGCTGGGCTACAAATCTCTCAGGACTTGATTGTTACATTCTTTAAAATTACATAGCTCTGTTGATTGTGAGTTCCAGTTGATTAATTTCCTTGTCCTAATTCTTTTGGTTTTGTACTGGGAACAATGGCTGTGTCGGTTTGCGACGAGAGCCAATATCAGTTAAAGAATCTTGCAACAATCACATGTTGCATAGCATCTGCTTCAACCTAAAACCTTCTGTACGACATACTGACAGTCAATAGTTTTTGGACCCTGCACATTTTGAGAACTGACCAATCTTTACACCTTAGCATGCAGACAATTGTACTACATCTTGTTATCAACTATTTAGTTGGTCAGTTACACGAAATAGAAACTGGACCTACGCCAATTGATCTGGCTGAAAAAAACTCCCAATCATTTGCAAATATACAGTCTGAAATTAATATGCACTTACCAGCTAGCTGGTAATTCAAGATCAAGTGGAGAAAGAAATTGTATCTTTCGTCTAGCCGAATGGAATGCTGAACTCAATTTTAGATGAGTTAATTTTGTTGTGAATTCATGATGTTGGATTTGGCCTTCTTTATGCAATGATGTATTTTCATGCTAATTATCTAATTATAAATTGAATGCATTTTTCACGACAAATACTTTAATTTGTAAGTCGTACATTCCTCTCAAAAAATTTGTAAGTCGTGCCTCGATCTTTAACTAGTTGTCCCGGTAAGGCAGAGAAAGTAAGTTTGTCTGTCACTCTACACACCATGGCATATATGCAAGCGTTAATTAGTCCCAATCATTAATTCTTGGTCACTCATGCTGCTATGCAGCCAATTACGAACCATTTTGCTGCCGCATTACAATTTATTCTGTTCTAGTTTGGTGAGTTTGGTCTTGAAGAGAAAAATACAATTTCTTCCTTTCAAAGGAACCTACTTCTGAATTATCTTGGCATATGAGTTGACCACTTTGATCTATACATGCCTTTCAAATATGATACGTTTGCGGTGACTAAAGTTGTAATTCCTCTATTATATATTTGTAGGACAGCAGGTGATGACTAGAGCAGGGTGAATAGGAGTTCACTCATTTCGATATCACATCGAACACACAAGTTATCCACGGCAACATGCTTTTCTAGTGGTTTGACCGTAAGGTGGTAGCAATCTGACCATTTGGCTAGTATGACCACAGGTCACTAGTGGTCTGACCGCTCGGCTGGTCTGGTCGGTGCCTTGGGCCAGTTTGACCGAAGCTCGGGCAGAGGTAAGAATAGCCGAGTTCAAATCTCCAAAAGACTATTAAAAAAATCATAGCTCTAAATCTTATGAAACTTTGTACAAAACCTTCACAAGGATATCAGGAAGCTATTCGAAGCAACGATAAAAAAAAATAAATGTCAAAGTTCTAACATTTATGTCAAAGAAGGAATGTTATACCAAACCCGAGTCAAAATCAAACTTAGAGCCAAAAGCTTGCTCATAGGTTAAGGATAGTCAAGATAAACTTTTATGAGTTCCTACATATCACAAGAAGCAAGAATACTAAAGATTCAAAGCTAAAACCCCCGAAACAAGATTTCACAAGAAAAGCTCTAAAATGAATCAGAACTGGGCAAACTCAGAAACTTTCTATAGAAAGTGCATAGATGGATGACATTTGGCCTCTAAGAGATATCTTTACCACTTACATCTCTGGCATCAAGAAAGATCAAAAGAGAAGTAGAAAACACCAAAAATTAAGCTAAATCAAGAAATCAAGAATCTCAACTTAAGAACAAAGACTTAGGCAAATTTGGTGGATCTTATTGATACTTAGAGATGAATATTTACCATCACAAAGGACAGAGTTCTAATCATAAAGCACATACAAAGCTTCCAATACAGGGAAACTTTAACTCTAAAGTTCCTCTTCAAGCACAAGAGATATTTTCTCTCAACACACAAGGGTTTATATAGCGGAGGCTCCTCGCCTCACACCTAACTCCTAAAAACTAGTCCACAGTTAGTAAATACAACCACTTATGAATGGGGAAACCCAGTAACTCACACAAAAACGGTTTTTACACTTAACAAATACATACTTCTCAACGCACGATTTCCACATGGCTCTAATAGCCTGATGAGATGCTCTATCTTCCAAGATATGACCTAATCCACCTTAGGCCATCGTCGTGGTCTTGTAAACCGCCTCTCTATCCGATATTGGATAATTTACGTAATTACCACCCACCGGTTTTCACGGTGCCTCTTGTAACGCCCTAGGGTCCAAACCGGCTCAGACCTAACCACATTCTGGATAGACCACACACACGTAGCAACCCACTTGCACTTTCGTCCTCGTTTTGCGCAAAACGGTTAACCGGGGGTGCTACCATGGAACTCCTAGGCTTATATATAAGTGCTTCTCAAGGTAAGCTAGCAAGGTGGGACTAACCCAAAAATTTATATGCACACACACATGGGCCAACATGAGCCGGGGTGTCACATACACCCCCTCAAAGGACCCGACGTCCTCGTCGGACCAACATACCCACACCGGGGCAAATGATAAGGATCTCCCCTCTTGACACATGTCCGTGCGTTTAGTGCCAGCACATATGCCATGCCGTGTGTCCACTCCGGGCCCACACGCGCCATGCGCCATATGCTCGCACCCCTGACCCACACGCGCCCATGTAACCGCGATAGTCGGCTCTGATATCATTTGTAACGCCCTAGGGTCCAAACCAGTTCAAACCTAACCACATTCTGGATAGGCCACGCACACGTAGCAACCCACTTGCACTTTCATCCTCGCTTCGCGCAAAACGGTTAACCGGGGGTGCTACCATTGGAACTCCTAGGTTTATATGTAAGTGCTTCTCAAGGTAAGCTAGCAAGGTGGGACTAACCCAGAAATTCATGTGCACACATACATGGGCCAACATGGGCCGAGGTGTCACACCTCTCTTCGAAGCAAACTCCAATACGATGTCTATAATGCCCAATGACTGTTGCCAAGCCTATACGCCTCCGGCCTCCTTTCAGATCATGTCCACTTGAAACGGTCTAAGCCCAATGGCACATCATATGCATGCGCTTGCCTCGTCACCATTCTTGTCTTTCTTCTGCGCCACTCTGCTTGAGATTAGTCTGATCTGGACTTACGCGACCCTCCATAGCCTCTCTCCTAGCATCGGTCTTATCATTGACCGCCAACAAACACCAAGCGCCCTACATATCAAAGAACAAGCAGTTGTCCCAAGCACAAGTAACATGCACTTGACTCATAAGCAATCACCACATGGCACTCCAGACTATGATTAACACTTGTATGAACTCTCGCACATGATAACTAGTATGGACTCCTGAAAAGCTCCTAGAGAATCAACACAAGCAAGACAAAGCTCACTTATTTCAGTAAAGGTTGGTATGATCGCTAATCAATGGCTGGTCAAATCACCCTAGTCAAATCCTGGTAATAGGGGAGTCGGTCTGACCGCGGTAACCATGTTAGTCAGACCGCTCAACACACCTCCAGTCGGATCACCGTCATACGGCCAATCACACCACTCTCAAAACCTTCGCGCAACAAAACAAAGATCTCTCTGCAATAAATGTACCGCTAACTACGGACTAGTATTACCGCCCACTGCCGGTTAGACCACTGATCACCTGACAGCAAAACTAGAGTGCAAATGACACAAAATCAAATTTAAACTTCGACAACAAACAAAAATTTGGTAGGCAGGATCCATGTTTCTGGGAGAAATCTCCAATGCATGCATGCATTCCGAGGTGGAAGCTAGTGTAGTGGAGGTTATCGGATCACCTTTCCTTTGCGCTGCATTCGATCGATCGGTCCCCATGCCGCTATTGGGGAGCGCACGTTGCAGCGTACGTACTACCGGCTGATCCAGCACCTGTAGCCAAATAAATAAAGATCGTTCCAGCCAGCCGTGGAAAGCGACGTGCTCATCGTCACTGTTCCTTCATACTGCGACTGACTGCAGCAAGATGGTAGATGAGATGAGGGAGATGCATGCATGCTCGTACTAACAGGTTTTGCTAGCTCGTACATGTATGCATGCATTTTTCCAAGCTGGAATTAAGTTGGGAGTGCAGTAGTACCAGTACCTCAGCTTGAAGACCCCAGCTGCAGCAGCCTCGGCGGTAGCGAGGAGGACAAAAACTTTTGGGGGCTTCTCTTTCTCTCTCACGTCGCTATAGGTGAGCAGTGCTTCACCTGATCGAATTTGGTACTGCATATATAATGGTGGTAGCATCCCCAGTCCCACACACATATATAATAGTACTAATATATATAATAGTCTGCTTTGCTTCCTACCACTACCACCCCCACTAACTAGTAGTGTGTGTACACCTCTACCTAGTAGTGTGTGTACACAGCCCTTCTTACCTTGTATCTTCTTGCCTAGCTATATAACTTGAACTGTTTGTATAAATGTCATCGTAGCTTTTTATCTTTTTAAATCTCATTTTGAATGTTCGCTTTTATAAATCTAACTCCTTCTCTGAACTCAATGACCACGGCAGGCGACATGTTGTGCTACAGTCAATTGTGTTTATTTCGGGAGGCCTTCTCTGAGTGTATCTTTCGTCGCATTGTTTCGGTCTCCTCCTCACAAAAACAATGGCACACTCAGTGTTTCTCCCCCACAAGAGTTAACCGTTGGACCGCAGCAAGAAATCATGTGGTCGCACGCATCATAATTTCCGATAGAAAAACTTCTTGACATGTTGGGTTAACCTGGCTGTTGTGTTTAGCTAGGCGAGCACGTAGATGGTAAAACAGGTTTAAGTGCCTTTCACTGTTGGATTAATCTGGCTTCAGAGCTCCTGGGGATTCGGACCACGAACTGCTGGGTTTGTTGCTCGTGTTGGATCTTAATTGGCTTCTTCTTTCCCACACTGTGTAGCTGCCGCAGCTGCTGGTCAAAACTGGCGTGCTACTCCCTCTCTCTCTCTCTCTCTCTCTCTCTCTCTCTTTCTCTCTCTCGTTTTTCAAGCAAAAGAGAAGTGCATGTGCCCAACCCCAAAAGAGTACTGTAATATGATTGTGAGGATCTACCACGCATGCATATACTAGTTGGAGTTGGAGGGCTGCGGACAGGCCGGAAGGCATATCATGCGAGGCCTCCTATCCACTAACTGTACCATACCAATCCCCGTTCACCGGCCGGCATGCGTCTCCATCGTCAGCACGTCGGTATCGCACTTGCCCCTTTGACCTCCAAAAGCCTTCTCATCCGACCGCATATATATGTACACACTACGCCCACCCCGCCCCCAAATGGATGGCTACATGTATTGTGTATATATATATATACTTGCTGATGGAGTTGCTTGTAGCAAGCTTAAATTTATATATCCAGATAGCTTGATGCGTCTTCAACGAGAGCCGACATTGAACCTGGACAGTTCATTATCTGGATACGCTATGCCCTACACTGACATGTGAGTTGGCCACGATGTCTGCCC
This sequence comes from Dendrocalamus sinicus, assembly GCA_036346575.1. Classification (NCBI taxonomy): domain Eukaryota; kingdom Viridiplantae; phylum Streptophyta; class Magnoliopsida; order Poales; family Poaceae; genus Dendrocalamus; species Dendrocalamus sinicus. The sequence goes on from CM070674.1 coordinate 161,038, forward strand.
TGGGGGCTTGACATGTGATATGGTTTTTCCAAGCGATGCGCGTTAGGACCAGTCAGCCTTAGATGCATTAGATGCCGCCAGCGTTTCCAACTTAATTGGCCCATCCATGAATTTTTCCATGTATGAGAGCAGAGACGACAACACTGACCCAGAATGGGGTAGACATACATGTACCTCATAAACACCGGGCCAACGCACCGACACCAAACAGTCAAGGATCACCAAATTGAAAGACTAGCTAGGGCTAGGCACCAACTCACCTAGATACAGATCTAGATGACTACTTCCCAAACAACGGCAACGAGGCCTCACAGCCACCTTCAAAGTGTTGGTATAAGCCCTAGGATTACTCACAAGATCACAGAGAGAGAGAGAGAGAGAGAGAGAGAGAGAAGAAGAAAAAAGCACAACGCTGTGTGGAGAAGAACGCACGCAAAGCAAGAAACGCAGCGATGCTAGAGGTATATCATATATACCCACAGATTCAGATACAGATATCGATCTGTCATAGCCGCCGTCTTATCGCGCGCAGCAACTGGAGTACTGTAGTGCCCTTTACAAATAGTGGCGGCAGGGCCGGGGTGCTGCTTTCTAGCCAGTCCATCAGTCTCATCAGCTGCTAGCCAGCCATATGTAGCCATACATGCATCAACTCACAGCTCAAGCCAGCTAGAGCAAACAGTGACGCACACTCGTGCACATGACATGAATGCGCCCACTCGACCGCAGCCTTCCCATATTCCAGCACAAACTCATGTATCTGTCAATGGGCCTAAATAATAGATATACATCTTCCCCATATTCTCTCTCTCCTTCCTCCCGGCTTATCTCTCTCACACATATCCCGGCGATAGAAAATTGATATTACGCCACTCCTTTGAGTGACTTCGATAAAATGTCACTCTCTAAATGGCAATTGTTAAAATACCATCCAATACATATTTAGCTCTATGATTTGTCATTTTAGGTGTTTTAGCCATTTCTTTTTTATTTTTTATTTTCCCCCCAAAATAAAATATGAAATGTCCATAATACCCTTTAGCCATTTCTTTAGTCTCACTGTCTCCGTTCGGTTCGATTCTTCTCCGTGTCTCACTGCCGCCGCTGGAGGGCTTCGTCGCCGCCGCGGGAGGGCTTCGCCGCCTCCGCCGGAAGTCGCCGCTGCGCGCGCGCGCGCACGCTTCTCCGCCGCCTCCTCTGCTGGGCTTGCCGCCGCCGCCACGGAAGACCCGCCGCCGCCCTTCCGGTTCCACCGTGTGCACGGTTCTCCGCCGCCTCCTCCCGCGCGCGGAAGAAGGCGGCGGCGGGGTCTTCCGTGGCGGTGGTGGCGGCACCCGTGGCGGCGGCGGCAAGCCCAGCAGAGGAGGCGGCGGAGAAGCCAGTGCGTGAGGGTGCGGCGGCGGCCCCGTCCATGCGCTCTGGCGCGGCGGCGGCGGCGAAGCCCTCCAGCGGCGGCAGTGAGACACGGAGAAGAATCGAACCGAACGGAGACAGTGAGACTAAAGAAATGGCTAAAGGGTATTATGGACATTTCATATTTTATTTTGGGGGAAAAATGAAAAATGAAAAAGAAATGGCTAAAACACCTAAAATGGCAAATCATAGAACTAAATATGTATTGGATGGCATTTTAACAATTGCCATTTAGAGAGTGGCATTTTATCAAAGTCACTCCAAAGGAGTGGCATAATATCAATTTTCTCCCTGCGCGAGGGACTTGTTGAAATAAAGATGGTTTTAACATAAATTTAGTCATAATTCTATAATTAATAATTGAAAGAAATGTATGATTCCAAGTACAATATAATGACAAGAGCATAAATAAAATCATATCATGACAATATACTATTCTCGTCACACGCGCGTGCAAATGTCAGCTACACTTGTATTATAAGAAAGGCCACCTCGACACAAATGGTCTAATTCTCCGATCAATGGTATAAGTGACTACTCCTAGTCATTCCGCTAGTTTTTAGATCAAACTTACCACTTTAAGCTATTGCAATTTCAAGAATAGCAACAATGTGATATACTGCAATGACATGATATAACTTAAATAATTATATCAATAATAGCATAATATAACCAGGATTAAGACTTCGGCATGCAAGCGCATGACAGTAGCATGCAAATATATCCACTAACTCAAATAACTAGTAGAATATCCTAAACAGTCACAAATACTTCAATTAGACCATTAATCCTCATTGAGCATATGATTTCCCACAATTAATCATGCAAAGTCACCCAGAACTAGTGTATATAATCAATTAAACAAATATGACAACACGCTAGAATGACACACTAATGTATTATTAACAATAGTGAACATCCGGCAATACTCATGATAGAGTGGCACTCGAAGCCACAAAGAAGCAAATCGGTTAGGCACGACGCTGACCCAGAAAGCAATTGTCGCCGACTAGGTCATAGTTTCATGGCATAGTTCTCGGAGATACAAAGTCATCTTCCTGTACTGAAGTCACAGAACAAGAAGTCGAGGTACTCAAGGATATCGCACAAAGACACAAGCCGAATAGAGTAGCACCCAAGTTCTTGGAGAAGCAATACTCCACAAATCGTTGGTCAAACCGAGCACAACACCACCATAGCGCCCTCACCCACGGAGTAAGCCTCAAGGTGCGGCACACACCGACACCGCCCAAGTATCGGCACTGGTTGGCTCCTCCCTTGGTGAAGTCACTCAACACCGCTAACCAAATGATGAGTTGAAGGACTTCAAGTTGCTAGATATGACCGGTCCAATGCCTTCTTTGCTACTATTGTTGCCGAAGACTGGGGGGCACAACCAATTGGATCTAATCGGTGAAGTGAAGCGGTGAAGAAGAAGAAGATGGAAAAACGAAGAGGATTACTACCAAAAGGAGAAGGCGCAAGTCGGGCTTAAGGAGGAGGACGAGGTGGCGTAGCCCTCAACTTCCGCTGAAGCCACCGGGGAGGCAGGAGTGGGGATTGGAACGATCCCCATCTCTCCACGCGCACACCCCATGAGAGCAACGGTTGGAGAGGATTAGCCTATCCCTTACTCTCTCTCTCTCTCATCCCTTCTCTTTATTTTGTGTGCAAATTGGGAAACTCCCAAAATGTCCTCAATGGCAATAGGGCTGCGGTTAGGCGACGACTGGTGTGCAACGACAGGCGGTGGGGTGATGGTGGAGCTTAGCGGCAATGGCAGCCGATGCGGTAGTTGGGTTGGAGTGCTCAGTGATGACAACGGGTGATGCATTTGTGCTTAGGTCGGTGTGGCGGCAGCCATCGACGATGGCGGGCCGATGCAGCAACGATGGGAATGATGGTACTGTTTAATGCAATGGGTTCACAAACAATATAGTTAGATACAATTATTCTCCTCAATCCAAGTTTTTGTTATTTCTTAGTTTCGTACACAAGCTGTATCTTATATGACACATAGCTTCTCTCTGTCTCTTCTTTAATTTTGCCCCCACATCATCTTCAATTCTAATTGGCATGCTATAGACACTACTGATGTAGTGGCATTAGAGCACTCCCAATGCAGAAACTATGGATGGTTTCTATGGCATTAAATAAGGTGCCAAGTAAGCAAAATGCTGATGTGTCATTGGAGTTAAGGAGGAGAGATAAGGAAATGGTTTCTTATATAGACACCATGTCTACACAGGAACCAAGATAGAAAGAGTTGTGATAGGTAGATGATAGGAGAGAGAAGATAGATGATTAGATAAAAATTTTATTTGTAGAAACTATCCATTGGGAGTATAGTTTCTATGGGTAGTGTCTACATTAATTGGCAAGTATAGAAACTATCTCATAGTTTCTGCATTATGAGTGCCCTTAGGAGCGCCCTTATGATTGGCACTAGCACGCACTTTGACGCTGTGCCATTAACCCGATGCATTCATGGGTAGCTTACCTTCATTATTTATTTTGTCTTTGGCTGCCTATAATTTAATTAACTCGATCCATCATCTGCATATATATCCTCGGTAAACTCATCTGCATATACGCACTGTTTTGTCTGCACATAGGCTATGTGTATGTGCAGACAAAATAGTGCGTATATGCAGATGAGTTTGCCGAGGACACACACACACACACACACACACACACACACACATATATATATATATTCCTGGAGGCTTTTGCTGATGGCTTTTAGGTGATAATGAACATTGGTGGCTAAAAGAAGTGGCGTTTAAAAGGAGGGGAGCGGTGAAAAAAGTAAGTGAGAGATACGTGTGTGTGACGGGAGTGAGAGGAGTAGGTGCGTGATGCACCTGTGACCCATTGTTTTATTCCTGAAGCGAGACAGTAGTGAGAGGAATGAAGAAACTGCTTCAAAAAACCAGATGAACGTTACTACAAGCTAGCTAGCCTATGTATATATAGTCTCACTTTGGGTTATGCTTAATACCTTATTTCTCACGTAATTATCCCCATTTGCCATGCGTCCCTTTCGCCAATCTGTCTATTCAATTTGACTTTGAGATGAAGATTTGAATGGCTAGCTAGCTGCATCTATGCGTTTGAAATGTTGTTCTTCATAAGGTGGTCCATAAAAGACACCACACATATTGCATTAGTACTAGTCATATAATATTGCATGCATTGAGCCAGCCGTTTACAACCATTAATCTGTACAAGAAGGAAAGGAGCACACCACCCATTGTCGTGCTTGGAGAATAAACTTTGACCATATCATCGATGCAAGAAGAAATTAAAACAAAAAAGGCATATTGGCGTTGCATGTGCTATTGGATAACCTGGCATCCAAGAACAAAGTAAGTATTGAGCTAGCTAGGCAATGTCTAATTTTGGCGGCTAGCTAGCTAGCTGGTATACGTAGTTGAATCTTCATTGACCGACAAATTAAGATAACCGAAATGCGACAATGGAGTACTGCCTGAAGAAATTGAAGGTTGATCTGCCGATCGGCCATTAATTAATTGCATTGCTACTAGACAATGCTCATGATCAGTACTCTTGTCTATTAGTTCGATCGATCGTGCAGTGGTTCTTGGCCTAAAATACCACTAGTGCTGCTGCTGCTGCTACCACACACATGTCGGCCGCGGTCGCACACACCTCTCCATCAGGGCCGGTTTAATTATTCTTGGAGTTAAATTAGCCTCGTACTATATAGCAGGGATCATCAAATACTATAAGACCTAGCTAGCCAGTCGTGTGCCGCTGTCAGCTCGTAAATTAATTAACCGATTGCAAGCGTGTTCGCCCATCGTTTTTCATCAGGACATGCAAGTACATTCTGCTCAATCGGTCTGCAGTCAGTTAATATAACATCCTTTTTTTTGGAGTTTAAAAGTGCTTGGCTGAAGTTTGCTAATTTGAATTCAAATCAAAGTTTAAACTCGAATTCAAACTGAATTTCAAAACCCAAATACTTGCTTGGGCTTGGCCCAACCCGTTCCCCATCTCCTTCAGCCCAGTTCGCCTCTAGCACGGCCCAAGTGGCCCATGCCACCCTCCCTTGTGCTGTGCGCGCACTGGCCGTGTCCTGCGCAAGCGCCGCCTGCACAGTATGCGCCCTGGGCCTGCTCCCGTCGCGCACAGGCCAGCGTCGTGCGTCCCTGTGCCGCAGCAATGTGTGCCTCATGCCCCTCGACTTGATTGGATTAAGGGAGTGTCTGGTCATGCCGAATGTGATTGATGAGTTAATTACAAATGAGTAAACCACTACAGATTTGAGTGAAGGATCAAGCTATCATAGGATAGCACGCTTCTCACCTTGAGTTTGATTTGGTATCATAAGGCAAAGAGATCGGTACATAAGCACTATATAGATTCGTCCGATATGATCTTTATGTATGTTTAGGAGTCATTATATCCTTTTAGGGATCGCTACTGACTTATGGACCAGAAAGGAGTTTTTGACCCATAGCCAAATATATATGAATGTATAGAGACACACACTTAGTGGGCTAGAACAATGAGGATCTGGATGATAGTCTCCGAGTGGGATACGATATCTGATCATATCGGATAAGAATTCGATTGGAGACTATATAAAGAGAGGAACAGGGGCCGAGGGAGACATCCCGAAACACACCCATCGAAACTCAAGCCACCACCTCTTATAACCACTCCTGTGCGCGCTGGTGCTAGCACACCGACACACGATATTTTATCTCTATATGTGTGGACTTCGGTAGAGGCACTGCTGTGATTGTGGCACTGATCGAGATAATCGTGAGAAGAAGACGATTGGTCAAAGGCCATTCGACTACTTCCACTATACCGACGCACTCTTCATTGAATCAGCCGCTTCAACTCTGTTTCTGCTGCACTGTGCGTCTAGTAGTAATGATCTATGATCTCTTACTCATATGGCTTCTTGGTTTACACGGTATAAAATTTTAATTTATGCTAGTGTAGTCTACTCGTATCCTAACAGTCTATAGTACATGTCCATGTCACCTATAAACAACACTAAAGATAGCTCATACAATGAATTGTCTTTTTGCTTGTCTTTATAGATTGCACAGTTTTTAATGCTTGCATGGGACTAAGAAACATGCTGATCAACTCTAATTTTCATCTTTGTAGACTACTTATGTTTCTTTTCCATCCCTCCTGTGCACAATATCCAGGTGTACACATCACTCTAGTTGAAACATGAGTATCGTCACCAGTTGGACCTAGCTTTGCCAAGCCAAAGTTTGACATCTTTGGATGATATCCTTCTCTTAGCAAAATATTTTCGCATTTCACGTCACGGTTTATGACAAGAGGGTCACCCTTGGCATGCAAATGCTGTAGGCCGTTAGCCGCCCCAACAAGTATTTTCATCCTTGTATTCCAGTCAAGAGTCTTCTTGTCATGGGAAGGATCTGGATAAACCAAGACCCAATTATGATTACACAAGCTTCTAATTATTTAGCGACAATGTGATGAATACGAGATATATACAGTAGTTTGGTAGTATACCATGGAGATGACTTTTTCAGGGAACCCAAAGGCATATATTCATAAACTAGAAGCCTCTGATTACCATCAGCGCAATAGCGAACAAGCTTGACAAGATTTGGGTGATATAGTGTGCTCAACATCAAAACTTCAGTGAGGAACTCCCTGTTCCTTTGCTTTACTTGGAGATTAAGGATCTTTATAGCCACCTCCTGTCTAGGGCCCGATTCGAGAATTAGAGCAACATACAAGGGAATCAAAGCATACAACATCTTCTCACAAACATCAATTTTCATAACAAATTAACCATAGCACCGATCAACATTCTGATATACATAAAGGAAAACACTACAACATCCTTGCACTTCCAGCTTCAGTTCTACTTAAGATCACTATAGTTCAAGTGAGTAACACATTAACCATAAAATATGGTCTGATTTTTGTACACTGAACAAAACTGCAACTATTTAATTGCGCAGAAGATCGTGAACCTGCCTGATTGGTGCCATCCAGCACGCCCTTATACTCCATATAGACGCATGCATGCAATCAATGATAAATAATGAGAGCAAGAAGAAATTAAGACGCTGGATATACATACTGTTGTAGGGGTGGCCCCCACCTAAGCCCAGCAGGCCTGTCAGAGGAATGTAAGGCCCAAAATGGTGCATGTATAATGACATGAATACCCCCAAGGAGAGTACTCAGATGTAAGGGCATTATTGTAAAAGCACTCCCCATATGGATGTATATATGCAGCACAAGCCATGGGGAGAGACCCTAAGCCATTCACTCACCTAACTCTCCACTACCACACTCTCTCTCTCTCTGTTTGGTCTGTAACCACAACACGTACAAGGGCGACTCCGACCCGCGAGAATTCGTGCGCGTGTATGAGACCGCTATCGAAGCCGCTGGCGGAGACGACACCACGAAGGCAAAAGGACTCCCTCTCGCGTTACAAGGGGTGGCGCTGTCCTGGTTCTTCACCATTGAACCACAGTCCATCTACGCGTGGGAACAGATCCGCGACCAACTCTACAACAACTTCCAGGGAAACTACGTCGAGCGTGTCGATGCAGACCAGCTCTTCGTAGTCAAGCAAAAACCTGAGGAGAGGCTCCGGGATTACTTCAAGCGCTTCGCGCAAGTGCGTTGCTAGGTCAAGGACGTCAACAAAACAACCGTCATCAACACAGCAATACAAGGCCTCCGACCGGGATCGATGGCCGAGTACAACACGCGCAAGCCCATTAAGACGGTCGCGAAGCTCTTCGACAAGATGGAAGAGTACGCCAGAGCGGAAGAGGACGCGCGGCGGCGACACGGCGATGACTCCGATACCAACAAGGCGGAAGGCTCGGCAAAGAGCGAAGGCTCGCCGAAGCAGGGCTCTTCGACAGGTAAACGCAAGCAGGAGCAGCCGAAGGGCGCCTCCGAACGCAAAGACCCCCAACACAATGACCCGTCAGGCGATAGGCCGAAGCGCGACCAACGCAAGTCCAGGAAACCTCGTTACGTCTTTGACATCGAGGGCGGCTCCGAGGATAACGCCTCCGCAGGTCGCGGAGGCAGAGGGCGCCAGGGCCGAGGACGGGGGCGTTGCCGAGGTCACGACGACAGAACCCGCGAAGAGTACAGCAACCAGCACCACGGGCAGTGGTGCGAAATCCACGGCTGAGGCAACCATGACATGCGTGCTTGCGCCACTATCGCAGCGCTCCGGCAGAGCGTCGCCAGGGATAAAAACCCGGAGGCACGCGCGCCCGTCATGGCCCACGTCCAACACCCCCAGGACCAAGGAATGCAGCGCCAGGAAGGCCTCCTGCGAATTCAGGCACATGTGCAACAACCTCGGGAGGGCCTCCTGCAGTTACAAGCCCCGGAAGGAGCCCAGCGCAGGATCATAAACGTCATTTCTGGAGGCTCCTCGTTAGAGTTCGCCTCGGCGCGGCAACGGAAGGCCTACGCGAGGAGGTTGCACCACGTCGCGGCATACCCAGCGCAGGCGCCGCCAGAGTGGGCACAACACGAAGTCACATTCACGCCCGCTGACGCTGAGGGCGTGGAGTTTCCCCACCAAGACCCTCTGGTCGTCCGAGTCCTCGTAGCAGGATGCGAGGTCAGGCGCGTCCTGGTCGATGGAGGAAGCTCCGCGAACATCCTGATCGCGCGGTCTTCGACGGATGGGGATCCTTGAGTCGGTTGGGCCCTTCAGCATCCCGCTGCAAGGCTTTGGACGGCAGCCTTCGCGCGCTTTGGGCCAGATATGCCTCTAGGTCTCCTTCGGCCAAAACGACAACGTGAGGAGCGAAGACGCCATCTTCGACGTGGTCGACATTGCATACCCCCTACAACACCATATTGGGGCGGCCGCTCCTAAATACTCTCGGGCGATTCCGCACCACGGCTTCCTGTGCATGAAGCTTCCCGGACCGCGGGCCATCATCATCGTCCATGACGACCAGGACATGGCTCGGCGCATAGAGCTTGGCACCAGGGGTCCATGCCACGCGGCTCGCCAAGGCACCTAGGCTGGGTGTGCAGGTGCGGAGCCCCTGGGCGCCCCCGGAGAGCGTCTTGCGCTTCTCGGGCACAAAGTTGCCCCAGCAGCAGCGGCTCGTCAGCAGTCGGCCCCGTCCTAACAGCGGTTAGTGGTCGGTATCTCCTCTTTTTTGTAACTGCTCACCTGCGCAAACGGGAATTTAATAAAGTTCACCGTTTGCACAAATTCTTGTTTCTTGCAACAAAGACGCGCGTTCGCGCGCGCACTCTTTGTCAAAGACACGGGTATGAGTATAAACAAAGACACGCGTCCGCACGCGCACTCTTTGTCAAAGACAATGGTATGAGTATAAACAAAGACACGCGTTCGCGCGCGCACTCTCTGTCAAAGACACGGGTATAAGTCTAAACAAAGACGCGCGTTCGCGCGCGCACTCTCTGTCAAAGACAGGGGTATGAGTATAAACCAAGACGAGCGGAGGAACGCCTCCGCACGCACTCTTCGGAGTATAAATAAGACGTAGTGTTGAGGTCCGCCTCTGCACGCACCTCATCGCCCGCAACGCGCAGAGGCTTGCCTCCGCGCGCAGTCCACGAACTCTAAATAAGATGTAGCGTTGAGGTTTGCCTCCGCACGCACTCTCCGGAGTATAAAAAAGACGCGGATGCTATCCCTATGCACTCTATGGAGTATAAACAAGACGCGAACCCCGCGCACGCATGGGCGTTGCTCCTATGCGTACTCTTCGGAGTATAAATAAGACGTGGATGTCAATCCCGCGCACTCTCTGGAGTATAAAAAAGACGCGGATGCTATCCCTGCGCACTCTACGGAGTATAAACAAGACGCGAACCCCGCGCACGCATGGGAGTTGCTCTTGTGCGTACTCTTCGGAGTATAAATAAGACGTGGATGTCGATCCCGCGCACTCTCTGGAGTATAAAAAAGACGCGGATGCTATCCCTGCGCGCTCTTCGGAGTATAAACAAGACGCGAACTTCGCGCACGCATGGGCGTTGTCCCAGTGCGTACTCTTCTGAGTATAAATAAGATATGGATGTCGATCCCACGCACTCAGGAGTATAAAAAAGGACGCAGAGGTTATCCCGGCATACTCTTATGCGCATCCCGCGAAGTACCAAGATGACGCGCCAGAGGCTAGCTCCCGCGCGAGCGCACCTGCGAGCGAAAGGCACCAGAGGCTGCCCTTGCACAACCCTAAGGGACGAACGCCGAGCTTCTGCCCGACTGGCGCCACTCACGCCGCCACTTGGCGGGTAGGGGACGGAGCGCTCGCGCGTCTACTCGACTAGCGCCAGCTCGCGCCGCCACCGGTAGGGGCGGGCGCTCGCGCGTCTACTCTGACTAGGCTCCAGCTCTGCTGCCGCCACTTTGAAGGGTAGGGGACGGAGCGCTCGCGCGTCTACTTCGACTAGGCGCCAGCTCCGCTGCCGCCACTTTGAAGGGTGGGGGACGGAGCGCTCGCGCGTCTACTTTGACTAGGCGCCAGCTCCGCTGCCACCACTTCGAAGGGTAGGGGACGGAGCGCTCGCGCGTCTACTTCGATTAAGGCACGAGCTCCGCTGATCCCACTTCGAAGGGGCAAGGGGCTGAGCGATTGTGCGGTTACTTCAACTACGCGTCCATCTCGACCACCCTACCTTACGAAGGCGCAAATCGTCGCGTACGGGCAAATGCGGTAACCCTCCGAGTTTGCCATAGGACGGCATAGTCAGAGGGGCGGAGACGCACTTCGCAAGTTCCAACCAAGATCACTCTTTGCATTCGTTAACGACGCTTGCAAAGGCGAATTACAAAGGCGTACAAACACCTCCGGCGCACGAGGCCGCTACTCGGCAGGCTCATCCTTAACATACGTCCGTGCCGAGGCTCCGCTCGAAGACGCCCGACCCACCCAAAAATCCAACACTTTCTCGGCCCTTCGCCAGCGCCGAAGACGCCGTCGGGTCGCAAGGTCGGAAATCAGTAGCTGGCCCCGGCTGTGTAGCTGCTCGGGACAAGGGGGCAAGAATCAGAACAGCGCTAAAACAACTTCGTGCTTTATTCACGAAAGAAACGGCATCGGGTACAACGTACGCCAACACGCGACTACCTCCCATCACACCTGTGGGTTCGCAGTGTCCTCCGGGGCTGCATCGCCATCCTCGTCACGCCGCGGGACCTCGTCCAGAAACTGGCCAAGGTTTCCCTCGCCGTGTAAGTTATTCCGCAGCTCAACTATGGCTGCGACCTCCCCGCAGTACTCCCATATCCTCTCATGGAAGAACTTCACGACGCGGCGAGCGGCGCGCACGGCACCAGACATTACCCCGCCTCCGGCGGGCATCTCCAGTCGAGGATCGGCTAGCCCGGCAACATGCTCACAGCCGCGGAGTCGCAGGAGCGCGCGTGTCAGACACAACGCCACGTAGGCGCAGTGGTTGCCAAAGGTCGCCGCGGCACCGCGTGCAATGCCGGCCACGTCTCCGATCCACCGAAGCGACCGTGACAAGTCCTCGGGCCCGAAGGAGCGCGCCGGCACTTCGGCGGCAAGCCCCTTAAGGGTGTCTTCCAGAGCCAACATAGCATCCCAGGCAGCTACCGAAGCGTCGCCCAAGGCTCGATTCCTCTCTGCGAGAGAGGCGGCGAGCTCGCTGTTCTCCCTCTCCAGCGCAGCGACTTGTTGCAGCAGGCCATCTCGCTCTGCAGCAGCTTCCTGCCGCACCGCTTCGGTGGCCGACTCCCGCGCCACGGCAACCAGCTCCTCCGTGCGCGTCTTCATCTCCGCACACTCCGCCTCCAAGCGGCGTATACGAGCGTCCTGGGTAGAGCGTGTCCCAGCGGTTCTCTGCAGCTCCCTTCGGCGGCTGCGGCACGCCTCGTGGCGCTCCTCGCTCGCGGCGTGAGCGCTTGCGGGGCTCAGGCCAGCACAAGTGTCTGCACGGCGGAGGCATTAGTAAGCGCTAAACGGCCGTGAGTGGGCTAAAAGACAGACGCTTACCCTCACTCCCGACACTTTCAATGCATCTCCAAGGCGCCACGACCGTGAGGTCCGCAACGCTGTTGGCGATCTTGGCGGCGCGTCGTCCGCAATCCCGCGCCATGCCCTCAGCGCATCCGACGGAGGGACGAAGTCAGCCGGGCTCGGGCGCGCGGCATCTGTGTCGCCAACGCCAGGACCCCCGCACTCAAGGAATGGCTCCTCCTCCGGGATAAGTGCCGCTGCAAGAGGAAGTACATGTTTGTCACGGGGCGTGGAAAAATTGTGTTGAAGGAATGTCGTCATAGCCTACCCTCGGTGGCAGATGGGGGACTTCGCGGAGACGCCTCCCTAGCCCCGGGCGGGGCCGCAACGACTTCGGCCCCAACGGACGGCGTTAACTCGCGAGGCTGGGGACCTCCGAGTCGGGACCTAGCGCCAACCGATCCTGCGCCACGGTCACTGTGGCCCGAGGGGCCGCTTCGTTTGAGGGGAAGCTCCCACCTCGGTATACTCGGTTATAGCGCCCCCGCGCGCGTGGCCCCAGGGAGTGCATTGCCACCACTTTGAAGGGTAGGGGACGGAGCGCTCGCGCGCCTGCTTCGACTAGGCGCCAGCTCCGCTGCCACCACTTCGAAGGGTAGGGGACGGAGCGTTTGCGCGTCTACTTCGACTAGGTGCCAGCTCCGCTGCCGCCACGCCGAAGGGTAGGGGACGGAGCGCTCGCGCGCCTACTTCGACTAGGCGCCAGCTCCGCTGCTACCACTTCGAAGGATAGGGGACAGAGCGCCCGCGCGTTTACCTCCGCGCGCATAGCACCCTCGGCCCACCCCGCAAGCGCCTGCTCTCCGCGGCCACTGTCCTTCAAGGTAGGGGACCAGCGGCTTCGGAGCACCGCCTCGCTGCCCGCCTTGTAGGCATCGCCTCGGTGGGACGGCACGTCCTCGGCGCTCAACTTCGCCTCCTAGGCACTGCCTCGGCGGGAGGCACTGTCTCGGTGGGACGGCATGGCTCCGGCACAGGACTTCGCCGTTCGCCACCAACGCGGCCACGGTCTCGACCTCGGCTTCGGATTCGAGGAGCGGACTCGCGCGCAGGGACTCGTCCGTCGGCATTCCCCACATATCGTACGGGCGGGGGTTACGTCACGCCAAATTTTGGTTTGTTCTCATAAACAGGCCACCTTCAGTGCATCAGCATTCTTTCGAAAGTAATGCGGACGGGCTTGATCAGAAACCCCGACTGAAGGTAGGCATGTCTAAGAGAACAGGGCAAACCTTGCCGTTGTATGTAGAAACACAGCACGAGCGCAGCAAGTGCGACCAGTTACCGCTAACAGATGCTAACCAAGCCCCCAAGAAAAACAGGCCTCCATCAGTACATCAACATTCCCCAAGCCGCGTAGTGCCGCTATGGAATGTGGATGCACTGAAGAGGCCCATTTTAGGGGAGCAGCATCTATCCGAGCACACAATGCAGGTACAATGCTGCACCAGCACGCTATATATATACCCCATCAACGGGGAAGCCAACCGGCAGAAGTCCAACCGGCGAAAGTCCAACCGGCAGGAGTCCAACCGGCGGAGGAGCGTCGCAGCATCGTACCACCACGATGCTTCAAGACCCGCGCCGCGCCAAGCATGTTTCGCCACGTGGACGGCCAGGAGAAGGAACGTCGCAACGTGATATCGCCACGACCCCTCAAGTCTCGCGCCGTGCCAACCAAGCCTCGCTGGGCAGGCTGGCAATCGCCTATTGTCAAAGGCGCTCGACGCCGGAGGTGCGCGCGCGACGACTTAGGGACCCGCTCCGCCTACCTATGCCGACGTATTTGACTCCGCCTTCACCCCTAGTCCGGCCCGAGAAACCACCAACCCCGCCAAATCGGAGGCAACTTCGACCTCCAATCCGCCCCCTCGGTCGCGACGCCAACCTCGACTTCGACCTTCGCTCCGGACGGCAACCCCGACCCCGCCACGGCAGGACTCTGTGGATGACGAAGCGTTCACCAAGCCGCCCGGCGCCATACCTTCGCAATAAGGCGAACACTACACTTCGACGAACGATTGCATAAGCTCACAGGCCGCAGGGACGGAGGGGGCCAAAAGGCTCGGCAACATGGCTTCGGCCTGTGGAGCCCTTCACCATGAGAGGCTCCTGTTGTAGGGGTGGCCCCACCTAAGCCCAGCAGGCCTGTCAGAGGAATGTAAGGCCCAAAATGGTGCATGTATAATGACATGAATACCCCTGAGGGGAGTACTCAGATGTAAGGGCATTATTGTAAAAGCACTCCCCATATGGATGTATATATGCAGCACAAGCCATAGGGAGAGACCCTAAGCCATTCACTCACCTAACTCTCCACTACCACACACTCTCTCTCTCTCTATTTGATCTGTAACCACAACACGTACATTAATCAGTTAATCGCTAGCTTGATGGAAGGTGTTAGATTAATTGGGCTTGGTCCATTATTAATTTAGCAATTAATCAAATGAAATTCCTAGGCCCACATGGAAAAACTGTTTAGTCCCATATGGAGAGTTGAATGTGAGTTACACCACTTTAAAAGGTGGAACGTGGTAACCCCCTTGTGGAATTGGAGAGAGCCAATACACGCGCGCTCGCTCGCTCGCTCGCCTCGCCACGCCACGCCGAGCCAAGCCGTGCGGTGCGGTGCGGTGCGTGTGCATGTGCGTGTGCGTGTGTGTGTGTGCGCGCAGGCGTGTCGGGTGCGGGCGCGTTTTTCTTTATCTATTCAAAATCGAAATGCACCGACTCGCAGTAAATAGTATTAACAAATGGCTGGCAGTAACGGTTCAGTTACTAGTGGATTATGGCTGCGGTTACTTTCGAGTAATGGCTGCTGTTACTAGTGACTAATGGCTGCAGTTACTGGTCTCTTCGTTTTTGCTGTTACAAAGGAGGGCTCTCCTCTCCATACCAAAGGGATACAAAAGCACAGTACCCAGTCTCTGTTTTCGCTGCTCTCTGCAATCTCCGGTCCAGAACCTTGCGCGCACAAGTTTCTGGGCGAGTAGGCCTCCGGAACTTAGTCCGTTTGTGTACCTGCACGGGTAGGCGGGCGATCAAGTTTTTGGGGAGCGCATCGGCGCGACTACTCAATCTGCGACGTCTACTTCCTGGTGGTGAACCGTTCGCGGGACTGCACTGCGAACATCTTCCTGCATCAAGCTTCGTCCTGTATCACGCCTTGATCGACTACATCGAATAGGCCATCATGTCGACTGATGGTAACGGCGCCTCCGGTGTCTCCGGCACTGGCCCCACCCGAGGGTACAAATTGAAAACTTTTCTGGTGTATTTGTTTCTGTGCGCTATGAATATGTTAATAGATGTTTCTGTTAGCTTGTTCATTAGCGAATATGAATACATCGTTGACAGATCACTCATGCATGTTTATGTCATATTTTATATGCTGAATTTCTGGATTAAAATATGCCGAAAATTGACTAGATTTTCAACAGACCTTGATGGAAGGCTTGTAAGTTATCTCTCTTCCTGTTGTGCATAGTGTGCCGTACTGATGGACTGTTGTTTTCTATTACTTTGGTGAATCACGTAAGCACTAGTACCGGGTGAATGTGCAATTGTGCATGACATTTTTGTCGGATAAATCTTAATGCTCGATGAGGATATTATCTAAGTGAGGTCATAGTGACAAATTTAGATATATTCTGCTGGTTCTTGACTTGTCAGTAATTATTCTTGCTTACTGTCATGTTTATTACCGTAGCTCTGCTCTGCTAATAGCTCATACAGTAATTGCCTTCCAATTTCTATTGAATACTGTTGCTCTTCTGTTAATTTTTGGTAAGTTGTAGAACACATAACTAGCAGAATACTTATAGATCGTTGCTTTGATCGTTGATCCATCTTGACATTTGTGGCAGGGGGTCTTGTTCTAACACGAGACATTCAAGAGCAACATAAATCATATAACAATTTGAGCAATATGCTAATGGTTGATACCCTTTTGTTTGGCATGTTGAGTAAGATTTCATATTTAGATGATATGGGAAAGAGTTATGTATTTGCGTACATTATACTATCATGCATTTATTGCTGAAATTATACTTTTATGTTCATAACTAAATATAGAATTATTTTGCTACGACAGCATAATTTACAACACAATCAGCGTAGTACAACAACATCATCAACATGAATACGTCCATGATGCCGTGCTCAAAAGAGAGGTACTCCACTAGCTAGCTAGATAGATAGATAGATGGTGAAACAAGTAGTAAGTAGTACACAAAAGTGCATGCATGCACGCTGCAATAAACCGTTATTAATTAATTAGTGGCCGGCCACTTTTAGTCGTTTTCACTGAGGACTAGTCTTGTTAGGAGGAGCGGAGCGGAGCGGAGCGTCATCGTGGCAGCTCGCCGCCGTCGTCGTTGTGGCAGTTCACAAATGAATTAGCTAGGCTAGGCTAGGAAGTGGCAATGCAGTAGGGCTCCAGGATGAAGAGCGGCTTCTGCCGCAGCTGCCGGCACCGCCGCACGCTCTGCACCAGCTCCTGCGTGTCGCCCACCCGCGACGTGAACAGAAGCGGGGCGTGCTCGCCGCACTCCTCCTCGTCGTTGTCGATGCCCGGTGCCTCTCCTGCCGCGGTCGTTGACGCGGCCGCCACTGCGGCGGCCAGGGTCGTCGTGGATGACGGCACCCGGCGCAGCCCTGGCGCTGGACTCGCAGGCTCCTCAGAAGAGAGGCAGCGTGCTGGCTGGTGGTCGTCGGACAGCGGCGTGCCGCCCACGAACTTGTTGATGACGAGCGTCGACCGGTGCACCTTGCCGGCCGCCGCGGCCACCTGCGGCTGGGTGCTGCTCACCTTCACCTCCACCACGGTGCCCCTGTCCACCACCTCCACCTCCTGCTCCTCCTCGACAATTTCTTCTTCCTCCTCGTCGTCGTGTTGATCCTGTGGTTCCGTCTCCACGCGCTCCTCCTGCTCTGGTTCTTGCACCAGAGTGTTAGAGGTGGTAGTGCTCTGCTCGCGAGCAGAGCAGTCGACGAAGCAGAGTCGGAGGCGGCCGCCCTGGCGCTGCGCGTGGAGGTACCCGTGGGGCCTGACGGGCACGGCCTCGACGACGAGGCGGCCGTCGCGGCGATGCGAGCTCATCTGCAGGCAGGGGCCGTCGCGGCGCGTCATGGATGGCAGCGGCGGAGGGAAGGCGCGCTGCGGGCGCGAGCAGTGGTAGTGGACGGCCGCCAGCTCCTTGCTCCTCTCCTTGTCATCGTGGTCCGGCTCCAATGCCGGCGGTAGGATGATAGCGTCCTCGGCCTCGACCGGCGATGGCGCACACAGCCATGGCATGGCCATGGTGCCGTCGAGGATGGAAAGGAAGTCGCCGGAGCCGGTCTCGCAGCCGAGGGTCTCGGTGCAGACCTGGAGGCTGTTGTGGCTCATGGAGCGGCGGCACACGAGCGGGCGGACGTAAGGCTTATGGTTGTTGGGCGCTGGGTGCTCCATCTCCTGCTTGTCTGCAGGCTGGATGGCAATATTCCACATGTCCAGTTGCGCGGGGCGGCGGTGGCAGTTGGGGACGACGTCGAACGTCGGCATGACCGCGGCGCCACGGCACACCGCCACCGACATGATCTTTACTTTACAGATCACGCGCGCGCAGCGACCAAGAAGAAGAAGATGATGATGATATAGTGTAACAACAAGGGAGCAAGCAAGGCAAGCCGAGAATGATGAATGAATGAAGCAGCAGATCGACTTGGATTGTTCTTGCTTGATTGCTGCTGCAAGAAGAAGAAGAATGATGGATGAATGCAATCAGGTCGACTCGATGGGTATTTGTAGCCTGCCTGCTGCCCCCCATTAGTGCCCCTCCTTTTGGCCCCCCATTAGTGCCCTCCTCTGTCTCTCTGCATTTGCTGTTGCTATTGCCCTCTTCTGCTGCTGTGGCGTCGTTAAATAAGAAAGCAGTATCCCTTCCCTTCTTTTTTTTTATATGACCTTTTAGATAGAATTCGTCCCGTTTGATCACTGATATTTTTTAACTGTTTTAAAATCCATACGGTTTGACCATCAATATCTTCAAAACTATCTAAACTGTGCACAATATTATCAGATGAAAGTACATTTACATCCTTGTAGCAGCCCCTTCCTTGTCTGATTTCACTTCCCTTGAGTACAACTCTGCTACCACAAAGTCCAGGTCTACAACCATAGCTAACACTGCAGGCTCGAAGGCTATCAGCCCGAGCTCCGCCAACCGTCAATTTCGAGGATTTGCTCCGGCGACAAGTTCTTCAGCCCGAGCATATGCTCTGCTGTTGGCAGTGACATCACAGGCGGCATTCAGGTTTACTTTACTAGTGTAGTAACTAGTAACATATATAGAACAAACTACTTCGGTTTTACGGGAGTACTTACTGTTCTAAGTGCACTTCTTAATGAGACTCTTTTCTTCAACCTATTCTCATCGCCAGGAAACTGAAAGCACATCAACTTAACTAATTGCCAATTCAATGCGTTGTGGATGAGTTCTCTTTCAGCTCTGCTAGCCCACAGAAAATTTGCACGTTGAGATTAGCTTTGCTTGATTCTAGCCCTGTTTTTTTTATAACCCATTAACAAACCTGTAATATTCTTATGTGCTGTTAAGCAATCTTTTACAGCTCTGTGTGTGTGTGTGTATCCTCTCTTCGCCTTTTTGTTAACTTTGTGTTGCTGCTGTTTTACACCTTCTCTCTCTCTCTCTCTCTCTCTCTCTCTCTCTCTCTCTCTCTGCTTCCTTCCTTTCTTTCTTTATTTCTTGTGTGTGGCGGCTATTGAGCATAGTGGGAGTGAGTCCCCCAGCAATAGCATACATCAGCAGCAGCAGCAAGCATGGAACATTCTTTCTTTCTCATAGGGTGTGCTTAAATCGAATCTAATTAGCCAGCCAACTGCATCATGCCCAGCCCACCACAAATATCCTTCGATTCCCTGTACAGCTAGCCACCTCTGTCTTCTTATTTATTGCCCTGTTTTCATTCGTTCGTTCCCTATCACTCAGTGGCTGATGCAGTTGGTTCCATATACTATGCTGCATCATGCCCACTAGCTTGTCCTTTCAAAGCTTAATCATTCCTTAATCATGTAGTGAGCTGGTAGCCCGGCCATATTGTTTTTCTTATATATGCATATATGCCCACCTATTGAGTCTTGACAAATTCACATGCATTCATATATGTACGCTTCAATTTTGGTATTACCGAAATCATTAATATAACCCTGGCCTTCAACCCCATATACGCATCGAGCAAACTCAACACCTCAAAATCCTAGATGGACGCAGAAATTCTTTTAGTGGAAAGTATGGTGTTTTGTGTTTTATGTGTCTAAATTACAAGGAAGTTCTTCTAAGCTAGTTCTCTCCGGAAGCGAAAAGCATAATCACTACTTCGGTACTGACGACAGTGTTACATTTCTAAGAACGTACTGACTGAAGTCATGAAGAGTACCTTTCTTTCCTCCTCTTTTTTACTGTCACCGTAGACGCGTTGCAGTGAATTAAATAATCTGGCTTTTAATTTAATCTAGTATTGCCTGGTGTGCTGTACGTAACCGCGTTAGCCCAATCCAACCCAATGTCCCAACGCATACGTAGAGCTGTGGAGCATATGCAAATGCAATACGCATGCAAGTGGGAGGGAGAATAGAGATTCCATCAATCCAATTCTGCCTCCTTTTCATCAATACAACACAACAGAATATGTGTGCTCCTTTTCATCAATACAACAGAACATAATATGTGCGCTCCTTTTCATCAGTAGAACAGAAGAGAATGCGGGTCTGTTCTTTTTGGCTTTTGAAATCGGTTTTTGACTTCTGCTATAGTACCTAATTTTTAAACAGAGTTTTTTTTAAGACGGGGTCTACAGATTAATTGTAGTACACGTTAAAAACCCAACATTTATACCATCCAAAATTACAAGCGAGTATTTCACTCTCTGTAATCTCTATCGCAAAGAGCCAAAATTCAAGAATTTCAGCTGAAAGCCATAAAGCCACAGCCATAAAAAATAAGCCCTGCAAGTGGTTACCAATTTTTTATCCTCCTTTTCTGCTCTTCCACGACCTCTTCTTCAAGTCGAATTTTTGGCATAAACGGTGGAGGGCCAACACGTAGGCATTGCTATCTCGCCAGCAGACGATAGGCTCTCTGTGGCTTTGTCATTGGATGGCAGGCAGCCTGCTGCCCCACCGCTAGATGGCATGTGATTAAACAGGCTGATTAGCCGATTTAATGACCTACCCTATTTTTGCATAATATTTATTTACATTTTTAAATATAGCAAATAAGCTTGAAAATTTATGAAATTTTATGTGTAGTCTCTTGACACAATGTACTTAATCGTGTAATTTGTTGGTAAATTTATCCACTGTGAATGTTGCTAAAAAATTCATACGATTTCCATATTTGTAGGAGTTGTTACATATATCAAACAAGCTCCAAATTACAAAAATTTATGTGAAGCCTTCCGACACAGTCATAGTAATTGTGTAATTTTTTGAAAATTTTATATGCTTTAAATTTATCGCGTTAACTCATGTTAATTTAATTGTGAAATTAGCAGTGCCCAGGCATCTTTTGCAGTGCATGACCTATGTCCTTCACACATATATTAGCCCGTTGATGCTATCTTTTCTTTTTCGTTGCATCCTTCACATAATTGTCACTCTATCCATGTCGTCCTCCCTCGCGCGCTCCCTTATTCGCACTAATGTCGTTATGTTCATACCGTCCGCTTCGCCCGCTCCCTTATCTGTATATTTGTCAGTGTTACCATACCGTCCCCCCTCACCCGAAATGCTTCTCATTGACAAGGAGTCCTTCGTTTGTGGGGTGAGCACATCGGGTTTCCTTTTCGCTCGGCCATAAATACGAACCACTCGTAGTTCATCATCGCTTATCTCAGTCGCTCATCGCAGAAGCTCATTCTCGTGGTCATCGCTCAAAATTAAGAGTGTGTAGCTCATTATTTTGAGAAGCCAGTGCATAGCTCAATGAGGACATGGCAGGAAGACGCGACCGTATTGATTGCTTCTCCCGAAAGGTAGGTAATTTTTTATCGCGTGCTTACGATGTTATTCTCGTAGTCCTAGTTAATTAGTATTATTAGCTAATCGTAATTAATGTAGTTTGTATTACAAAGTAAGTAGGTCGTAGTAATTTAGACATAGTTTTTACTATTTTTGTGTATGTACGGTGCCCATAATTTGTTATTTTATGGTAGTATGTAATTAAGCAGTCATAATTACTATAGTGATAATTAATTAGGGTTAAGTAATGAGTTAGTGCTAAGAACGATGGGAATGAAACTTGAAATTTTTTCGGATGGGTAATAAAATTATTGGCAATTAATGAATTATTCGTATGTAGTTACACGCATATAATCCCTAACTTTGATCATTATCTTTTAGTTCTTCAACAATATGTATTTTAAAAGTTATATATTCATAGTATTAATAAAACAATTTTTATAAAAAATCTAACAATATCATTGCTATGTTGCTGGACTTGATATTTCAGAAAATATTATTGGTCAAATTAAGTTTGAGTAGCCAAAATCAAGGGTTAATAGTTGTTCCGAGAACGGCGGGTGTATACACCAAGCGCACGAATGTTTTTAGTGGTCAGCATGCAGTTGTGATTGGTAAAGCTGTTGCAGGCAAAAGCGGAAGTTAATTACAACACAAATTAGTTCCAATTGATGCTTCCAGATACAACTAGAGCATGGATGATCTCAAGAGGTTAGGGCATCTCCAATAGTCTGAGTCAGCTAGCTATATATATGTACATATCAGCATATATCCTATATGGAGGAAAGAGAGTATGCAAAAAAAAACCGAGCCAGCTCTTCCTTAAGGGCATCTCCAATGGTTATAGCTAACAACTAACTATAAAACTTCCACATCATTTATATAGTACACACTAAAGCTAGCATTCTAAGAGCAGGTACAATAAGACTTAGTCAGCAGACTATAGCAAATATAATATCAACAAAATCTTACGTGGCAGAGAGAGAAAGGAAGAGAGAGAAGGAAGCTGACTACTAAATTACAGCTAGCTATAGCACGTAAAAATATGTATTTCACTCTCTTACACGTGGGGCCAAATAGTTATTGTAATAGTTACCTTATTGTATGAACTATTTTTTTGAAGATTATAGATGAAATAGATAAGTGTTATAGCCACTAGTTGGCTATACTATTGTGCTTACTCTAAAGAACTATCTATAAAGATAGATATTTGATGCTTACATGCACACACAGAATTTATAGAGGCTGCCTCGTTTGGCGTTATAGACTAGTGCTTAAGGAAGAGCTGACTCAATTTTTTTGCATACTCTTTTTCCTCCACATAGGATATATGCTGATGTGTACATGCATATAGCTAGCTGACTCAGACCATTGGAGATGCCCTAAGCACTAGTCTATAACGCAAAACGAGACAGCATCTATAAATGATAGTCCTTTTCTGTGTGTGCATGTAAACATCAAATAGCTATCTTTATAGATAATTCTTTAGAATGCTAGCTTTTAGTGTGCACTATATAAATGATGTGAAAGTCTTTTAGCTAGTTGCTAGTTAGAATCATTAGAGAGGGTTCATTCACGTAGAGAGAAGTGTGCACTATATAAATGATGTGAAAGTCTTTTAGCTAGTTGCTAGTTAGAATCATTAGAGAGGGTTCATTCACGTAGAGAGAGAGAGCTAAACAACATTTTTTTATTTTTTTGAGCCAGAGCCAGAACAAGTAAATAACATGGACGAAACAACAACAACAAAGGAAAGAAACGACTGCAATGTATTTTACGCACGACGCGAAACAAGCACTAACTCTGCACAGAGATGGATGGTGGCATATATATCATAAACGGACGCATGATTCACACTAGTAAGAGCAAGTTCAATAATAAAGTTAAGTGTTTGACTATAAGTTAAATTATAAGAGCCAAGTTATACAATAATTTGTCTTCTATTTGTCTACAAAAGGTTTTTTATTATTATGTGGTACCATGTCTCACATTCTCTTTATTATTCCTCCTCACATACATTTATTATCTTAGCCCACCACTGCATAGGCTCCCGTGTCCAGCTTGTTTCTTGCATGAGAGCCAAGCTCTCATCTCTCTCCTCTCTTCTCTCCTCCACATCAGCAAAAATGCTGACTAGCTTGGCTATAAGACCATTAGAGTAAGTACAATAGTATAGCCAACTAGTGGCTATAACACTTGTCCATTTCATCTATAGCCTTCAAAAAAATAGTTCATACAATAAGGTAGCTATTACAATAACTATTTGGCCCTACGTGTAAGAGAGTGAAATGCATATTTTTACGTGCTATAGCTAGCTGTAATTTAGTAGCCAGTTTCTTTCTCTCTCTCTTCCTTTCTCTCTCTACCATGTAAAATTTGGTTGATATTATATTTACTATAGTCTGTTGATTAAGTCTTATTGTACTTGCTCTTATTGTACTTGCTCTAATGATTTTCAAGAAAGAAATTGCCTGCATGGTACGTACGTCTCGATCGTCCAGAGATCTTGTTGGCTCTTGGCCTTCTCCGATCTCGAGAGGATGAGCGCGCGGTGCAGGGGGTGCAACAGCTAGCTAGCCACTGCCAGTGATCCATCCTAAAGACAGAGAGAGAGAGAGAGAGAGAGAGAGAGAGGAGGAAACAAGCTAAGAGGACTCAGATCGATCTGCTATTGTCCGGAGCTTTCGGGATATGTTCACAGATGGATCCATCCGTAGGGCTGCATTCCATTGCACCGAGCATTCGCGGTTCAATTTAACTTCAGCTTTTAGTTTCTTTGTATTATCTTTTTAATTATTTTAGGTTTTTGTTTTTTTATTGTTTATGATGAGATAACATGTGTTTATGCACGGAGCATGATGAGATAACTTCACAGATGGATATTTTTAAATTTAATTATGTTAAAAATCTAACAGCAGCTACAATGCTAAAAAACTTTAAACAGTAAAAAAAAAGATAAAAACTCATAATAAAAGCTGAAATGACCACTACTAACTCTCATGCACCATAGCTCCGTCGCGTCCAAGATGTTGAGGAAACTACTTCAATGCTATCTTTACGTGAATTTGAAGTAGGTCATACTTGTTTTTTTTTCACCTTAAAATTGTATTAGTCAGAACTCAAACTCGATTACAACCTTTTTGGCTAAGATATTATATTAAAATGTATCAATCCAGCATATCCAAAAACTTAGATATACGAGCAATTAAGTACGGTGATAAAATGATGTAATATGCATGCAATTAAGTAAGAAGAGGAAATGTAAACCAATTTACCTGTCAACCTGTGAATATCTCCTTTTGGACAAACAATATCCAATTTAGCAGATGGCACAAGTCCCGAGAGGGGGACAGGGCTAGCTATAAGAATACCTTTAATAATATTATCTTAACTGTCTCTTGGCTATATCAAACAAGTAAAATTCTATGAACAAGAGAGAGATGAGAAGAGATAATGTACTATTTTTTATACAAGAAATGACTTGAACTTACAAATCAATATAAATAGTGAGAGAGTGTGAAACAGAAAGTTATGGTAAAAATAGTATAAAATGGTTTGGTGAATGATTTACTATTGAATAGATTGTTTTTAGACAATATAAAAATTTTAGTGACAATTTAAAAAGGCAGAAAATGCCCTAAAGGGCCTAAGAGGGGCCGGCCGGCGTACTGGATACGCTCGTACGTACATCAGTGCAAGTACGCACGCAAAGAAAGGATGGAATTAAGGAAGAAACAAATTAAGGATCGAATCATGAGAACGAACAAACGAACGAACTCGTCGATCATCCAAGGGAGATTTACTACCTGTGTATATAGCTGCTATATCCCGATGCATCCGAAAGTAGGGAAGAAAACGAAGCGGATATGATTAAATAGTCTCATATATATAAATATGAATCTATATTTTTAAAATGAATATAAATATGAATTTGAATATTCTCAAATACGAATATGAATCGAATATCGTAATAGACACGGATTTGAATTGAATATGTATTTGATTTGGTCGAATATGAATATCCTCCTATAACTTTTATGACAAATCTAGGTAGAACAAATTCCTAACAATTTTGTCAGTTTTTCACCCGTTTTTTTTAACTGTTTATCAGAACGGTTATCGGTTTCAAACCGCTCAAATTCAAATTTCAAATCACAAAATTCTTCCAGATTTTTCCCCGGATTTCCGATAACTGATCAGTTACCGTTAGGCATGGGAAACGGATCGAATACAAATCGAATAGTCTCGAATACGAATAAAAATATTCTTGTACGAATTTTGCTTATTTTTTAAATACGAATATCAGATAAAATAGATCATTTGTTACCGTTTTTCACCCCTTAATTTCTGGAGGCCATGCCATGCATGACAGGAACAAGGCCGATAATATAATTGGCCTACTAGCTAGGTGGACATATATGTGGATGGATATATGCATCGGGACAAGGCTATCCACGCCCTACACGTACGTACGTACTGCAGCTGCAGGATCTAGCAAGCTCATCATGTAAATAAAGCACCGTGTACAGCGAGATCATACATGCATGGTCCCTTGTCTCTTTTTAATTTGACCTTTCCTCTTTAAATGATCTGGACTTCAACTAGTGCATATCCGCATGCACATGTGTTTGGCCCCCCTTGGCTGGATCCTTGCTACACTAGACTAGCGTAGAAATATTAATATGATATGTCAAAGCCGAAGTCATATTCACATAAAAACAGTTCCATGCTCACAGAAATCTGGTTAACCGAACTAGCAAGGTACACTGTTACTGCTAGTATATATATCTAATCTCACGAGTAGATTTAGGCCCCGCTTGTTTAGGCTTATTTTTTTTTATTATTTCTAAATTTTGTCTTTTTCTGACTTTTCAGATTTATTTTGAGCTTTTTTGCTGGTTCTTTTTTCCTGTGTTCGTTTGCGTTATACGTGATAGGCTAACCCTTTTTTCTTTTTATTTTTTTAGAATTTAATTATGTTAAATAAGTCACCATCAGCTACAGTATAATTTTAACCAGCTACAGCAAAATCTTAACCATAAGCCACAAAAAACAGTCTAACCAAACGCCACCTTAGAATTAGCCAACGGTCTCGGCTGGGCCAGTGCATACTTTGAACTACATCCTTTGTACTATATAGTTTTTCTAATTTTACGTAAATTATATAGTTTTTTATAGTGCTTTATATGTTTTTGTTCCTACGCTTCAGCCTGGGCCATCTGGAGTGTGCAGTGCATGCAGTAGCCACACAGGGGTAGGGACTGTTGAGGCGACAGTACGTCAGTTCGTATCTGCAAATCAAGATCGAGATTCCCCGGGAAGATCCGATCGATGATCCCCATGTGGATTCCGTATCCATCCATCTTGATCGAACGCATGCATGTGTGTGTGTACGTCAACGCCATGTTCCATCATTTGGCGTTGGAAAATTAATCTACCATACTCTACATACTAGATGATCATAGGTATATATATACGATGCGTTCCTCTTAATTTCATGCGTGACAATGCATCGCTCAGTACGCACACAAGAGGTCACCTGATCTCAGCTAGTAAATGCACGATCGATCTTATGCATGACTGATGAAACATACTTTCCCAGCTACATGAGGTGGTGATCAGTTGGGCTTAAAAGCTCATGGCTTATGACTGAAAACACTGTAACTGGCTGAAAAAAACACTATAACTGACAGATGCTTATTTAGCATAATTAAATTTAAAAAATTTAAAAATATAAAAAATATGTTAGCCCATTACGTATAATACAAACAAATACGGGGAAAAAAGAACCGGCAAAAAAACTCAACAAAAAACTAAAAGTTCAAAAAAAGACGAAATTTATGAATAGTGAAAAATAAGCTGGAAGCCAAAAACTTAAGCCCAACCGATCACTGCTTAAAAGCTTAATCAATATGTTGGAAAAGTGCACAGTTGAATAGTAATAACCTCCTGTTAAGCAATCAGATAGGCTTGATGTGCCATAATTCAGTACTAGCTACCTTCAACAGAGCCAAATGAAAAGGCTACATGCATATATGGGGCTCCATCACCGTCAGGAGATCGATAGTGCGTACTCATACATCAACTTCCCTCTGTTAATTAAATTTACCTCACTTCAAAGAGTTAACAGTTACCCGATCGATTTTACTTACACGTGTATATTCCACTAGAGGCAACTTTTGCGTGTAGTAATGCACTCGAAAGCAAGGTTGCATCAACGTAAGTAGGTACAGCTGAATTCAATATATTACGTGATTGATACAGCTAAACTCAATATATTTTTTACTATAATTTTTCTATTGACCTTATCTTGAAAATGCACATCATTTAAAAGCTAGTTACTGTAGGTCATATAAGCATAAACCAACTTTAAACCTGAAAGAACCCAGTAGTCCTTTGTGAAGCGACTCATCTATCCAAATGATTTTAGCTTCTGGTTTTTTAGTTTCTAACTTCTGACTTCTTAATTTGGCTTTTTTTAGCATTTTGGCTTGTTTTAGGCTTTTTTTTTGCTTTTTTCTTATTTAATTACATTGTTCGTGATGATATAGTTGTGTTTTTTTTTCAAATTTAATTACGCAGAAAAAGTTAGCAACAATTACAGTGTATTTTTAACTAATACAATATAAAATATCAAAAGTCTATACTTAGGCCCCGTTTGGCACAGCTCAGCTTCACTAGTGAAGCTGTTTTTTTTTGTTTCAGCTTCACGAGCAGTTTCACCGATGAAGCTAAATTTGTTTTGAAAAACTATTTGGCAAAACAGCTTCATGCATGGCTGAGAGAGGGCAATTGTCCAAGATACCCCTGTCTATCTGACTTGTTCTAACATTTGGAGTTGTATGTTTGTATATGGTCATATGAATTAAAAAAATAATATATTTGAATGAGTATGAATTAAAAAATTAAAATAATAAAATAATAAAAAATTAAAATCATTAGGAAGCAATATTAGTGCCTTGTTTATGTTTCGTAGTCAAATCATTAGGAGCAGTGAAATTTTGGTGAACGGGAGAGGTGAACGGGATGGACTAGTGGCAAATGCGTGTAATTTTGGTGAATCGAGGGCAAAGGGTTCCTAGGATCATGGGGCTCGAGGGAGAGAGCTGTGAAAAGCTACTTTTTTCAGCTTCGCCTCTCCCTATTCCTTTGTGAGAGCAGAAAAAAGGAGCTTTACCCATGAAGCTGTTTGCAAAAAAAGTGTTTAGAAAAAAAACAGTTCACAACAGCTCATAAAATTGTTGGTGAAACTGTGCCAGGGGCTTTATAAGTTCTTTGAAAAAGTACCTAAAACGTATGGACTTTCATCATGCACACAAAGCTGTTGCTATAGTCATGACAGTGACAAAGGTCTCATCGGTCGTTGAGCCTGTACTACAGCTCGGATGCTTGTTCACATTGTACCTGATTTCTTGAGCGTGAAGACGAGGGAGTTGTTTCTAAAGAATAAGGTTGTGTTAATTTCGGTTTAAGTTTCTTATTTTTAATTTATTTTTTTATTATTTCTAAATTTTATATATTTTTTGTATTTTCGGTTTTTAAAGATTTTTTGTAGGTTCTTTTTTTTGTATTCGTTTATATTGTTCGTGATGAGCTAACATATTTTTCAATTTTTAAAATTTTTTAAATTTATATCAAATAAGTCACTATCAGCTGCAGTATAATTTTAATGAACTACAGTGCAGCGGCCCTAACTTGATAGGAAGATGGGCCTGATACGGACGCAGGATGCTTACCCATGAAATCAGAAGCGCACTTGATAGTAGGGCTGGATATCGAGCTGGCTCGGCTCGGCTCGGTCTGGCTCGGTAGGATAACGAGCTGGCTCGTTATAACTAACGAGCTAAAAAGCCAGCTCGGCTCGGCTCGACAAAAAGCTCGAGTTAGCTCGTTTGGCTCGTGAGCCAGGGCCAAAAAATATCTCCATCATATATTCATCCATGGAAGTTTGGCTCGTTTGGCTCGTTAGGCTCGTTTGGCTCGTTTGGGTACAATAGAGTACAAATTAACACATGCATGGCTCGTTTGGGTACAATAGAGTACAAATTTACACATTAACACATGCAATAGAGTACAAATTAGGTCCATGGAAGCAGCATATGCATATCTAAATTCCTGGAAGCATGGCTCGTTTGGCTCGTGAGCGGCTCGCGAGCTGGCTCGAGTTGGCTCGTTATAGCTAACGAGCTAAAATCTTGGCTCGGCTCGGCTCGTTATCCTAACGAGCCGAGCCGAGCCGAGCCAGCCACGAGCCGAGCGAGCTAATGAGCTTCGAGTTTTTCGTCCAGCCCTACTTGATAGGCATACGATCTTGAAGACTACCCTTCAGCTCTCTCATATCCTGCGCCACCACTCTCCTGTTGGGTCATCTGTACAGTTAACCTTCCTGTTGTCCGTAGGATCCGAGATTTTTTTATGCCTTTAACTTCAACTTTTCCAGATCATACTCCAAAACATTCACTCCACTAGTTACTAAAAGCTAAAAAGATCATACTAACTCACCAAAAAATAACTCACACAAATGCGAAAGTAAAACGAAGTTCAACTCCTAGCAACCGGTCAACACCGCTATAGACCAACGATTGGACCGGCTAGCGGTCGGACCACCTATGAGCACCAATCTGACTGTTAGTAGGTGCGGTCTAACCGCTCTCCCCTATTCCAAAACAAAAAATAGCCCGAGCCAAAACCCAAAAAGGTGTAATCTCCAAAATAGGACGTAGATGCCTCTAGAAGTAAACTAGACCGTAGGGGCAAACTTGTAACTTCACTTACCTCCCTCTCCCCATCTATAAATTGAATCCCTTGTAATGGGAGAGGGATAGCTATTTATAACCTTAAATGCTTATATTGAATACACTTGGGCATTCATGTTCTTCTCCTTGAGTCCCTCGGCATCCTCGATAGTTTCCGCATCCGATCGGAGGTGCTTCTAAGTTTACCGAATGATCTCGTATCGACTAAAATTTTTATCTTATAGTTTATCTTCCGCTGCAAGATCTCTTAATGTGATCAATTTGGTTGGTCAACCTCTTTTGTGTAAACTTTGACTATGTAGGCCTATATTGAACCGTTAACTACTACATGCTACTCTATTTATTTTAATCGCATATAGATGTGATGCAACGATGTGAATATATATGCTAGCTATTGATTATGAGACTAGAACAATAAACACAAAGGGTTTGAAAATAAATTTCCGGGCCCAACACATATGTGTCACCCCTCCGGCCCTAGCCTCCACGAACCATCGGGTGGCTCACCACTTCAACATCATCGGCTACACTAATCTCCGGGTGGAGCATAGCGAGTTCGAGGCGCACGAGCTCGTGCTCACCATGCGATCGTCAGTCTTCCAAACAGAGTTCTTGCTAGTGATATGTCCTAGAGACAACATAGAGATAATTATATCACTTCTATGTTTATGATCTTTTGGATAATATATTATTTTGTCCCTTGAATAAATATCTTTTATATTGATCAATAAGTATGTGACTTGTTCGTGAAACTTTTTGTTCATGTTTTGATGTCATTTTAAATTATCTCTAATCTTATATTATTATATAGGATAATTATGATTTACAGATCAGTACATATATGGATTAATGATCATGTTTCTCAGATCATGGAATGAGGATATCAAATCAATAATATAGATACATATTAGAGAACATAGTATTAGATTGACCTACTATGAGACACTGCAGAAATTGTTATATTCTTAAGTGTGGATTGATCTACCATGAGACACTGTGGTAACAGTTATATTCTTAGGTATCATCAATTGGTCTCATATATAGTGTATGTATTATCCTTAAATCTAAGATCATCACAGTTTTCTATATGTGTAATAGTTTACTTAAGATTGTCAAATATTACTCCGTAACTTGATGATCATAAAGATAGCTTTTAGATTTACAATGAAATATGCGGATAACTGTAAGCGATCAAGATAGAATTTGCCCTTCCAATATAACAGGAGAGATCTCTAGGCCCCTTGATGTGGTTGGATTAAGAAAGTATATGGCCATGCCGAATATGATTGAGGAGTCAATCATAACTGAGTAATCCATTACAGATTCGAGTGAAGAATCGAGCTATCATAAGATAGCACACTTCTCATCTTCAGTTCAATTTGGCATTATGAGGCAAAGGGAACGATACATAAGCATTATATATGTTCATCCGATATGATCTTTATGTATATTTAGGAGTCGTTATGTCCTGCTAGGGACCGCTACCGACTTATGGATCGAGAAGGAGTTTTCGACCCATGGCAAAATATACATGAATCTATAGGGTCACACACGTAACGGGTCGAAACGATAAGGGTTCAGATGATAGATTCCAAGTAGGATATGATATCTACATATATTGGATCTGGTTAGAGATTCTCCGAGTGAGATATGATATCTACTCGTATTGGATAAAGATCCAGCTGAGACTTTCCGAATTGGATACGACATCTGATTGTATCAAATAAGAATCCGATTGGAGGCTATATGCAGGGTTGAGGAAGAGATTCCGAGACACACCCATTGAAAACCCTAGCTACCACTTCTCATAACCCTTGCCGTGTGCGCTGGTATTAGCACACCGACGCACAGCGTTCCTTCCTTGGACGTATGAAACTCGGTAGAGGTGCTGCTGCAACTGCGGCACTGATCAAAAAGATTACGAGGAGGATACGATTGGCTAGAAGATGATCAACTACTTCTACTACACTGGCGCACGTTTCATTGAACTGGCCGTTTCAACTCTACTTTCGCTGCGCTACGCGAATAATGGCCCTAATCAGAGTTGTACGTCAGACAACTCGGTGGTACTTCACCATGGCGACCTAGAGAGGGTGCGAGCGCATACTGAGAACGTCGACGTTGAAGCTCGCAGACGAACGCCATTGCTCACAACTCAACAGCTTTTTGCGTGTGCAGAGCAAGGGGCCGGCACAAGACGCCTCAACATAGGCGTTTGACTGCTGTTGGCTGGTTGGTAGTTCACGCATAGAAATCAAAGCTGAAAAGAAGAGGTTCATGGCTTGGATGCCGGCTTACTACTGCTCGTGGCCATAAGCGAACAATGACATGGCATGCATGTAGTATATCAGCCGCCAACACATGCAGCATCCATGCATGATGCAAGCAACCTTTTTTCCCTCTCGAAAATACAGAGTAAGCAAGCATGCATCAGCCAGTAAGATAGCTAACAATTTTCGTTGATAGCGCAAAATAAGTCTATAGCGATCCATTGCATACTTATTTAGGAGTAACTATTACCCTTTGTTTTCCTTGGGCCACCGTGCGCTAGTGCAGAAGAATCTGCAGGTCTGAGTCCTGAGTTCACTGCTCCTCTGCTTTCTGCGCCAGTTGTTCCTGTGAAAGGCAAACGAGATTTTGTTCAATTGTCAGACAGAACATAAGGAAAGCCTAAATGTCACCGTGTAGTATACCAGCTTAAACAATTGTCAATTGCTTTTCGGAGCAAGTTGAACCATAATCATCAGTGCTTTTGAGTAATGGAAGGTGTCACCTCTTTTTCTAAATGTACAGTGCAACACAAAAGAATTTCATGCAGGTATAGCTAGCTATGGTGTGTTCTCTTTTCTGTCCATTCGAAATGATATTTCAGGCTTAATTATATTGTTAATATAACCACAAGTTGTGACTTGTGACTACACAAGAAATGATAGAAAGGTGTAGCTTCCAAAACAAAACAATACTTCATAAATGGCACAACAAATTGTAGGTTGTAGCGGGAGAAAAGAGTAGAACTTTTTAGTACCTCATTTACAAAGAAGGCATGGAATCCGTAAGGAACACGGTTTGGTCGCTCAACAACCGCTACCGGATCAGCAGACATTGTCTTTGCATCAATCACATTTATTTACTTCAGATTCCTGCATCCACCATACAAATGTCAAATTAAAGCTTAGTGACAACGTAGTTTACAAAATTGAGAGAAGAGATGAAGATGTTCGTATGTTGAGTTTTGACATAAAAAGCATTGCGTGTCACTAGAGCAACTAATAACATTTCAGGCTTGCTATGTGTTTAACACTTATAGCAATTAATCATGCACCGGCCACGAGCGAGGTAGGGAAGGAAAGGACTACCCTGTATTCTCGTCATGCACAAAGAATATCAAATAACCATCATCATCTTCTCCAGATACACCTGGCTGCTTAGGTACCAAAATTGCCTCTGAACCGAATCTACCAGGTCCCAGATCATATATGCCACTCACATTTCCTCCCACTTCAAGTTGTTTATTGCCACTCTCTGGTTCAGCATGTACATCAAATTTTCTGATGCCTAGTCACCTTTGCTATGCTGTCCAGCATCGTGCAGTAGACGTACTGCTGCTTTCTGCTTTCAACAAGGTAACAAATTAAAAACTAGGATAGCTTCATGAAGCATCTAAATACAAGCTCTCAGTGATGCTAAGTTGATAGTGCTTGACAGTTGATAATATGACCATCACAGAGGGGGGAAAATAATGCAACAGATAATAAGCATCTTGCACATGATATCCTACAAAGAACCATTACTTCTTGAAATTGAAACTTCCAATAGAAGTACCTGCCAGTATAACTATCATTAATTCGAGGAAAATCTACAGCAGACACAGACAGTTGCTTTTGTGAAGAAGTACCGGTTTTCATGTTGAATCTCATTTCATACCTACAAAATATAACATCAGGTCAAGAATTGCATTACTTGGAATTAAAATAAAGATTGAGATTGCAGGTATATACAGCTCATTCCCAAAATTCTCAAGCTTGTCACTTTGGTAACCGTTCACCTTGTCCAAATCTGGATTCTCGAGGCGGCAGGTAATTAGAATGGCTTCGACACCCTCTTCCCAAGCATTGGCTGTGACAAGATATTTTTAGTGATCAGTTCACTAAGAAGACTATCATGAAATGAAATGCTGATAATATCATTTCCTCACAGAGTTGATAACTGTTGAAATTAGATTGTGGCATTGTGCAACGCATGGAGCTGCATAGTCTAACAAAGTAACAAGAAATGGCTCGATCTTTGGTTTTCTTCATATTATTCATTCTCCAAAATTATCTTCCTTTTCCTTTTTCTCACTATTTTTTTCTTCTGTTTTTTCTGTTCTCATATTGCAAACAAAGCACTCCCTATTTAGATGCACCAAGAGTAAATGCTAATAATTCATCCTCATGAACAGGATGATATCAGTTCCATTTCTGCCCAGGTGCCAAACAGCTTTGCTAAGACGATAAAGAATTGCCCGAAAATCATATTCTTTTCCCTTTTTTCATTTTTGCAATACATTCATCTGTTACCTGGGTATATCATGAATTCATGAAAATTATATAAAAAGAATACATTCAGAGTTCAATAAGAAGGTTACAGATGAAATACCATTATGGAATATGAAGCAATTGGGTAGTTCAAAGTTCAAACCATATGATGTGTTTGTCATCCTTTTCATAGCGTGGGAGTATACCAAAGCGAGCTTTCTTTGTAGAATCAAACTTGTAGATAAACTCACCATTCCTCACCATTTCCTTTATACAAGAATGAAGAGCAACAGAAGTCAAATTATGAAGAGGTGTACGTACCTCTAGGACATCCTTCAACTGAATGTAAAAAAATGGCGTGGAAAAAACATATGGAAAGAAGGCATTTCGCATGCCAATCTTAAGAAAAACATGTACATGGATGTTCCCCTAGGATTCTCTAATGAGTGAACTACTAAAAAGGTGTGTTGGCTAAAAACTAAAAAGTTGTACAAGCTGAAACAGTTTCCCATGTTTTATTCAACAGGTTCTGGTTGGCAATGATGTTCTTCAGATGTGCTACAAACCATACTATGTTTATTTATTGGCACAATGACACAAGGGGCAACAATTAATCATTTAATTCTCTATGTTGATGACATAAATTGCTAAGAGTGTGCATAAACATCACACACCTTTGGTCGGAACAGCAAAGGGAGCTCCATGAAAATAGAATAATTCTCTGTGATGGCGAAGTCATGCATCATTACAGATTCTGGTATTGTTATTGGCACAGGATCAAGCATAACTCCGTCCTTGGTAATGACCCGGTATGTACAATAAGGAGGTTCATGTGAGTATCCAAATGTGAACATTTCATCTGAAAGAAGGTTAAATACAAATTTTAACATGATTGTCAGGGGAAAAATGAAAGCACAAAATAGTACTAGTCAGTGTAATTTACCTGTAAATGGGTCAACCTTTGGATGAGCAGTGAAAGAATGTTTCAACCTTTTGTCATAGTCCAACAATCCAAGAGTTTGCAAGTCTCCATCTTCAAGGACCTTAACAACATCTGAAAACTAACACAGAAACTCATGTTCCACAGTAGCACAATTATTGAGATGGATGTGGGATTTGTGGATGATAACAAGTTGCAACAATTATCACAATCTTTACGTGTAGTTTTCACAGATGTACGTTGAAAACAAATTCATGTAGCATGCACAATTTGCCATGAGAAAATATCAGCATTCCTATGGTAGACGATATGTGACAATAATCCCCCACAACGTACAGTGATTGGTGTCTTACACTACATATGAAATGATACTTGTGCAATAATTACTCAGGATTAGCTGAGTAATTATTGCATTATGAGTTTACCATGATGATATATGAGTGCAGTATTAGCTGAAAAAGATAGGTAACAGATAAACAAATTGCTGCTACAATCAAATGGTCATGAAAGATATGTAGACATACGTCATTCAGTGACATATAAATGCCCTGTATAAGTGACAGACACTGCATAAGATAAAGAGGTACCCGTCCCAAATCCATAAGTAAAATCCAAGACTTTAAGTTTTTTCCAAAGTTGTTGCATTTGGACCATAAACAATCCGAAAAACCCCTTCAGATCTCCGATCTGTAAATATCAAGGGAAAAAATCACACGCATGTACAGCTGATTTTGTAGATGGCAATCACTAAACCCACAGGGGATGGGGAGAGTTAGGGGTTTTGAATTAGTAGGATCAATGTTAGCCTTAAATTGTCAGATGGTACGTTGTAAAGATGATTCATGAGATTATCATTTATTGATGCCATCAGCCAGAATAAACTAGCGTCCAAAGTCCAAACATGCCATCAGTGCAGCAGCAAAGAAACTAAGATGACATCACAAGAGAGGTCTCTACGGAGATATGGCAAGTTGACAACTGACAAGCAGACGAAATTAATAACAATAATTCAACATATCGTAACCCTAGGTGAGAGCACAGGCAGATTTGCAAGCACCAAAAGTATACTAAAGAAAATTATGTTGGGCATCTGATTATTTATGTCATCGAGAACTAAGCTGCTTAAAAACAAATATTTTCCAAGCACAAATGGTGGATCAAGTCAAACATATGCATAGTATGTATCAGAATCTTATGAACCAAGTAGAAAAGTTACACTCACCAATAAAATAAACAGAACACACAAACGCCCAAAACACGTTGTATAGTGTCGTCTTCCCCGAGTCCGGTCGTGCACCGCCAAACCCCAACACTCCAGTGCCATCCTCCCTTTTTGTATCGCTTCACACCGCATTCTAGGCCCTCCTCTACGTTTCCCCTTGATTAATTTGGGTTCCCTCATCTGTAGTTCGGCAGCAACCTCTTCTTTCTCATGCACGGCCGAAACCGCTGCCATTGCCACCATTCTACACACGGTGAGCTCCCGCTTGATTCCTTCCTCCTGAAGCTTCCTTTTATCTCCTCCTAACTTTCCCCGTCATCAATTTAGGCCGCCTTCTCTTAGGTCGTCGCTACCACGACGAGCTCACCGCCCCGCCCCAGGCCTCCGCCTCCGCTGTTCGCACCATTGAGTTCCCCTCTACTCGTAGATGCTCGTGCTCACCTCCCTTACTTGCCCCCTCTGTTCGCACCATTGAGTTCCCCTCTACTCGTAGATGCTCGTGCTCACCTCCCTTACTTGCCCCCTCCCCCTCTAGAGTCATCGCCATGACAGTAGTGCCTCCTTAGTTGTCGTGATATCATCGGTACCCGATTTGAGAGTTTATAACGAATCTTTTACATTACTAGTATTAACAACCATCGTGCTATGATTACATTCTTAGAATGGGGAGTATCCTCCGAGGTCTCAAGATTCATACAGTGTATCAGGTAAACCTTCCCTTACGGGTAATGCTCCTCCGAACATAGAGTCTGCACCATGTCCGCACTAACCCAGGAATCACCTATAATGTACCACCTGCGGTGAAGTTGCTACCCCTAGTAACTTATTATGCTAAGACCTTTTCATAAAGTCACGTATGGTTTCACAGTTGTACTTGGGTCTATGGCACAATATGAATTAGTCCTTACTGATCTGGACGAGACATCCACAAACCACAGTCTCATGCTCAATGCACCGGTCTTCACAACCACTCGCCCAAGTCTAAGACATGTTTGCTATTTTATTTGCTAACCAAAATAACAGAGATAACTCCTCTGGACCAATTTTTGTGTATCTCTCATTTTTAAATATTGATCCATTTCCATCTTAGTATATCTAGTACTGTTATGAACATGGCTTAGTATCAATTACTATGCTTAATCACTAAGTTTCACATTTTATTATCGGTGGGGTAATATTGCTATGGTAACAACAGTAAAGGTAACAACTAGGTATAATTATTGTCTTTACCAATATAGTGATTTTTACCAAAATAATGCGCATGCATAATAGTATTGAACACAATATACATAACATTGAAATATGGGATCAACATGATTAAAGGGGTGTCTTACTCGGCCTCATTGACGAAGTTCTCTAGAACATCGATATCTAATCATCAAATATCACAAATAATAGTAAAATAAATTCAAATAGAGACCATGATTTTAGAAAATTTTAGAGATAACTGTCCAAAAAGTGAGACATGCTAGGGCAATCAAAATAAATAAGTGTGCCACATATGAGAACCTAACATGGCACAAGAAAGGCGAAAAATGTTGAAGGGAAGTCGAGTGACAGGTTGCTCCATGTAGCTTGGTCGGTCTAAATGAGACGTGGTCCGGTGAAACTAGAATGGGAGAGACTTGCCGATGTGTGGCAAGCTAGTGGTGCACCTACACGCTGCAAGTATGGCGATTACTTGCGCTGGTAGATGAAGACCAGGTCAAGAAAGGGTATTTTAGTAAGTTGAGTACCAAAATACCAGAAACTACATTAGAAGAAAAATGCGATGCTTGAGAGAGCAGTTTAGATCATGGAGAAGCTGAGAAAATCAAGTTAAATCAAATCTAAGGACTTAGCGCATTTGAGCTTATGTGTTTTGAAAAGTTTGCATAAGTGTAGTGTGTGAGTAAAACCCATGTTGTGTAGGGGTATTGGGTTTTCCCCATATGTACTAAGTGGATAGTATCCACTAGGGTAAGATAGATGTTGATTGCATATCTATTTAATGAGTTGGGATGAAAACTTGGTAGTTAATCATCCAAACATCCTAACTTTACTCATTGAAGCCAAGTGTTCTAGGGTCAGAGCTTGAGAATTGTGAGTGCCATGGTTTGCTCTTTTGTTCTCTAGGTGGAGTAGCTGTAAAACCTTCACACTCAAGTAGCAATATATCAACTTTATTCATCTCTCATGGATCAATTTTGTTTTGGTTGATTTGCTCTTGATGTGGTTGGTTTTGACCTCTCTCCTTCTTGATCTAAGGATGTGTAAGTTATGGAGATGCCCTATAGAAATAAATCCACATCTATCTAGGTATCAAGTTTGGCAATTTATTAAAATTGTCCGATTTTTATTTGATTTGGGCTCTCCAAGTGATTTCTTGATCCAGCTGTTTTTGGCTCGATTCATTGGGTGTTCTAACTTGCTGTGACATGTAAAAATACATTTAAAGTCATCTTGGTCATTACTCATCCACGAGCAAGTCATATTCATTGCTTTTGGTTTTAATCTGTTTTGGTGCACCATTCCTTTAAATGGAAAAAGGTCAAAATTTTGATAACTATTTTCTTGATCATTGATTTAAATAGGTTCCTGATATCCTAGAGTAGGTGCATACTATATTTCAAGTCATTTGAATCTACGGATAAAAAATTACATAGATTCTTCATTTTGAAATAGTATTGATTTCACTATTCAGTGGGCATAATTCACTATAGTGGTACTATCGTGGTTATTGTTCATTCATCGGTTTTTAGTTTCTTGATTTGCTGGTTATTATGTTGGTTTTCATCCTTAATCTTCATAGTTTTATAGTTATTAAAGTGAAGGATTGATGAATACTTAGAGGTAAGTTTTGAGACACTATTCACTCATCTCTGTTGCCATACTTGTCTCACAGTAGAGATCATTGAGTTTCTAATCCGAATTCGTACAGTGTCCAACAACATGTTCAAGATTGTATTATCTCATGCCAAACGTGATATGACCAGTGCTAGGACCGGACGCGGACTGCACTAGACGTGGTGTCAACTCGTCGCAACTTACTCTGATTTGATTTTCATCTCCGTGTAGGACTCATCTTCCTCGCCTCATATATGTATCTCGTAGTCATATGTTTTGGATGACATAACGTCTTATACTTGTAATTTTTTCTCATATAATAAATTGTGTTTCATGTATCCGAGATTTTTCACAAGAATTTTATTTTTTTTATATAAGAATTTTTTTACGGAAAATTTCGTGTCTACCTGTCTCAGTTAAGATATTACGAGGAGAATTCAGAAGGCAACAACGAAAAGAACACTTAGCTAGAAGGATAGCAATTAAGGTACAACGAGCTTTAACTATCGCTACAGAGTCGGAAGTTTCAGAGACAAAAAGAAACCAATCCAACCCCTGACGCAGTAGCTATCTTAGCTAGTCCTTGGTCTTGAGGTTACCCCTGACGCAGGTGGTGACCAGGCTCTTCAATCCCTTCTTCTTCTTCGTCGTCTTCTCCTCCTCCTCCTCCTTGCGCCCCTGCTGCGCCTCCTTGTCCTCGCTGCTGCTCCTGCTCGGGCTCCTACTCATCTCCCATGTCATCTGGATGCCCTCCTCCATCTGCCTAGATGATATGTGTATCAATCACGAGTACTACTAGCTAATCGATCTTAATTTATTTGTCACAGCTTGATTGTTCTCCTGCATGCAATAAATACGCACTAGCTAAACAAATGGAAAGGATGGAGTTGCAGGCATGTACGCGCCTTGAGGACTCGGCTCTCGAGGAGGGCGATGCGGTCGACGAGGCTGCCCTTGGCCTGTGCCTCCTGCAGCGCCTCCTTCGCTGACCGGCAGCTCCCCCGCGAGCGCGTAGGCGTGCTCGCCGCCGACGAGCTCAAGGGCGAGGTGGACCGGGTGCTGCAGCCGTTGCGCATCTCCTCCAGGTAGCCCACCACAACGTCCAGCCGGTCCACACGCGCCATCATGCTCGGCTGCGAGGAAGCCTGGCCTTCTCTGTCGTCGTACGTATAGAGAGGACGAAGCTGGGAGTCGCTTAATTGTATCGTATCTCGCTCTATCTACCTAGTGCGCCAATCAACGCGCGATTACGTACACTGTGGTGACGATCGATCTCCGAGTTGCTCATGCTCAGGTATAAATCGGTGGCCCGCGCGATGGAGACGATGAGTCACGCACGTACGTGTCGCATGGCGCCTACGTGGCAGGGTGCGTAGGCGCTACGCGTGGCGGGCAACCGTGCTGCACGCGTCTCGCATCAATCGCTTCCATTCCATGGCGGTGGCGCGAATGGAACCAAAACACTCTTGAACCAGATGAATGTTACCAGGATATATCAAACCATAGCAGCAGAGGAGAGGATGCCCCCACCTTCAGACATACTAGCATATTGGTATGTCTATTCTCTACGGCTTCTAAAAACGGTTTTTTTATTTTTATTATATTACCTAACTTTTAAACAGAATATTTTTTTAAGATGGGATCTACAAGTTAAGTTAATTGTAATACACATTAAAAACCTAATATCTATATCAATCAAAAATTACAAATGAGTATCTCTTCGTAATCTGTATCGTAAATAGCTAAAATTCAAAAATTTCAATCAAAAACCATAAACCGTATCAAATAGGCCCTATATATTAATATCCTCCCTGCCCTGTGTGCACGGTCACAGCCAAGAGGCATAGCTCTATCATTCTACCACTACGATCGAGCAACAGCACCATACCAGATTGGAAAGCAAAGCTGCTCAATGGGTAGATGTTTCGATTTATTTTGCTGCATACATATATAGGACAGGGGCACAGTCACACATATATACGAAACCCACATCAGGGAGAGAGTTTGCCGATTCATACAGATACGCAGAGAGAGCTGGATCTTCGCCTAGCAGCTAGCTAGAATAGAGTAGAAGGAAGCAATTGCGGTAAGCCAGGGAACAATGCTTGTAAAACTATTTACAGTCATGTCAGAAGGTGAACAGGTCCAATTCAGCTTGCATTGCTCATCATGTTCTGCAGCTTCACACAGCGTCCTGATCGTCGTCGTCGCTCTCACTTGCGCGAGCGTCATGCTCCGCCCACAGCTGCTGGGTCCCACCAGTGGGGGCTGACACCTTACACCTGCCTCACAGCCAAAGACGAGGAACGATTTCAGTGGATTGCAAACGGGCATAAAGGTTTAGCGCACACTCGCCATGAATATGATGATTTGTACATTCAGCAGCACGGTTCCTAGCCAGTTTTGACTTTTAATGCGATCATTTTTACTGCTCCAATATCACAGTAAGCTCACAAAATCCTGCTGTTTTGCAAATATCAAACAGACTTTCATATACTTGGCAACAAAATAGGTAGCGTATCTTTCAGTTGTCATATTGTTCTTTTGATTTTGAGGGGGAGAAAAGAACTGAAACTGTATTAGTTTCTGAGATGATGTTACCAGCTGGAGTAGTTTCTACGTATTTAACAGGCTAAAACTATCATTGCAGCAGTACCATGTTCAGTTTGGACCAACCACGCACCAATCATGTGAACTTTTAAAGAGGCTTAAAATTTAACCTCACAAATTCAAGGATTCTCCTCATTTTAGCCATCGAAATGACCGTAGTGCCCTTGAATCAAAGGAGAGAAATGAGGAGAATCTAATCAAAAGATTTTGATTAAATTTCCAAAGCGTCAAATTAGTTAAAACAAAGGCAAAATCAAATATCGAAATTTTTACTGCATGTGACGAAAGAGGTTAAGCAAATGATGCTACGCTAAAAGAGGTTGGATGACTGTAGACTAGTGATTTTATTTTGGACAGAACAAACAAAATCAAAGCCGGGAACTTTTTACTGCAGTGCAGAAACAGAGGCACAGTAACCAGATGTTGAAAGGAAGGATGAGTGACTGACCGACCTCTCCAGGATGAATTTCCCTTCTTTGTACCTCTGGCCCTTGTCAAACGCAGCCAGCTAGGATTAGCAAGGCAGATGCATCATACAACAACTCCCAGGATGGAGAAAGACGAGCCAGAGAAAACAAGGAATTAATGAAGATGTTACATATTTCCAGCCGAGGATGGATCCGCAGCCGACGCAGAAGATGTCGCAGACGGTGTGCAGGCCTGTGGTCATCATCCGGTCATCGCTCTCCCCAGCATTCACGTTGACACTGCCGTCGATCGGTAAATCGCGTATTCATCACCGACGCCGCAAACAAAAGGCAAATAAACAAAAAAGATGAATACAGATTTTTCCTGCCTAGCATCCCATACAAGATTCAGCAAGATGAAAGGGAGGGAGGGAGGGAGGGAAGAATAAGCGAGGATGAAGGAAGCACTTACACCTTATGGAAGAGGTAGGCCTTGCCGTGCTTGCAGCGGAAAGACTTGCCGAGAGGAGGAGGAGGAACAAGGTTACATAGGGAGATGGAAAGAAAGAAAGAAAGAAAGAGAAAGAGGAGTGTTCACTCCGGATTTATGGAGGAGGAGGAGGAGGAGGAGGAGACCTTGGAGACGATGTCGGTGGCGTAGGCGAGGTGGGCGTTGCAGTGCTTGCAGCAGTAGATGCGGCCGGTGGCCGCCAGGCTCATCAGAAAGAGCCGCCCCATGGTCTTTTTGTCCTCCTCGCTTGGCCGCCGCCCCTCCCGATCGATGAAGAGAGGTCAATTTCTAGCTAGTGTTGTGCTGGACTGGGGACCGGATCGGCGATCGATCGCCTCACACCGGACCGGAGCTGGAGATGACAAGTCGGGAGGGAAGGGAAGAGATGGGATGGGGAAAAGTGAAGGGGACATCACAAGCTAGGGGAAAAGTAAACGGAAAGCAGCTTGACCTTGCATTCCATGGACACGCACACACTCTCCTAGCCGCCGCCTCCTCCTCCTCCTCCTCCTACCCTTGGTTTGGCCTGCCATTGGGCTCGGCCCAGTTCATGCTACTCCACAGTGGTTCGCTCGCCACTCTGCTCCAACCATGACCTTGAAGCTCCCTCCATACAATTCATTCCTCTCTTGTGGATTCGGTCCAAATTGACGGCGCATGGCATGGCATGCTTGCTCGCTTGTGAATTGGGTTGGGCCACCAGAACGTGTGCTGCATGATGTGCTGTGCGTCAACTCCTCTCCAAACAAAAAAGTGACACTCGCTGCTCTTGCTCAGCTTTGTTCTGGACTCCAGGAAAGTATGTACGGAATTGCAGTCAGTCCTACCCATGTTATTCAATATCTTCAGTGCACAGCCCTTCTAGCTTAGCTTCACCTCACTGATAGATCTGCTAAATCACACCCTTCTGTTGTCAAGTTCAGCTACAGTGCTCCAATCCCACTGACTGTTTTCCTCAAAGATCACTTCTCTGCTAACAGTCACTTTACCAGTGTTTGGATCATAGCATGTGTACCCTTTAGTCCCCATTTCATACCCAATGAAGATCATGGGCTTACTCCTGTCTTCCAGTTTCTTAAGATGTGATCCAAAAGTCTTCACATGTGCAATGCATCCAAAAATTTTCATATGCATGACATCCGGTCTTCTCTCAATCCAAGCTTCATATGGTGTTGTTGTGTTTACTGACCAAAAAGTAAAGTAGTAGAGTAGTAGAGATGATGGATGAACAATGCTTGCCCCTTCCCTATCTCCAGGGTCTGTATATATATTTCCATGAAGTGTATTTTACAATCCTATCTTTACACTCATGTGCCCTCCATAGGGGTA
This sequence comes from Dendrocalamus sinicus, assembly GCA_036346575.1. NCBI lineage: Eukaryota > Viridiplantae > Streptophyta > Magnoliopsida > Poales > Poaceae > Dendrocalamus > Dendrocalamus sinicus. The sequence continues at coordinate 205,636 of CM070674.1, forward strand.
TCTATGTCATTACACATCCTATTTTGGGCTTTACAACCTTTTAGCAGGCTGGATGGGCTTAGGTGGGGGCCACCCCTACAACAAGAACCTCTCATGGTGAAGGGCTTCACGGGCTGAAGCCATGTCGCCGAGCCATTTGGCCCCCTCTGTCCTTGCGATCTATGATCTTCTGTGTTGTTGGGCGAGATGATTTTGTCGGTGTAGTCCAATCACATGTCGGGGGCATGGAGTTGAAGTGCGGACCGGTGGTCCGTGGCCCAATAATGGTGTTTAATGGCGCCAAGACTCGTGCCGCCGTTGGGGCGCAACGGGAGCTACGCCGTGCGCTGGCGCGAGTGGGACACACGGCAGCACCGGATTGGCACGCCGTGGGATGTCAGGCGGCTGCACAACGGTGTCGTGCATTCCTTCCCGAGGTTGTGGGACACGTGGCAACACCGGATTGGTAAGCCGCGGTCGTGCGTTCCTTCCTGAGTTGTGGGACAGTGTGTGCGCGCCACTGGGCGGTCGTACGGCTTCGGCTTCCACCGGTTGCGCTTCCCAATTGTAAAGGCGAGGAGGCTTTATAAGCCCTACGGTTGCCGTGCCATTGCCCCCCACGCTCACTGACTGCCACTAGACTACTTTGCTCCTCCCTTGCGCCCTACTGCTGCATCGCCATTGTTGCCACCGTTTGCCACCGTAGCCGTACGCCTCACCGTGCGTTTTAAGACGACAATCGTTCGCTGCGAAGACCACTCCCGCTGGCCCAGCGGTGGTGCCTTCTCCATCCATGGCGCGTTGTCCCACCAGAGCGGCTCATCGACGACAGAAATGGAGTACGCGCTGGTGGGGCGCGACCCGTCGCTCACCAACAAACGCTGGAGCGCGGAGAAGAAGCTGAACGGCGTCTGCTCCAATGTACTGGGGCATAGCCTCGTGATAGAGGAGACCATCCGGTCTCTTCTGCGCGAGGGGAAGTTGTCCGACCGCAGCGCGGTCCGACTGCCCCCTAGCGACAAGGTGGAGCCCCACCTAGCAGAGTCAGAGGCGGTCGTCTTCGTTGCCTACCTCGAAGCCGGACTCCGGATCCCGTCGGCGATGTTCTCCGGACATACAGGCTGGAGTTGGCGCAGTGACTCCAAACGCAATAGCGTGTTTGGTTGTGTATAGTGGGCATCACGGATAGAGGGGGCATGGCCCAGCGCCTCCCTGTTCTCCTTCCTCCACGACGCTCGGTGCCGGCCAAAGAAGCTCAAAGGAGGAGAATTCTCGAACTTCGGCAGATCAACTTCGTGCTGCAGTCACCGTGCATGAAGATCTTCCCCGCGAACTCGATGCGGGCCAAGTGGGAGTCGAAATGGATGCGTCGGTGGTTCTATCACCGCGTGGCGAGCGGCTCCCACCTTCGATGGATGTGTCGGCCCATGGAGTTCATCACGTCGCCTTTGGGGCCTCTTGACCGCGACGATGAGCACTAGGCACGGAGGTTTGTGGGGATCACGCTTCGCTTCAACATGCGGGATCTTGCGGAGGAGTACCTCATGTACGGCGTGGCTCCGCTTGCCCAACAGTGGCACATCCAGCCCGAGTCCGTCCGCCTTGACGGGGTTCGCTTGTCGGTATCTTCGCTCCCGAAGCCGTTGAAACCTCGTAAGTCCTTCAGGCGTGTAGTGTGCACAATGCAATTGTCGTACTTTGTTGTAACCTTGACTTGTCCCCTTCTTTTTTTTGTGATAGAATTCCTCCTTGAGGACGCGAAATGTGCAGCGGTTGTGTTCCTTGGACTAAAATGGACTTGGCCGAATGAATTTGCGTTCGTTAAGCCTTCGTCGTGCGAATTGCCGTTCGGTCGTGCGACTGACTGTTCGGTTGTGCGAACCACGACCCACTGCCTGACTTCTGAAAACCATGTGCGAAATGCAATTTGGCTAAGTGAACCCTGCTCCACGGCATATGCTAAAGAAACCGCATGCGAAATGTGATTCAGTCGGGTCCAAACCGGCCAAACCTCGTCGGCAGCACATGTTGGCCGCACCACTGCCGCCGGCCACCACCGTCGCTAGCCCGCGCCGCCACCTTCTAGCCGCGCCCGACCCGCGCTACTGCTGCGCCTCCTTCTCGGCCGCCACTGGCCGTTGTGTCGCCGCCAACCACCGCACTATCGCCACTAGGCCACCATGCCAACTCCTCCCGGTTTGTGCCCATGCGCACCTTCCCCTGGCAGGTGTTAGCTGCTGTGTTGCCGCCCGCCATGGCGTCGTTGCTACCTCCTGTCACCGCTTGCCGAGGCAAGCCACTGGCTTGCCGTGGCCTGCAGCTGCCTGCCATCCACTTCACTGCCACCTACGTGCACCGCTCGCGCTGTCCTTGTCTCACCGCCACACCCGCCATCTCCTATGTGCCTACCGCGCCTGCGTTCCAAGCTGCCGCCACCACAGGCCACACTGACCATCGCCCTTCACCAGCCCACGCTCGCACACCTCTCGGTCTACACGGCCACCGAGCCGCCGTTGCACGCCCGCATGCCACTTGCTGCCGATGCCTTCAGAGCCGTTGCCGCCTTCGGTGCCGCCATTGTTGTCGCCAGCTGCCGGCCCTAGAGGGAGCGGGAAAGAGAGGCATTAGAGATGGAAAAGAGAGAGGAATAGATGGAGCGGGAGAGATAACAGATGGAAATAAAGAGAGAGGGAGATAGATTGATGGGGATAGGAGAGAGATAAAGAGATAAAGATGGATTTTTGAAAAGCAGATTTTTAGGGTGCTACACATGGGTAGGTGGCTGAGTGGCGTGGGCAGCATCGTGGTAGTCGTCAGTCGTGTGGAGTGACTGAGAGGCTCGGTTGTGTCTATATATACCTTGTAAGTCGTTTGAAAGATTGAGCCAGTGTATGACAGAGAAAACACAGAGGAAAAAGTGCGTCAGTTTGCATCAAATAATTGTGCCTCAGTTCTTATGTTCAGTCCTGTTATTAGCTCCACCTTGTTGTTCTCATCTTCAGCAAGCAGTCCACGACCGTGTGTATCAAAGTCCATAGCCAAAGCGTATGTTTGGGAGAGCCAGGGCCAACCTCGGGTGAGCAGTCGTAAACTAGTTATGACTGCTGACGGTGAATAGGTTATGACCACTAAGAGCGGTGCTTCGAGTAGTCGAAACACACCACTCCCAACACCTGAAGTAGTTGTAAACTCGTTTACGACTGCTAAGATCGGTGTTCTGAGTGGTCGTACCCCCCACAAGATTGGCGTTCTCAAATACTAGTGACTGCGTAGTTTTATCAATCTGCGTGAAATAGCATTAGGGCATCTCCAATGGTTATAGCTAGCAACTAACTATAAAACTTCCACATCATCTATATAGTACACACTAAAGTTAGCATTCTAAAGAACTATCTATAAGGATAGCTATTTGATGCTTACATGCACACACAGAATTTATGGAGGCTGCCTCGTTTGGTGCTATAGACTATCTCTAGAGCTGTAGAGAGCTGTGTTCTCTTTCTTCATTTAATATCTTCCACGTAGGACAGTTGATGACATGGACTCTCTTGTAGATAGCTGCTATAGACCCATTGGAGATGCCCTTATACTACTTCTAGTCTTGGTGCAGCAGTTTAGGTTAAGTAAAGGTCTTAATTGTGTCCGTTCTATATAGGTTAAGTAAAGGTCTTAATTGTGTCCATTCTATATATGTGTCTCAATAAGTGTACGTTCATGGACAACTTCTCTGATGCTACATTGTAATCTGGTTACTTTTTTTTTTGACGAAATAATCTGGCTACTCATCGAATTCTGTCATTGTGCAATATATATCCTCTTGTATTTGCTTGCAATAATAGCGCGCGCCGCGTGCCTTTCTTTGTGACCATCGATCTTTCTTAATTTACATAGAAAACTCAGCAGTTGGTATAACTTAAGAGATCATGAAAAAAAATATATACTGGTAGCAACAACTCTGTACGTCGCTAACACTGGTAGTAAAGTAGCATGTGAATCTGTACAGCGATCAGACGAATCCAAAACACGAGCTTAATTTTAACGGACTAGGCTAAGCCTGAATGGAACTCTCAACGGAGGGAGCAAAACACGCGGCTTCATACTTAAATTCAGAGGTCTCAACTCTGGACATCCATCCATTCCTGGGCCAGCCAGCAGCACTGCACTGCTGCTCTAGCATTTGAAGCCATGGCAAACTGACAAGATAATGATGAGGATCAGCGCGACGACGATGCCAAGGACGATCAGCTTGATCTTCATGTTCTGGTACCACATCTTGCGCCGCACCAGTGTGCCTTGCTGCCTGAAATCAGCTGCCTGAAAAAGGCCCAATGTTACCACACTCCCTATATTTTCACTGCTTTTTCTGACAGTGGTATGTTACTGAAATAGTCTTAATCAAAAGACCGGACTGGCTTGGATGACTGAACTTTCGATCACCTACCTGGTCATGGAGATGCTCTGTCCTGGTGACAAGGACATCGATCTGTTGCCCACGATCAATGACCTGGCATGAAACATATTCATGAAAACTGCTGAATAGTAGCTCAAAATAAAAGAACCAACTGAACTTCTTCAAAAAAGAACAACTGAAGGACCAAAACATGAATAAGGTTCAGAGAAATTAAAACCTTAACAACAAAAAGGACAAAACTTTAAAAGAATGAACAAGGTGTACAAATCCATCCATGCAGTACCAGGAAAGTGGCATTGGTAAACGCTTACCTTCTCAATGTTTTCCATCATGATGCCTTTAACTTCTGAGACCTGAGCTTTCACTTTTGACAGCCTGCTGACCTCCTCAGGGTGATCCATACAGTACTGCATCTGCTCTCTAAGCCTTGGCCTGCATTGCCAGTTCCCCATGAACAATGAGAAAAAAAAATGTATTGGGCAAGTATATATGGTAAAACTAAAAACTATGATGTATCTGAATCCCATGAATCATTTGCAGATCAAATGAATTTTTACCCGAAATCTCGGCTGAGACTGTTGGCTGCAGCTGTGGCTGCTTTCCCTCCTCCGTATCTCTTGTTGAAATCCTCCTTGATCATCTCTAAAAAGGCAAGAGGAATCTGACGGCCGGCTGACTCGGTCGCTACAACGCAGTATGCTACAGTTTTGTTGCAGATGCTTAAGTTAGCAGCACAGGCATTACAAATACAACACATACAAGTAGTTGAAGTTTTTGCAGTTGTTTCCATCTGTTTCACTGTTTATGCTAACTCTGTACTCGCAACTACGATAATTTGACATGGTTTCCGTGACTCTGGCTTCTATTGCCTTGCGTTGCAATCGTGTGTTTCTTCAGGTTTCTACTAAGCAGACCTTTATGTGTAACATTACATACAACGAAATTATTATATATAGGGAGTAATGCTTTTTCTTCAGCATCTAAACCGGTAGTCAAGAATGAAAATATAGGATTTGTATGATGGGACTTTTGGGGGATAACTTGGCATGAAGAGAAGGAATATAACTTTACTTATGGACAAGCTTAAAAGCAGAGCAACAAAAGGAGCATCGGGTCCGAAGTAGTACTAAATTTCCGGTTTGGACTTCTCTACCTGAAAACAACATAAATCATTGACAAACTGGGAGCATGATTTCCTCCGTACCATCACCCTTAATACAGCAAACCCATCATATTAGTGTGGGATAGATTACTATAAATACTAATTTGAGGTCATTAAATCTAATAAGATCTTTTTTAAACTCCTCTTCTTCCTGCACACATAATAAGAGCTATAGACAGTTGGCACCAGAATCCTAGCAACTCTGAATATTGGCATAAGCAGAACTACCTGAACTTATTACGTCCAAGTTTAACATCTCTCGGGGAGAATGCGTGTTAATAGATTCAGTTCACTAAACTAGGATGCAACAGGTTTGCTTTCTAGTTGCCTTTTTTTCTGATCTAATCTAACTGAAATAACTTCATGTTAAAACGGTGTAGTTATTGTGCAGCCCAGAGTAGGCACCGCCCAAAAGATAAACAAGCACTAGAGCTAAGCCAACGGATATTGTAAAATACAGGTTAGTTGCAAATTCTATTTTATTTACCAATTTAAAGTAGCAGGGAAACAAGAAGAACAAGGCAAAAAAAAAGGATCACAGTTCCGTAACATAAACGAATGCAGCAGTTGCCACAAACTACATATGAATGGCATCAAAATCACCCCAAAACTCTACCGGAAAACACGCTCAAAATTAAATTTGATCGGAGATGTCAAAATTAAAGAGCGCACACGAGTACACATGTAGATAGACATATACAGGACAACTTTCTTCAGGGAGAACAATAAACAAACGAATACACATGCTTCTGGTTAGTTGCTGTGACACGTACGTACCGTATCCTTCGTGGACGAGGAAGTTGAAGGTGTGGCCGTCGCAGGTGTAGGTGAAGCGGTTGTTGCCGGCGGGGAGCTTTTGCAGGCACTGCGCCGCGATGTCCCTGAAGTTGCCCGTGTACGCCGTGTGCTCCGCCACCACCACCGTCCCACGCGCTACCATCGCGTGTATCAGCGTCCCAGACGCCTCCTTCTGCGCCATCTTCTTCTTCTCCTCCGACGACAGCCGCCGGCACCACCACCACCACCTAATAGAAAAGGAAAGGAGAGGAGCTCTCTGTTGCGTTAATGGCCGCTTCTGGTCAAGAATTGTTTTTTAGCGTCGTGGCCAAGGAAGGTGGTCGATACTTGGTGGCAAAGTGGAAATGGTAATGGCGTCGCTGGAACGCCGTTTTGGAACTTGTCAAAGCGTTCTAGACGTTGGACTCTGCTTTGGCGCGAGTATTAAAACAGATTGGATGGATCGCAGCCGTCCGTTGACTAGGATTAGCAAGCTAGGGGTCACTTCACTTCTCCCGCGTTTATTTCCTAGCTTTCTTGGACGACCAACCTTCGTAGTTATGAGCCGGTAAGACCAGAGAAGCTGCCTTCACCAAATCTGATTTTTTATAAATAAAAAGATCAGAGACACAGTGCATAAACCCCTGCCCTCCTATTTCTGTATTAGAAACCAAAAAAAAAAAGACGAAACCGAGATGTAGCAGTTTCAACACCTTAGCAACCGCATTGCTCCGTCACCTTCACATCAACACCTCGCTCTCTCTCCGGACAGTAACACAGCTGCCACCAACATATATTTTCTTTGCAAGTTTCTCCCTGTAATGTCTTTCTAAAACCAATGGTTAATATCCACTGTGAAAATACCAACTTTACATCGCACCAAGACCCATCTCATGGCCACCGGAGCGTTCCCCAGAGTGACTCACAGGTGAGCCTATATATGGCCCCGCTCACCGCTTCCCTCCCTCGCCGCCGTTGCTACCGTCGCAGGTGGCGGCAGCGGGGCCTTCTGTAGCAGCCCCTCTCTCCTCCTCTTCCTCACCTTTTCCTGCTCCCTCCACCCCACTGCATCTTCCTCAATAGCAAACCGCCGGAGGTCGCCGCTGGCCCCAAATCCCAGTGGATCCAATGTCTCCCTATCATTCTTGTAGGCTCGTATGATATAATTAGAAGAGTGGTGAATGATTACCTCCACTTTTGAAATCTCTACGTAATCGATGAAGAATCCGACCGCTCGAACGAACATGCCCAAACAGCAATCACCAGAAATCATGAACTAAATTGATTCAAGATGTTAAATGTTTATTGTTCTCTTATGACAGACAATACGAAGGAATACAGAAAGAAAAGATAAAAAACTTAAAAAAACCAAAAGGATAGAAAAGATGAAATTAAGAAGTGAGAAGTTACAAGCCGAAAGGCTAAGCCTAAATGAGCAGGACGATCCATCATGAATTCTATGTATGAGTTTTCTCGTGGGCTGGGTCCACAGAAAAATGGTCAACAACCTGCGGCGGTGCGGCGGTGTAGATGAAGCGGAGCACGGCCTTAAAGACGTCAGCTTTGATATTGTGGCTCCGTGCTGTTTCGCCAGTGGCCCCAAGGTTTGCTCGTTGCGAGCCTCCTGGAACGTGATGTCCGACCCTGTTTGCTCTCGACCAAGTGCAGCAGGTGCTCCACAACAACTTGGACGGCGGCACGGCGTTGCAGCGGTCGGTGGTCACCCTTGGCTCGAGGACCTCGACGGTGCAGCTTATCGTGACGCGGCGCGGTCATCTCTGGCCTCGTTAGGCCAGCGCCAAGAAGCATCCTGTGATCACCGGCCGCTCTCCGTAGTCGGCCGGGTGCGGCGTCGCTCAGCAGCTCGACGACGACGACGCCTGCGCGGCCCGCGTCCTTGGCGAGCCTGCCTGCCGGGGAACATTTTACAAGAAAAATGTTCGCAAACAACATGACATGAGGCCCCAGAATTAATAGCACCAGGTGCAATTTTCCAAGAGCCACCACGCCTTGCCTGAACACTAACAACAATAGCTACAATCCTCTTTTCTGACTTCATGCTTCTCCAAGAATGCATTTCTATGCTTCATAATATTGCGCTTCAACCTAGTTTGTTTCGAAGGCAACCTAGTTTCCAACGATGCATGAACATATTGCACTTCAGCAGCATCGGTAACCTTTACAAGATACACGGGTAAAGTTACACTGACATAATAATATATGTGAGCCATTATAACATATTGATCACCGAGTTTTTCATCTGCAGGTCCATTCCGTGGATGATACAACATTTTGTGTCTTGGTCTTACAAGTGGCGACACAACATACTCTACTGATGTGATGTGGTTGTACAACATTGCGCAAGTTAAATGGAAGCTGCCTGACAAAATGGCGAACTACCAGTCAAAACAATCATGTGTCGCCAGTAGCAGTCCATGCATACGGTAGCTTTGAGTCAGAAACATATTACTTGCACTGTCTTGGCTGAAACTTCTCCTCTGACAGGAGCGACGTCATAAGCCGCTGCAGCCGTACAGCTCCATGACCAGGCTGAAGGACAGTGGTATTTCCAATGACCAAGCAAGGGTCGCTTCCATTTTCTCGTGTTCCGGCACACCAACCTCCAGGAGTGAGCATGTCCGGGCCACGGGACAGGATCTCTGCATCTATCCTGTCTAGCACTGGATCGTCTGCATGAAACTTCCGAGCAAATGGTGCATCACTAGCAACCATTCTGTCCAAGTCATCGATCGTGAGGAAGTGCGGATGCTGCTTTGGAGGGTTGTCCCATGAGATGTAGTGCAGGTCATGGTTCACGGTTGTGTTTTTGAATTCCTCAGCGTTGCAGACCACAGTATGGAAGTAACCTTCAGGCGACGAGATGAAATTGGCGAAGTACATGAGTACAGTGCGGGGTAGGTTGTCCCAGCCCCATATGCTGTATTCGACAAAGGGCCTAGACAGTGCCATCCAAGCAGAACCTGCAACACGGTAGGATTATCAGAAGCTTCTACCTCTTAAGATCATGAGATTTAAAACGAAGATTTATCACTCAAAGGTCCAAAGTAATAAAGTTGCTCATTCCATAAAACTTCTTGAAACACAAGATTTGTTGGATTTGAGCAAGGAAGAATAAGACTCCACATAATAATTTTGGCCTAATGGTGCTAAGATTTCACTTGCCAGTTATGAATCCTACACCTCGATCTTCATTTGAAAGGTAGGCTATGCATCTTACATCATGTAGTTATCTGATTGAGCTGTTGAAACATTGAGTGTTTTATATCTGGTTGAGAACTATTTGAAAAACTGGGATCAATTGATCTTATATTCTTGTTGGTCTAGAGAGAAGCAGAAAAGCTGAATTTTGGGGGTTGCTATTAACAGAATGGGTGATGGATATGAATTAGATCACCAAATCAACTTATAAGTTTGAAGCTTCCAAAGGCATCTGTAGGTAGGTGCTTGGACCTTGTAAGGAAAAACAAGATTTTTTTTATGGCAAGTTTATCACAGTTCAAGAATGAGGGCTAAATGGACACAAACTAGGATGGACCAAGCTTTCAATTGATGACAGCCAATTTACGCAGCAGGAAAGCTTTCTAGTCTAAGATGGCTAGATTGCTTACCAAAACAAGAGCTCATCTTTTATACCAAATGCCTAACCTTGCCATGCAAAGGTCAGAAAATTGCTCATCCAGGCAAGAGAACAAAACAAATTCTAAATGTTCGTTCTATTCAATTAGATGATAGCATAATTATATCACACAAGAAAGTTATTGTTTACCAGGTCGAGTTTTGCAATATACACTATATTTGGTTTCAGGAAAAGCAGACATCTTTCTAATGGAAGTGCTAGAAAAACACGACATTTATATGCAGGTTTTTGAAGAAAAAAAAATACCTTAGGTATACTAATAAGTCATAATTAAAATTTATAACAGTATTAATTAATTAAGTGATTATAGTTGGTGCTAACCCCTGCATTAGTTTACACTTGAAAATTTTAAACTGGTCACCACAACTAGAAATAATCATGAGCATATACTAGTTTCTGTCCTGATTAATACTAGAAATTCTATCAATTAAAACCACTGGATGGATTCGAAGCGGTGGCCTTACCAGTGAAGAGTTTGAAGGCTGTCGGCACACTCCGCCGCTGCGGTATCCAGAACACATCGGCCTTCTTTTTCAGGTACAGCCCTGGGTCAATGATCACCGGCTTCGCCCTCTGAAACCTACGCACAGTCAGTCACAAGCGGGAAATGCATTGCCCTCAGTCACCACCCACAGTGAACAATCAAAGAAAGCCAGGAAGCAACACCTACTCCTTCCATCCGATGTTGCTCGTATGGTCGATGAAGTTGAGATCACGCGGCAGCTTGGAGAACACGTGTATTAGATCTGCAGCAAACCTAACGGTCAGATGGCATGGCAGTGGCACTCAAGAACTCTGATGGATCAAGGACTGCAGAAACGCGTACCGTCCTGCGTGACGAGCGGGTAATCGGAGGCGGAGAGGTTGATGAACCAGTCCCACTCCGTTCCGCCTGTGCCGACGCCGGCGCCCCACAAGAAGGCGGCCGCGGCGTGCAGGGTGTTGGCGACCATGGTGGGCCCGCGGTAGGTGATGAGGTTAGCTCTCTCGATGACGCGCACGTTTCCGGCGGCGGAGATGACCGGGTGCGCCGCGAGGTCCGCAGCGAGCTCCCTCCGGTCGGAGTCCGGCGCCTCGGCATCTAGGTGTAGGATGTAGAGGTTTCTGGGGTGGTAGAGCGCGAGGAGGACGCGGCGGAGGGCGGAGGCGTCGCCCGCGGATCCGGAGATGAGGAAGGCGATGCGGGGGAGTGAGGCAGCGGCTCGGGAGGGCGGCGGGGAGGGGTGAGCTTGTGCTCGACGAAGAGGGTCGGGGAGGGCGAGGAGGCGGAGGAGGGGAAGCGGAAAGGGATGGTGAGGAGGAGGAGGGCGGAGCCGAAGGCGAGGGGGAGCAGCCACCGGCGGTCAACGGCGGCGGGGAGGGAGTGGGAGATGCGCTTCATGGCCGGAGGGTGGTGGGCCCGAGACCGACTGAGCGGCAATGGAGGAGTCAGCATTTGTTTGTTGACCGGTCAACGGTTCTTGGACACCCTGCCCTCCGTCCGCACTAATCTTCTGCCTTCGTATCATCATCATAATAATAATCATCTGCTAACACCAAGTATTTGCCTAGCCAAGTCTATTTAACCTGTCTATACCCTTCTTTTAGCTTTCCTTCCACATAAAGCTAGGCGACTGCTTGTTTTCTCTCTCTATTTAAGATGTTCATACTAGCTTCTAACAAATCCAGTGCACGAAGCATCCCAATTCCTAACAAACTTAGTAGTAGAAGAAACATCATATGGCCCAATTCCTAACAACTTGCACAATATTACAAATGTAGCTTCACAAAAGAAAGAAAAATCTAGAACATTGTGCCTGAACCACATGGTTCTAACCAGAAGACGAAACCAGGCCTAGAACAGGAGGGCATCATCACGCACTACTTACCATGTAAAAGACCCCCCTCTTAACAAATTTGGTACAAGGAACTCCGAGGACATGATCTAATGCCTTAGTAGAAACGTTTATGCCTGAACCACATGATCCTTGGTACAGGACAAAACCAAAAGTGGGAGAGGAAAGCACCACATACGCATCACTTATGCTCTATGTCCGGAAAGGAACAGATCCAGTACAAGAAACATCATCTACTGAAACACTATGATGTAGACATTAGCAACGACACCTCTCACACACAATGTACCTACTGAAACAAACAAGGAAGCAAAAGCAAGAGATCGTACGTGTCACCTCATCTATAAACAAAGGGAAGGGAAGCCTCATCTCATCTATGCATCATCACCCTCACCAAACACACGCTCGATACACAACCACCCGGACACCGTTCCATGAAGGCCTTCTTCCTCCTCGCTCTGGCACCGCGGCGTGGCCATCTGCGCCAGCTGCTGGCAGAGTCGGATAGCCAAAGTGAGGCAGATGGCCAATAGCCTGCCCTCCATGTGCAACATGCACCCAAGCTACTGCAACATCCCAGCCAGTGGTGGCTGCTATTGATTCTCTTGATGTCTATGTACCTTCAATTGGTGACTAGCTAATAAACTGTCATATATCACCGTATATGACCAATAAATGGAGTTATGGAATAATACATGAATAAAGTTTTCCTTCCATCTTTCTCCTGCAAACATCTGAATATATGTATATGTTCATCAAGACACTGAGGTTGTTCTAAAAGAAAAAAGACAGTCAGGTGCAGCCGTGCAGGACATCAGGATCTAATCCTCATATGCCATTATATATTCTGATTCATATTCCTAACTGCACAAGACTTATTTCCCTGTTAATATTCTCGGTTTATTACTACACTGCTAACACATGCTAACATATCAGGATTGATCTACGTGTCATACCAAGACATGAGGTAGTAGGATCCTATCTTATCGAAACCCAAAACATAATAGCAGACAGCAGCAGAAGCGCTCCCATCTGCTTGCCCATTCCTGTCGCTGACGCCTTCGATGAAGGACCAGGGGGTGTCATCCCATTATTTGTCGCAGGTTTCTCTGTTGGACAAGTATAGCTGCAGAGGCTGGGCCGGACAACCCGGTACACACCTTTGCTTGCCAGGACGTAGACGTCCTTGCTGTTGTCCTCACCGAAGGAATATATATAGCCAAGTGATGGGAGAGGGCTCCCAGCAGCAGTGTCACAGGGTATGGGAGAGTTCTTGGAGCAGCTAAAGGGAATCAGAGTGGAGGTGTAGTTCCCACTGCTCTCCGGAGTCTCCGTGCCGGTCCACATGGCCGAAGCGTACAGGTCAGCATACAGGTACCTGAAAACACATTAACAGATACATCTCGTGAATTCAACTTCAAGAATTGTGCTGCGCGAATAGCAGTTCAAGGCCATCTTTGAGCTTCCTAAATCAATTCAATACGTACTTCAACGATGATAATACATTAATACCTTCCATACAAGCAGGGATCGGTAGATCCTCGATAGACATAACCACCAATGATTGATGCAGATCCAATGTTCTTATTGACCTCAGAATGGTTGTATCCCATGATAGAGGGAATGGCGTTTATGGAGCTGAGTGACGTGTTTCCTCCGGGTGTCCATGGTGGATGGAAAACAAGCGGACCCTCGTACACACGCCATCCGTAGTTTCCGCCCTTGGAGATCAAATCAACTTCTTCGTATTGATCCTACATAGTTAGCATCAATATACAAATGATATATTGTTCGGATCTTCATATTGCAATAGCCCATGAGGCATATATGTATGTATGTGTGTGTATAAAACAAGACACAAACCCTAGTATAATGGGAAAAGACCAAAATACCCTTAACACAATATACGAATGATATATTGTTTATAAAGTACACATATCACACCAGTAATAGTTGCCAATCTTTATAAACTAGATGAAACTAAGAAATACAGCAGCATGCCTTGATAAAAGATTAAAAAATGCAATAGCTTAACAAAACAGGAAAGTTCAGAGCATAACAAGTTCGTGATCAAGCTAGATCCCACAGACAAAACTACAAACTGATATATGTGAATCAAGTTCATCAATGATGACTACAAGCAGTACACCACAGCCCATTGGGTTATCGAATTAATGAATAACTAACATAAAATTAGTAGCTAGCAAATCGAACATGAATTGTTTACCATCTTGGAATGGTACCTGACCAACATCTGCACAGTAGAAGTAGGAAGGCCTCTCAGAATCAAAGCTGCATCTCCAAGGGTTTCTAAGACCCAATGCCCAAATTTCTGGTTCTAAGTCACTATCATCAGAGTATGGGTTGTCTTTTGGAATAGAATAGTTACCCCACAAGCTTTGGTTAGTAACTTCACTCTGTCCTGAAAAGACAACAATCCGTAGTTTAGAAATCTCAAGGGCCAAAATGATCAAATCCAGTACAGGATGATACTCCATATGTTGCTAGTTGTTTCTTCATATAAAGAGAAGTTCAAAGTCTGTCTGACAACACTACTTGCCCTCGTAACAGAAACCAGTTAGTCCATACTCTGGAGACCGAACCACTAAATTTCTCAAGTGACAAATGCTGCCATTATGGAGCTCCCGAAGTAGATTCCAGGTCATCATCCAGCATCTTTGACTAACCCATTCTTTAGACAGGAAAACAATGTGTCCAGTAGTTTACTCACTCATACAGTTGGCCCAAAAATGATATGTCGTTGAAATAGTCTCAGTGAAGGTGGTGGTTAGGACTTGGGAGTACCATGTTGCTTTATAGTACCGATGCAAACAATTTTCACGTAAAATAACTAAGAGTTACTTTCATAAAGGAGTGTCCAGGACTAAACCATTTAATACTGAAAAAAATAAGAACAACATATGAGGCGCAAACATGGAAACTGAAGGAAACAAAGGAAAGGAAATAAAAACAGTATTTCGATTTGAGCACATTTAACAAATGACAAAAGATGGCCTTCTCGAAGACTTACCTGGTGTATTATCAATGTCAAGCCTCATAATTTTTCCCAAAAGTGACTTTTTGTTCTGGGCAAAATTAAAAGGATCTCCCTTCTGTCCACCATCCCCCATCATGAGGTAGAGGTATCCATCACTAGGCCCAAAAAGTACCTGGCCTCCATGGTCCGATGTATAAGGCAGCCCCATAGTAAAAATCCTTCTAACTTCAGATGGATCGGCAGACGTTGCCTAACAAAAAGTGGAAAGACAAATGTGAATGAATGAGGTTCGGGAATATCTAGACATGAATGGAAGAGCGTATCCAGATGAGCAAACCTCAGAGACATTTGATGAGGAACCTTTAGCAGAATATTCTGATACAACAACTTGGTACTGGCATGGTTCGGCACCATTATCCTTGCCGAGCTTTGAGGGATCACATCCCACATCAGAATTGCAAGAGCACCTACCAGAACAGCTGGGTGACTTTGTCCTATCGCAATTGTAAGAGGCAAGGAAGCGTCCATTTGTTGCGAAATTCGGATGAAATGCCATACCCATGAGTCCAAACTTCGAATCATAATGCACCTGGTCAGTCAGATCAACAAACGGGCTTAACTCGTCGAATTGCAGGGTACCTCCAGATCCCTGCTCAGGGACAGTTGCCAACCATATCTTCCCAGCTTGGCTGCCCAAGAAGACTCTATTGGACCCATCAGGGTGAGGAGCCATGTTAAGGTAGGATCCGTTACCAATCCTCTCTAGGCATATCCCTTTCGGAGAGGGTGAAGGTTGGGTGGTGTTAAACGAAACTGTGTTCCCGCTGAAGCATACCGATTTGTCATTAGGTGCACCACCAAACGATGTACAGAAGTCATTTTCGGATTGCCAGGCATCAGTAAGCTTTGACGATGAGCTAGGAAGCCTTCCACCTCCTTGCAGGGGAGGTTGAAAGGGGGAGTTGAGTATTGTCACATTCTTGCAAGTGTCCCAAACTAGTTTGCAGTAGTCCTGTGTGGAGTCCTTGGATTGAGCAGAAGTCGCCGAAGAGGTAGAGTTGCACAAGAAAGGAGTTGTGCGGATCTTTGGCCCGGCGCCGAACAGCTCAGAAGAATATGGATTGCATTTCTGAAAGTTGAACAGTTAAAATCCATTAGATTCACATCTAAATTCAAGAAAGCATCAGTGATTCAATTAGTTGATAAGATGGCATTTTACTCAAAGCTTATATCTTTTTCTTGCATCAACAAGTTTATATCTTTTTTTTAAGTATTCTCTATTTTCATAAATACCAGAATCATACAGTTTGTGGTTCAGTTCATAGCAAACCACATATGTGATGCAAGAATTAGACAAAATAAACATATGAATTCCTGAAGATGAGGATCTCATGTTATTTTTTATGGGGGGAAAAGAAAAAGAAAGAAAGAAAACAGCAGCTCTATATACACGTTGACATTTTCACAGTATTATGTTGATTATCACTGTCAGCAAGACCAAAGGTAGAGATTATTGTAGCATATATCTAGCTAGCTAGCAACACTCCCTCAGCAGGATGCAGCGAACACTAGAGCTAAGTGAGGCAAACCGTCGAGCACGTGGCGGGCGGTTGCAAATAAGGCAGCCGTAGTCTTGTCTGTAAACTTGAGACGGGCAGCGTACCGCGCAGAGGATGGCCTTGACGACATGTGCGCAGGAGGCGTCGGAGACGTTCATGGCGTCGAACTGCTTCTGCAGCTCAGCGTCGGCGGCAGCGTCGCAGCAGCTGCTGCCAGCGTAGGCGCAGAAGGTGAGCGTCTGGTTGAGCACCACGGGCGCCCCTGTAATACAATACATGCGGACAGCCCAATCAGAGGACCAAGAAACCACCATAGCAGTAATCAGATGAGGTGGAGAGTGCAAAAGAACAAGTGAGCTGACTGGCGTCGGTGCAGAGCGGGAAGGCGCGGGAGGCAGGGAGGGAGAGCAAGCTGAAGCTGAAGGTGAAGAAGCAGCAGCAGATGGCAGCAGGAGTGAGCCGACGGCGCATCTTGGCTGGCTCAAGGGGAAGCATGCAGGAGGAGGTCGCCAACGAGATGCAAGCACTCAAGCGCTGCTACCTAGCTTGTTCAATCCATGAATCCATGCGTGCTACTACCTACTAGGCTAGTGATCTCCTTTCGTCCACTGGGTGGGTGGGTGGGATTCGCATCGCTGGTTCTGGACAGAGATCGGGGGAGAAAGAAATTATATTTGAGGAGCATCCCTCCCATCCCATGTGCCCACCCCAACCCACTGGGTTTCTTTGGTTGACCATGGAGCTGCCGCCCCCGCCCGCCGCTCGCTCGCTCGTATTAACTACTACTCCTACCGGGACTCTTGTCCTCTCTGCTCCCATTCCTATTGGCGCCACGCCACTCCACTCCGCGGAGACACTGATAAAAACCCGGATATGCCATCGACGACACACACAAGACAACACAAGGGGGTGTTTGGGATTGCTCCACAAACTCTACTCCACAAACTCTATCGTGGAGCAGCTCCACAAAAAATCTGGAGTTTGTGGAGCACCCCTTTAGGTGCTCTCACAACTCCACCTTTTTTCCTCGAATAGAGTGCGTGGAGCTGAACCTGTTTGGCTAAAAAACGTGGAGCGGAACTGAAAAACGTGGAGTGGAGCAGTCCCAAACACCCTCTAAACTTACTAATGCCCGGTGTACGCTGGTAGTTAGACTACCGGTCCACGTATGCCATCTTCTCAATTTATACTTCTCTCTCCTTTTTTATTTTTTAGTCTTCGAGACTCGATTTTAATCGCTACTTTTTACAACTTTAAACTAAGATAAAACTAATAAAATTGTAATACTATGAAGCTTGATAGCGTAGATACTAAAAGCCAAAGTGAAAAAAAAGAACAGAGAGAGAAGTATCTACGAAAGTACAGTCATGTGTTTGTGGCTATAAGCACTATTGTGGAGAATTTTTAAAAAATAATCATTTTTATTCAGAATTATAAAAATATACCTATGTTTTTTATATTTTTGGCCTCATGTCGCTCAACCGTTGAGCGATTTCGGCTAGTCGTCCAATCGTTGGGTGACACGTGGCTATGTCGCCCAACGATTGGACAACTTTGCCCTAGTCACCCAACCGTTGGGCGACTAGGGGGTATCTACCCCATACGGCCAGCGTCTCCTCCATTCAGCCGAGAGCAAGAAAGAAGAAAAAGGGGGAGAAAGGGAGAAGAGAGAGAGGGGAGGAGAGGAAAGAACAGAAAAGAAAAGAAAGAGGAGGGGACGAGGAAGAGGACGAGAGGAGAGGGAGGGGAAGAGAGGAGGAGAAATTCGCGCATCGACAGTGGTGAGTTTTCTGTATTTTTTGTATAATTATTTTCGAAACATGGTAGGATAACAATTGAAATAATTGAATTTTTAGTTTAGAAACTAACGGTAATTTAGTTGATAATAATTGTATTGCCATTTAGATCGCCCTGTTATGCATTTGAAGGTGCAGTTAATTTTGTCAGTCGCTTATAAATTGTAGAAACCCTGTAATTAGTATTTTTAATAGGCATCAAAAGATTTAAAAATTGTTCGTGACGATTAGAATAGAGCACGCTGATTTAAAATAGTACGAGATGATTTAAGATTATGCGTAATGACTAAAACTATACGCAATGATTTATATAGCATTTGAGTTGTAGAAATTCAGAAATGACTAAAATAAAATGCTGTCAGTCACTTATAAATTGTTCAAACCCCGTAATTAGTATTCTTAATAGGCATCAAAAGATTTAGAACTGTCTGCGATGATTAAAATAGGATTTGCTTATTTAAATAGTACATAACGATTTAAATAGCATTTGAGTTGTAAAAATTCACAAATGACTAAAATAAAATTTTGTTAGTTGCTTATAAATTGTAGAAACCCCATAAAATTTAGTATAATCCATTTAATTATTATATTTAAGATTTACTTTCTGTTTTATCTGTAAGTAATTATGTCATAATTGCTTGCTTGAAATCGATTTGTAGATATGGCCCGCGATGTTGGCGGTTAGGACAGGTCTTTCGGTTTGCTGGACTAGCACATCGATGCCAGCTAAGGGCCTTGCGGTCGAGTGGACCCCGGAGGGTCAGTGTGGCCATGTGCCTACTCCTGGGCACCGAGACTGCTGCCACTGGGTCTGGGTGGGCACGTGCCTACACACCACCACTATTGTCGTCCGTGGACCCCTACGAGGCATCGGTAGGGCAGTCCACGTTGTACGGCCGGGGTGGGTCCGGCGGGCACGGCAGTTGGCTAGAGGCCATGACCCACTTGGAAGGTACGTTTCATCTCTTAAGGTTTTTTCGCGTCAATATATTGCACAAATAAACAATACTTTTTTGCAGGAACGACACACCAGTCAGGAGTTTATCTATCCTCCCACAATGATCTCACAGGGACGTGAGCGAGTTCTTCACGGAGGACCAGGTGGAGGTCCTTTCCTCATCACAGCTCAGCAGTCCCCCAGTCCCATGTAGCCACAGGTGCAGTCTACTCCTGAGGCATTAGGAGCATGAGTCAGCAGGCCTCCTGATCGCTTCACCCCATCGGGTCCCAAACCCCGACACCCCTCGTTGAGGAAGCCCAAACGGGGTCGTATGGGCTGCCACGGACGGGGGTGGAATGTGGCAACGACGGAGGGGGTGATGTAAATGGTGTAGCTGGTGGCAAGTAGTGGATCTTCCTCCTGCTATGTGTACTTTCTTTGGTTGTGTACATATTTTGCTTTGAATTCCTCCGTGTATGAATTATCTATTGCATTGTAATATCACTTACCTTTCTACTTACAAATCGTTGCTATTTCAATCGTTTTCATAAAATTATTCATAAATTTCTCGTACTATAATAACGTACGACGATAAAAAAATATTACTGCAACTCTAACATGTTTCAGACCATTCACAATGTACGAAAATCACAAATGCATCAACCAACATTGTCTATCCTTTTATTTAAAAAAACTACAAACAAGATTTCTTAAATGTATTACCTACAAAAATTCCTATTCACTCCTCCACAATTATTATCATCGGAATAATACAATAATGTAATCGATTATTTAAAATCGCCCAACCATTGGGCAATTAGGTGCAAAGTCACCCAACGATTGGGCGACTAGTCAAAATCGTCCAACGGTTGAACAACATGAGACCAAAAGTGAAAAAAAATCATAAGTATATTTTTGTAATTCCGAATAAAAATGATTATTTAAAAAAAAATCCTATTGTGGATGTCCATTATACTCTGAGATTCGTGTGATTCCTTCACTTCGCGCTGCCACTCCTTTTCTTCACCCGTCTCCCTCCTTCCCAAGCCGCACCACCGTCGCGTTGGGTCGCCACGGGAAACCTTGCAGTGGGGTTTCCGGCCGCGGCACGGCCGGGGAGCGGGGCTTGCCGTAGCCGAGAGAGAGAGAGAGAGAGAGAGAGAGAGAGAGAGAGAGAGAGAAAGAGCAAAAATTCGGAGCACGTTAGACTGTGGGGACAGCGCTTGTAGCCACAAGCACATGTGGTATTGCATTTTCAATTTATGAATCCTGATCTGCTTGACCGAGACAAATTTTGAGGCAGCAGGCAGCCAACCAGGCATGGATCATCATCTGCATATGTCCCCATCCCACATCCAACCAAGTGGATCAATTTCTTATAAAATGTTGCCCTGTCCGGGATAGATGCCAAGTCATTGTGGGACTAGGAAGAGTTACGGACAAGCTAGCTAATTTGGTTTGAGTATACAGAAACACTCGTCACTGCAAATGCATCATTCCCATAAAAACAATGTGCCATTGCAAATTTGCAGATGAGCTACCAGCATCAGGTGATGACAAAAGGCTAAGGTTAATAATGGGATAAACTTGCATTATATGTCCCTTTCTTTCTCGTGATGGATCAGGATTCACGAGACCGTCCAATGCTAGTCTCTTTCTTCATTTCTGGTACCAAAGACAATTACTAAGCAGATCATGGCATCTGGCAAGCTTGGTAATGCCTTGTCTCCACGGCCTAATTTGTAGGCTTTTGCTGGCCGAAGTCCTGGCCCAGTTACATATAAAAGTTACACACGACGCCATGTATATTCTAGGCCCAAACCGAAGCTTGACCTTTATTCTTTTAAACATTTTCTCTCTTTTAAGAAACGTATATCGATCTGTCGTAAAATTCATTACATTTTAGTATTCCATTTAATGCCCACGGCGGTCGCGGGGGAGGGGGTAGTTGTTGATTTTAGTGCCTACTGTGAGACCATGCGATAGTCGTGTATGCTGTTGAATAATTGACATTTGCTTTCATTGAAATTTGCGTTTGAGAAAATTTCGGTCGATGCGTGTTTGGTAAAACTAGATGTCAGGTTTAACGGTCTGATCGCTTCTGGTTTCGACCCAGTGTTCCCCTAGGCAGCACCTAGTCGCCAGCCTCCCGCCTTGGCCGCCTAGCCGATTTTGCCTGCCTAGGCGCCCGTCTAGCCCAATTAGGCGCTAGGCGCTGGTCTGCCGCCTGACTAGCGCCTAGGGAAACAATGTTTCGACCACGCACAGAAGTCGGTGGTTCGAACAACCTTGTATCGTTGGTCCGAACAACTCTGTGTTGAGTGGTCCGAACGTCTTTGTCCAACCACGGCAAACTTTGACCATGTCCGATTATGACCACATCCGACTTCGACCATGTTGACTTCGACTACGTCTGGTTTTCGACTACAACAGAACGACCACGCCAGGTAATCGGTAAGCTTTGATCTCGACCAGCAAACTGGTCGTAGTTACAATACTTTTTCATGGTCATAGCTACAGTGGTTGATCGATACTCGATAGTCATAGACTTTACTGGTCGGTACTCGATAGTCGTGGACTTTAATGGTTGATACTCGATACTCGTAGATTTTACTGGTCGAAACTTGATAGTCGACACCTTTGTGATCGGTACTCGTAGACTTTGCAGTCTGTTGTCGTTGTCTTAGGCTTTGCAGTCAGTTGTCATAGACATCACAATTGATAGTCATAGGCTTTTACGATTGGTTGTCGTAAGCTTCACGGTTGGTACTCGTAGACTTCATGGTCGGTATGAGTGCTTCAATTCTTGTTATCTTCGAGTACTTCGAGTATGCGTGTTAGGCCAGCGGTATGACTGGCTGGTGCATAGTGGTCAGTGATCGATGAATGGTACTTGGTAGTCGAAAGGACTCGGTACTCGATAGTCGTAAATTTTGCTAATTGGTTGTCGGAGGTGTAGTGATCAGTGGTCGGTACTCGATGATTCTGTGGTCGGTGGCGATGCTTGTTATTCCCGAGTGTTTTGAGCATAATGACTTACGACCACATCTTCAGCACTGTGAACACCTTCGCTCGTTACTGTGGTCGTAACTTTGGTTACGACCACGTCTGAGAACATAATGAACTCAATAGACTTCCCAGAGCCAAACTGCTCTTCTCTTCTTTATTTCTTTCTCTCGATCACACCGATCGCTCTCTGTTGCCTCTCGATCACACCTATCACCTTTGGCCTCAACTCTTGCCCTCTCAATTACATGGCTCTGCCTTTTATACCCTGCTCTATGACTTCGTTTTGGTTTCGACTACAACTACAACTTCGACTACAACTGTGACCCGAACTCCGACTACAACAGAGTCCTAGTTGTACACGACTTTGACTACCAAGTCGTACACGACTTCGACCACCTAGACTGACTCAACTACCAACTTGTACACAACTACCACCACAAAGTCGTATATGACTACAACTTCTGAAAAACAAAGATTACAAACTCTCACACACTCCACTTCTGAAAAACAAAGATTACAAACTCTAGCGCAGCAGCGTAGATCTGGAATTTAATACAGATGAGGTCGACGGGTCTACGCGCTATTAATATAGCGGAATTATCACAGACGGTTTTTATAATGAACCGTCTGTGAATTATCACAAACGGTTCTAATTAAAAACCGTATGTGATACTTCATAATATCACAGATGGTTCGTGGTTAAAACCATCTGTAAACTAAAATCACGAACCGTCTGTGATAGTTCACTTTCACAAATGATTTTTATCATTGGTAGCAACACAGATGGTTCTAAACTAAAATTGTATGTGATAGTATTTAATACAGACTGTTTTAAGAAACCGTCTGTGATGTGGCATCTAATATTAGGCTTTCTGTAGTAGTGGTAGTTCTTAAACTAGGCACGAAGGAAGGCAGCTATGATCACACTAATGTTGAACAAGGAGATCGCTTCATATTCTATGAGTATGAGGTCAACGAGAAGATTTCAAACAAAGTTAAGTATGGCGATGGCTCCATAGTATAGATAAGAGGCAGAGGAATGGTGCTGCTGTAATGCAAGAGCGGCAATCAAAAGCTATTGTCTAGAATTTACTTTATACCAAGTCTGTGTAACAACATAATCGATTTTGGGCGGTTGCCGGTTGGTAGGAAAATAGTGCAGAGTGGTGCTGCGAAATGAGTTATTACGTGTCTATAACAAGAATGATAATCTGCCGAAGGCGAAATGATCTCCACACCGGTTGTATAGAGTTTTCTTGAAAATTTGTAAGCCGGGTTCTGAACAGTAGCTCTGGAGGTGCTGGCATTGCGCATGCAGTTGGTGGCTCCGATTCTCATGCGCAGTCGTCAGGCACAGACGACAGCAGCTTCGGAGTCCCAGGTCAATTATCACGCGTGCAGCAAGGAGCAGCTTGGAGAGACAGGTGAAGCTCTGGTGCACAAGGAGGGACCCACGGGCGAGGCGCATCATGTCAGTTAGGGAGCGAGCGCGTCACGTCGTCGTGCTGCTCCGAAGGAAGGAGCAGCACGGCACGGGCACATCCTAGGAAGGAGCAGGAGACGCAGTGGGATCCGAAAAAAATTTTCGTCGTCATCTCTGCGCGCCTGTGTTCTCTGCTCTGCGTTTTGCATTGTTCTGTTTCAGTTGTGTTTTCTGCAGGCAAATCGCCGTACTGTAGATCTCCCGGCAAAGGTGTGATTTCAGGTACTCGGCTACTGGTTTGCTGCGGCAGAAGTTTTTCCTTGCCACGGCAGCACCCGGGAAAGGTTTTCTTTGCCGCGACAGAACTGGAAAGCGAGCAGATCCTGAAGAAGTTACTGTTAGAATAAAACTTGTGTGCTTAGTTAGTTCAGTGCATTGGCCTGGTTTGATTTGGTCATTATGCATGAGCTCACCGAACTATGTGGTAGCCGTGCATTGTAAGATTAGTTGAGGGAATCCGAGGATAGCTCGGGTAGCCCGCGTCACTCGCCATGAATTGGATGGACGCAGAGGAATGCATGGCGCAAGAATCGGTCCTGATGGTTATTGTTTTTGTTGTATTTCTCAGTTCATAAATAGCAATAAGATAAACTGAAACGCTGTAAGTTTTGACAGCACAAAAGTCTGAGTGTGTTCATTCTGTTGCCTTGCCAGATACTCTACAGTGTTTAGTTCGTCTGATCCATTGCAGGCGATCTCCGGGATTCCTGACAGTTACAACATGGACGGTGGCGAGACGTCCCGGCGACTAGGTGGATTATTATCACGTCAATGCAGGGAGCATAGGCGGAACAGAGCTCTGCCTCATCACGTCATTAGCTCTGTCCCACTCCCATGGAGGAGCAAGTTCCAGTGGGTCCCACCGAAGGAAAGCACGGGCACATCCTACGAAGGAGCAGGAGACGCAAGTGGGATCAAAGAAAAGAAAATTCTATCGGTTGGTAGCAGAGCAGAGCAGAATCAGCAGATAGATCAAAGAAAAAACATAGAATCGTATACGGAATGTGTCACTTGTAGCAAAAATGACGCGGTTCCAAGACCAGATGCGCCGCCGATCCAGGGACCAGCTGCTGATGGCTCCGACAGGCCCCCCTCACCTGCTCCGACGACGAACCGCGGGCGCGGACTACAAGTCAAACCTACTTGAGGCACACGCATGCACCTGCCGCTAGCATTATATATACACTCGAGAAATGAATGATCCATCCATCAATACAATAGACGAGCGAGAGATCGAGCTACAGCCGCTAGCCATGGCGATGGTGGAGAGTTGGGCTGGCTTCGGGTCGGTGCTGGGGAGCCTCATCTTCCTCTGGTCCATGGTGCAGAACCACATCCCCGTCACGCTCCGGCACTACCTCACCACCTGGGCGCACAAGCTCGCCTCCTACCTCAACCCCTACCTCCAGATCACCATCTCCGAGTACGGCGCCGAGCGCTTCCGCCGCAGCGACTTCTTCCCCGCCGTCGAGGCCTACCTCAGCGACGCCTGCGCCCGCCGCGCGCGCAAGCTCAAGGCCGAGCTCGGCAAGGGCAGCAAGAACCTTCAGGTCACCGTCGACGACCACGAGGAGGTCACCGACGACTTCGCCGGCGCCAAGCTCTGGTGGTACGCCTCCAAGAAGCACTCCAGGGGCAACGTCATCAGCTTCTACCCCGGCGAGGACGAGCGCGGCTTCTACCAGGTCGTCTTCCACCGCCGCCACCGCGACCTCGTCGTCGCCTCCTACCTGCCCTACGTCCTCGAGGAGGGCCGCGCCGTCACGGTCAAGAACCGCCAGCGCCGCCTCTTCACCAACAACTCCAGCAACAACTGGAACCCCTACAGGGCGAAGAAAGTCTGGAGCCACGTCCCGTTCGAGCACCCGGCCACCTTCGCCACGCTCGCCATGGACCCCGCCGAGAAGGAGGCCATTATCGACGACCTCATGGCGTTCCAGGAGGGCAAGGACTACTACTCCAAGGTGGGCAAGGCCTGGAAGCGAGGGTACCTCCTGTTCGGCCCCCCCGGCACCGGTAAGTCCACCATGATCGCCGCCATGGCCAACTTCCTTGACTACGACGTCTACGACCTCGAGCTCACGGCGGTGAAGAACAATACCGAACTGCGGAAGCTCTTCATCGAGACGACGGGCAAGTCCATCATCGTCATCGAGGACATCGACTGCTCCCTCGACCTCACCGGCAAGCGCAAGGACAAGAAGGCCTCTGGCGACAAGAAATCCAAGGACGACGACAAGCCCAAGCTGCCGATGGAGCCGGAGAAGGACGACGAATCCAAGGTGACGCTGTCGGGGCTGCTCAACTTCATCGACGGGCTGTGGTCGGCGTGCGGCGGCGAGCGGATCATCGTCTTCACGACCAACCACAAGGAGAAGCTGGACCCTGCGCTCGTCCGGCGGGGCAGGATGGACAAGCACATAGAGATGTCCTACTGCCGCTTCGAGGCCTTCAAGGTGTTGGCCAAGAACTATCTGGACGTCACTGATCATGATCTGTTCGGGGAGATACGGCAGCTGCTCGAGGAGGCCGACATGTCGCCAGCCGACGTGGCCGAGAACCTGATGCCCATGTCCAAGAAGAAGAAGAGGGACCCGGATGCATGCTTGGCAGGCCTCATCGAGTCGGTGAAGAAGGTCAAGGAGGACGCGGTGGAGAAGGCGTTGGCGGACCGCAAGGCCAAGGAGGAAGAGGAGGCCAAGGCGGCTAAGGAGAAAGAGGAGGCAGAGGCGAAGGTGGCTGAGGAGAAAGACGACAAGGCGGAGGCGAAGAAAGCTGTTAACGAGTAGCACCCTAAACTAGAATGCTGCTATAAAGTATCATCGTCAAAATAAAATATAAATAATAAAAACAACAATAGAAATCACAAGAAAATTAAAACCTTAAAGGTAATTTATTAGAAAATCAACAGAAGCAGAAATCAATGTTTAAAACATGGGACTGATCCACTTCTAATCAAATGAAGAATAAATAAAATGACATAAATGGTGGAAAGCCACAGTACTGAAAACTCGAGTTCTTTCACCCATACATGTTGCTATCACTCCACTAACTTTTTACCTGAGAATGGAAATAGAAGCATGAAATTTGGAAATCTCAGTAAGTACCCAATAACGATCGCAACACGGTAAGGAACAAATAATGCAACCAAGATAAATAAATGACAGGCGATGTAAGCAAGTAATTGATACAGGTTAAAGACAATGAACATAGGTTACCGGAAACACTGCTATAGATTGGAGACAGAGATCGCAGAAACAACGTAATTAAAGATAATTGTTATTTAGCAATTTATAACAAGTTATAGCAAAGGAGCCGACGATCACATCCCACATAACAAGTTATAGCATCGTCAGCTCTATTTTAGTTTCTTTCGTTGGAGGTGGAGTTGATGCAACTTAGGCTGTTGTGTCTATTATCAACAGTATCCATGTGTGATTAATTAATGGAGACTTCTTCGATGATCCGTCATCTTCTATAGGTTACTTCTAGCACAACATTGTTATTTATGTACAAATGCATTTTTGTCTGCTTTGCTACGCACACATGGAAGTGGTTTTGCTGTAATTATTGAGTTAATTGGGGCTACGTTTAATCGAGGAGATTTTAGAGTACTATTAAAAAATCAATGTCAGTTGTGTGTACAACTAAATTTAGTGTTTCGTTCATCATTTGGATAAATTTTGGATTGCTTGTAAGCTGATTGTCACAAATGTTTCAGCACAATTAATCTTCAAAAGTTTGATGACACCTTGTTGGTAACTAGCATAATACACTATGAAGTTTTGCTATTTGAATGTGAAGGTTTTGCTTCAATTTTAATTTTAGATGAAGGATTAGGTGCAAGGAGTTTGTCTTTTGCATGGATACTACAACATTTTGTCTAGTTGTGATAGTTCGATATGAGAGATCTATTGCAATTTTTACTTCATTGACGGTATAAGAATTTCTTTCATTGAGACAGTTTTACTGGAGCAGTTCTGATCATACTATGGATATCAGTTACCTTTGAAGTTGGCAGTTTGATGCGCGTGATAGCCACACGTGCAAGTTTCCCTAGTTTTTGTATTCCACGTGGAGCATTGTTAGATTCCATGAGATGAGTTTTTCGCTATTTAAATGCGCCACAGGTGATATTTTGGCTTACGTCGTTTGATGATTAAGCATTTGTTTCAGGAGGTCAGTTGCAAAGACTCAAATTTTACTAGGGTTATGATTGTTGAAGACTCAGATTTGTTCGTCTATTTTGTTGATAGCTGTGTATTTGGATCTGCTGATAGTTTCCTCAATTGGGTTTCATGAGAAGCGTTTGGATAAAACTATTTTAGTTTTACTCGTTGAGATTAGTTCTATGAACTAGGCACAAGGTCTATTGATGAAGATTTATTTGGAGGAAATTTTATATTTTGGGTACAAGAGTGAAATCGTTTCAAGGGGGAGATTGTTAAAGTATAATCTGAATTTGGATCGACGTCCAACTTGGACACGCGAGTCAAGTCGACGCCATGCCAACCTTGCCTTTGTTTCGTACTCATGGATTCTTACTTCCTATAGTGCTACACAAAAATGCTAACATGGTATAGTTGTAAAACCATAGAGAGAATTGATGTCGTTTTCTTGCATTTACAATTCTCATTTCTTCTCATTTCTCTAGGGAAGACTGCAGGCTCGCGTATACAGCCCGCGTATAAAACTTCCTCGTCCTGATGAAGAGCAGAAACGCGACGGCAGACCCCAAGACGCAGACACAGGCCATGATCATGAAAGAGAGCGCGAAGCAGTGCCTACCGGCGCAGATACGCTCACCCGGTGGCGACTCCATGTCGTATATGTAACCCACGACACGCACCGAGAGGATGTAAGAGCCGACGGGGCTCGCAACGGCCACCATGTTGAAGATGGTTCCGAAATGGTTCAGCCCGAATATCTCCGACGTTATGCTCGGCATCAGAGCCCACTGAGAGCCGTAGCACAGGCCGACGAGGACCGAGCCGACGTAGAGCGACGCCGGGAGGCCGGAGGAGATGATGGCGTGACCGATGCTCATCATCAGAAGCGTAGCGCCTATGAAGAAAGGCCTGCCAACTCCCCGTGACCCAAGCAGGTGATCCGAGATGTAGCCTGCACCAAACCTCCCTGAGAAGTTCCAGATGCTCCAGAGTGACACCAGAGTGCTGGTCTCCCTGCTTGTGTAGCCAAGGGAGCCCCCGATCTGGCTGATGTTGTTCACCGTGGCGAGCCCCGATCCCATCCCGCAGGCCATTGCGAGAAAGAGCAGCCAGAAGTTCAGCTTGCACATGGCCTGCACTAGATTCAGGTTTTCTCTGCCTGACGACAGGTCCTCAAGGGCAGTGCTACAGCTGCCACGCTCGGAATCCTCTGCACTCTCCTCCCGAAGCAATCCGGTTCTTTCTTCTGAGGTTGGTTCTTCTCGCTTTGTCGATTCCGTCATCTGGGCCTTCACAACAACAGCCACCGGAGACATGACCAATAGCAGGAGTATCACAAAGCAAACACTCTGCACAGCTGAACTTATCACGAATACTTGGTCACAGATTATGACAATCATCAGGTACCCAGCAACAGTAATGGCAATGAGAGAGAAAGCATCGAGGAACTTGTTGTTGTCCTGTCGATGCGCACTGCGGACGTCCACAAAATACATGAGCAGCAACGTGATGGCTGTGGGCAATATTGCCAGCATCAGTATGAAAGTGCTAGGATCGATGTGGAGAGTGCGGTGTACTTGGACCAGAATTGCCCCACTCAAGCCTAGGAAACCCTGTTTGAAAAGTACAAAGATAAATTGATGTCATAGAAAGGACATATCTGTGCCTGGGTAACAGGATAAAACATGTTGCACTGACATATAGATGCACCTTCAAGATGCTATCTTGCCTTTCGGCTTATTTAAACAAAAGCTACTTGAAACACGTCAATTTTTTCTATTTTTTCTTAGAAAAATTAACCGCCGCTACAGTTCAATTTCAGACATAAACCAAAAGCCACAGCTAGAAGTTTAAGCCGTAAGCCAGTTGGAGTGGAGCCGTGCAGGTTAATCTTATTGAGTAAAGTGTGTGCTATCCTGGATGTGCACAAGTTCACATCATCAGAATTCAGAATATAATTGGGTGAAAACTCTAGACAATAACATCAGATTCGATGAAAATAAGAGTTCATTCAAAGGTTTCCAACAAAACTACACTGAGAGTCCACGCAAATTTAGACAAATGATATCTTCACCCAGTGTACTAGCTACATGAAGCATGTTCAGGAAAGGACGAGAGCAAGAAAAGAACATGGCATGATTGCCCCTCTGACCGCTCCAGACAAGAAACATTCTGGAATAGTTACCTACTACTACTCGAGCATCGGTCATGATCCCTCCCCGAAAGCAAGAATGTCCGAGCGTAATACACAAAAGTCATATTTTCCAGAAACTCCTCAATTACTACTTTTTTTAAAAAAACATGTCGGTATAAGATAGTGAACGAATGCATGGAGCAGATCAGAGTCCTCGAATTCATTTTTCCCAGTTTATTTCTACCACAGTTGAACAAATAAATATTCCAATGAACTTATGTCACGTTTATGAAAGCTTGATTACTAATTCATGAAAGAGTTTATCCTCATGTAGACTCCCAAACTTGAATTGTAGGCCTAGCGCACGTGTGGTAATAACACTCAAAAGGGTTTGGGTTAACCATCGAGGCAATTTGGGACATCACCATTATCACATCAACGAATCAAATTTCTTAAATATGACTCACATGCTCAACTCACTGATAGGTGAAAGGAAGGGAAGTGATTAGGGGTGAGGGAGATATACCACCAAGGAAAGAACTTTTCTTCTATAAGGTTGTGTTGCATCAAATCCGCTTTCCCTAACTACTACTTTCAACATCCATTGGTGGGATAGACTAATATCTAGAGACTATTATGCCACCAACTGTGGATACTGATCTTGATGGTATAGCTCATTAACTTGGTTAATAATATATATACACTAAATCAAATGTCATCTAGAAAAGAACAAACACGGAGTGCCATCAACACAGTCAAAGAGGTTTGGATAATGCATGGGTTTTTTTCCTCTGTTTGACCCTGTTATGGATTTTTCCACATATTATCTGCTGTTTCATCCACCATAATTAATGTAATCACTTTTCTCCCATTGTAGGTTGTTCCTGTGTGCTACTTGTATGCTCATGTGGATACGTTCTTTGCTACTATAGTTTGTAGAGTGCAGAGATCTTGCAAGTTTCTAAGGGCTATTTGGTTCCTCAGACAATGAGCGATACTGTCATCCAAACAATTTGGTTGGACAACACCATCCAAGAGCAGGATCTCTTCCAAGACCTACATTGGATACGTCTTACACAAGTTTGTCAAAGGTTAGGCTAATTCTGGGCAAGCGAAGAGCATGGTTATCACAGTGATAAGGCTAGGCGAGGAACCTGAATACCTTCACACCTACAATGCTACTTAAAGAGCTAAACTCCCAACAGTGCCTCAAGCCTATTGCCGCAAATGGTAATACTAATTCCCCATATGAGTTTACCACTCCCAACCTTAATAAATGAAACCATGCGATGTTACTAAGAGCTCAAATGCTCACAATTACATGTCTGTACGGCTATACCATTATAAGCTGCCACTGTCCTATTTTTTAAATTAAAATTACCCTATTTTTTATTTTTTGAAAGGCCACCCTATTTCTTATTATTAACGTACTAAGAGAACAAAGTGTCCGTTAAGGCCTTAAGCTTTCTTGGTTTCCATATTCAATCTATGTAAATGGCAAACGAAACCTTAGGATGTTCTACAACCACCATCTCTATCGTTTCTATCCTCGCAATGAATCAATCAGCACATCCCCTACGCCACTTAAAAGGGAATTCAAGGCCAACTAAACAGAACAGAATGCAGAACCTTGCTTTCAGATGCTTGTTCCAAATGTTCACATGCTTGTTTTTGGTTGGTTGAAACAGAATACAGGTGGTTGTACGAATTATTAATTAGACCTCTATAGATTTCGAACAAATCCTATTATTAACATGGAGCAAATAAAACAAGAGATCAGAAAAGGAGGAAATGAATGGATGGACACCTTCATGATGCCGATGACGGTGCCGCGTCGATCGGGGAAGTTCTCGACGGCGGTGACGACGTCGGCGGTGTTGAAGAAGGTCTGCGCCTGCGCGGCGAGCAGCATGTAGAGGCAGACGAGCGGGAGCTGCGCCGGCGCGACCCCCACGACGGCGAGCCACATGGGGAGGTACCCCGCGGCGCAGAGCACGGCGCCGGCGAGGAGGACGAGCCATGGGCGGCGGCGTCCCGCGGGCGCCCAGGCGGAGAGGAAGCCGGAGAGGACGCCGGCGTTTGCGCCGACGTCCTTGAAGAAGGCGACGGCGTCGAGCGCGGACTGGTCGTAGCCCTGGGACGCCTTGAGCGCGGGGGAGTAGACGCCGAAGCAGTAGGAGCTCCCCGCGAAGCACTGGATCAGCGCGCTCGCCGCCAGCGCCGACCACCGCGTCCGCGTCCGAGCGGGCGCTGACGTTGCCATCGCCGGCCGCAGGCCAAAACTCCGCCTTTTTCCTTGGGTGATTTTTTTATCGTGTGGCTCGCCTCGCCTCCTACGATGTATGTGGCGCGGAGAAGAAACTTTTTTTTTTGTGTGTGCAGTGCTGACCACATGCGGCCGCCCCGCCGTGCCGTGCACGAGTTGCTTCTTTCTTCACAGCTCGCTCATCTTGATGACGCCTTACCATTTATCAGATCAGCAGCCAGTGACAACACTTTTCCCTTCCAGCGCGTACAAACAAACACCAGTCCCTATCGAATCCAGCCTAAATAATAAATACCTCCCTTTTCCTTCCAGCGCATACATACATACATACATACATACATACATACATACATACATACATACAAACAAACAAACACCAGTTTCTGTATCCGTTCATGGTTTAATCTTCAAACAATCGTGACTATTAAACCGAGTTTTCGTTTTACCTTTCGTTGATCCATTGTATTCTATATAACAAATTAAACAAAAATAAGTTTCATATTGCATATATTTTTAGTTACACAGTGACAGACTGAATTATTAGTTGCCAACATGCTTTAGAGTTGCTCATTGTCAGTACCCATACACGAACAACTATAATTGCTAGAAGGTGAGATTTACTGATTGTGTACACCTAGAATTGCTAGTTACGAAAACCTAACTTTGATGGTTACCACACCAAGAGTTACTAGTTGTCAACGCCTACATAGTGAAGCATATAGTTACCAACAGCAAAATTTTGTTCACAAACGCCTACATAGTGAAGCATATAGCTACATAGCAAAATTTCCCGAGATACCACCAAATTTAGATTTTCCTTGCTGCCAAAAACTAGGATTGCTAGTTACCAACAAAAAAACATGATCAACAAAAAGACTGCGAAGTGTACGACTATAACAACAGTTCACAAATTCTATGACCATTGACTGTAAAGCCTTCGACTATCAATCAGTAAAATCTATGACTATCGATCACAAGTCCACGACTATCAATCATAAAATCTACAACTATCAACCAGGTACTATAACTACGACCATGAAAAGGTACTGTAGCTACGACCACAAAAAGTACTATAGCTACAATTACCTTTAGTGGTCATTCTGTCGTGGTCGAAGACGAGTGTGGTCGAAGTCTGTCGTGGTCGAAATGCTGTAGTCGAGTTGCCATCGTCAAAGACAGATGTAGTTGAAATGCTGGGGTCGTTCAAACACGGTTGAAGTCAGTTGTGGTCAAAGTTGGACATTTCCGATTACCAGCTAAATTACTGTCCACCTACAAGTACTGCTCTTTTGACCATACAGTTTTGACCATATCACTGTAACTTCGGTTGTACAAAAAAATCTGTAGCTTTGATCGGTTCGTGCTCTGAATCTTTAATCACGATGCTTGAAGGCTGTCTGATCTTCCGATGGTGATCGAACGTCGTTCGATGTTACTTAGCCGATCAAACTGGTCCGAACATCCTTGAAGCAGAGCATCGTCAGATATACCATTGCTGCTCCGTCCGATGTCACTTAGCCGATCGGACTAGTCCGAACATCCTTGAAGCAGACCGAAACCATTCGAACGTGATTGAAACCACTCAAAGCAGACCAAAACCGCTCGGAGTCACTCAAAACTGATCGAAACCACTCGGTTTCAAAATCTTTGACTATAATCGACCGAAACTTTCACAAATGTAAATTCCAAAGTAATCCAAATGTCAATTATTTATCATCATTTTATTCACAACCATCCACATGGTCTAACAATTGCTGGTACCCTATTCTTTTTCCTTGTGCTAAGAACAAGTCATCTCACCTCTTATATGCATGTATTGCCCTTAGTAAGCTTGGAAAAGAAAAACCTTGTGCATGTGTTATATTTGGTGGTGAACTTTTGTGTCCTTTGAGATGTGACACTTGATTCATTTAAGTGAGCATCTCTAACTTGTTACTCTTGGAGGTTACCAACTTCTAGACAATGTGGAGGGGGTGGTGGTCTAGTGATCTCAAAAAAGCTTGTGAGAAAGTCTGACTTGTTGTGAGTGGTGGTGCTCGCCATCTCCGAAATGGAGGAAGAACAATCCTAATGGAATTGAGGTGGTTGACTTAATTTATAGAATCAGTCCAATTTGTTTAGGCTACCTCAGCGAGGATTAGGGTAAACCGGCAATTTTCTAAACACTAAGGTAAAGCATCATGTGTCTTTTTTGTTTACTTTCTTGAGCTCAATTTATATACTTATAATTTATATTTATATAAATTGAATTTATTGCTTATCACCTTACAATTATAAACCTTGATATAGACATAGGGTGGATGTTAGTGTACTTAGGTGAATCTAAACGATTTAGGCCATATTTGTGCAAAATCGATTCCATTTATGTTTCTGCACTGAAATTCGATTTTAGCCTATGGGTGAATTTAAAAACGCCTACTCACCTCCTCTAGTTGATCTCCTTGTGGTCACAAGTGGAACAAGATGACACGAAAAAAATCCTTAGGTCTCACCGACTCGCATGACGAGCACCACGGCGGGCAGGCAGCGCGCGCGAACAACAGTCGGCAAGCTTAATCGACGGGGTCAACAGCTTTAATGAACAGTAGTGTACAGTATTTTTCTATTGATTTGGCTGAAAGTCGTCGGTGTCAACTGACCCCAACAATTGAACGTAGCTCCGCCCCTGACCACGGCGCACCTACTAGAGATGGAGATGACAACGGCATTCCCGGCAATGCAGTGGAAGGAATGGACAAGCAAGGGGTAAAATGGAAACGGCATGGTGAGGTAAAGAAGGTGACGTGGTGGGAAAGAGCTTTTATAGAGAGAGGACGGTGTTCTTCACTTCGGGTTCTCACGGTTGAGCTCGTTGGCTGGACGGCCTTTCTCCCTCCAACGGCTACAGGGCAGGGAGGAGACAACTCGGAGCTTCGATTAGGACGCTTGAGACGGTCAAAGGCATCAACTGTATATGAACAGAAGCTTGTATAGCTCCCATGGCGAGCACGCGATCGAGGTGGGAGGAGAGCTCTGGCGCGCGGGCCTGGCTCATCAGCAGCGAGGGCGACCACGCCACGCACTCTCCCGGCTGAAAGCGAAGCACACGTCGTCAAAATTTACCTTGCTAATCACATGATTGCACCATCAGTTGAGTTAGTAACAATTTTTCTGCTTGCCATGCTGATGATGCCAACACGACTGACTTAGCGTCGTTCGTTCCAGTTTCAACCTATATAGTTTATAGATTTTAATTTATTATTTCTATCTTTTTTGACTTTTCTCTCTATTTCTTTGCATTATTCGTGATGAGTTTATCTTTTTTTTTATTTTTAAATTTAATTATATCAATTAAATTACCATTAATTACATTAAAAATAAACAAGCTACAGTGATAAAAATCCACCAGCCATTGCTGTACTGAGCGCCACGAACAGGACGTTCGACTTGCGTAAGAAGCTGCAGGAGCCGGCGTTTTTGCACAAAGCTCCTTCCGTTTCTTGCATCTTAACGGACGGGCCGCGGAGCTTGGAAAGGAAAGGAACCCGTACGCCGCGCCCGCGCCGCCAGGAGATCGCACGCACACAAGTTCGGGAGTCCGCCTCCAATTCTCATCGCCCTCCTCCTCTTCTTCTCCCTCACGCTGCTCTCCCTCGGACGCCACTGCATCTCGGGAAGAGGGGGGAGGCGGCGGGAGAAGGCGACGTCGCTGCCGGCCAGGGCGGGGCGTCGGGTCGCCCTCTCTCGGATGCTCTTCTGGTGGCAAGGTGAAAGACTTCTTCTTTATGCCCTTGCTTCTTTTGGTTTACCTCCCCCTTTGTGGGGAATGGGGAAAGGTTGCATCTTTTGCGTAGGCACTTGCATTCTAGCTGCTGTTTTTGAGGTTTTCAATATTGCTTGAAGCGTCGCCTGTCCGTGTTACATCCAATTGAGCTCTTCCCCCTTCTTTGTATTGGAGAAGAAAATTTAGAAAGATTTTTCTTTATTTTTACATTCGAATATTTTTATGCTTCCAACTAGACGTGAATGTGAATGGTGTTCAAGTTAGATACGTTTCATATAAATATTCCATTTTTAGTAAGGAACTGGGAAAAATGCTGCCAACTTCGCAATCCTACATTCTTACAATTTAGGGGAGGCTTTCTTGGTTCGTAAAGACTAGGACTTTTTTTTGTTTCGACTTTGATATTGTGCGTCTTATACAGTGTTCTACGCCAAATGCATGCATCCACTAATCATACTAACTGTGTGGAAGCCTATACTTGTTTAAATGATCACAGCATGAATGTATTTAGCTCTTCAAGTGGTTAGGGTGGTTTGGGCCATTAGTTTGGGCTGTTTGGTAGTTGTACGACACAAAATATACCCAATAGGATGTATTTATATCTGAAAACCATAACGTTCTCTTCAGTACCTATGCATTGTATTGTACCCGTTAGTGTTTCTAAGGGATCACAATGTTGGGAACATGCCAATTGTATTGTGTTCTCTCTCTAAAAAAAAGTGCTTATTCCTTTGCATTGAACTCACATAGGAGTACTAATTGATGGAACCGTTTTCGAATTACTTGCGGGATAATACTATTGCACCGATTGCTGTAACCCATGCTATAAGAGTATCAGTACAAAACCTTTCTATGTATGCAGGATATTATGTCGCCACACTAAAACCTAAAGGCTTGCTTGGACATTGCTAGACAGTGTACTTTAGTGCCCCCATTATATAGAACAACTTTTGTTGCGCTATTTTGGAATTTTGTGCAAATACTCTTGTATTAAACGAGTTAAATATCAAGGGCTCTGCCAGTGCTTTATTTGGCCTATATTAATGACCTGTTTTGCCTGCTTCAGTGTCACCTTTTTGGCTTATAAATTGAAGCTAAGGCGAAACAGGGGTCTTGTTCTTGGATTTATTCTTAAGCCCTCCTCCAACTAGAAACCTGCAAATAAGCTGCCTGAAGCTAGGCCAAACCATGGGGTCTTTTTGGACTTGGCCTGTAAATCTAAGACCCTTGTGTACTAGTAACTATGCCCCAATAAGCTGGCTTACTTATTGGACATGTTTAAGCTTTTGGCTAAACAGGCCCTAAATCTGGTGTGCAGGGGATGGTGTGGCTTATAAATTGAAGCCTCATTTTCTTGCTAAACAATTTTGTGAGCTTGGTTGACCTGAGTTTCAGCTTGTCTCCAGATTGTTTACCAGGTTGCTTCTTTGAGCTTTGTTTGGCGCATATGAGCTTGCTTGCCTTAATCTTTGTGGGCTTGTTTTTTGCCGAGCTACTTCTATGCCTTAGTAGAAGGCCTGTTCAGCCTGTCATAAGTTTCTTCTATGAACTAACTTACATATGCTTTCACCCATGAGCTCCAATAACCTGACTTGTGATAAGCCATGAAAGCCATTTGGCAGAACAAAGAAAGAAGCCTTGTGATAAATCTCGGCTTCTGTAGAAAGCCTCTTGTAAGCCAGAAAAGCTGCCTCGCAGCAGTTGCAGCTTGTGTTTGTATGCCAGCTGAAGCTTGACCTTATTTAGCCAGTCAAGCTTATATTTGGCCAATAAAGTCCTAAACAACGCCAAACGAGGACCCTATTTCACGGTTTAAATGTGTACTTATAATAGTTAGGATTGATCAATGGGATAAAATGTTTCATAGTGTCATATACAAGGTTGTCACAACGCTCCGGCAAGTCATGGTGAGGCCGGGTGTCTGGATGTCTAGTTAGCATAAATTATCTAAATAACCATGTTTCAGGATGTCCAAATCAGAAGAAATCCAAGAGGGGTCTGTTCGTAATTTTCAGAGACTCCGTGGACTTAATCGCAAAAAACCAAAAGAAATACCCCTACTAACCCAACCCTAGCCGCTAGCCAGCTCGACTCCTCCCACTGTCTCTCCCCCATTCCCTCCCCGCCGCTGCCTCCACCCGCCGGCGCCTCCTCCCTCGCCCAGCGCCTCCTCTCCTCGCTGCCTCCCCTCCCCGCCGCCTTCCCTCCCGGACTGGAGGAGGCTGCGGCAGATCGGCGGCGGGAGGACTGGAGGCCGCAAATTGGCGGACCGATCTGCTGCGGGAGGAGGAGGCTTCAGATCAGTGCCGGAGGATTGGAGGAGGCGGGAGAACGATGCAGATCGGCGCCGGCGGCGGGAGATCTCTCAATGAGGCCGCGCCGTGAAACCCTACTAGGTGGCTGGACTAAGGAATGTGTCGGGTCGAGTGGCCAGGGTCGTGAAAGAGGTAGCCCTTTGAAGCCCCCCACCCCCCAGGCGGCCGCCGGAATGAGCTGGGCGACGGTTGGACGCCTAGGTGTTGCCCAGCACTGCCTAACTTCTCCCGCGCTGGACGATTGGCCACGGCATCCACCCCCAGCCGCCTAGACGACTTGGCGATGCCTTGATAACCTTGGTCATATAGTCAGGGTAGTGCATTGGGTGACCAAGCAAAATTGTTTCAGGTGGCATGGTCTTCCACCTGTCCCCTCTCGTTCAACCCTAATAAGATTGTCTTAGCTAAGAAGTGACCTTTTAGAGCTTATCCAATAACCTTATTACTTATCTTGTACCTGTAAGGTTTATGATTGAGTTTTAGCTTGGGAGTTCCGTAAGCTTGATCATGGAAGACTAGGCTAGGCTAAACAGATGCTCAGAAGTTAGGCTTACCTATATAAGGCACTCCTTTTGTTGTACATAATTTAGTAGGCTAATTGAGTTCGTGCTACTGGTTTGATATACAGCTGATAATCTAGGATGCCCCGATACGCGATACAGGTACGGCGATATGGATACAGCGATACCGCGATACGATATTTTTCAAAAACAAGGATACGGCGATATAGCAAGTATATATGTATTTAAAAATAAAAATGTAAACAGGCTGCGAGAAAGAGAGAAAATAAAAAACCTACTAGTTGATAGCATCAGAATACAACATGAAAACAGCAAGAGGCTCCTAGTTTTCTTCTCCAGCCTCATCAACTTCACACTGAAGCTACTGAAGGATAGTTATTGTCACCTTTGGGCACGTTCTGATCCCGGCATTCAATATTTTAAGTGTGCTTTAACTCTACAGTAGTTTCCACAGTATTCCCAAGCACAATACTTGC
Source organism: Dendrocalamus sinicus (assembly GCA_036346575.1). Lineage (NCBI taxonomy): Eukaryota > Viridiplantae > Streptophyta > Magnoliopsida > Poales > Poaceae > Dendrocalamus > Dendrocalamus sinicus. Next base: position 244,887 of record CM070674.1, read on the forward strand.
ATCTGAATCGCACATGTCCTCCACCACCTGTAAATCTCTCTAGAATATCAACATGCTTCCACAATGGCTTGGTGTTTAGATCAATTGGATCCATCTCCTAAAATAGCAAGAGGTATAGTTTCAGGCTTTTCAGCTATGCCTAGTAAGATACCCCACTAAATTGCAAATGAATCGACAGTTCAACACTACTACCAGTAGCAGTGCTAACATGCACAGTTGTAGTTCCATCCATATTCTAGCTATATGCCTATACGTAAAGGTTGTGTATGTGAATGCATAACAACATAGACACGGCAATAATAAGGCCAACAGGAGAAAGCTTACTAGCCTACCTCTATGGTTGTCCTAAACAGAGCCTCCTTGAAGATCTTGGATTAGCGGGGAAGCAGCGGACCTCCAGGCAGTGGGAGCGGCAGCGGTTTGGTGACCTCCAGGCGGCGAGGGAGCGATGGAGGAGCGATGCGGGGAGGAGCGGTGGAGGAGCAGCAGGAGTGGCGAGAGGAGCGGAGGAAGTGGTGGGAGCGGCGAGAGGAGCGGAGGGAGCGGTGGAGCAGCAGCGGAGGAGCGATGCATGGAGGAGTGGTGGGAGTGGTAGAGGAGCAGTGGAGGAGTGGCGAGAGGAGCAAGGAGAGTGGCAGGAGCAGGGGGATCGACTAAAGCGGTGGGGGAGCGACTGCGGAGCAGCGGGGGAGCGGCGGCAGGACCAGCAGGAGCAGGGGGAGCACGGAGAGCGGCAAAGGAGCAGGGGGAGTGGCGGCGGGAGCAGGAGGCATGACTGCGTCGGCATTAGGGCTAGGGTAAATTAGTAACCAGGCGTGACGAGAGAGCGGCTTGATCTGTTGGGCCATAATGAGCCAAACGTATCGACAACGTATCCTTACGTATCGTAATATTTGCTATTTATTTTTTGGTTGAAATCCACCGATACCGTATCGCTATGTATCGGGGCTTCATAACTGATAATTCTTCCTTTGTACTCCATATAACTATATAATGATTTCCACCAACTTTTTGTTTCAGGTCTGCCATTGAGGGGCCACATGGAGTTCAGTGGCGGGTAGAAGTCCACGTCAACATCGTTGAAAGTTGTAACTTGATTTATTAACCAGTACACCTCTCTCTCTCTCTCTCTCCAATCTCCACGCTTTTTAACATTAATAATGGTTTGCTAATACTTGAACATAGATATCAAACAAAAAAAATATGTACCACCATAGCTAGCCATCCTTCCCTTGTATCATAATACATACTTTTATTCTCTTATTTTTTTAAAAAATATAAAGAGGAAAGATATGAATCATAGAAAAGGAGCACAGGAAGTAGCATTGTAACCCATTTATACAGCAAATTCAGCCTGTATACTGTTCCTAGTTAAACACTATCTTGTTTATCTAAGTATGCGCTGTTATGCTTATTATTTGAATGAGCAAGGTCTTCTCCAATGCAATTAATCATGAACTATATGTATCATATATTAGGGGTAGTCATTACTAGTGTATGCTGTTAGCTTGTCATGTACCATATTACTCGATATTAGTGAGTTCTTAATCTCCAAAATGGAAGCACCATAATGTGGTGTTTCACATATTCATTTTGGACCAACCACAGAAAAGAATGCTTGCAAATTCCATGGCTAAAAACTCAAAAAACCACTGCTCAGTCACAATGTTATATCGAGTTGGTATATCTACATTCTACGTGCAAGTACACATGCTACTCCGTACTGTCATTTATCTTGCATAATCTGATCCTAGCGTACCAGTAAAGAAAAAACTCCTGTTGCATAACTTGCTGATATGCTTTTTAATTTTGGTTTTAGTTGGTTAACGTTTGTGATTGTATTGTGGAAAACAAATAACAGGCTTTACTCATTCACTTAATGATATTTTTCCGGTTGTCTACAGCTTATTTCCTTCTGACGTGGTACTGTTTCTATGATCATTGTGCCTTAGACGATACATAGTTGATCAATATAATGTTATCACGACTTTGTATATTTTGATCCAAATTATGACAAGCAGAACCTCTTGTGTTGATAACACTATGTAACTTCATATTGCAGTTCATGTTGAGGGCAAAGCAACTTGGCACACTAACCCAATGTGCACGGTCCTTCTATCTTAATGGGTCAAGGTGTGGTAGCACTGATGGAGCTTCATGCACATGCTCTGAGGATGACACTTGTGTTTCAAAAAGGCAGACTGCGAGCGGTATTGAGCAGAAGTTTCATTCAAACCGCAGATATTCTGTGAAGGCTCAGCCTCCTTCTGTACAACAGGTTGTTGGATCCATTGGTCGTGCAACTGGCTACCCACCTCCAGCTGTTCATGTCATTCCTTCCAGATCATCTCCAGATAAGGAGCCAGCATCTAGCCACAGAAGCAACCATCCTCATAATCATCAGGTTCTAGGAAATGATTATGTACAGCCATCTAAGCAGACTGCCAGAAGCGTTTCTCGGTCTGGAATTGCAGGAGCTGGTGTGTATTCTGAGTTGGTAAATTTGAGGTCCACATCGAATAATGGAAGCATTGATCAAGCTCCACAGGCCTTATCTTGCCAGCCCTTATCCAACAGCCAGTCTTCTAATAACACGGCACATAATCAGCATAGCTTTCCTGAGGCAAAGATGCCTTATACCCCTTCCATGCAAAATGATTTTGGGAAGGGGGTCCCAAGGTCTGGCTATGTAAAGTCAAAGCAGAATTTCTCAGGGCCATCTGCTATAGTTTCTAGTTCACCATCACAAATAAGGAATCAAAGACATCCCGGTCAGCGACACGCAAATAATCATTCTTATAATCTCAATTCAGATGGCAGGTGGGATGAAGTTCAAACTCGAAACTTCTCAGCTCCAACTGTCTATAGTGGTCCCAGTGACAAATCTCAGGGTCCTATGGGAACAATAAAAGCTCATGGTGGAGGACCTCAGTCTAACTTAGGATCATTCAAGTCGTTGCAAGCGGTTGAACAGTACTACCAGACACTGCAACAAATGAAATGGGGTCCTATGACAGAACATGTTCTGGATAGTCTCTGTTGCAAGATAGATGCATTTCAGGCTAATCAAGTACTCAAGCTGCTTCATAACCACACCATCGCACTTGGTTTCTTCCAGTGGTTAAAGCGGCAACCAGGGTTCAGGCACGATGGTCATACCTACACAACCATGATAGGCATCCTTGGACAAGCCAAGAAATTTGGTACAATGAGGAAACTTCTTGATGAGATGTACAGAGCTCACTGCAAACCAACAGTGGTAACATATAACAGAATAATACATGTATATGGTCGTGCAAATTATCTAAGGGAATCTGTTCAAGTATTTGAGGAAATGCAGGAAGCTGGTTATGAGCCTGATCGGGTTACATATTGCACATTGATTGATATCCATGCTAAAGCAGGATATCTGGAAGTAGCAATGGATTTATATGGCAGGATGCAAGAAGTAGGCCTGTCACCGGATACTTTCACCTACAGTGCCATGGTTAATTGCCTTGGAAAAGGTGGTCATTTGGCAGCTGCTTATAAGCTTTTCTGTGAGATGATTGAAAATGGCTGCACACCTAACCTCATTACTTACAACATAATGATTGCGCTCCAGGCCAAAGCAAGAAATTATGACAATGTTATGAAGCTGTACAAGGACATGCAAGTTGCTGGATTTCGTCCTGACAAAATAACATACAGCATTGTTATGGAAGTTCTTGGTCATTGTGGTCATCTGGATGAGGTTGAGGCTGTGTTCATTGAGATGAGGCGTGACTGGGCTCCTGATGAACCTGTATATGGTCTTTTGGTGGACCTCTGGGGCAAAGCAGGTAATGTTGACAAGGCGTTAGGATGGTACGATGCAATGCTTCAGGATGGTTTGCAGCCTAATGTGCCCACCTGCAATTCTCTCTTGAGTGCTTTCCTTAAGATAAACAGGTTTCAAGATGCCTACAGCGTGCTTCAAAACATGCTTGATCAGGGACTTGTTCCATCTCTGCAGACTTACACCTTGCTGCTCAGCTGTTGTACCGAGGCTCATGCACAAATGGGGTTATGCTGCCAGCTCATGGCGATCACTGGACATCCGGCTCACTGGTTCTTGCTGTATTTGCCTGATGCAGAGCCTGGTGGCCAGAATGTGAGGGATCACGCCAGGAATTTCTTGGACATGATGCATAGCGAGGACAGAGAGAGTAAAAGGGGTTTAATGGATGCTGTCATAGACTTCCTTCACAAGTCCGGCCTCAAGGAGGAGGCCGGCTTCATATGGGAGGTTGCTGCCCAGAAGAATGTGTACCCGGATTCTGTGAGGGAGAAGAGCTCGTCATATTGGCTTATCAACCTTCACCTGATGTCCGAGGGCACTGCAGTGACTGCTCTGTCCAGGACACTTGCTTGGTTCCACAGGCAGATTCTGACAATGGGCATATGCCCTCAAAGAATTGACATTGTCACTGGCTGGGGCCGGAGGAGTAGGGTAACCGGATCCTCGTTGGTTAGACAGTCAGTTCAGAAGCTTCTGCGTCTCTTCCGATTCCCGTTCTTCACCGCTCGCGGCAATACTGGCTGCTTTGTTGGATGTGGGGAGCCACTTAATAAATGGCTGCTCAATCCTTATGTTGAGCGCATGCATTTATTGTAGTAACTAGTGAGGTTACTTCTTCGTCAGAACTCAAGAACTAAAGAACCTATATGAACGGATGCAGTTTTGTGGAAGAATCAGCTTGGATAAAGATCTGGTGCATCTGTTCTAGTCTGGTCTGTAGGGTGTGTTAGTCAAGTGTAGTCGTGGTCGAATGCTTATGCTTTGAAACTATTTATTGTGATAACATTTAGAGATGGCATTGTTGTGTTTAGCGTGAGATAATTCATTAGTCTGAATTAGCCATTGAGAATTATTGCATGTTTCAGTACATCAGGGGCAGTAGCTGTATGTTTCCTTTTTTTTTTTTACTTGAGTGACTCGTTAACTGCTGCTGCTAACTGATAACCTTGTGGAAAACCAATGTATTGGATGTGGATTTTGTGTGTGTTGGAGACAGAAGAACTATAACTCGATCTGCATATTGATTGCAACAGGTGTGGCTTCATATGCATGATCTGCGCGAGTCACACCTCAACCTAATCAAATGGATTCTCTGTTACCTCAAAGACACCGTTGATCATGGCCTCCAGTTCGCTCCTCACCTGACATGCTTACCACCTACACTGATACCGACTAGTCTGACTGTCCGAACACCCGCAAGTCTACTTCTGGCTACGACATCTTTTTTAGCGAAAACCTCATATCTTGGTCCTCCAAGCATTAGCACATGGTCTCCCACTCTAGTACCGAAGTGGAGTACTGGGTAGTGGCCAACACTGTGGCTGAGGCCTGCTGGCTCCGCCAACTTCTTGCCAACTATGCCATCCACTTCGTCGGGCTACAATCATCTACTGTGATAACATCAACGACGTCTATCTATCTCTCTACCAACCCCATGCAACACCAATGCATCAAACATATTGAGATTGATCTCCATTGTGTGCACGAACAGGTTGCTCTTGGCGATGTCCGAGTCCTACATGTTTCCACTTCTTCATAGTACACCGACATGTTCACTAAAGACCTGCCGACGGTCATCTTCTCCGAGTTCTGCTCTAGCCTGAACGTTCGCCCTACTCCCGCTCCGACTGCCAGGGGGGTGTTAGACTGGACAGTGCATAGTAGCATTCACACGACTGAGCATCCACGACCGAACGTCCACAACCAGCGTCCATGACCAACGTCTCCACCACCAAACATCCGCGACCAGCGTCCATGACCAGCTGTTGTGCCATGCACAAGCCCAGGTGCATGTGCGCCCTCTTGATTCTGTCATGTGCCACCACAAGAGATCATATCTGCCATAGTTTGTTAAGCTAATTATGTCATGCATCTTATCTATTTTTTTGTTAGTTAGCGTTAGTTGCTTATGTACCTAATATATATACCTATGGCTATCAATAGAATCATTATACCTTGAATTTTATTCTGCCTTCAAAACCATGTCTGCATCGGCGACAGGTAGCTATGAATCTTTATGCGCGTGAATTCTATTCCACCTTCAAAACCATGTCCGCATCAAAGACAGACGCTGAAGAGCTGGCAGCGACAGGTAGCTGAGCTTACCTGATCGTGGTTGGACGCTGAGGCGCAAATCGAGGCAGGGCCAGAGGATAAGCAGTTCTTGCCGAAGGCGAAGGGGGTGGGCGGCTGGCTGGAGCCACGGCCACTGCGGCATTTCTGACGCTAATTGGCTGAATAACAAATTCCCTATCCCCAGGCCCCATAGGCTCGTACCCAACGATATTCTAGTGCAAAGCCACGACGATGATGATCCTTCCCTTCAAATTCCTTGGAATGGACACTTGGACTTGACCCCTTCAAATTATCAGACAATCTGATTATCTGTACATCATACGAATCCGTCCTGCTGGAAAGCGAAAAGCATGCAAAGAATGCTGTGCAAATTCGACAAATGATACTGTGATCAGTATCTGACCAACAGGTCCTCGGAGATATGGTATCAGCAGCCAGTAAGAACTAGTTACAATGTGTTTCTATACTATCTCTCTTTCAAAGTACGTACTAATAATCTCTCATGTCTACCTATAGTGCCCGAAACCGCTGTGTGGCTATCGCAAGTGGATCGATCTAGAGATTCACCCACATGACTAGTGAACCCTTGACTACAAAGAGTGGGATGTCAAAAGGGCCTGTGAGATTAAGGAGAAGGAGCGCTGCAACGATGAGTAAAACGAGCGTATACGTCGGGAGACGAAAACTCATCTCGAGGCATGCACACGTAGGGAGTGTGAGGTTCGCGAGAGGGAGTGTGAGAAAAAGAAGGAAATGGCGACGAAGGCCAGAGAGGTCGCCGAGAAGTTAAACACCGAGCTCACAAAGAAGGGGAAATGGCTCCGGTCCACGCAGTAGGTTGGGCCATTCCGAACTAGTCCCCTGAAGGTCAAATTTATTTTCATTCTAAAAAGGCACTTATGTATCAAAGGAGCACTTCAGTTTGTTGCATCGTGCGTGATGCTATTTCTTATGCACGTAACCAAACCCTGTGCACTGTGTTATTCCCAAATTTATTATAAAGTATATTTTAATTCGCAACTTCAAACCTCGTCGTCTTTTCCTATTCAATTATTCGTGTAGCAAGGCCTTGAACAATATGAAAAAATGAGTTCTGGAAGTAGGTACGAAATGTGTATGCATTTTTCATCAGCGGTACTGTCTAGCATATGTCAATTCTCGTGCCTTATGTTGTATCACACAAGCCACATATTAATCATTTTTTTCCAAAATCCAATATGTATCACTTTTGTGACAAGGCCTGGAAATATTGTGCGGGTGTTTATGAAGGATATATATACACTGAAGTGCCAAAGGTTATTAGTTGATAAAAAGATTATCATTCCATATATGTATTTACGTTCAATTAAAAGGATGCTATTATATTTGGTTCACAGATAGATTCTCTATTTTTAAGTTATAGATTGTTAAATGTTAGATGCACATGGTGTTACATCAGCTTAACTTCAATTGTTTTTTATGTTTCAAAAGGAAGTACCATTGTTACCATCTTACCACTAAATGCTAAGGTTTCAAATCCATAAATCAAGTCCGAACTAAATTCATCTATTACCTCGATTCATAATTTACAAACCAACTCAAATCACGCATGCAAAAGTGAAACATGGTAAACCCTGTCACGCCACATATCAAGACGTGAAAAGCAAAATTGTCATGCCATGGGATCTTGCATGACTACTGCCACGCAAGCCTCCACACTGGCACGACGGGTGGACGAGGGCTTGTGTGGCATATTTTGTTATGCCGTAATGTGTGGCGTGACAGTACGGTCCGACCACGTCACGGGGTGGTGGCGTGGCTAAAGGGGTCAAAATTGAAAATAAAGCTCGTGAGGGATTAACTTTAAAATATTTTTTGAAAAAGAATTAAATAATAAAAAATTCCCTTGTCCGCCCTTTTATTTCAAAAAAATAAAATAAAATATATAAACAAGATTTCGTACATGTATTACATACAATAATTGCTCTTTATTCCCCTGTAATTATTTCCATCAGATCAATCCAAAAATATTACTATTTTTTAAATCGGTGAACTGGTGCGCGACTTTTCAACGTGTTGTCCACGGTTGAACGAAGTTATATTGCTGTAATTTCGAACAAAAATACATTATTTCAAAAAAAACATACTGTGGCGCTCCACGAAATCAATTTCATTTTTCGCAACTCATTTTCTATACCTAACAATTTTTACAATTGTTTTTAAAATTTCTATTCCTGCAAAATTAGTATAGTCCCATTTCTTTCAAAAACTTTGCACAAATTTTTTTTTAAAAATTTCTATTGCTGATTAGTAGAATTTGTTTTCTATAAAAAAAATTCTAGAGGTCTCGCGTGATTGAGACTTTTGGCTTGTGGCTAAATTTTTTAAATTTTGCCTGTTCACGTAAGAGAATACAAAGAGAGACAGTTACATATAGTTTTAGCCGATATAAATGAAGTCAGTACAATATATACTACAATAAACTATTATACTCCATCTTAAAAGACACTCTATTTGAAAGCTAGTTACTATAGCAAAGTCGAAATCGTAAGCCGAAGCCGCAGGAGGAGTTTTGCCGAACAGGCCCTCTATTTCCAAATGGACATCTATAAAGCCCTCTATTTCCAAATGGACATCTATTATGTACATGAAAGTGCACTCTACCTTTTTAATAATCTTTCCATAGTGCACTTGATGACATACTCCCATTCGGAATGATGGGTTTGTTCTTTTTTGCTTGCAGGTTATAGCTTTTAGCTGCGGTTTGAGACTTTTGGGTTGTTCGTGTGAGAGATTACAGAGTAACAGAAACTCACGTGTGGTTTTTGCCGATATAAATGAAGTCGGTACAGTATGTACTACAATTAACTAGTAGACCTTATTTTGAAAATATATTCCGTTTAAAAACTAATTACTGTAGAAAAACCGAAAAGAAGCTTTTAGAAGCTGAAAAGAATAGGCCGATATATACTACTAGCTAGCTAGCTTCTTTGTACAATTGGCAGTATCCTCCACGTATATTTGGATGCTCTGTTTCGACTACTCCTAATCTATAAACACTTCAATTCTTTGCGGTAGGTATATATACTACATACTCCGTATCTGCCATCACACACCCTTTAAAGATGGATATACTCCGTAAAAACAATGAAAACTACATGGACATACCCATTTATTTAGAACAACGTACTTTAAACATGTATCATACTCCCCTTTTTTTAAAAAAAAGTAACAAAGAAAGTACATAATTTCTAGCATTAAGCTACTAGGTAATCATGCATATAAAGGGAACTACTTAGTAGTAATTTATTTCGTTCAGATTCAAAAGATTAGCAAATAAGTTAACTTTTGAGGGAAAAGATGAAAATACTACCGCTCTCCCTCTTTCATACTCCCAACTGCCAGATAGATATATACATGAGATGAACAAATATACTCGATCGGTATGCCAGCCGCACAGTGGCGGACCGACTGGTGGGTCAGGTGGGGCTGACGCCCACCCTACCTTCGATCGGCCCCTGGGTACCCCAGAGCCCGCCTCGCCCGCCTCCGCCAGCAGCCATCGCCGGCGCCATGTCGCTGCTGCTGCGTCTGCGCTCAGGGCGCCTCTCTCTAGACATTACAACAAAGGCAAATAGGCCAATGATTTGGGCCAATACAACATTACAAGTTTACAATTTGGGCCAAAAACAACATTGCAAAATCGGCAAAGCCCACCAAGAAATACATATCAATGACCCCAGAATGTAGATCCAATTTGGACACCACAGTCCACAGCAACAGCAAAGTGATTTCATCCCCTTTCGGCTTCTCAGTTCTTGCGGTTGGCGGCGCGGACGGGGGCATGGGGCAACGAGCGGCGTTGGAGCAACCGAGTAGAAGGCCGGAGAGCGGCCGGCCGGCGGCGGCCGCCTAGCGCCAGATCCGCCGCTCTCCCTGGCTCGCTCCTCCCCCACAGCTCCCACCTCGTCTCCGTCACGCCGAGCAGGAGCAGCCGACCGGCCGGCCGCCTAGCGCCAGATCTGGAGCTGGGAGGGGAGATGGTCGGTCGGAGGGGGAGGGCGGAGGGAGAGGGTGGCGACTGAGGGAGAGGATGCCAGATCCAGACCGGTCGGCGGTCGGCCGGAGGGCGGAGAGCGGAGGGAGAGGGCGACGAGAGCGCGTGAGAGAGATGGCGCTAGATCCAGACCGGTCGGCCGGAGCCCGGAGGGGCGGAGGGAGAGGGCGGGCGGCGGCGAGCCCGCGAGAGGGAGAGGGCGCCAGATCTAGACCGGTCGGCCGGAGGGCGGAGGGAGAGGGCGGCCGGCGGCGCCGCGGTGAGACTGCGAGTCGCGAGAGGGAGATGGCGCCGAGCGCGACTGGATCTGGCGAGTGGCAACAGTTGCGAGGCGAGGAGCCAAGGCTGATTTATTTGCGTCGACGGTCGATCGACGATCCGTGGCTGAGTGACTGACAGGTGTGAGTGCAGGTATGAAATATAAATCCACTTTTTAAATTTGTGTAATTATGATTAATTTCGTGTGCAGATAACTACTTATATATATATATCTCCTAGCAGCAAACCAAAGAATACAAAATAATGTTCTTCCTGGACACACTTGTCATGCATGGCTAACTTAATTTCAACGAAAAATCCATTGGTTCGTAGTTGTATTTCTCCCTCATAACTATTTGCATATATATGAGAATGCACGTTTAACCGCTCCATGATGATGGGAGGCAGACGCAGATCCATCAGGGGTCAGCCCCCCCTAAATTTTGATCCTGGGTCCGCCACTGCAGCCGCATACTTATATACTCCCTTGGTGACTGTGCTCGTCATTTGAACGGCTCTTCTATCTGTATATATCCCCAGTATGCAGGAGGAGCTGAGCACAAGCTGCACACACATACATATCTTGCATACGCGTGAATAGCTAAGCTAGTGTCTGCTCACATCCATCTCGCGCGTCTGTGCTTATGTGTTGTCCATCAGTCAACCAAGAAAGATCAGTCCATGGCAAAATTTTTAGTTGACTGGTACCTTTTTTCCAAGTCAAATTTAATTGGCTACTAGCTAGCTGTATATAAATTCATGCATGAGTATTATTGATCTGCTCCAATGGTCACCGTTGATGTAGTAGATCATAGTGATAGATGCATAAGGCGGGCGGTCAAATGTGGAATACTATCATCTTTCGCTAGTAAGTGATTGATTCAGAAGCTACCTAGATCGAATACTGTACATTCGTAGATATGGAATCATTATATATGTATGGAAATGGTTCCATACCTTGCTAGCTAATGGCCGGCTTGAATTGGCTGCATTAGAAATCAGCTGATGCTGATCGATCTACACACGCCAGCCAAGGCGCCATGACCTGTCGTAGTACAGTAGCAAGTGGTAGTGGTACACAAGGAAGCAACTAGCTAGCTAGCACGGCGTGCAGATACATTCACAAGATCTCTCTATCTAGCCATCCTTGTCGATGATCATCAATTTGATGCTTGAACGATCATCGATCACTCTAATTAAAGCTGAGGACCACAGGACTGCTACTGCTTGCTGGGCCGGAGGAAAAGGAAGGATACTGAAGATCCATAAGAACGTAACGTACGTTGATTAGTTGATCATCGCAGACTTTTAATTCCTAGCACGCGACTAAATGGAGGCTTGAATATGAGCTTAATAATACTGGTTTCTCTAATTTCTTTTTCTTGAAGATTTTCAGAGTATTCCTCCCCAATATCTATAATTAGCTAAGAAGTCAGTCTAAACATCCACAGTGAAGCCTCTACGAAAAATCGAGCAAAATATAACTAGACAGGGTTATAGTGGTCTAACCTTCAACTAAAGAGCGGTCTAACCATTGGGACCGGTCTGAATGCTACTTAGTTGACGATCTGACCTCTAGTTGGTTGACTGTCTAACCTCCTTCCAAGAACAAAATAGATTTTTATCACGATTTGAAACTTTTAATTCATAGCTCTAAACTACTTGAAACTTTGTACACACCTAGCCTATGATATTGTGAATCTAATCCACCAAAAAATGAAAATAAATCCTTATAAAGATTGGACATTTCTTGTGATTGAGAGGAACTCGTGAGAGGAATAAAGCCAAGATGGCTAAGAATGGTTTCCCATACGTCCTAACATCTTCAAATCATAGTAAGAACCAGTCCAAATACTCTTAAGATTAAAACATCCAAAATCACCCTTTCTTGAGTCAAAACTGGACAAATATAAGAATTTGCAAAGGAGAGTGCCTAGATGGATAGGATCTGGTCTTCAAGAGATATCTCCATCATTAATATGTCCTTGGCACAAAGCAAGATCAAGAGGAGAGAAAGAAACACCAAAAACCAAGCCAAGATTTCAACACTTGAGCAAAGAGGAGAAATATTTGGATAAATTTAGGATAACTATTAATACTTGAAGATGAATATTTACAATCACTCTCTAGTCACTTCACAAGCTTAAGGATAACAACAAGCTCAAGACAAAGAGCCACGACTCATCTCTTAGAGGTTCTCTCCTAGAACCCTAACCCTCCTCCACTTGGTGTCCTAGAGAGCTAACCCTAACTCTCTCCACAAACCTCCTTATATAGCGGAGGTTTACAAAAACCCTAACCAACATCTTTAATTGGGTTTCATCCACTCCTACATGGCTAACTTGTCAATCCAATATTATACCAGGTTTTACACTCACATAAACACGCTTATCAAAACTCACACATTCATTAACCCGCTAATGGATCATCACTTGATCCTCTTAGCATTTTTTAGCACATTCATGACCTAAACCACTTAAGCCACCATCGCGGATTCACACACTGTCACTTTTTCGATATTAGGTAATTTACCAAAATATCTTTCTACCATCCTTCCACCAAGCTTCATGCTTCCTTTGCCTTGAAGCAACCCCATGTTCGTCTTTAACTCCATGTAGCTCCAATGACTTGCCGCCAAGTCACTCACGTATTCGGATCCCATCGAACTCTCATCATTTGCAAATGGTTCTAAGTCAACTGACGCATCACATGCCTTTCGTTGCCTATGATAGCACGTAGACTTACCTAACCGCACGGACCTCAACTCCTCCCTGAGCTTAGTCCCAATCCCTTACCATTGCCCGTCATGTCTACCACCAGTACCTTCCACTCTAGGTCTTTGTCGTCCTAGCTTTTAACCACTCCGCTAGCCTTAGCCATCTTTCGATGGCACCTTGATAATTCTAGACCTCAGCACCCTTACCTTAGTCCTGATCCCTTGACTGCTCTAGACCTAAACTCTTTTAGCTTAGTCCCGGTCTTGTCCGCTTCACCATGACTTAGTTCGAGAGTCCTACAATCAACAACAAAAAATAGACCACCACATAGTATCGCACCATACACAAAATCATCAATTGGCACAATTGATAAGCCAAAAATACTTACCTTCAAAGCTTTGCTCTCAGAAGCATCACTAAGCCACATAACCATCTCATGGCTCACAAAGCATCATGTGCATCTCTTATCCTCAAGGGTCTTTGCTCAAACTCTGCCTTCAATTGTTCATGTCCAACTTGCACCTTGTTTGATTCCAACCATCTCACACGACATCTATAACCATTCTGGACCTTGTTCTTCAAACCAAGTCCTGGTCCTCCTCACTATTGACGATAGTTGACTCTAAGCCACATGCACAACAATAAATCAAGAAATCATTTTCAAGTATAAGTTCTTCACAACCTAATCCACATTAGTCTAAAATAATGCATCAGCAACACATACCCTGATCCTAACTCTAGGACCAAATCGTGAATCAATGCATAATTTTAGCACTAATTCACCAAAAGCACTCTGATCGCCATTAACAGGCTGGTTAGATCACTATGGCTGGTCTTACCGCTGGCACCATACCAGTCAGACCGCCAGTGTTTGGCCGACTGACCACTTTAGGGTATCAAAAATATATAATCTCTAGAATTTTTAGTTAAACTCTACCTAATTTTTTTGTCCAAATTCTATTTCCAAAGACACCTTATGCAAACACAACCCCAAATAAGCCTACACAAATATTTGATGTCCAATTACTAAAAGCGCATAGGGCCGATCTGACCATTTGCCCCACAATCAGACCGCCCCCTAGTAATTTGCTTGTGAGGCAACCGGCCATTCAAACCCCCTCTACAAGCTAGTTGGACAGCCTATGCACAGAGGTCAGATCGTCTATGCACAGAAGTTAGACCGTCTCTACAATCAATCAAATCGGCCAAGCAGATAATAACTCCAGAAAATACAATTCCCAAAACCCAAATTCAAACTTTGATAATACTTGTACAATAAAGCCAAATACTTATCACATGATATAGGGTGACCTCCACGTGGTCCCACATAATTCATATTTGAAGACTCCAGACTAGATCATTGATCATCTGCACTCTACAGGTAGCTAGCTAGCTATCAATCATGATAAATAAATCTTGCCCTGATCACTGTTCTTTTGGATTGTGACTTATAGTTTTTAGATACAACTTATTAGTCCAATAAATGATGATTGCTAAAAAAGCTAAAGTAAAAAATAGACGAAAAAAATAAAAAAGAACAGAGCCAGTCTGCTCCACAGCCAAGCATGTTCATCAAAACCATGCTCATTATTCTCTGTTGGCTAGCTTTTAATTTGAGGAACCAGTACTACACGCAATAGCAAGATACCAATTCGTACGAAGGTGAGCTGAGAAAAACCCTTGGATTGAGTACTACGAGCCAGTTTGCGAGGATAAAGCATCAAATATATATTAGTATGATTAATTTGACAGAGCATGCAATTTAGGTCTGCCAATTATCTTTACTACCTAGCTAGCTCTAAATTATGAATAAGTATAATTGTTATGTGAAGAACTATGTGAGAAGATCTAGGGTTTGTTGTAATAATCTATTATTATTTTAGAGGAGTGAAAATTTGGTTTTCATAAATTTGTCATTTTCAAAGCGGTTGTCAGACTTACAGGTCAAAATGACCACCACAGGCGATCAGATCAGCTGGGGT
The DNA here is from genome assembly GCA_036346575.1 of Dendrocalamus sinicus. Lineage (NCBI taxonomy): Eukaryota > Viridiplantae > Streptophyta > Magnoliopsida > Poales > Poaceae > Dendrocalamus > Dendrocalamus sinicus. The sequence goes on from CM070674.1 coordinate 259,995, forward strand.
TGGCAATCTGACTGACAGGGCTAGGTGCTTTGGTTGGTTTTTAGGAATTTTAGATAATTGAGTTATAAGATGATTTAGTTTGACCTAGATCAGTACATATGTATTGTATGATGCATGTTTCAGCTAATATGGGTCAAGTTATGTAGAACTTATGCCTGGAAAAGATTTCTTGTTCTTTATATATGCAGCGATGCTTGGAGTCAACTATGGTCAACAGCGGGGATTGGGCCTGTACTCATGGAGGAGCCGAGGCCCAGAATGATGAAGGGTGTCGATGAGATGGCTGAGCTCAAGCATGGCAAGGAAGACGGGAAAATATTAAAGGAAAGTTTGAGCGATGGGTTGCACTATGTGGTTTGTCAATTCAAGTGAGGCATGGTCTGATAAAACCGGAATGGGAGACTTACCGACCCGTGACAAGCCAGTGATGCGCCTACACATAGCAAACATGGCGATTGCTTGCAATAGAAGATCAAGATCGAATCAAGAAAGGGTATTTTAGCAGTTTGATCAAAATACCAGAAATCACCTTAGATCAAAACTACGACATTTGAGAAAATGGTTTCAGTCAAAGAGAAATTGAGAAGATTATATTGAATCAAAGGCTAAGAACTTAACGGATCCAGACTTATGTGCTTTAAAAAAGTGTATAAGTGTAGTGTGTGAGTTAAAACCTATGTTATGTAGGGTTAACGGGTTTCCCCATATGTGGTAAATAGATAGTATCTATTAGTGTTAGATAGATGCTAGTTGACAATCTATTTAACGAGTTGGGATGGAGATTTGCTAGTTAACCATCCAACCTTTGCTGATAGAAACCAAGTATTTTAGGGTTATGGTTTGAGAAGTGTGAGTGCTATGGTATACTCTCTTGTCCTCCAGGTGGAGTGGCTGTAAAACATTTATCCTCAAATAGCAATATATCAACTTTGTTCATCTCTCATTGATCTCTCTTGTTTTGGTTGATTGGCTTTTGATCTTGGGACATCTTGGGTATCATTCACCCACGAGCAAATCATATTCATCGTTTTCGTTTTGCTTGATTTTGATGCAATCTTACTTCAAATGAAAAACGTCACAATTTCTTATGGTGATTGGCCGGTGCAGCTAGCTAGCTATCACATTCAGATTCAGATCGATCGTTCATTAGATAGCTTAATTAGGAGTCGCGAGAGAAACCAACTAGCTGGTAAAAGCAACAACATGTGCGTGTACCATATCGATCGATCTGCTGTGCAACAGCACGCGCTTCTCTTTTTCAACCATAAGCTAAAATGATCATCACCTAAGATGACAAGCAAGTCTGTCAGCTCGTCCGTGAGAACTGAATAGATATGCACGCGAATGATGAGTGACAACTGATAATGCCACGCCAAATACGCACATCGGTGTGATCTGCACGCACTATCTCCACCGCCACTGGAATATGTATGCATGCGTAGTAGCGACAAGCTCCATGGTAGGGGAAAAGTTTAGGTGTTCATCATGTCCTCGGTCAGCTACAATCATCCATGCACACGCTCGATCTAGAACAACACGATGCTGCGCAACTTGTCAAAAGTATGCTGCGCAGCGAGTCAAAGGTTGCTGCTTCTGTCACTGACGATCTCCTGTTGTAACCGTATATTCGATTCCCATTTCATGCGATCGATCGATGCGACACTCCCCAGCTTCACTGTAGACTTATTGCACCATGCGTTATTTTTTTAAAAAAAAGAAATTGCAAGAAAAAGCTATCAGCCAAACACTTTATTAGGCCCTGTTCACCCTGTATTCTAAAAATTGTATTTTTATTTATATCGGCGAAAATCACACATAAGTATCTCTCTATAAACTGTTACTATTTATAAACTAAAACCAAAACCAAAAATTGCAAGAAAAGGCTATCAGCCATACACCCTTGGCGATCGGTTCGGCTTAAAAGCTCATGGCTTATGGCTGAAAACACTGTAGCTGGCTGAAAAAAGCACTGTAGCTGACAAAGGCTTATTTAGCATAATTAAATTTTAAAAAATATTAAAAAATATGTTAGCCCATTACGTATAATACAAACAAATACGGAAAAAAGAACCGGCAAAAAAGCTCAACAAAAAGCCAAAAGTTCAGAAAAAGACGGAATTTGTGAATAGTGAAAAATAAGCCAGAAGCTGAAGCCGAATTGATCAAGGCCAATTAATATGCTGATGCATTAATGTTGGAAGAAATGAAAATTTTCCTTCTGAAATTTGAAAGGTTAATTTTTTTCCTTTGTCGAAGAGGAATTCAGAGATAGCTTTCAGCTAAGCTTGTCATCACTATGCATGTGGATGACTTGGGCGGCTAGATATGTGGATCTCAATTCTCTAGGGAAGTGCCGGCCGACCAGCAAGTTTGACGTGAAATCTGAAAGCCGAAACTGTAATCAATCTTGCACAGCTCATTTTGAGTTGCGAATGATGGTTTTGGCTGCACTTTTCGAGATAGCGAAGAACGGTTGAGATGCTAACGCAAATGACGCTGTTTGGAGAAATAATTTTGAGAAGCCACTCGAAAAAGCTATCCTGTTTAAAGCCAAAAACCAAAAACAAAAAAGCAAAAAGAACAAGGCCTCAGTCCAATTTAGCTTTTTTTTCAACCTCACACTTTGTAAACCACTAGCTAGCTATTACTACTACTGTATACAGTATACACCATTATATTACGGGAGTATATTAGTCGACCGATAATTTATAGATCCATTGATTCCTTAAAACGCTTAGTTGCACTGCTGCTTATCAAAACCTCCTTGATTTTCTAATTAATTTGGGACTGGGAGGAACAGGAGTGAAATATTTCTGAGTGTATTCGGAAGGAAGAGGAGGAATTGGTTGCTGCTCTGCTTAATCTTCAGAGGCAGCACTAGTCAAGAATACATACCACGGCAATGAAGCTGTGCCGGATCAGCTACAGGAACCGAAGTTCAGACTTACACGAAAGTTCAGAAAGTTTAAAGGTTACATTTGTTACAGCAGTCTTATCCATACAAACTGAATCAAACAGAATAATCTATCTCTAACTTTATCTTCCAATCCGGTACTTTCAACAGCTTCCCTCAATACAAACCTTGTCATACAAGGTTGAGATTGCTCTTCAGAATTGAGAATTACCAATTTGGTAGCGGTTTTGTGGAGATATTGTTAGAAATTAGCCCATATGAGCATAACCCATTTCCTTAATTCCAAAGCATGCATAGTTTAGTATCATATTGCTAATGTAAGATCGTATGGCACAATCAGAGAGGGGTGAATGATTGTCTCTGTTTTTTACCACCTGAAATCAAAACACAATGCAGAGAAACAAAAGAAAAACCAATTTGAATTACCGCATGAGAGTATTGTGGATCTCAATTTAGAGATGGCTTTTAGTGAAGTGCCGGTTGATTGCTTTTAGTGAAGTGCCGGCTGACGAGCAAGCTTGACGTGAAATCTGAAAGCCAAGAGTTGTTTTTCACTTATGACTTATAATTTATATTATAATAACTAATTTTTAAATGATGTGTTTTTTAATACGGAGTTAACAAAAAGATTATAGTAAAAAATATACGGAGTTCAGCTGTACCGATCAAAATCAAATACGGCTATTTTCCTCTGTATATTGCCTCTCACAAACAGATAAATTTTAAAATTTTAAATCATAAACCATCAGACACAGCCCAAAAAAATCCATCCAAACCTAATCAATCTTGCACAGCTCATTTGACCGTCATTACCACTTCCCGCCGCTGCGCTGCATCAGTCCAGTTTAGTTATTTTCTCTGAACCTCAGGCTTTGCAAACCACTGGCTAGTACTATTACTGTATACACCATGAGTATATTAGTTAAATGAGTCCATTGATTCCTTAAAACGCTTAGTTGCATTGCACGTGTTGCTTAGGCACTCTAAATGGATCCTAGCCAGCAATGTCAATAATATTAATTAATATGCTAACTAGAATTTATGATGAGGTGAAGAGAGAATTAAAGAAGAGAGGGAAAGTAGTGTCTCATAGAAGACATTGCTTGAGTAAAAAAATACAAAAGCAAAACAGTGAATCAGGTGAGATGGGAGAGAGACCGGGGAAGAGCTAAATGAATTTATTGCTTGGATCTAAGGATAAACATTACTCATTGAAGAGATTAGATCTACAACTATTTTTTGATGATATAGGAAGGCAAGAACGTTGCTTAGTAATATCTTGATTAAGAATGCCCTTACCAAAACATCCTTGATTTACTAATTAATCTAGGGGGTGTGCATAGGCATCATCCGCATGTTTTCTTTCTAACTATCATCCAGTTTTGAGACCGTTGGATTAGAAATCCAACGGCCCTTTTTTTTGGAGGGGGGAGATTTTTTTTAGGAGGAGGAGATTTTTTTTGGAGGGGGTGGGAGAGAATTTATGACCATTGGATCTCTAATTCAATGGTCATAAATCTGAATGATAGTTAGGAAGAAAATATTCAGATGATATTTATCAACACCCTTAATCTAGGATTGGGAGGAACAGGATGTGATGTACTAAAAACTCGTTGCTTTAAGAAGAAGGTCTTCTCAGTGCTAGTGTACCCTTACACAGCACCATCGCCCGACCTTGTGAGACTACCGCGGATCCTTTGAATCAACGCCTGGCGGGCCTTAGACCTGTGCTTTGGTGTGGAAGCGCGGGAATTTTTTCCCCAAGCTGAAATTCGCTCCAGAACCGGACTGGGTGCTATTCAAGCCTCTAACCATTGGGCTAGAGACCCTTTCGCAGTGCTAGTGTACTAGAAAGATAGGCAGAGGCAGACGCCCCTAACTCCATTATGCTTTGTTTGTTGGCTCTCTTAATTAGTTGTAGGTGAGATTGTGGGACGCTTGCCCTCTACACTTCTATCTAGCTTATGTCATGTAATGTAACCTCCTGTCCTGCCCTCAATTATTTGCCTCTGCTATAATACAGCTTCCCATATCAGAGAACTCCTCTCAAGCAAAACAAAAAAAAAAGTCAGAGAACTCCTCAATCATGCTGTTGCTTTCTCTATCGATCTTGTACACAGACAGACACAGATACAAGACGTAGAGAGACTTTGTTTTTGTACGTATCTCTCAGCAGACGTATACAGCCGACTATCTAGCTAGCTAGCAAGCTCCCGTCCTCTGCTTATTTATACCGCCGACCGCTTCTCTCCTTCCTGCAGCATAGCTAGGTCAGCTCAGCTCCGCTCCAGCAGCAGCCACCCACACTAACTAAGCAGTAAGCCTGTAGTGCATGTGTGTGTGGCACTCCTAAGAGAAGAGAAGAGAAGAGATGGACTCTTCTAACAAGCCGCAGGAGGAGCAAAAGGCGTATAACGACGCCATGGAGAAGACGAAGCAGCTGAGCGAGAACGGCGAGGCTGATCACGAAGCGGACGCCGGCGAGCCCGTCGTCGACTACCGAGGGTGGAAGGCCATGCCATACGTCATAGGTGACCACTGCTCATCTAGCTTTGTACTATTAGTCATGGATGCCTATGTGAGCTAGGATCGTCCAAGGGCACATCATCCATGATACGCCGTACATGCCGAAGCCAAACCAGCCTTTCCTTTTGCTAGCTAGCTCGTGGCCATGGCAGCTGCTGCCCGATGCGTTTGTTCTCACTCATGCATGCTGCATACTACTAGCTAGTAATCTGTAAGCTCGATCGATTGCATGGATTAACAGATGCTAATTAATTTCAAGAGTTGATTGCTTGCTGCTGATTAATTTCAACAAGATGCATGACTAGTCAAATGCATGCATGGTTAATTTCACGGTACGTACGCAGGGAACGAGACGTTCGAGAAGCTGGGGACGATCGGGACGCTCTCCAACCTGCTGGTGTACCTGACGACGGTGTACCACATCAAGAGCGTCAACGCCGCCGCCACCCTCAACTTCTTCAACGGCACCAGCAACCTCGCCCCCCTCCTCGGCGCCTTCCTCTCCGACACATACCTCGGCCGCTACACCACCCTCGCCGCCGCCTCCATCGCTTCCTTCCTCGGCATGCTCCTCCTCACGCTCACCGCCGCCCTCCACTCCCTCCACCCTCCACCCTGCACCTCCAAGGACTGCAAAGGCCCCTCCCATTGGCAGCTCTCCGCCCTCCTCGCCTCCTTCTTCTTCCTCGTCGTCGGCGCCGGCGGCATCCGCCCCTGCAACCTCGCCTTCGGCGCCGACCAGTTCGACCCCCGCACCCCCTCCGGCCGCCGCGGCATCGCCAGCTTCTTCAACTGGTACTACTTCACCTTCACCATCGCCATGATGCTCTCCGCCACCCTCATCATCTACCTCCAGAGCAACGTCAACTGGGCACTCGGCCTCGCCGTCCCCGCCGCGCTCATGGGCCTCTCCTGCGCCCTCTTCTTCATGGGCACGCGCCTCTACGTCCGCGTCCGCCCCGAGGGCAGCCCATTCACCAGCTTCGCGCAGGTTCTCGTCGCCGCCGCCCGCAAGCGCCGCCTCTGCCTGCCCGACACGCCTGCCGAGCTCTTCGACCCGCCGCACCGGAGCAAGCTCGTCTCCAAGATCGCCTACACGGACCAGTTCCGGTGCCTCGACAAGGCCGCCGTGCTCACCCCTCAGGACGAGCTCGGCCCCGACGGGAGGACGTCGGCGAACCCGTGGCGCCTCTGCACGCTGCAGCAGGTGGAGGAGGTCAAGTGCCTGGCGCGCATCATCCCGGTGTGGTCGTCGGGGATCGTCTACTTCGTCGTGCTGACCCAGCTGGGCACATACGTGGTGCTCCAGGCCATGCAGACAGACCGCCGGATCGGCCGGACGGGGTTCCGGGTCCCGGCGGGCTCCTTCGTCGTGTTCCAGATGCTGGCGCTCACGCTGTGGATCCCGGTGTACGACAGCCTCGTCGTGCCGGCGCTGCGGCGCGTCACGAAGCGCGAGGGCGGGATCAGCCTGCTCCATCGCATCGGCATAGGGCTCGCGCTGTCCATCGTGACGATGCTGGTGTCGGCGGCGGTGGAGCGGCGGCGGCGCAGGGTGGGGTCGGGCATGTCGTGCTTCTGGCTGGTGCCGCAGCAGCTGCTGGCCGGGATGTCGGAGGCGTTCGCCGCCATCGGGGAGATCGAGTTCTACTACAAGCAGTTCCCGGAGAACATGCGCAGCGTGGCGGGGGCCTTCTTCTTCCTGGGCCTCGCGCTGGGGAGCTACGCGAGCGGGCTCATGGTCACCGTCGTGCACCGCACCACGCGCGGGCGCGACGGGCGGCCGGACTGGCTGGCGCAGGACCTGAACCAGGGCCGCGTCGACCTCTTCTACCTGCTCGCCGCCGCCATGGCCGCAGCCAACCTGGTGTACTTCGTCTTGTGCGCGCGCTGGTACAGGTTCAAGAAGTCGGACGCCGCCGGCGACGTCGAGTTGGAGGGAAACGACGGCTTGAAGGTTAACGCAGCGCCTGTTTAGCCATGCAAACACACATACCAACGTCAACATGCGTAGAGATGGATAGACCAATAGATAGATTCGGGATAGATAGGTTGTGATGGATGTACTGATCGAATCTATGGCCTGCACATCTTTCGGATTAATAAACAGGGGAGAAGAAATGTGATGAAGATAATAGAGCAAGGAATGACATGAGCAGAGCAGTCCAGCTCCCTCGAGTCCTCCTGGACTCACTCTGCAGCACTTTGTTTCTCGGCTCGGCTAGTTAATTAGTAACATATATAGAAATCATCATCGTGCTCCTCCTGATTTACACACAGAAAGTTAGCATAGTTATTCTGAACATGTCAGCGTAGCAATATTCTTCACCTGAACAAGCTTGAGCCTCTCTGCAACCGCACCGTATATACAGGATCTGCTACGACAACATAGTTATTCTGGCTTTTGCCGGTTCCGCAACAGTAGCTGAGCTATTGTCGATTTCCCGATTCTGTAACAGGCAGCGCATGGCCATCTGCAGCAATGCATTAGCTACTAATCAAATATGCATTGATCTTCCTCACTCCCTGCATGCATGGCTTCCCAAACCTCTGCATGCAAGACTATCAGAAAACACAACTGCTGATAATCCATAATTTTGTCAGAAATAGCAATTTCAATTTTTTAGCCCTCTAAATCAAGGTTCTAAAAACAGGTTTACTCGGCCAAGTAATCACCCGAGTACTCATACCAGGTCCTCTCACCAAGTACGAGTGGGCCAAAACGAGTAGCTAATTCTGGAGGTTATGCCAAAAACTTGTATCTGATGGGATAAATAGCTTCAAGAGGCATATTGCACATGTTAGAGGAGATGTTGCTCCATGCCCCAATTCTAATGTTGAGGCAAAGAAACTTTGCAAGGAGCACCTTGAGGGCATCAAAAAGAAGGAAGATGCTGCAAAGGTGGTGGAGGAGGAGAGGGCTGAGGTAGACATCTACAGTGAAAAAGAAGATGAGATTTTGGAAATTGGATCCAAAAGAAAGCAAACAAGAGGCCCAATGGATAAGTATAAGCTTGTTAGACTTGACCCTGAGACAGTCAAGGCACTTAAGGAGGGAGACTGTACACAGAAAGGCATCAAGGATGCTTTTGCCAAGAAAGAGAGGGAAAATGTGAATGACCATGTGGCATATTGGGCATACAAACGTGGTATCTCTTTTAATGCTCTAACTGATAAGTCATTCCATAAGGTTTGTGAGGCATTTGGTCAGTATGGCCGAGGCTACAAGCCCCCACTGCATATGAGTATTCAGAGCCACTGTTGAAGAGGCAAGTTAGCCAAACTGAGAAGAACTTGCAAGCACATAAAGATATTTGGGAAGAACATGGCTACACCATTATGACTGATGGTTGGACAGATCGGAAGGGGAGAAGCATTATGAACTTGTGCGTGAATTGTGAGCTTGGAACATGCTTCTGTAAATGTATTGATTCATCTGCAGATACTCACACAGCTGAGTATATATGTTCTATAGTAGAAAGGTGTATAAAGGAGGTGGGAGAGGATAAGGTCATTCAAGTAGTGACGGACAATGCGGCTGCCAACTTTGCTGCTGCGAAGTTGCTCAAGGTAAAACAGCCACACATATATTGGTCATCATGTGCTACACACTGCATTGATTTAATACTTGAGAAGATCTCCAAGAATAAGATTATCAACAAACAACATCGAAGGCGAAGAAGCTCACAACTTTTGTCTATGCCCATCACAAGACTTTGAGTTTGATGCGGAAGTTCACCGACAACCAGATTTGCCACTGCTTTTGTCACGCTAAATAGCCTCCTAGAGAAGAAAGAGAAGCTACGACTTATGTTAACATCGGAGGACTATGTGGAACTCAAGGTCTCCAAGTCAATGAAAGGCAAAAATGCTACCCACATTGTGATATCCAACAAGTTTTGCAGCGGAGTGTCTTTTACTGTGAAGATCTTTCAACCTTTAGTGAAGTAGCCTTGTGTTGTTGATGGAGAGAGAAGACCCACTATGGGTTGTCTATGGTGGGCTGCTGGATGCTAAGGAGTCAATTAAAACGCTGTTTAAGTAAGCAGTAGACAAATAAAAGTTCTACATTAAAGCCATTGATTTCTATATCAATGGGAAGCTGGATAATCATCTTCATATGGCTGGTTACTATCTAAATTCCTACTATTTCTATAGAGATTGTGGTAAGATTGAGATGGATGAGGCAATCATGGGAGGAGTCCTATATTGTATTGAACGTTTTTACCCTGAGACACACATTCATGATCACATATCAAAGGTAGAAATGAGAGTATATAGGACTGCAGCTGGCCGATCATTTGGAAGGCCTCAAGCAAAAAGGTTGAGAGAAGCTAATGATGCTGATTTTAATCCAGGTAACCTTTAGTGAGGTCTCAAGCAAAAAAGTTTTGAGTTATGAATACACATCAAAGCAAGGATGGAGAAAAAGTGCTGAAGCTTAGTCTTTCTAGTTTTTTTTTCATAGTCCTTAAGCTATCATTTCTGTTGTTTTATGCCTCTCAATTTTGAGGCTTTGAGCCTAAGAGCTCGTGTAACTTTTAGCTGTATATATCCCACGTGGATATAGAGGCCGGATTTTATATCCTTTATCTAAAAAATGAATACACATCAAAACAATAACATCAAATGTCACTTTGATTTTATATGAAATTATGAATATGCATATATAAATCCGTTATTAAAAATAGAAAAACCGGTTACTTTCAATTATTAAAAATAGAAAAACCGGTTACAAGGCCAAGCAGGGTCGATTCCTGAATAATCACTGCAATGTGAAGTGATCGAGCGAGTATCAATTACCAAATTTTAGAACCTTGCTCTAAGTTAACAATGATTTATCATAATAATATTTATGACCTTCTCGTCCTCCAAATACCAGTTAGCACGGTAGCACCTATTTTCTTGATCCCTGTTGCGGCGGTGATGGTTCCCTTGTCGGCCCAGGACTGCCGCGCCGCCACGACGCGCGGCTGGACAACCCCCGCGATGGCCCGGAGTGCGCTGGGGTGGTTGATGGCGGCCAGGATGAAGCCGCAGAGTCGAGCGTGCTAGCCGCCCCCCACGTTGACGACGGATGACACGTCGATAAGCTCCGGCGCGGGCCACCGGATGCCGAAGCTGTAGGGGGTACTTGAGGACGAACTTGTTGGACGATCGGCGAGCCGACGAGGTGCGTCCGGTAAATGCCCACGGCCTCGCCATACGTCCTCTTCTTGGCGTCGATGAAGCCATCGGGGCGGCGCGCCAGCTTGAAGTACCAGAGCAGCGCGAGGCTCTCGCCGACGAAGGGCGGGCCCATGTGGCCCGGCGGAAGCCTCGTACGACGGCGATAATGATGGTTGTTAGCTACAAGGCGGCGCAGTAGAAGGCGTCGGTGCAGTGGCAGACGATGAGCGCGAGCAGTGGGACGGCGCCGAACAGGCAGTTACATGCATACATACATACATACATACATACATACATACATACATACATACATACATACATACATACATACATACATACATACATACATACATACATATACATACATACATACATACATACATACATAGGCATGCAGCTAGAAACTAGGTGCGTGTGTTGCCGAGCTGCCCTTAATGGTCTTGAGTTCGTTAGCTACAAGGGTGGTGCATCATGCGAAGCGCATGGCGTCCAGCGCCATGTGTCGGGTGATTCAACTCCAACACTAGCTAGCTTACGCAGTCCAACGGCATGGGTGCTCTGCTCTGCTCCTACTGTGTGAGAAGAAGAAGAAAGCAGCAGCAGCAGCAGCAGTGGTAGATGATTCTTCTCTAAGGCCGGCTTCATATTATTAGTATATACTAGCTAAGTGCTCATGCGTTGCTACCGAACAACAAAGGCCCAGCAAAAGTAGATACATGAAAAAACCAACACATCAATTTCAATTCATGTGAGACTCAAAACATATCAATAAAGAAGCATATCACTTTTCCATATGGGCCAAAGGTTTACATCAATATACATGACCGCAAATTCGCAGTGCTAATGATCACATTATACAACGTCTAACTGATAAGGAACAACAACGTAGTAATTGAAAAGTAACATGACCTCAGAAAATACTATATAATCAAGCAAGTTACAAATTTGGCCACTACATCTCAATGACCTTAAAAATGACTGTTTCTACTGGAGTATTGACTAACTAATAAATGATTAAAAAACAAATGAAGGATTTTTTGACCATTGTGAAGAAAGGCACAAAGAAAAATATAGACGTATTATCCTTTGATGCAAATCGAGCTAAGGGGGAGATATGTGCTACTTGTTTGTATATACAAATACTGAATGGTTATAATCATAATCACTGGAGTCATCGTTAGTGATACTGCATGCATCTAAACATTCAGCTTTTTGGCTAAATTCTTTTTCAATCATGTGGGGATAAGTTTGAGTAATTGAATATCCTAAAAGCAAATCATTGGATTTTGGAGTCAATGAAGAAGAATGAGCAAATAAGCTAAATCACTGTCATATAGTTCTGTAGACTACAAAACTGCCTAAGCAATCCTTTCAATGATGTGCAGAGAGAGAGGATGGGACGGACAGATGACCAGCACCTGAATTAGTACTTCCTCCATCTGAAGTAAATTTTGGAAGTGTAACTTTCAGATGGACACACAATACAGAACATGAACAACTGAACTGGTCACCTGAAGTCATCCAGCGGATGCCCTGATTTCCCAAGGTAGGTGGACACGAACTAAGCATGAATTCCTGTAGTTCTATTTTATCCTGGTGATATAAAAGCAAAGTATTAGTAGTACTGAAATCAGAATAGCAACACGAAGAAAAACAAATTAGAGAGAACTTACTATCAGTTTTGGTTGTTGATTCTTTAAACGTCTCTGCAAAATCACATAGAACTGGTCAGCTACTTATAAACAATTTTAGTATAGAAGTTAGCAAGCGACATAACTTGCGATACATATTGACTACTTCAAATTAATGGAAGCAAAGGAATTCGCTAATGAATTTGATTCTGAGACCATCAACTTCCACAAATCTACAACATAACCTATTCGGATGCTTTTCTACCCTCTAATGGTAACAAGTCATTAGTTTCTCTGGATGTGAAGTGCTAAAACTTTTAGAACTGTCGACTGCTAGATTACATATAAGCACAAAATTATTAAGTATAATAGAACTCTTCCATAAATCACAGTACATTGGTTTCCTAGAACTCTGGTGCTCAAGAGCTATAGAGAACAAATATCCAGAAAGGATGCAGAAGCTGACCTCAAAAGTAGATTGAAACCTCTTTGCTAGTTTCGGTTCCATGTAATTGGACCAAACTTCTATCAGAAGTTTGTTCAGTATAAGATGCTTCCACCTTTTGTTCAAATCTTCTACAGCTATCCTCCTTTTAAACCTTGCATACTACAAAAATAATATGACTTGGTAAGAACTAAGTAGACAAAACAAACTATAGTGACAGGGATAAAATGTTGCTAGCTGTTAGTCTTCCCTTCAAAATTATGAGCAATTCACAAACCAAAAAATATATCAGCGCTTCCTAATCAAGAAACAAACAGTAGTTCACACCAGGTTACAAAGTATCATCTGAAGGCCCAGCCGAGAGACCATGCTCCAAACAATTCAATATGACATCAAAGAAACTGATCCAAATTAATCACACCTATAAATTAATTCATCTAAACACCATGGCAGAAACAACTATCTGAATTGTCGCCCAAACGGCAGCGGCGAGGGCAACCTAATTAGAGAATGGCACAACCCACCGTTCGACGAACCATGCAAAAATGCAAACAACAGGTTAGCACCTTAAAGATCCAGGCTAATTCGAACATAGATTTTTTTATGGATGTTCCTATAATTGTTGTGAAAAATAAAAACAACATTTTTTTTGGCAACTTCATAACTTCTAGCACCGATTGAGGTGCATCAGCCAACTAAATGGCAATGTTTGGATATATATAAATAAATTGCTTGTAGTCTATCTCTAAACTACACTTGCTAGCTGCAAAATATGCAATCAAACGTTAGACAGGCAATCATTTCCCTACCTGCATCTTTCCTTGCTCAGAGATGCGAATGAATGCGCGCACAGGAGAGGAGAAGGCGCAGGGCTCCATGTGCACGAACGAAGCGGGAAATGTGGAGCATGAGGAGGCGAGCCAAACAGCGGCTGGGTGACACACCGGGGATGGTGGTGCTGGGGATGGGAGGCCGGCGGTGCAGGGAGACGGTGACGGCGCACGAGGAGGTCGTGGGCCCTCGGGGAGGATCTGCAGGCAGCGGTCAGAGGATGGGGACGACGTCGGAGGAGAGCCCCGGGTGACAACGGATGGCGTACAGTTCCAGGCAACCAAATACGGTGGCGTCAAATCTGGCAAGCGGTGGAAGAGGTAGGGATTCGGAGCTCAGCGGCTGCGGCGGTCCGGCTGCCGGATTTGCAGCGCTGGCGGGGCCTTGTGCCGCTATGGCTAAGGAGGAGGTGGTGACGGATCCGCACCGCTGAATAGAGGTGGAATTGGGCCGTGCCGTGCCGGTACAGCCCAGCCCACCGTGCTTCGGGCCGCTTCGTCGTGCCGCTCGGCCGATCATCCCGTCGTGCCGTATCGCGTCGCCCACTGCGTCTTCGGCCAGGCCAAGCACGGCCCAAAGCCCACCGTCTTGGCGTTCGTGCGTGCACCAAGCCCACCAAAGTAACTATACACCAAAAGCGATAGCAACAATGGTAGCGGTCGCTATCTTCCTTTCTCTTGTATCCGCCTTATTAAAAACCTACTTAAAATTCGATTCTATTGTCTCATGCCATTTCACCTTCGAACTTGGTCATCTAGTCCAATGGAATACATATCTTGGTGCAAATTAGACTATGGCGTACGTAGACATCGCCCGACAATCTAGCATAGGCCTACCCAACTAGTCAAATAGAAAAGCTCAAGGAGAGTCATGAGTACAATTTACTATAGTTAAGAAATCAATTTTAAATAGTTTCGCCAACCGTGTTCTTCGTGTCGCGTCGCGCGAAACACGCCCCGTCTGCGGCGTGCGGTCGCCGCCACCGCGTCGGATTTTGAAGCCCGTCCCGTTAATCCGGGCGGATCTGGACAATGCTGCACGGTCTCCTACAACTGCCGCCGCCCACCATCCGGCGGATTCGACAATGCACATCCTACAAGCGCCGTGGAAGACATCCTCGTGGAAGGGATGGGGTGGGGGGCGAGGCGGTGCGAGGTGGGATGGGGCGGCGGCGGTGCAGAGATGTGGAGCACGAGGAGGCGAGCCGAACAGCGGCTGGGCGACGCACCGGCGATGGTGGGTTGCCGACGACGAGCCCGGCCAAGAAAGCACCTCGGGAGCAGCGGCCGGGGCGTTGTCTAGGAACCGGCAGAGGTGGACACCACCAGGGAGGCAGCGACGAGCGGATGGCGGCGCTGCTAGGAGTTGAGAGGGCGGAGGGTTTGGATGTGCCCACGTGTCAGCGCGAATCTTTTATGAGAATCTATTTCTCATTTCTGCCCAAAGAGTTAAGCAGCTTAGATCCAATTGTAAGAAGCATTAAGCATCCTATGACTCCCAACAATCTGAGCCAACGCTCAAATTTATTGGTGATAATGAACTTGGTCAATATATCATTAGTATTATTATCATGTGCACTTCCATTAAATCAATCTCTCCAGAGTTAATCAACTCTTTGGTACTATGATACCTTACATGAACATACTTCGTCCTAGCATGATACACGTGATTCTTTGTCAAATAAATTGCACTCTCACTATTACAATAGACTCAAACTCCACCTTGCTTAATGTCCAATTCCTTCATTAATCCTGCAAGCCACAATGCTTCCTTTCCAGCTTCAGCCATATCGATGTACTCCACCTCAATTGTAGACAATGCAATATTAGACTGAATTGATAATTTTTAACAAATAGGCCCTCCATCTAGAATAAAATATACCCTGTAGTTAAGGCTCGCAAAAAAGCTCATTAAGACTCGAATCAAAATTGCTTCGATTACAATAGTTAACGAGTTCAAAATTGAAATGGGTCCATTTCAAATGAATAAAAGGTTAACGAGCCTTGGCTTGGTAGTGGTTTGTTAACTCGAATTTAAAATAATATCTTAAATGATAAATAAAATGATTTTATATCAAACTATGTCAACTTCGAAAAAAGCTCGATAATAGCTTGTTGAGATTGATAGCCAGCCCTACCTGTAGTAGACCTCTTATTATCCAAATCACTAGCGTAGTCTGAAATTCACATGTCCAACAACCAAAAGATTACCTTCTTGTCCACAAAAAATAATAACATGACTTGATGTCCATCTCAAGTACCTAAATGTCCACTTGACTTCCTCCCAATGTCGCCTCTCTAGTTTAGCCATAAACTTGTTGACTTCACTTACAACATATGCCAAATCCAACCTTGTACAAACCATTGCATACAAGGAGCCGGCTGCACTAGCATAAAGAACATTCGCCATCTCTTCAATTCCTTTGTCCGATATGTGATAAAATTCAAAGGAAAATTTAAAGTGTTGTGCTAATGTAGTACTTACTAATTTGGCCTTACTCATATCAAATCATTCCAAAGCCTTTTCAACAAACTAAAGTTGAAATAACCACAATTTTCTTGAGTTTCTATCCATGTGTACTTCTATGTCCAATATTTTATTTGCTGCCCCTAAATCTTTCGTATCAAATTCCTAACTTAGCAAAAACCTTCAAGCCAATCGTATCACTCATGTGCTTTATAGCAATTAGCATATCATCAATAAATAGTAGCAGAAAAATAAACAAACCATCATAAGACGCTGAATGTAAACACAACAATCATACTCAGATCATTTGTAGCAAATCTTCAGCATGTAGTAGTCAAAAAGCTTGTACCGCTACCTTAGTGACTGTTTGAACCCATATAATGAATTCTTTAACTTACAAAGTGCTAATTTTTGGTTCAGTGAACCCTTCTGGCTACTACATATAGATTTGCTCGTGAAGATCTCCATGCAAAAACACCATTTTCATATCCATTTGTTCCAAGTGCAAATTCTAACTACCTAACCAATGCAAGAACTGCTCTAATAGAAGTATGCCTCATAACTGGAAATAATACCTCATCATAATTAATCCTCTTCTTTTGTGAATACCCTTTTGCAACTAACGAGTCTTGAATTTTTTCCCCTTCTTTTTCTGATAGATCCTAAGTCTAATTCTTCTATAAAGACTCCATCTCTTTCTGTCATTACAGTCATCTATCTACCTTTCTCTTGGTTGTAATTGCCTCTTGGAAACTCGTTGGATCATCAGTACTAACAAAAAGAGTAAAGGAAACATGATATTCATATCCGAATCTCTCTGTAACACCCCACGTACCATATGGGATATTACTATGGAACGTCATCGCTAAAGTGAAGAATAAATAAGTACAATAAAAGAAATCACAAAGAGTTTAAAACTTTATTAACACTTTAATAGAGAACCAACTAAGTCGGAATAAATATTTAAAACATGGGACCGGTCCACTTCTAATCAAATAAAGAACGAACGAAACAACAAAGCGGTGGCAAACCACGGTCTTGAAAACTCGAGTGCTCCCACCCATGCATGATGCTATCACTCCACGGCCTTTTACGAGATGAAAAGAGCAAGCGTGAGATTTGGAAATCTCGGCAAGTACCCAACTACTGTCATAACACAAAGTAAGACAGCGATGCAACCATATGAAATAAAGGCAAGCATGACAAGTAAGCAATGGACAAAAGGCAACCAAGAGCAAGCGATATCGGAGATCTTGTCATGATTAGGAGACGGATATTATGAGAACGTGTATTAAAGATATTTGTTATATGACAAGTTATAACAAGTTATAGCAAGTTATAGCAAGTGTGCTGCATGACCTCATCCCACATACCGGTTATACGAGAATAGCCGTGCACAACCTTGTCCTCGATCGTATAACCGCAGACGGTGTAATATCACGTAACGAGAATGTCACGGCCCCGTCACGTTACGAGTTGGGTGGAAATGACCCTATATGTGGGTAGCCCTGCGTGATAACCCTTAGTTTGTTATTTAGCGAGTTATCCATGATATAATTAGAGAGTTGTGATTGAATTAAGGTAAAGTTATAAGAGTAATGATTTAATCCAATGAGGCCAGAAGAGACATGATTGGTGAAACTAGGTGATAAAGTAACCGATGCATCATGGACAGATTAAATAGAACAAAATTAGGGTAACTAAGAGATGGCGAGATAAGTCGTAATAAAGTTATGAGAAGTGAAAAGATGTGCTAGGTTGAAAAATGAAAAGACATAGTTTCGATAAGAGCGCGATGTGGAATAATGATAAGGTGATAGTGATGTAGTAATCAACCTAAAGAGTTAATATAATGTAGCTCACACAAGTTTATCAACCAATCAAGTTTTATTATGTGATAAGTGATTATTAGTCAAATTAACATTTATTAAGGTATAACGATCATGACTCACATCGAGAATCGAGCAAAGCAATACTTCATGATATCGAGAGGATTAAACACAGAAGCGTGATACTTAAGGACTGCTAGTGATTTTAACCTAAGTCTACAACATGATCACCCGCTACCCCCATTAACGGTTTAAGGATGAACTCTACACATTAATTAAAAGCATGAATCTTATAACATTATTAACTGAGTATTATGATAAACCTAAAGGCATATGAAATAAAGTAATCTGGAACAACTTGGCAGAAATACAATATTAAGGGTATATAACCGGCAAGCATTAACAATAATCAAGCAAGCATTAACAATTTGATAAGAACTGGACAAGCATTAACAATATGATTATAACTAGACAAGCATAATAATAAACAGGCAAGTACTAGAGAGATGATAATAACCAGGTAACTTGGTGACAGGATATTAGCCAGGTAAATTCAGTGATATGATAAGGACCAGGTAATTCATTGATATGATAATTGTACTCAATGACAATGGTAACAAGTAATCATGAAAGATGTGAATTGTGGAATTAAAATAATTGGAGATAAGTTCATGCACGATCACAAGGAGTGAAAAGGATTGCTGAGGTTGAGGACAGGAGATAAAATCAGATGGGAGATGAAGAAGGATAATACGTAATAAAATCTAGTTGTTTGACAACCCCTTGGTGTGAGTTAAGTTGTAATGCTGGGTGAGAATCATTCATGGATCCCTACCACCGTCGTATTATCCTTCTTCATCTCCCATCTGATTTTATCTCCTGTCCTCAACCTCAGCAATCCTTTTCACTCCTTGTGATCGTGCATGAACTTATCTCCAATTATTTTAATTCCACAATTCACATCTTTCATGATTACTTGTTACCATTGTCATTGAGTACAATTATCATATCAATGAATTACCTGGTCCTTATCATATCACTGAATTTACCTGGCTAATATCCTGTCACCAAGTTACCTGGTTATTATCATCTCTCTAGTACTTGCCTGTTTATTATTATGCTTGTCTAGTTATAATCATATTGTTAATGCTTGTCCAGTTCTTATCAAATTGTTAATGCTTGCTTGATTATTGTTAATGCTTGCTTATATACCCTTAATATTGTATTTCGCCAAGTTGTTCCAGTTACTTTATTTCATATGCCTTTAGGTTTATCATAATACTCGATTAATAATGTTATAAGATTCATGCTTTTAATTAATGTGTAGAGTTCATCCTTAAACCGTTAATGGGGTAGCGTGATCATGTTGTAGACTTAGGTTAAAATCACTAGCAGTCCTTAAGTATCACGCTCCTGTGTTTAATCCTCTCGATATCATGAAGTATTGCGCCTCGGTTCTCGATGTGAGTCATGATCGTTATACCTTAATAAATGTTAATTTGACTAATAATCACTTATCACATAATAAAACTTGATTGGTTGATAAACTTGTGTGAGCTACATTATATTAACTCTTTAGGTTGATTACTACATCACTATCACCTTATCATTATTCCACATCGCGCTCTTATCAGAAACTATGTCTTTTCATTTTTCAACCCTAGCACATCTTTTCACTTCTCATAACTTTATTACAGCTTTATCCTCGCCATCTCTTAGTTACCCTAATTTTGTTCTATTTAATCTGTCCATGATGCATCGGTTACTTTATCACCTAGTTTCACCAATCATGTCTCTTCGGTCTCATTGGATTAAATCATTACTCTTATAACTTTACCTTAATTCAATCACAACTCTCTAATTATATCATGGATAACTCGCTAAATAACAAACTAAGGGTTATCACGCCGGCTACCCACATATAGGGTCATTTCCACCCAACTCGTAACGCACGGGGCCGTACATTCTCGTTACGTGATATTACACCGTCTGCGTTATACAATGAGGACAAGGTTGTGCTCGCTATTCTCGTATAACCGGGTATGTGGGATGAGGTCGCCACACCTTTGCTATAACTTGCTATAACTTGTTATAACTTGTCATATAACAAATATCTTTAATACACTCATAATATCCGTCTCCTAATCATGACAGATTCCGATATCGCTTGCTCTTGGTTGCCTTTTGTCCATTGCTTACTTGTCATGCTTGCCTTTATTTCATATGGTTGCATCGCCTGTCTTACTTTTGTGTTGCGACCGTAGTTGGGTACTTGCCGAGATTTCCAAATCTCACGCTTGCTCTTTTCTCTCGTAAAAGGCCGATGGAGTGATAGCATCATGCATGGGTGGAGCACTCGAAGTTTTCACCGTGGTTTGCCACCGCTTTGTTGAATTTTCCCTTCTTTTTCTGATAGATCCTAAGTCTAATTCTTCTATAAAGACTCCATCTCTTTCTGTCATTACAGTCATCTATCTACCTTTCTCTTGGTTGTAATTGCCTCTTGGAAACTAGTTGGATCATCAGTACTAACAAAAAGAGTAAAGGAAACATGATATTCATATCCGAATCTCTCCGAAGCTTCATATTGGTGTGTCTCAGTCTATCTCTTGCTAATTGAAAATTCTGCAAATCATTTGAATTAGAACTTGTATTGGACTTGTGTTATACGAGAAAGACTCCTCCCTCTCTCTCCTCTTGTCCTCTTCGTTCCTGTCCTTTCGAAAGAAAGCTAGCACGATCGTGGGCCCACCTATTGGCTCACTGACAACCAGGACCACCGCACTGGAGCCCACATGTCAGTGACCTGCCTGGAGTGGGACTCGCCATCAGCTCACACATGCGATGCGCGGACACTTCACGCTCCACTCGGAGTATCACTCCCTTCAAAACCCAAGCAAAAGCCAGGAGCTCACTCATCAGCAGGAGAGGAGAGAGACCACCCCCACCATGGACAAGAATGAGAAGACGACGACGACGAAGAGCGGCCATGGGGGGCGACGAGTGGTTCTCGGCCTGTGCGCTATCACCACCGCGGCCTCCCTCCTCTGCTCCACCTCCATGGCCCTCACCCCGGATGGTACGGACACATTTCTGCTTCAACCTCTTCCTCTCTCTGTGTGCTGTAATCTTTGATTTGCAAGTTGCAACCACCCTGATTAGTGTGCTTCTTGCAGGTGAGGCCTTGCTTGAGCTCAAGCTGGCCTTCAACGCCACCACCCAGAGGCTCACCAGCTGGAGACCGACGGACCCGAACCCCTGCGGGTGGGAGGGCATCTCTTGCTCCTTCCCTGACCTCAGGGTCCAATCCATGTGCGTTCTTGTCCTTTTCTCCTTGTTGAGCTGCTCTCCTTGCATTTCTTCCTCTCCTCCTCGTCCTCGATTTGATTAGCCACTTCTCTTTTTCTTCTTTTAATTGCATCAAGATTTAATTTCTATTTATTTCCCCCCTCAAGTATTTGAAAGAAATGTCTGATGGCTCGGTTACCGATGTGTTCTTGGATTCCTAGCTGTCCCTGAATAATTTGTTTGCCTTTTTGTGTGGCAGAAATCTACCCTACATGCAGCTTGGAGGCATCATCTCACCTAGCATTGGGAAGCTCGACAAGCTGCAGAGAATGTAAGATTTCTTCACCATTTTTGTTCACAAATGTTTCCTTATCTGCATGATGCAACAAGCTTTAATACAGTCTGCATTGGCCTTCTCTATTTTTTTCCCGTGTGTGTCTGTGTGTGGGTCTTTCCCTCTTCAGAGCTCTGCACCAGAACAGCTTGCATGGTCCAATCCCTGCAGAGATCAAGAACTGCACCGAGCTCAGAGCAATGTATGCTATTATGATCTGGTTTAGTTCATTCGATTTGTTTGGTGGATTGACTGTTAAAATGTGGGTGCTTGAACGTGTATTTAGTTACCTGAGGGCTAACTACCTGCAAGGAGGCATCCCTTCAGAGATTGGCAAGCTCATTCACCTCACAATCCTGTATGTTCTTGACAAAATATCATCTTTGACTGACTGCTTACGCTCTTAATCCAGTGTTTTGTTGGTCTAATCTCTAATGTGTGTTGAGGGGACTGCAGGGACCTGTCGAGCAATCTGTTGAGGGGCACAATACCGGCGTCAATTGGAAGCCTTACTCACCTTCGTTTTCTGTAAGTTTTTGGTTATAATCTTCTTGGCATTTGCAAAAACTTAGGAAGAAAATGCTGATGTAAAACTGAAAAAATGCATATCTGCATTGCAGGAATCTGTCCACCAATTTCTTCTCCGGAGAGATCCCAAATGTTGGCGTCCTCGGAACCTTCAAAAGCAGCTCGTAAGCTTAGCTTTGGCCCCGTCTCCTTTCTCCCTTCTTTACTGCGTGCCTCCTACTTCATGATGTGGGATAGGCAGCTGTTGCAAATATGAATGAATGATATCTTTGTATGGTTTGTACCTACTTACTATACTAGAACAACCTGTATTTAATGCTCGAGTGCATTCCTTCACACGGCGCAACGGCAAATGCAGGTTCGTCGGAAATCTGGAGCTTTGCGGTCTGCCCGTCCAGAAAGCTTGCCGTGGAACACTCGGGTTTCCTGCCGTTCTGCCGCATTCCGATCCCCTCTCCTCATCTGGCAAGTCTACCGTTTCAAGACTATCACAATGTTGGAATCCCCCTCCAACTTCTTGGTGCAATGTGATGTTAGAACTAATCTTGACCCATGTTACTTGTGTTAAATGTGTGTAGGGTGGTCGAAACTACAGTCAAAAGCGTGGTCGAAACAACAGTCGTAACTGTAGTCGAAGTAGCCGTGGTCGAAGAGTCAGTCGTAGCGGCCGTAGTCGTAAGTTACTGTAGCAATCGTAATGACAGAATTTTCGTAAGAGTACTGTAGCAGTCATAAGTGTGTGAGTGGTCGTAAGGTTAAATGGTCATAGCGTCTGGACTTGGTCTCAGTGAGTTAGTCTTTCGAGTAGTGCGCGATGTGCGTAAGTCATGGAGTCGTGGTGCGCGATGTGTGCAAGATGTGTAGTCGTGACTGGTAGAACTGGATCACATAGTGTCTATTTATATCCTTATAATCAATCTGTTAAGCAGCAGTGAATAATAGAGAAAAAGAGAAGCGACGTAAGTCGAGTTCACGTAAAAAAACACTCTACTGTTCATCGTCTTCCCCGTGTAGTGTGCGTCCACGGGTGAATCTAGTGTGTGATCTCTGGGTTGAGTTCCAATAATTGGTATCAGAGCGAGGTGTGAGAAGCTACCTAGCGATGACTCGCTGGTTGGCAGAGCTGCACAAGTGCCGGCGACGACTTAGCTGCAGCACCATGCGCTCAGAAACACGGCGGCGAAGGTCTGCGCAGCCATGGCGAGGCCGGCGCGGTCTGCTAGATTATCACATGACGTGCACATTGGTGGTGAACGACGTTCTACCACCATCAGCAGTGTCATGGTATAAGGTGTCGTGAACACGGCGATGTTTAAAGCAGCGGCGGCATCGTCGAAGTGTGTGTGAGTTGCATGTGTATATGGCCCAGTAGGAGTGTTGTATGTGTCATTTGGTTGTTTGTGCATGTAGGAGGTGTGTTACATACATGCGCATAGTTGTGTCATTTTATTGTTTGTGCGCGTAGGAGGTGGGTTACTTATGTGCGCATATTTGTGTCATGGTCGTGCACGTTGGTGAGTCAATGCATGATACATGTGAGAGTGTGTGAGTTCTTATAGTTGTGTCCAAGTACTCGTGTGTAAGCTCTGATGAGAATCTCCGTCGCCATCAAGATGTGTCACCGGCGAAAGACAATTGTAGCTGAGGAGAGATCAAGTCGTCGGCAAGGTGTGTCACCGACAGTGAAGATGTGAAAGACGCTGGCAAGTTGTGTCGTCAGCGGCATGGTCAACAAGAAGAAGGCAAAACTCCTTGGAGAAACGTTAGGAGATCGGACTTTGTCTTGTGAAGTTTAGGAAAGAGAGATTGTTAGAACTAATCTTAACTCATGTTACTTGTGTTAAGTGTGTTTGAGGTGGTCGAAGCTGCAGTCGAAGGTGTGATCAAAACAGCAGTCGTAACCGTGGTCGAAGTAGCTGTGGTCGAAGAGTTAGTCGTAACAGCCGTGGTCGAAGTAGTCGTAGCGGCCGTAATCGTAAGTTACTACAGCAGTTGTAATGACTGGATTTTCGTAAGAGTACTGTAGCAGTCATTACAAATATTGTAGCAGTCGTAAATGTGTGAGTGGTCGTATGGTTGAATGGTCATAGCGTCTGAACTTGGTCTCAGCGTGCGAGTCTTTTGGGTAGTGCACGATGTGCACAAGTCGTGAAGTCGTGGTGCTTGATGTGCGCAAGACGTGTAGTCGTGGCCGGTAGAACCGGATCACAGAGTGTCTATTTATATCCTTGTAATCAGTCTGTTAAGCAGCGGTGAATAATAGAGAAGAAGAGAAGCGACGCAAGTTGAGTTCGCATAAGAAAAAAACACTTTACTGTTCATCGTCTTCTCCGTGTAGTGTGCGTCCATGGGCGAATCTAGTGTGTGATCCCTGGATTCAGTTCGAACAACTGATGCTTCTGTCATTTCTTTCTGGTTCAAACAGGCGTTTCTCCGATCAACAACAACAAAACTTCGCACTTTCTGAATGGCATTGTGATTGGTTCAATGTCAACCATGGCCCTTGCGTTGATCGCGGTACTTGGCTTCCTTTGGATATGCTTGCTGTCCAGGAAGAAGAGCATTGGTGGAAATTATGTAAAAATGGACAAGCAAACTGTACCGGATGGTAATAAAATCGACACCAACTACGGTCACTCCATTACAATCTGTCCTGACTCACTAAATGGAAACTGATTGTTATCTGTGGTGTCCTGACTTAGGTGCAAAACTTGTCACGTACCAGTGGAACCTTCCATATTCATCAAGCGAGATCATTAGAAGGCTGGAGCTGCTTGATGAAGAGGATGTGGTTGGCTGTGGCGGGTTCGGTACGGTGTACAAGATGGTGATGGATGATGGCACTGCATTTGCCGTCAAGAGGATCGACCTCAACCGTGAAGGCCGCAACAGGACCTTCGAGAAGGAGCTCGAGATTCTGGGCAGCATTAGGCACATTAACCTTGTCAATCTGCGAGGATACTGCCGGCTCCCCACGGCCAAGCTACTCATATATGATTTCTTGGAGCTGGGCAGCTTGGACTGCTATCTTCATGGTAAGCCCCTCTTCTCACATCTTCAATATACTATTTCATGATCATGGTGCAATGCTATCTTATGGTACCTGATGTTTACACGCTGTGTTACTAATGGCAGGAGATGCACAGGAGCAGCAGCCGTTGAACTGGAATGCGCGTATGAAGATCGCCCTGGGCTCTGCTCGAGGGCTGGCGTATTTGCACCATGATTGCTCACCGGGGATTGTCCACAGGGACATCAAAGCCAGCAACATCCTTCTGGACAGAAGCTTGGAGCCCCGTGTATCCGATTTTGGCCTTGCTAGGCTGCTTGTGGACGATGCTGCCCATGTTACCACTGTAGTGGCGGGTACCTTTGGATACCTATCACCAGGTACTTATTCTCTGTACTAGTTGACATTGTAATGCTTTCTAACAAAAGAAAGAATCTTGTTATGTCCTTTTGATTACTACGGAGAGAACAGATTTGGTTCATTTACCACATTATAGGAATATATGCAGTACTCCTCTCACAGTGGAAAATTTTGTAATTTCTAGTTGAAGGTACTAGACACAAATTTAGATACCTTCATGTTCTGAACAGTGAAGAGCTTATATTTTGCTCTATTATTGAGCACCTCATAATCTAAACTAATATAAGCTACTTTGACTTTACCGACAGAATACCTGCAAAATGGCCATGCTACTGAAAAATCAGATGTGTATAGCTTTGGAGTGCTTTTGCTAGAGTTAGTGACTGGAAAGAGGCCAACTGATTCATGCTTCATCAAGAAGGGACTGAACATTGTTGGCTGGGTAAGTGCTGGTTCCTTCTGTCTACTACTTTATTCCTCACCAGATGGATCTTTGATAGTGACCAAAGTCATCTGAATTCTCAACTTTCTTTTGCAGCTGAACACACTAACGGGAGAACATCGGTTGGAGGACATTGTTGATGAGAGATGTGGTGACGTGGAAGTTGAAGCGGTCGAAGCAATCCTGGACATTGCTGCAATGTGCACCGACGCAGACCCAGGCCAGCGTCCATCGATGAGTGCTGTCCTGAAAATGCTGGAGGAGGAAATCCTGTCGCCTTGCATGAGCGAGCTCTACTATGAGCAGCACCTGGAACTCTGAGTGAGTATAATACTTACTACTCATGATGAGGGCAAGCAAGTAGCAGAAGTTTTGTAGATACATGACGAACCATGTAGGACTGTAGCTGGACAATTTCAGCTTCTCATCTCCTTTTTATGCCCAAGTGGTTCTTGGGACACAACCAAATCACTGTGTTTTGTACATAGAGAGATCTTTGTTTTTTTTTTTCCTTTTCTTTACCCTTTCCCTTTTCTGTTCTTTGCCTGATTATTTTTTTAACCATTTTGACTGCAAATCCACATGACCAAATCACAGAAGAAAAGTAAAAACTAGGTGCTATCAGACATGGATCAAAAAGGAGATGCAGCTTCAGGCCAAATCGAAAGAACCAATTCACTACACACATATTTTGTCATTAACTTTTGATACTTTAGGAGAGGTCATACATTACCATCCTGGATTGAGTACTTTATACAACATCTGGCTGAGTGGCTCCAAAATATTCCAGTCTTGCACAACAATCTCTGCTACCTGTGGCTCACCTGCAGCCAAAGCCCCAGTAGTGCACCAGAGAAAGAAAGCCTTTGCATTTCACAGACTTCTATGCTCTGGGCTGCAACTGCAAATAAAACAGTCAAGCAAGGACATCAATGGGCACGGGAACAGAACTTGCACAATGCTCCAAGAGAAAAAGGTTACTAGATTAGTAGTACCACCTCATTCCAATCAATCCTCCATTCCTCCATGCCGCTTGAAAAATCGAGCCCCTCGTAGGCAATAGAATATCTAGCTTTGTTCGCTTCCCATTATCACACGCTCTTTCCGTTGAAATATGGTTTATGAGTCAAAATTTTAAATTATGGCTGTTTGAGAGAGACACTTATATATAATTAGATCGGTATAATTGAAATCGCTACAGTACCTTATCTTAAAAAGATATTTTATTTAAAAATTAATTACTGTAGCGTAAGTCAGTGGCGAGAAGCTGAAAAGAACGCCTTATTTTATCCCTCTTCCCTCTCGCATGCACCTTGCTTGCTTCGGATTGAGATCTGAACTCTGATGTAGTTGTACACCAGTAGTAGTGTTGAGGATGGAACTACATGCCTGACACAATGCATCAATGCTCGAGATCAAACATGCAAAATCAAAGGAGTCACTGGGAAAAATACAGGAAAGAAATCATTTTCAAAATGAGGGAACGAAAGACGTGCAGGACAGACCACCTGCATGCATATTTCTTTATGCACCATGAGGAGAAGAGCACTGCACTGTCTTTTAAGCTTTAAGGTGCCATTCGGTTAGGCTGAAATAAACTGATTTATAGTTGAAATTACACTGTAACTAGCTGAAATTATACTGTAGCTGATGATGGTTTATTTTATGTAACTAAATTTTAAAAAATTTAAAAATAAAAATATGTTAACCCATCACGGATAATGCAAACAAATACAGAAAAAAGAATCAACAAAAAAGCTCAAAAAACAAAATTTAAAATAATAAATCAAAATCAAAAATTCAAACTGGAATAAAGCAAAGCTAAATGGCGGCGGCAGCACTGCTACTGATGACGGCGGCAGCATTGCAGGTGCAGGTGCTGCCACATGTACATGTACTCTTTTACCATCAGTACTCCTCTACTGATGATGGTAGAGGAGTATATGTACATGTAGATGTAACCAAATCCTGCTTTGTATTTTTGCCAGGCGAAGATATAGCAAGCAATTCGATCAGAGGCATGATCAAGTGCTGGCCCATGCCTATGTCCGTTGCTGTATGACAGGATGGTCAGTGGAAAAGAAAAGTTACAGACAGGAGTAACTGCAGCTGGGCTTTGGGCCCGAGGGGCCTGGGCCCACAGCCTGTCCGATTTATGCGTGAAGGATGGGCCCACACGCCTGTGCATGGGCACTACTGACTAGTAATTCAGGCAGCAAAGTGATGAAGTAGGTATCAGAAAGTGATGATGTACCAACGCTAGAAGAGGACCCTAGTTCTTGACTTTGAACTAAATTGAACGGGAGAGGTGAAGAAATCCACTGTGCTACCAGAGGATAAGTATACAAACATTCTCGGAAAAAACAAATCGACCCCTACTGATAAATCCGAATTTCAAAAATTTTCAAAAAAAATTTGTTCAGATTTTTTTATTTCAAATATGAATTTTTTTAGGAAAAATGGAAAAATAGTGCTGGTTTTGGGGTTTGAACTCACAACCTTATGCTCACCCACCCCATTCCTCATCATCATTGGTTTAGTTAAGTGTTTCTTTTCAAGTGTTAGTTATGAAATCTATTTAAATCCAAAATGTTGAACGAAAATCCACAACTTTGACTAATTTTCGGAGCCTACCGAGAAAACCGAATTTCGGCGTAAATCGTGAAATTTGAATCCCTGCTTTTGAACTGCTATGGCGATAACGTATTTGCTGATAGGTTAAGAATGGCTACCTCGGATAGTAATTTACCTGTAAAAGTTTGGCCATTACTAACCATTTGAAGTCGATCGTTCTTTAGTCTTTGCTGATAGCCGTTGACTGCTCGATCGTTCGATCAGCTCTGAACCTGATAATCGATTTGCTGCAGCGCGCAAGGCCCCGGCTCCAGCTCCTGCTAAGTCCAGCGATTCTATCATAGGATCCCTCGGATCAGCCCTTTTTGAAGGTTGGTGCTTGGCTGTTTGAATTGTTTAGCTGGTTACACGCGCGTGCAGTAGCAGATAATTAAGCTGGCTCATTCATGCATGTGATTAGGCTAATCGTCTGCAGCAGATACTGCCTGCAGCATACTCCTGCTGCTGCTGCTCCCGTGTCGTCTGCAGCAGATACTGTTGGGAATAACTCTAGCTGCTGTTTTTGTCGTCTGCACATTGTTTAGTTTCCTTTTTTTTTCCGTTGATCAGTTATTTACAAGTTTGTTCAGTTAGGCGCATGACCTCGGTAGTGCGCAGTGTGGTGTCATGGGTGTAGTGCTCGGGATCACGGGAGCGTGAGTCTAGGAGTCAGTTGTATTTTCTGTTATATAGCTAAATTGAATCATCAGAAAACGCTGCAGCTTCCGCAGCACCAAAAGCCAAGCTTTGTCTCATCCGGCTGTTGCCGTTTTTCGCTACAGTTAATATCAAATCTGACATTTGGTATCAAAGCTCCGAGTTCTCGTTCCTGGCTGAGCGATGTCCGCGCCGGCACAACTAGCAGGCACGTCTCGAACTCCACCGCACCGCCATGCTCCCCGCTCTCCATCTCCTCACCGCGGCCGCAATGCCAGACGCAACGGCCAAGTCGTCATCGAGCGAGTTGTGAGGGAGGCGACGACGAGCAGCGTTGTTTACCCCACGCTCAACCGCACGAATTACCAGGATTGGGCCCTGGTGATGCGGGTTAATTTGCAGGCGCAGGGTCTGTGGGCGGCAGTGGAACCTGAAGAAGACGACGACGTCGATTTCCGAACGGATCGACAGCGCTTGCGCCATATTACGCGCGTGCGCCGAGATGCATGCATCTCTGGCCGTCAAGGGGACTGCGCGGGAGGCTTGGGAAGCCATCAAGGTCCGACGCATTGGCGTCATGGCCGGGTTCGCGAGGCCAATGCACGCAGCATGCGGCGAACTTCGGCGACATTGCATTCAGGGCGGAGAATCGATCGACGATTTTTCGCTGCGAATGGGGACTCGCCAACAACTTGCGCACTCTAGGTGACGAAATCATCAAGCGGAGGTTGTTAAGAAATTGTGCGCAGTTGTCCCGGAGAGTCTTCAACAAGTAGCCATCTCGATCGAGACCCTGCTCGACGTCAACGAGCTGTCTCTCGAGGAGGTGACCGGGTGACTACGCGCCGTTGAACAACGGTTGCTGCGCAAGTCTGGAGCAGGGGCAAATCGCGTCGACCCCAATGGCCGGCTACTCTTCACGGAGGAGGAATGGCTGGCGAAGTTCCGCAAGGGGGCTTCACTACAGGAGAGCGGCCATGGCGGAAGCTCCTCCTCCGGCAGCGGAAATGGCGGACGTCGTGGTCGTGGCCGCTAGAAGAAGCACTCCGGGTCATCAAAGGAAACCCG
The DNA here is from genome assembly GCA_036346575.1 of Dendrocalamus sinicus. Taxonomy (NCBI): domain Eukaryota; kingdom Viridiplantae; phylum Streptophyta; class Magnoliopsida; order Poales; family Poaceae; genus Dendrocalamus; species Dendrocalamus sinicus. The sequence continues at coordinate 290,106 of CM070674.1, forward strand.
TTCCGCACCGGCGACGGAGTCGAGTCGTAATCCCGGCAACTGCAACAACTGCGGGAAGAAGGGGCACTGGGCCCGTGATTGCCGAAGCAAGCCCAAGCAGCAGCAGGCCTACGTGGCCCAAGAGGATGAAGAGGACCCCACGCTGCTGATGCTCAACGCAACTCCAGATGCATTCCCCCTTGCACCGACACACTCCATCCAGCCACTACCGAAGCCATCGCCGGTCACCGGGATCGACTGTGTGAACGAAGCCAAAGTATTCGCACAGTTCGACGACGACGAGGGCCGCGACCACCGCAGATGGGTCCTGGACTCGGGCGCCACCAACCACATGACCGGGTCCAGGGCTGCCTTCGCCGAGCTCGACACCAGCGTCTGCGGGAACGTGAAGTTCGGCGACGGATCGGTCGTGCAGATCGAAGGGCGCGGACCATCCTCTTCGCGTGCCGGTCCAGCGAACATCGGGCACTCGCCGGGGTCTATTACATCCCGCGGCTCACAACCAATATTGTGAGTCTCGGCCGACTAGATGAATCTGGAAGCGAGGTGCGCATTCACCAAGGTCTTCTGCGGATTTGGGACTCCCAGCGCCGACTGATTGCTCGAGTCCGCCGCTCTTGGTATGCAGTACATCATCGAGCCGGACATCGGTCGGCTGTGTGCCTCACCGCGCCTTTGCCGGAGATCGCGTGGAGGTGGCACGCCAGTTCGGGCATCTGAACTTTCCGGCGCTCCGCAAGCTAGCGCAGAAGTCCATGGTACGAGGACTGCCGGTGGTGGAGCAAGTCAACCAGATCTGTGATGGCTGCTTGGTGGGGAAACAACGGCGAGCACCATTCCCGGGACAGTCCAACTACCGCGCCACTGAAGCACTGGATCTTGTCCACGGTGATCTGTGCGGCCCGATTGAACCCGCAACTCCAAGAGGCAACCAGTATTTTCTCTTGCTTGTTGATGACATGAGTCGCTATATGTGGATTACTATCATCAGAAGCAAAGACGAAGCTGCAAAGGTGATACAACACTTCCAGGCGCGAGCTAAAGTGGAGACCGGGCACAAGCTACGTGCCTTCCGGACAGATCGAGGCGGGGAATTCAACTCCATTGAGTTCAGCGAGTATTGTGCCGCACAGGGAGTCCACCGACAGCTGACGGCACCATATTCCCCACAGCAAAATGGGGTGGTGGAACGCCGCAATCAGACCATTGTTGCCACTGCTCGCAGCATGATGAAGGCCATGAAGGTGCCGGGTCGCTCCTGGGGGGACGCCGTGTCCACCGCAGATTCTCGAGCAGTCGCCAACAAAGTCCTCAACGACAAAACGCTGTATGAAGCCTGGTACGGTAAGCGGCCTGCCGTGCACTTCCTACGCACGTTTGGGTGTGTGGGCTACGTGAAGAATACCAAGCCAAATATCAAGAAGTTGGAGAACCGCAGCTGCCCAATGATATTTCTGGGATATGAACAAGGATCCAAGGCCTATCGGCTTTACGATCCTGTCAGAGACCAAGTTCATGTTTCGCGCGATGTTGTCTTCAATGAAGAGAAGGCATGGAATTGGGAAGTGCAAGAACCAGTCTCCACAGATCCGGAACCGTTCGTGGTTGAACACATGGTGAGCATGACATCAACGACAACCGTGGCACCCTCTGTACCGCCAGCTTCACAAACTCCAGTGCCAGCTTCACCAACTCCGGTACCATCTGATCCAGCTCCAGTACTTGGGTCAACACCACCTGCTTCATCTCCAACGACACCGATGCTGCCGACGCATGCAGAGGTGGAACACGCCACGCCGCCTACCCACGACTCCAACCTGGACGCAGATGCAGAGGACGATGATGTCGTACCTCGGTATCGCACCGTCGACAACATACTCGGAGGAGGATCTCCACCGCACGCACCTCGCACTTGAGCAACTCGAGCTGCACGCCGTAAGTGTCGATGAACCAAGCTCTCTGGCCGAAGCCACTGCAGATCCAAAGTGGCAGAGTGCCATGTTGGAGGAGTTGAAGTCAATCGTCAACAACAAGACGTGGACGTTGTCTGATCTTCCCCCCGGGCAACGGGCAATTGGCTTGAAGTGGATATTTAAGCTGAAGCGGAATGAACAAGGAGCTGTGGTGCGCTACAAGGCCAGACTTGTCACAAAAGGGTACGTCCAACGCCAGGGGGTGGACTTCGACGACGTCTTCGCTCCCGTTGCACGACTGGAATCCGTGCGACTCCTCCTCGCCGTAGCTGCACGTCGTTCTTGGGAGGTACACCATATGGACGTCAAATCGGCGTTCCTCAACGGAGAACTCCAAGAAGAAGTCTACATCTGCCAACCACCTGGCTTCATCGACGTTGACAACAAGGCGAAGGTGTACAAGCTCCACAAAGCATTATATGGACTGCAACAGGCGCCCCGTGCTTGGAATGCCAAACTGGATAGCACGTTGCTATCCCTGGGCTTCAAGCGCAGCAGCTCAGAACATGGTATATATACACGGGGTGATGGAGGAAAGCGACTAATCGTAGGAGTTTATGTGGATGATCTCATCATCACTGGAGACCGGCCGGACGACATCGCTCACTTCAAGATTCAGATGAAGAAGATGTTCAAATGAGCGACTGGTGCACTGAAGTATTATCTCGGCATTGAGGTAACTCAAAGTGCGGTGGCATCACAATCAAGCAATCTGCATATGCCGGCAAGATATCTGAGAAAGCAGCCCTTGGAGTGCAACCCAAGTCAAACTCCAATGGAGGTACGTCTAAAATTGAGTAAAGAATCGGACTTCCAGCGGCAGATGACCCAATATCGCAGCTGGTGGAAGTCTCCGATATCTTGTCAACACTCGTCCCGACCGGCATACTCGGTTGGGTACGTTAGCCGTTTCATGGAGGCCCCGAGGAGGAACATCTCTCTGGCATTGCTCAGCGCATTTTGCGTTATGTTGCGTGTACCATCACTTGGGAATCGATACGACCAAATCAATCGGGCACCGTGCATCGTATATGATTGGTTACTGATGATGATGACTTGGCGGGCGATGTCGACGACCGTCGAGCACCTCGAGCCAGATCTTCTTCATCAATGGAGGGCTGTCACCGGCAATCATCGAAGCGTGGTGGCACTTTCGCAGTGCGGCGAAGTACATCGCGGCGCGCGCGACATGTCAAGGTGTGTGGTGGCAAGATTGTCGGCGATGTGCTAGGAGCGACCCTATCAAACCAACGCCGATGGTGGATAATCACCACAATATCACTCGTAAGAAATCACGTGCATCATGACCGGTCAAAGCACATTGATGTCAAGTACCATTACATTCGAGAATGCGCAGAAAGAAGTCGATCGAAGTCATGTTTGTGGGCACACCGAGCAACTTGGAGACATATTCACCAAGTCACCGGGCGAGTCGATTTCATGAGCTTTGTTCCAAGATCGGCATTGTCAACCTCAGTACCAGCAGCAAGACTTAGGGGGTGATTTGTTGGGAATAACTCTAGCTGCTGTTTTTGTCGTCTGCACATTGTTTAGTTTCCTTTTTTTTTCCCGTTGATCAGTTATTTACAAGTTTGTTCAGTTAGGCGCATGACCTCGGTAGTGCGCAGTGTGGTTGTTAGAATTGGCTATCGGCAAACACGTTCGGAATCCCTCGCTGGACTCTCTCGCTCACAGGTGGATGTTTCAGAGAAAGAACAACACTCTGACGGAAATCCGACAACAGGGAAAAATGAGTGGATGGAGCACAGACAAAATGGTTTAGGCGAATTGCCCTGGACCTCCAACTCAACTGGAGTTCACTACTTACTCTTATTAATAACTAAACTCAACGTTTGTTACATTAAGAAACAGTCAATCGAAAATTCAGGATCACCCAGATCACCTACTGAACTTCCTACTGACTCGGACAAAATGAATAACAGTAATACAACTATTGCGTTGCTAATACTCGATGCATCGCATTCGGTCATTCCGGAGTTATTCAACTCTAACTAAAAATAGCAGAAACATAAAAACCGTGCTCAAGATTACAACAAATTCACCCCCTAATCTTGAAGCACTCTCAGATCTCGATCAAACCGAGTTTTGACTTCAGCTCTTTAAATCTGATTCGGCTGAGTGGCTTGGTCAACATATCTGCCAGTTGCTCTTCAGTACGAATGTGCTCCACTGAAATTTGCTTTCGTTCAACACATTCTCTTATGAAATGGTACCGAGTATCTATATGCTTACTCCGGTCATGAATCACCGGATTCTTGCACGATTTATGGCGATTTATTGTCAATCTTCAACACCGCACAAAGACAACTCCTTCTCTGTATCTCAAAGAATCAAACGACCACCAAATACCCCGACAGTGCAGAGGCGGCTGCTATATACTCACTTCACAAGTTGATAAAGCCACCACCTTTTGTTTTTGTGATTGCCACTAATCAAACTATTCCCAAAAGTAAATAAGACTCACAGTGCTCTTTCTATCAACAATATCTCCGCCATATCGCTATCACTATAGCCAATTAGAAGTGACTCTTCCGAACCTTGCTTCCTCTCAAACCTGCAGCCAACATTCGAGTCCCGGCTATATATCGCAAAGATATGTTTGACAAACCCAATGCTCGTGAGTAGGCCTCTCCATAAACCTACTCACATATCCAACCGAGTAAGCAAGGTCCGGTCTTGTATTAACCAAATACCTCAAACTTCCCACTATACTTCAGATAAAGTGGGCTCAATGCACTCTTCTCAACTATTTTTGCAAAGTTTAGTCCTTGGCTCCATAGGAACTAGTGCAGAATTGCAACCTTCCATCCTTGCTTTTACAAGTATCTTTGCTGCATATGCTGATTGTGACAGAGTGATTCCATTCCGGATTGATGTACCTCCATACCAAGGTAATACTTCAATAATCCCGGATCACTCATATCAAACAACTCCTTCATCTGCGCTTGAAATCGATTATCACTTCACTTGAGCTCCTACAATGATGAGATCATCAACATACACACCTACTACAAGCCTTGTTCTTCCCTGCACTCGGGTGTAAACCGCACTTTCAAGAATCGATCCGATGAAACCTAGGCTTGCAAGACTGAATCCAGCTTTAGAATTCCATGCTCTCGGTGCTTGCCGTAAACCATACAAAGTGCCTTTCTCACTTCAAGACCTTGTGCGCATTCTTCTCATCAACAAAGCCACCACTGCACCACATAGACATCCTCTTCCAGCTCCCCATTCAGAAAGCCGATTTTACGTCCATATGATGGACTTCCCACTTCTCCTGCGCAGCAATTGCAAGCAGCAACCGAACGGTTTCCATTCTAGCTACTGGAGCATATACTTCATCAAAATCAACTCCATGCATCTGCACATACCCCTTTGCTACCAATCTAGCTTTATGCCTCACCACAACTCCTTTGGCATCTTTCTTGATTTTAAATACCCATTTCAGACCTATTGCCCGGTGCCCTGCTGGTAAATCAGTGAGAGACCAAGTTGAGTTACCTTCAATTGAATTCATCTCCTCAATCATTGCCTTCCTCCAGCAACTTTCCTTCTCGGCCTCTTCAAAACTTGTTGGTTCCTCCTCAGCTAGCAGGCACTGATCACCATAATCAAAACCAAGGATTGGAGTTGTGGATGCTATGAGATCAGTTACCTTCCGATACCTCCTTGGCGCCTCATCAGAAATTGTGGAAATACCAGTTGGGGGTGTACAAAACTCCACCCCTGAAGGAGTTCTTGAACTGCTTGGAGAAGTGTCAGTATTCTGAATTGGGCTCCAACTGACGTCGTCATGCACCCCCTCAACATCACCTTCTGGTAACCTCCCACTTCCAGTGACTGGAATGATGAGATGCTCAACTACAAAATCATCATTTTCGGGCTCCTTCGCCTGCAGATTGCTGGAAGCATCCCAATCCCAGCTTGCTGCTTCATCAAACACCACATCTCGGGTTACACAAACCCGCTTTGCCACTGGATCGTACATCCGAAAAGCTTTGGATCCTTCTTCATAGCCTATGAAGACCATCTTGATGCTTCGATCATCCAGCTTCCTGAGGTTTGGTTTCACTGTCTTCACATGGCCGACGCATCCGAAAACCCGCAGATGACTCACACCGGGTTTCCTGCCATGCCATGCCTCAAAGGGTGTCATACCATTCAAACTCTTTGTTGGTGATCGATTGAGAAGATACACGGCTGTTACAACAGCCTCTCCCCACAGCCAGCCCGGCATTCCCTTTGACTTCAGCATACTACGCGCCGTCGCCACAATGGTTTGGTTCCGACGCTCGACCACTCCATTCTGCTGTGGAGAGTATGGAGCAGTGAGTTGTCGCTGAATACCTTGATTGGCACAATATTCTCCGAATGTAACTGAATTGAACTCGCCTCCTCGGTCGGTTCTGAGCACCTTCAGTTTTCTTCCTTTCTCCACCTCGGCAGCAGCCTGAAACTGTTTTATAGCAGCAGCAGCTTGATCCTTTGATGACAACAAGCGAATCCACATGAAACGGCTCATATCATCCACTAGCAGCAGAAAAAATCTCTTGCCTCCTGGTGTTGCCGGGGTGATCGGGCCGCAGAGATCTCCATGCACTAGCTCAAGTACCTCCTTTGCCCGATACTTGGATTCAGCTGGAAATGGCAACCTTCTTTGTTTACCCACAAGGCATCCTTCACACAGTTGATCGGCTTGATCAACCATTGGAAGTCCACGGACCATCTCCTCCCGAGCAAGTCTTCTCAACGCCTGGAAATTGAGATGCCCATATCGAGCATGCCAGCGCCAACCTTCCTCCGTGCAAGCTGCTGCCAAACACACCGGCTTAACTATATTCAGATTAAGAAGATAAAGCCGATTAATGTTCCGTGGAACCCTTGTCAGTAAGCAATGCTTCTGATCACGGATTGAGAGTATCCCATCCTCAATGTGGATCTTGTACTTCTGCTCATCTAGCTGCCCTATGCTTATAATATTACTCTTCAGCCTGGGGATGTAATACACTCCCTCAAGCACACGATGTTCACCATTCTTGCAGGCATACAGGACAGTCCCGCGTCCGCAAATGCCTACAAGCGAGCCATCTCCAAACTTTACTGACCCTGTGACATGGGTATCCAGCTCTGCGAATGCCGTCTTGGTGCCGGTCATATGGTTTGTAGCTCCTGTGTCAAGGTACCAGGTGTTGGAACTGGATTTGTCACATTCTTCCTCCCGGAGCTCTATCCCCTTGGCATTTGCCTCATCCAAATGGACCTGCTGAGTCACCGGCATTTGCAGAAGTGTCTCCTCACGTGCTGTGGTGATCTCACACGTCTGTGCCATTAGAAGAGTTGGCTCTTCTTCAGTTTGCACCAGATTAGCTTGAGACTTGTGCTCCCGGCGTGGCTTGCGACATTCTTTTGCGAAATGCCCAAAATTTCCACAATTGTAGCACTTCACCTTGGATCGATCGCGCGTGCCACCGTTGCCACTGTTCGGCGTTGTCTCCTTGTTGTCACGGTTCTTCTGGGAACTGAAGTTCTTCGGGCGCCAGCGATTTTGTTTGCCACGAGCCACTTCCGATCTTCTTTGCCACCCCGCGCTTTGCTCGATTCGTGGAACCCTCCTGGTTCCTATGCTGTAGACGCGCCAACCATTCCTCCTCCGTGAGAAGGAGCTTCCCGCCTTGATGCCCACCACTAGTGTCTTCATCATCTCCATACCGATCATCAACAGATGATAAACGACCAACGAGCTCTTCCAGCGGCATCGACTTCAGATCAAGCAGTTGCTCAATCGCAATCGCCACTTGCCGGTACCTCGAGGGTACTACCCGGAGCATCTTCTTAAGCACTTGTTCCTCCTCGAGTTCACCTCCCATCTCACGGATGTCGTTGGCGAGGCCAGAGATACGCATGCCGAAATCTTCAACTGCTTCACCATCCTTGAATCGGATGGCATCAAACTCTTGACGCAACGCCTGCTGCCTTGCCTCCGTGACACGGAGACGCCAACTCTCATCGCCTTGATCGCCTCCCGTGCTGCCTTTGCGAGTCCTTCTTTGCAAGTGAACGCAACATCTCTCGCGCACGACACCGAGAATCGCAGCAAGCGCCACCGATCCTCCCAAATCTGCACCCGGGCTCAATGGCACTCTGCACGCCGGCTTGCGATTCACCCTCATCAACATTGCCCGGTCGGCATAGTTGGTTCTCGTCAGGACCGGATACCTCAGCTGCACCCCTGACTCCTTTGCCATCTGCTGTGACGTTGCCGGCGACAAAATTCCTTCGCCGCCCGAAGCCGCCGCGGTGTCTCCCGTGGCCGCCTCCTCCTCGGTGGCGTGTAGCGGCTTGGAGTCTTGGACGTGGACATGGATCTAGACGTGCTCTGATACCAAATGTCAGAATTGGCTATCGGCAAACACGTTCGGAATCCCTCGCTGGACTCTCTCGCTCACAGGTGGATGTTTCAGAGAAAGAACAACACTCTGACGGAAATCCGACAACAGGGAAAAATGAGTGGATGGAGCACAGACAAAATGGTTTAGGCGAATTGCCCTGGACCTCCAACTCAACTGGAGTTCACTACTTACTCTTATTAATAACTAAACTCAACGTTTGTTACATTAAGAAACAGTCAATCGAAAATTCAGGATCACCCAGATCACCTACTGAACTTCCTACTGACTCGGACAAAATGAATAACAGTAATACAACTACTGCGTTGCTAATACTCAGTCTGCTACTGCATTCCGGTCATTCCGGAGTTATTCAACTCTAACTAAAAATAGCAGAAACATAAAAACCGTGCTCAAGATTACAACAGTGGTGTCATGGGTGTAGTGCTCGGGATCATGGGAGCGTGAGTCTAGGAGTCAGTTGTATTTTCTGTTATATAGCTAAATTGAATCATCAGAAAACGCTGCAGCTTCCGCAGCACCAAAAGCCAAGCTTTGTCTCATCCGGCTGTTGCCGTTTTTCGCTACAGTTAATATCAAATCTGACAGATACTGCCTGCAGCATCCACAGCAAGGCCTTGCAAGATGTATATGTCTCCAGATCTGCTTGGCCATTAACTCACCGTTGTGCTGCTGTTCAGTCTTTCTCGATGCATTTCAATTCTCATGATCAGGATCAATAACTTGCTACTGTCTGTTGCTTTTGGATATGTATTTTATTCCAGCATCGACCTCAGCTTGTTAATTATCCTAATGCTACTACGTAAGCGCCGTATTTTTGGTACTGCATCTCCAGTCCAGTTTATGGTCTGGCCTGGTTGCTAGCCGCTGTAGCCGTCTCGTCGTGTTATCACAAGTCAAGTCAGCGTCCTTGAAAATGGCGAATAAAAATTGCCACGGAATTGGGCATGGCAAAGTGAGTAAGATCTTGCTTTGTCATTGTTAAGCGATTCTTTGATCGCCATCTAGCCAACGCTAAACAGCTAGATTGCTTCCTGTACATGTGCATCTGCCCCATATCTGCTCTACAGCTTTCACTACATGGAGGGCGAGCCGATGCGGGTGCAGTATCAGCAGTGGGCCGTCGACGGCAGGGTTGACCTTGCCTTCGCCCCCTACGAAATGCCCAACCACGACGATTCCGACTCCACCAAGCGCCCTTGGTACGTGCAAACGATCGATTCAACATGCTGTACTTGGTACGCACGTTTCAGTTTGCCAACTGATTTGCTTCGTTTCATCGTCATGCATTTATGCATGTTGTGTTATGTATTGTGTCGATGATAAGTCGTCGATCTTATGAAATAATATAAGAAATATGGCTGAATTCCTTACGAGAGAATAGAGATACTTTTATTACTATAAACTAGTTATAAGATGTCTTTACAAAGACATAAAACTAGCATTAATCTCTATATTCTCCCTACTGGCCGGAAGACTATGACTCGCTTGGTCTACTTTACTCCGAATTATCTAATGTCCTTCTATCTTCTCTGATCAACTCTTAAATACCGTTGAAAGGATGCCAGTTATCCGCCTAGGGAGACGCCTTATGGAACCAGCGTGTCCGATCAAGAAGGCGGTTGTTCTCAGAGGGAGGATGTCTGATCGTCGGTTGCTGTCAGTGAGAGCTGAACATGAGGAACAATTATATGGTGGTTGTTGTCAGAGACTCAGGGCTGAAGTGTCATGCTATTTTGAGTGGATAATACACGTGTTCTATCCATCACATGGGAGGAATCGTTATGAAGCTAGCCCAAGTACTAATTCACAGAATCTTTGAGTGGTTATCTGGTCGGGTAAGTCGTACAGTGGATCTTTGACCAGGGTACTCGGGAAATAGCCATTGGAGGCTTCCAACCATGGGGTCTTTAGGCTTTAATTAAATATTAAATAGTATTTAAAGATTTATTCAATCCCCATCATGACTAGTCGCATTTGTGGCTCGAACAACCCATAATACCCAAACTCCTAACTGTTGTATTAACTGGTCGAACATTCGGCGTTTCATCCCTTGTATTAGTATGTTATTGGTTCTTTCTACTGCCCCATTACTCTGTGGATGAGCCACTGAGGTGTAACATATTTTGATACTTAGATTCTCGTAGATTATACGACTAGAAACACCAAATCGTGTAATCACATTTTTTGTAACCGAAAGGAGGCACCCAGCCCCCAAGCAAAAGCTAAGGTGCTTTGCGGCTTTGCAGGGTCCAAGTGCGAAAACCACAAAGAGTGGATTATGTACTTTGACAGGTCCTTAACGATAAAGGGCTTGGGGGTTGGGTGCCTCCTTTCAGTTGGGTGCAAAGTGTCTTAGCTTTTGCTTGATCGATTTTTTGTTAGGCCGGAGTGCTAGCCAATGCTCGATCACCTCTCTAGAGACATCGGGCATGTCAGATGCTTGTCACACAAATACATCTAGATTTGCTTGAAGGAAGGAGACAAGCAACTCGTCCTATTTGGGATCAAGTCCTACCCCAACTAATAACTTTTGAATGGTGGCACTAGCATTTTCGAGTCCAAACAATGCTTTGACATTATTTAGAGAATTGTCCTTATCGAGTGGAACCACCTTGACTTGGTCGGAGGGTTTTAGGGCTATCTTTGTTCTTGAGTACTTGGTCTACATAGAAGGCGGGTTAGCCTTCATGGTCGGAAGTTCATCGACTAGTTCTAAAATTTATGATTGCATGAATAAATCTTCGTATCCCCTTGAACCGTTATGACCCTTTTTGTATCGACATCTTAAGACTCTAGTAACCATAATATGTAGCTACCAAGAATTTAGCCAATGCCGGTCGACCAAGGATCTCATTGTATGCGGTTTTAAAGTCTACCACATCGAACGAGATTCTTTCTGTCTAGAAGTTATCAGGGTTTCCAAACGTAACCGGTAAAGAAACTTGTCCTATCGGTTTGGCCAAAGATCCGGGACTACGTACTTCACTTTCGATTTAGGAACTTGCATCTCCTCTATAACTCATGTAAACAGAATATTGAGAGAACTATCTCCATCTACTAAAACTTGATTAACCTTACAGTTATTTATGATAGATTCTATGACAATTCTATGGTCGCGAAGAGGTTAAAATTAAAAATTCGTATGTTAGGATAAGATTTTTTTTTTAAAAAAAAGCTACAGTGCTCACTTCGAAGTTGTGATCTCCTTTTGTTCATGTGCACGGGTCCATCAAGGTCTAGCAGCACCGGTAGTTGAGCCTAAGCTAAGAGGGTAATTTAATGAGGAATAAATTCTTATATCGAACACTCAACCCTACGTTGAGAAACTAACAAAAGGCTTTGAACACTAGATAGAACCAGTCGGTTCCTCAACAGTAACACCTGCACCGCACATGTTTTTCTTCTCTCTCTTTCTCTTTGCATCATATTCTGAACATCGCAATCTTTCGTCGTCGTCTCGTCGCAATCGCCCATTCCATTCCATTCCATTCCATTGCTGCTGCTGCTGCTAATCTTCCGGTGAGAACCTGCCAGAGACGCAATATCCGTTCCTGATTCGTCCCAAGCGGAAACAAAGCTAATTTCAGGGTCAGCTTCCAAGTCCTTCAACGAATCGATTGGCGCGCTATCCTCCACCCCCTCCTCATCCGCATCTCCAACCTCAATCAGCTCGCGCCTACTTTAGTCTTTACTCCAAGCACAATCCATAGACAAATTCCTTTTTTTTTCAAGTGTCCGAACTCGCAAGGGCTCTACTCAAGAGAGGTCCCAACGTCCTAAGAGAATCGCAACCCGTCAGGATGCGTCGCGTGTTTATCTCTGACTCTGACTCTACGTGACGTCTGTCTCCATTGCAGGCTCTGCTATTTCTCCCTCTCTTTCTTGGCGGCTGGAAACAGGGGAGGAAGAAGCAGGGCAGGGAAGGAAACAGAGTGCAGTGCAGCATGCTGGGGGCTCTTCGGCGCCTGAGCCTTGTTGCGATCGCCGTGCTCCTCGCCGCGGCGATGTGCGCCGATGCCGGGGTCACCAGCGAGTACCGGCGGAAGCTGGAGGCCACCGTCGACATGCCGCTCGACGCGGACGTCTTCCGCATGCCACCGGGGTACAATGCTCCACAGCAGGTCGGTCAAGGGGCTCGCCCGCCGTTGCTCGTGTCACCGTCGTCTCTCTTCTCTGCCAATACGATCTTTATCTCGCCCATGTATCCCATCTCGCTTGGTACTTTAGGTGCACATCACGGTGGGTGACCAGACCGGCAGGGCGATGATCGTGTCGTGGGTGACGGCGAACGAGCAGGGCAACAGCACGGTGATGTACGGCTACGCGGCGGACAAGCTGGAGCTCCGGGCGGAGGGCACGCACACGCGCTACGACTACTTCAACTACACCTCCGGCTTCATCCACCACTGCACGCTCAAGAACCTCAAGGTACGTTCGTAACAGTGACGATCAGACTCGAGAGCTCACAGCAATGGCTGCCATGGCGCTGACACTGGAACCGATGCCGGCGTTGCCTTGTTCATTGTAGCATGGCACCAAGTACTACTACGCCATGGGGTTCGGCCACACCGTGAGGACCTTCTGGTTCACTACTCCTCCCAAGCCCGGCCCTGATGTGCCCTTCAAGTTTGGACTCATAGGTAATTCAGTGATGAGCGTGTCACATTCTTTTTACTGTCTTTCTATCCCTTTTGCATCCATATCATATGATCCTGTACTGCTGATGATTTCGTTCACGGTTGAGTAGCTCGGTTCTAGAGCTGAGAGAAAAGAAAACGATGATTGAATTTAGCACCTATTTCTTTCGGTACTCATTAATCATGTTTAAGCTAGGCCATACAATCCATGCATGTACCTTTCAGCCTTCATTAGCATAAAACTGTACAAAGTACAAACAAAAGGTTCGTCGGGATCTAGGACAAGAGTAGTATCCAATGCGGCGATGCCCCGTAATAAATATTTTTATTTTAGCTACAAAATAAAGCTAATATGGTCAACTACTTCCATTACATCCTACATCAGTAATGTCCATAACATTAATTAGCCTGCCATATAAGATTGATACTAAGGTGAGGAGAGAATTAAAGAAGAGAGGGAGAGAAGCAATGTCTCGTACAAGACACTGCTTAGGCGCAAAATCCAATACACAAAAAACACCGAAAACCTGCATTGGAAGTACTGAACAATGTGTACGTACGCGCAGGCGACCTGGGCCAGACGTTCGACTCGAACAGCACGCTGTCGCACTACGAGGCGAACGGCGGCGGCGCCGTGCTCTTCATGGGCGACCTCTCCTACGCCGACAACTACTCGCTGCACGACAACAACCGCTGGGACACGTGGGCCCGGTTCGTCGAGCGCAGCGTCGCCTACCAGCCGTGGATCTGGGTCGCCGGCAACCACGAGCTCGACTTCGCGCCGGAGATCGTACGTCAGCACATAGAGAGAAGTTGTGATGAGCTCCATCTGGCCATGGATGACGTAAAAACTGATGGGATTGGGATTGGGTGCGTGCAGGGTGAGACGACGCCGTTCAAGCCGTTCACGCACAGGTACCCGACGCCGTTCAAGGCGGCCGGCAGCACGGAGCCGTTCTGGTACTCGGTGAAGATGGCGTCGGCGCACATCATCGTTCTGGCCTCCTACTCCTCGTACGGCAAGTACACGCCGCAGTGGATGTGGCTGCAGGAGGAGCTGACGACGCGGGTGAACAGGAAGGAGACACCGTGGCTCGTCGTGCTCATGCACTCGCCCTGGTACAACAGCAACACCTACCACTACATGGAGGGCGAGACGATGCGCGTCCAGTTCGAGAAGTGGCTCGTCGACGCCAAGGTCGACCTCGTTCTTGCCGGCCATGTCCACTCCTACGAGCGCAGCGTACGTCGATCAATTCCTCCGTCCTGCCCATCTGTCAGCAAAATCTCCCTGGATGAGCGCGCGAGCGCTCGTATGTTAATTTCTCCTCGAGCTAGCCTTGCTTGATCTCTTCCATCTCCTTGTATATATGTATGCAGCGCCGGTTCTCCAACATCGAGTACAACATTGTCAATGGCAAATCGACGCCTGCTCATAACATGGATGCGCCCATCTACGTCAACATCGGCGACGGTGGCAACATCGAAGGCATCGCGAACAAGTACGTAGCAAAGCATCCATCTTGCGCCAAACTCTGAATATAATTGAACTCATCATGCTACTAGCTTTCTGCATGTTGCGTTTCTACCAAAAGCACCGTAATTACTTCGAAGCGGTTCCCAACAAGTGGAGTAAAATTTGTTCTCCTAGCCTAGGGGAGCAAGTAAAACTTGTTCTGAACTCTGAAGCATACTACTACATTTGACTGTAGAATTTCTGAATTCTGAGGAAAGATGCCCCACAAGTGGAGTGTTCTTCGAAGCACTGAAACTCATGCTTAACTATGACACTATACTTCCCGAAAAATGTTGGTACATCCTACTCCTAGTAAGGTCGTGCTGAACTACGAACTTCTCACAATAGTGTGACAAAGCAGCAGAAAAACCCTAAGCAATCGCATCTCTGAATGCACGCGCTGTTGCAGCACTGACGAAAAGAAAGCATTGCATGTAGTAGTAAGATACCAGTAGCTAGTACAGTTACTGACGGAGTAGTGGTATTTCTGAACTTCTGGGCACTGCAAATGCAGCTTCACGCAGCCGCAGCCGAGCTACTCTGCGTTCAGGGAAGCGAGCTTCGGGCACGCGACGCTCGAGATAAAGAACCGGACGCACGCCTACTACGCGTGGCACCGCAACCACGACGGCGCCATGGCCGTAGCCGACGCCACGTGGCTCACCAACAGATACTGGTTGCCCACCGACGACTCCGTCTGATCCCAAGGTGCCCGACGACGTGGCCGCGTACCTGCGCGGCCAATTTGACCGTCTACTCCCTTTTTCGATGTGGAACGTGTACGGTTTCTTTGTTCAGCGACATGCATTAGTCATACAGATCAATCAATAATGACAATGATATACTAGAGACTTGGGAGGTTCAATCCAAGTGGTGTATTTTTACAACGTAAATCTCTCTCTCTCTCTCTCTCTCTCTCTCTAGCTGTGTACGCCGATCGGCCTGTCCACAAATATAGAAAAAAAAACCCCAAAAGCCGCTAATAGGGCCCCATTAAATGGTGGTGATCATTTCGGCTTCAGCTTTAGTTTCTGGCTTATTTTTTACTATTCATAAATTTCGTCTTTTTCTTAACTTTTAGCTTTTTGTTGAGCTTTTTTGCTGGTTCTTTTTTCCCGTATTTGTTTGTATTATACGTAATGGGTTAACATATTTTTTAAATTTTTTAATTTAATTATGCTAAATAAGCCTCATCGATTACATATATTTTTCACCACCACTGATGCTTTTCAAATAAGTCACTCAAAATAAACCAAAATGATCACACTTTTATTCCTTGGCATTGCGGGAGTGATCTGTTTCGTTTGCTGAAATCGGTTCAGACTATGCCTTCTTTTCGTTTTCTAAAGCTACCCTTTTTAAGGGTAATGCTAGCACCGGACGTTCGATCGGGACGTTAGCTTTGGACGTTTAGTGGTAACATTTTTTTGCCTATGTATATAACATCCTTCGCCCGTATTTGCAACAAAAAAAAGAATGATGTGAGTATTCCCATCTGTAACATTTGTTGGTCATGCATACAACAAAAAAACAAAGAATGATGTGAATATTCGTATCGTACACTCCGAATCTCCGATGCACCATTTTTAGATAATGCGTACAACAATTTTAATCACCTTATGCAACAAAAATATGTGATACAAAAGTCGATGTTGCATACACGAAATAAAAAACATTGCAACAAAAATATGGATGAAAAATGTTGCAAAATGGCTGAATAATGTTGCAGCTAAGCGTCCAGAACTAGCGCCCAAAGCAGACGTTCGGGCTCTAACATTTCCCTTTTTTATAGTAAAGAATTTTTCTACGATAATTAGCTTTGAAACGGAGTACATTTTTAACATAAGGTCTATAAGTCGATTGTAGTACACACTGCAGCGACTTAATTTATAGCGACCAAAATCGCACGTGAGTCTCTATCTCTTCATACTCTCTCTTGCGAACAGTTAAAATCCATAAGCTGCAGTGCACCTTGCCTCGCTAGCATATTCCATCGTGGCGTACAAAATCTAGCAACAATCCACTTACCATATTCCATCTCGACGTACAAAATCTAGCAACATTCCATCGCGGCGTACAAAATGTAGCAGGTGGCACCCCGTGTCATTATACTCAGAACATGACATGAGTAAATGGATTATTGCTCGATAAGAACATCACCTCATCGAATAATAATCTCATTAAAGTGTTGCAGCGGAATAATAATTAGAGACTATGTACTTTCTTATTATTACAGTACCAAGCCATGCAGGCTAAAGGTCTTGGGCATATAGCCAGCCTGATAATATTACAATAATAACTGTTCTCTATGAATTAATTATACAGAGTACTTCAAAGTCTGAATAAAAAAAGTAGATAACTTACTACACGTCCGACCTAGGATGACGAGCTACAGGTTGCCTAATCATCCCAACTGCCGTATATAGCCTTCACCTCGTTGACCTCCCTGCGAGTGTCAACCTCGTACTCCTATGTATCTTCATTTTCCTCCTCACCCTTGTCAATTGCTATGTATAACCCAGTTGTGTATGGCTCTGGAAAAGGGGAGATTTAATAGCAAGACTGAGTACAAGGTACTATTTTTAAATAATGATGCACATATATCCTCATATTACTCAAGTTCTTACGTGATCTTTAATTAGAAATAAAATTTGCTACTTGAAAAGTTTGCAATTTTTTAATGTCCAAAACTGTTCTAACAATCATTCTAGAGGAGAGAAAGCCCCAGTTGGTTCCCGTAGACTCTAATCCAAGAGATTGGTATTAATTCATGATTTATTTAAAGTACAATGCAGAGTTGAATCACTTTACCCTTATCTATTCTGAATTCTTGTGGACACTGGATCTTTTGCATTTCCTTAGATGTTGTAACATCGTAAAATTTTGTTTTCTTTAAAAATTTAATTTCAAATTAATTATTTTAAATATTTGGATTTTAATTGAATTTTATATGTAATCTTGGAAGGTAATCTCAAAATTCCAATTCCAATCTGAATTCCCAAATTCAAATTCAAAATTTTTAATCTCCAGAAAATATACGTTCTATTTTTTTTTTGGGGTCAAACCTATTTTTCTTGGCCCATCTTTTCTTTCCTTTTCCCCTTTCTCCTTCCTTTCTCTCTCCTTCCTCGATTAATTCATCATCCCTTACTGTTGGCCGAACTAGCTGAACACAGCTAACAGAGCAGAGCATGGTGCCCCACTTGCCTCCAAGCCAAACACCCAACCAAACCCTCAGCTTCGAGGAATCTAAGCCCTCTGAATAGGTTTATAAAGGGATCCTTGATTGTGTCAAAACAATATACATGCAAAATGGATTGAAAGGCCTATACCGTGGGATAGGTATGTTTATTTTGTATTTCACATTTTGCTCAAGGCCAACTTTAATACGGTTTCTGTACTAATTGAGATTTGTTTTTTCAGCTCCATCATTGTATGGAATCTTCCCTTATTCTGGTCTTAAATTCTATCTTTATGAGAAGATGAAGACTCATGTTCCTAAAGAGCGTAGAAATGATACAATAGAAAAACTTGGTTGTGGATTAGTTGTTGGTTTGTTAGGACAGACAATAGCATACCCCTTGATGTTGTTAGGCAGCAAATGTTGGTATAATTTTTCTTTATAGTTTTGTGGTTGACAAGTGAATTGAATGTTCTAATGAATGATTTCGAATGCATCATTTTCAGGTTTAGGCCTTTTCATCATCCAACCTTGCAAAGAGGAAGGAACATTTGGAGGCCTTGTTATGATAGCGAAACATCAAGGTTGGCAGCAAGTGTTCTAGGACTATCTATAAACTATTTGAAGGTGCTTGCACCACTAATAGTTTGTGTAGTTGTAGTTTGCTTAAAAAGACATTTTTTTGCTATCAACAAATGTGAAGGTTGATGACAGGTATGCAACAGCTATTGAAACACACATTTGTTATGGCCTAGGATCCGGCGAGCGTGCACTGTAGCATGTGAACAGTACCACACGTGTACTGTAGCAGGCATGCACTGTAGCACATGAATAATACCATAAGTATTGTAACGATCGGATTATGAATGGTTAGATGCATATCTCATATTAGGAATAGTTAGATATATATCTTTATATTTATATAGTATAGATATGATATTATCTTTAATTGATTGGTTGCATTAGATTGTGTTACTTTTTATAATGTTAGAGGCTAACCTCATCTATATAAAGAGAGGAGCCACACCATTCATAATCAAACAATGAATAAATAAAGTTCCTAGTCTTTCTCCCTCTTCTTCAACTAAGCCTCAGAGCCTTGGTGATGGTCTGGCCGGCTGTTCAAGGGCAAGTGCCCTACTCTTGGTCTTTGGACCCGTACTCAACCACTGATGATAACATCTTGGTATCAGAGACAACTGCTACTCTACCATTCATGGCAAGCAAGGGGTTCTGATTCTACGAAGGCCCGAGCTTTATGATTCCATTAGCTAAGGCTTCCGACCTTCGATGGCAAGGAAGATCCACAACCTTTGTTGAATCACTTTGAGCAATTCTTTAAGGAGTAGCGGACGATGGAGGAAGAGAAGGAGTGGTTGGCTAGCATCGCACTACCTGACGAGGAATGCTACCCTGTGGTACTGGCGGCTGGAGTGTGAGCTCAGGGTGCAAACATGGCTAAGTTTTGTTAAACATGTCAACCTCCGTTTCGCCACCACCATCGTGCCATCTCCACCCACATGTCAAGTCTGCACCGAGCCAACTACCGTGGCTTCCGATGCCGAGTTATCCTCCATTGAGATCTACACAACTTAATGGCCTTGATGAAAGAGTTCATGGTCAAGATGGAGGAGAAGGCGTAGCATGTTGTTGCGGTTTTTGAGTTGCCATCACCGCTGGTTGTGATCATGTCCAAGATAGAGGAACAGCAAGAGGCGATGCCTGTCACTGTAAGCACCATCCCTATCACCATCATCAGTGTTGGTCTTGCTACCGTCTTCACTAACGACGACTCCTCTCCAAGCTTCGCTATCCTTGGCTACACCTCGGGTGCCTTCGCTGAGGAGGAATGTTGCTGCTGTGCAGCGGCGATCCTCTTCACATGGCTAGTCAATGTCACGCCTTCGTAGATGTGGGGTGTGGCGGGTGTCCAGACCGCAATGGCATTGCGTTCTTCCCCGCACCAGCAAGAAGAGCGTCATTGTTGCCTTGCGCAGCTTGTCCATGCCGCTTTCACCTGCAATGACAAGTCACGCCAAGGGACTGTAGTCCTCACTGCTATCCATTAGAGTGTTTCACTCTCTCTTCCACACAACTGTGCGCCTGCGCCACGGGCTCTCGACATGGGGTTACGAAGGGCTTAAACCATGGTCGCCACTTGATAGCTCGAGGACGAGCTGTCTTGCCATGAGGGGTGTAATGTTATGGCCTATAATCCGGCGAGTGCACTGTAGCATGTGAAAAGTACCGCACGTACTGTAGCAGGCATACACTATAGCACATAAACAATACCACAAGTACTATAGCGATCGGATTAGGAATGTTTAGACGCATATATTAATATTAGGAATAGTTATATACATTTTTTATATTTAAATAGTACGGATATGATATTATCTTTAGTTGATTGGTTACATTAGATTGTATTAGTTTCTATATTATTAGAGGCTAAGCTCATCTATATAAAGATAGAAGACATACCATTCATAATCAAACAACGAATAAACAAAGTTCTTAGTCTCTTCCCTTCTTCTTCAACTTAGTCTCAGTGCCTTGGCGGCAGTATGGCCGGTCGTTTAAGAGCGAGTGCCCTACCCTCGGTCTTCGGACCCATACCCAACCACCGACCACAACACGTTTGCATGTGAATTATAGTTGTTACTTCTATTTTATGTCATATACTTTTATTAGTACGATTGCAACGTAGTTTGATTATGAATTATTTTACTTTTGGGTAATATTATTTGTTTTACGCTTACAAGTCCATTCTAGCTATATTTTATTTTGGATCCGTTACTGTAGAGTACTAGTTAGTTAATTGTTTCAGCTGTTGCTTGCATGTTTGCATTTTCAGTGGCACACACACAAAGATTTCAGGTGTCCATTTCAACCAGTGCAACCCTTGACACCTGTGCAGGTTTTATTAGCTTCAACATAGTGTTTTGTTTCTCCTAGTCATGTGAGCACCGATGGGTACAAGACGCAGAGCCCGTCCATATGGGTACTAGACACCCCGTCGTGCTTAAATGCCCATGTTTGATATATATCCGTTGTCACATCTGAAATCTTGAAGAAATAACATATGGACAAGGAAAACTCTAGCTACTTAGCACCCGAGCATGTATAGAGAACTTATTTTTTCGAGGGAAGAACGCCTGTTGTTGTTAGTCCTAATGATAAATTTAGGTTTAATCTACAAACATGTTGAAGGGTTGTTTGTAGGTCAAATCCACGATTACTAGAATTTGCTCACACAATCATTGGCACCTACATCTCGCTTTACATGAAAATCTGTTATAGCTAGCAAATCATATGATATAAAACCAAAATGTATAGATAGTAAGGATTCGAGGATACTTCACTACTAGTAGACTGGTGAATAATAATGACATTGCCACATTCTATCCTCGTTTAGTCCAATTTTTTTTTTGCGAGGGTTCACTTTCTTCCACGTTCATCTCCCTTGTTTAGTAGCTCTTATCAAACTAACAACAGTCTCATCCATACACGCTTTCATATTACTTAATTAGACTTGAGCATTTATATTTATATTAGTAGGTTAACTACACTATAGTCGATTAAAATTATAGAACATGACTCAATCTCAACCCTAAATCCAAGAGTGGGTTAGGTTCGATTTGAGGCGGGCCATGCGTGGTTTCGGAGATGACTCGTTAGCAAAAGAAACCAAAAAAGATATGAAAAAAAATTAAGGGGGAAAAAGCACCCAAGGAAATAAAAAGGCCGAATAGCCGACTGCGCAGGCCTTCTCTTCCTCCCCTCCTCCTCCTTCCCTTCCCCAACAATCCACCGCACCATGACGAGCTCCTCGTCTCCTTCTCGAAAGGTATGAAACCCTATCCCTTCTTCTCCTCCTTTCCCCAATCCGTCGGATTCGCCGCTCGGAGAGCGGCAGGACGGTTGTTTTCGTGCACGACTTGGCTAAAAATTCGCCCTTTTTTGCGTGTGCAGGCGCTGAGCAAGATCGCTTGCAATCGGCTGCAGAAGGAACTCGCCGAGTGGCAGGTCGGCCCCCCGGCCGGGTTCAAGCACAAGGTCTCGGATAACCTCCAAAGGTGCCTCCTTCCCGGCCGCATCCCGGCAATTTCTCTCGTTACGTTTCCTGATTGAGTTTTTTTGGGTGTAGATGATTTGCATGTTTCCATCTTTTCGATGGGTTTATGATTCCTTTTTGCCCCTTGTTTGTTCTCGATTTTTAAAGATTTCTTTGGGGGTTCCTCCTAATTGTTGTTCGTGGAGATGGATTTGGGCCACTTGCCTTGCCTAACAGGAGAATTTTCTTTCGATGAGTAAACAGGTGGGTAATCGAGGTGACCGGAGCGGCGGGCACGCTCTACGCCGGCGAGACGTACCAGCTTCAGGTCGACTTCCCCGAGCATTATCCCATGGAGGCACCTCAGGTGAGGTTTCATGAAAAAGATTGTACCTTTAATTCTCTCTTTTCTTTTCTTATGTTCCTTTCATTTGATTTGATTGAACAATAATCTTGAACCTTTTCCAGGTCATTTTTCTCAATCCGGCGCCGATGCATCCACACATTTACAGCAACGGGCACATCTGTTTAGGTAAAGTTGTTCCTTATGCCTCTTCTCTCTTGGAGAAGATTTGTTTATGTCTCCATGTTGGTGCTTTTGATTAACTGCATGGTGTGTGGAAATGTTCTTTGCCTAACCTAATCTTCCATCTAGCTGTCAGTTAGGTGCTAAGATTCCATTTCTTAGCGGAAAGCCACCACCTTAGCCAAGTGTGCTTTTGCCATTTTTAGAGTAGCTGCCCAATTGAGATGCTCTAACTCACCTTTTACGTTCTATTGCTAGACGTCCTTGATGGGATTACCAGATGCATGACCTTGTTAAATGCTGGTGTTTCGTGCCTGCGCTTTCTATGTTCTTGTAATGTTTGGATGTTGGTGGCTTGCCTCCTTTCCTAATTAATATAATAGCTACTATCAATGCTTCAATAACGGTTAATTGTTAGCAGAAAGTTTTAAGTCTTGTGTTCTATCCTATTCTCTAATGATGAGTGATAACTCCTTTCCTTCTTTTCTGGCTCTTACTCCTCCTGAAATTCGATCTCTAAGCTGTGTAGATGGCGCACTTGTTATTGTCCTTTGGCTTCATGTAACTATGTATGTTAGTTCTGCGCCAATTGTATTTTGTATACGATATATGTAATATGTTTCTACATCTCTTCTTTCTCCTTTCCCTTTTGAGATGCATAAAATTGCTTATTTTGGTCAATCTGTTGAAGTAGGTATTTTATGTTAAAGTGGCATAGATTTCAAAACAATGAAGAAAAGAAATCCCCTCACTTTGCATAGTGATCATACATGCTTGTAGAGTTGTAGTTATGCTTGATGTTCATTTTTTATTGCACGGAGTAGAAACATGATTTATACTTTTGTGTTAAATATAATTTTTTTACTTCACTGTAGTGAAGAGTTCCAAAGTTAATACAAATGTAATACTAATGGAAATCACGGTTTTCTTTTAAAAAAAACTTTGAATTGCTGAAGTACATAAGCAATTAGTACAGTTTGAACTTGGAATATGAATGCATCTTCTCCTATGTAAAAATAAGCAGAATATCTCAGGTGATATCGCCTTGGGTGAGGAAGCATGTTAGGTTGGTTGACACTTGGAAAGGTGTGTTTTTGGGGGAAATAAACCTCTTGGAAAGTTGATGAGGGACTAGACATCTACATTGAGATATAGCTAGGAATCCTAGGATGATAGCATGCTTCTCCAATTCAATTTCTAAACTAATGTGCGACTAGAGTGTTGGTTCTCATGTTTCTTGAATAATGTTATTATTTCCCATTATCAAAGTAGCTGCAAATGCAGTGTGACAGTAGTTAGTCATAGCCTAATAAACGGGAACACTTCATGTAGCTATGTGATTTTTTTTGCAGTATCCTTCATGTGGAAGTATATGCTATTCGCATTGTCTATGCTGTATGCATATATGATTTCAAATCATGACAAGTCTAAGCAAATATGCTATTTGTGAAATTAAACATTCGAAATTCACACACTTGTTTACATGTAGCCAGGACATAACTAAATTCTCCCACGTTTCTTCCAATGTTAAACGTGCCATTTATTATCTGATTTCATAAACAAATCAAAGTACTCCACCTAATACTAAAATAAGCAGTTGGCAACCCTAAATCCAAACTCAAGTTCCCATCTTAATGGTATCTTCAGCATAACTTCACCTTACATTTTTCTCCTCTTTTTGATAACCACAACATCAAGAAATTTGTTCATCCATTCCATCATTGCAGTCATCAATGTTACACCATTCATTTTCACTGCATCCCATACTTGATAATCTTGCCCTTGGCTATCCAATGTGATAACATCGCCATTGCAATTGTGGTTACTATTCTCAGTAGTTTCTTTTTTGTGAGAATTATGAGCTTCATACTTGGAGCTAGTTTTCTCTAGAAAGCCCCTACCCCCCCAAACCCCCCCCCCCCACCCCCCAAATTCCAAACCCACCCCAATGTGAATAGAATCTGGGACATTTTGTACAATGAGCATCTTTTCCACTGAGTTGCCACTTGATTCTTAAGTCATTGTGGTCATTTGCTAAGGAAACCCGTAGAGGTGATTTTAGTCCTTGTGTTATATTTTGGGCAACTTTTGATTTACATTATTATTTGTGGAATGTCTAAAATTTAAACCTTGAACCATAGGACCAAAGCAACATGCTTTTAAGTTTTCCAGCACTGTAACTAGCCCACAACAGAGACAAAAGTGACTTGTGTTAGTTTTGGGGTAGCTTTACTGTACAGTTACATTTCTTGATTCCTTGAGCTGCTCGGTCCTTTACCATTTGCTCAATTTTGCAAAATATTCCAAATTTTCAGTTTGTTGTTTTTTGTTAAAACTAACCAGTCCAAATTGAGAAGACAAGCTTAAAATTTATGCGGACCATACAAGTTATGCTGGGGCATGGTTAACAATGCATCGAGCATCAGTTTGTCAAGATAAGCTCTACTTAAGGATTTACATTAATTAGTCCCATATATAGGTGGCTATTGACCCAGATAATCCTTTTAATGTTATTTAACTGCTTTAGCACTACTTAGTAATTATGAAGTAAATTGTTAACTGAATGGCTATGGAGATATATACTACTGGATATACTCTGTCAAGCACTTGGTTTTAGGGATGGCAATCAGGTGTGGCGGACACAGGCGGTGCTTACCCATACCCATGCCTGCCAGGATTTTTCCGCTCGTCCCTATGCCCGCCATCCGTGTCGAGGCACGTTTATTGCCCATGCCTGGTGCCCGTGGGCATGCCTGCCAACACACAACAGCACATCAAGAAGATGATGTTTAGTTCAAGTTTAACAAGTATCAATAAAAAAATAGATCTGAGAGCAAGATAATGTCCAGTTCAAGTTTAACAATCAAGTAGCAAAGAAAAAACAGATCTGAGAGAAATATGAAGAGCACATTAATCTTTGTGCATCAATTTGCAAAGAAACACCACATAATGCAAGAAACAAAAGGAAAGATGTGGAGATGGATCCCAGTGGCGGTGTCGCCTTTGCTCGATGTTGGGGTGGAGGAGGCAGGAGGTGTCGCCCTCCTCTTCCAGGACCCGGTGGTGCGTGGTGTTTGGGTGGAGGCGGCTGGAGGCATCACCCTCCTCTTCCAGATTGTGGCGGTGGAGAGTGGTGAAGAGGGAAAGGGAGGCGGCGGCTAGTGGGGGAAGGGAAGAGAGGCGGTGACCGGTGGGGGAAGTAAGGCGGCTGGTGGTGGTGATGAAGGTGTTGAGTAGTGGAGTGGCTGTAGGCTTGGATTGGGAATATGGCATTGGGGATTTTTGGGTTCGGATGGTACGGGGGGTCTGTGGAGTTGTGGTGTGGTGGGCAACTGGGCAGCGGAAAAGTGGACTGTGGTCAAACTGGGTGGGTTAGTAAACATGCAGAGAGATGCAGACAGATTATTTTAACTAGGGCCTGCTTGTTAGTGTGTTCTCATAGGTAATCGGGCGAAACGGGCACGAGTGGGCGTCACCCATGCCCATGCCCCTTTATCCATCGGACAGAGATTTACGCTCACGAACGTGCCCACGGGCAAAAGAATAGGAACATACCCACTTCCATTAGGGTTTTTACCCATGGGTAATCGGGTAAATGGGCGAAACTGCCATCCCTACTTAGTTTAGGTAACTGAGGACACTGAATATGATTTTCAATTTGGCTGAAAAAATGTTTGTACATCCAAGGTATTCTCATTGTTCGTTATGGTTGTTACGGCGTCGCCTAGGCGATGCCTAGGTGTCGCAGCGGAGCTGGGTGGATGCCATGGACATTCATCGCGACTTGAGGGGAGGAGGCGGCAGGGGGAGGAGGCATCGGGGAAGGGAGGAGGCAGCGGGGAGAGGAGGCAATGGGGGGAGGAAGTGATGGGAAGAGGAGAGGAGGTGAGGCGGCGGGAGGAGGCGACAAGGCGGCAGGGGAGGAGAGGAGGTGAGGCGGCGGGGGAGGAGGTGCCAGAGAGAGGAGAGGAGGCGAGGCAGTGGGGGAGGTGAGGCGGCGGGATGAGGAGGCAAGGCGGTAGGGAGAGGAGAGGAGTAAGTGCGAGAGAGAGGAGTCGGCAGATTAGTCGGCACGATGTATACGTATGCATGTTGGGATACATACATCATGTAGACATGCTGCGACTCACCGTGGCGTCACTGTGGCATCCAGGCGCCCCTTAGGCGCTGTAGTCGCCAACTGCACCATGATAACCATGTTGTTCGTCATTGTTGCACCTCTTTGAAACCAGTAAGATCAATTATCATCTGACCCTTGTGTTAGTCGCTGGATTCTTGCTCTTGGTGATAGCAAGATTCTTACTCTCATCGAGAGGATGACACTTGGAGATGGGACAATTTTCTAGGTTTATTTCTCACACAATGTCATGCCAACTTTGAGGGTTGGGGATACAAATTTATAGGTCATTAACCACCCAAGCATATGCTAAGATGCTAGTCTAAGATGTTGTCCTAGATGCTAGTCAAGATCTTTGTCCTAAGATCTTTGTCCTAAAATGCTTGTCCTAAGATCTTTCCTAAAGAGATGCTATGACCAGTCAAGGATCTTTGTCCTTGAAGGGCAAAAAAACATCATGTCTTTGCGCCCCAAGCACCAGCCAACACGAGACTTATCCATCACTCTCCCCTAAGTCTTGTGTGTCTCTTTGTGAGAATCGAGCCATCCCGATCCCGGCGCGAAGCTCTGGAACTTGATCCGCCCAAGAGACTTGGTCGAAGTCGTGGTGGTCTTGGGTGTTGATGTAGTTGGCGGACACTCCCTTCATCCAGCGACTTGATGAAGTGATACTTCACCTGATGTACTTGCTGCGCTCATGGAAGACGGGGTTCTTCGCGAGGCCAAGGCGGACTTCTTTGTCCACCCCGAGCTCCACCGCCTCGCGTCTCGCCAAGGAGATCGCCAGCGGCCCGAGCCACCACACGAGCTGAGTAGAAGCGGTAGTGGCTGCAATGTACTACGCCTCACGGCTAGACAAAGCCACCACTGCCGCTTGACCGATCGCCGGTGATCGGACTTTGCCGAGGAAGTCAGCGTCCGTGGTGCTCTTGCTCGTGTCGATGTCGCCGGCGTGGTCGTTGTCGGCAGTGCCGATGAGGCGCGCGCGCCGGGCACCTTAGGTAGTGCAAGCCGTGTCGGAGGTGCGCGGACGTAGCGGAGGATCCTTTCACGGCTGCTTGGTGCTCGTCGTCGATCGTTGCATGAACCGGTGGACGTGGCCGACGGCGAACGCCAAGTCCGATCGCGTGTGGACAATGTAGCCAAGGCTGCCCACAATGCGCCGCCGATCTTGCGTCGCGTCCGCCTCCTCCGCCGTACTCTCACGACTCGGCCGACCTCTCCTCCATGGGAGTGTGGGTGGGTTGCGATCGGTGAGGCCGCCACTCCACGATGCGCTTGGCGTGGCGATCTGGCGAAGAGATGCCGGAGTCGTCTCGTGGACCTCGATCCGAGGTAGAAGGAGAGGGCCCGAGGTCGCTCATGCGGAAGGTGGCCTTCATCTCGCCTTGAATGCCTCGATCTCCTCCTCCTGGTACCGGTGATCACAAGGTCGTCGACGTGACGCCTATCGGCAGGCATTGCCTCCTTGCCCGCCGGTGAGACCGCGGCCTCGTGGCGCTTTCTTTGGAATCCCATTTGCTTGAGGTGGAGTCCAGCTTGGCGTTCAAGCTCGCGATGCTGCCGCAAGCCGTGAGGGCCTTGCGCGAGCGGAGGACCTGCTCTCCTTGCGGGGATGATGAATCCCGTGGTGGCGACGTGAACCTCCTCCTTCAAGTCGTCGTTGAGGAAAGCGGACTTGGCGTCCATGTGATGGGCGCACCACCCTCCCGGGGCTGCGAGGCAGGAGAGACGCACGGACTCCATCCGGTGCAACGCGCGAAGGCATCGTCGAAGTTGACTCCTCCTGCTGGGCGAAGCCACGTGCCACGAGACACGCCTTGTGCTTGATCACCTCTCGGCCTCGTCTTTCTTGAGCTTGAAGACCCAGCCAGAGAGATGGCGTGGTGGCGGTGGAAGATCGGCCAGCTCCCACGTCTTGTTTCGCCGGCGGCGTCCATCTCCTCTGCATCGCGGCACGCCATGCCGCGTCTCTCTCCGTGTCGGCGAAGGAACGAGGCTCGCCGTCGCCCGCGGCGCGGTGCGCTCCGCCTCGAAGTCGCTGCGCGATTCGAGGACCGGCCGCTTTCCGAGGAGGTCGCCCACGATGCGGATGCGCAGGCTCGCCGCCGTGGTAGCGTCGATCGATCCTCGTCGTTGGACGCGAGTGGCGAACTCCACCGTCTGCGCCGCTCGTCGTGGGCAGGCTGCCGTCGAGCCTGAAGGAGTAGCGCCGGTGTAGGAGAGCGGCGTGGCGGCGGTGCTAGCGGTGGACTCGTCGAGCTCGTGGCGAACGAGGTGGTGGGGTAGGCGAGCTCGGTGAAGGCGAGCTGCGGCTCCCCGCCTCCTCGAAGTGGGCGTGGTCGGCGGCGAAATCGGCGTCGTCGAGTCGGCCGTCATCTACCATCTTGCCCGCGTCGGCCTCGCCGCCGTCCGAACACGATGTCACGCGTGATGCGCACGCGCCGTGTCGCAGGGTTGAGGACGCGGTAGGCCTTGGCGCCCTCCGCGTAGCCAATGAAGACCCCTGGCGTGCTCCGGTCGTCGAGCTTGCCGACGTGGTTGAGCTCCATGACGAAGGCCAGGCAGCCAAAGACACGGAGGTGGCTCACCGCGGGCTTGCGCCTGTGCCAGGCCTCGTATGGCGTCTTGCCGTCGAGGGCCTTGGTGGGGGAGCTGTTGAGCAAGTGGACGGCAGTCATCACCGCCACCCCGATAGAATGCCGCATCCTCTGCGCTGAGGAGGCGCGGGCGGTGGCCATCACCGTCAGTTGCGGCGCTCGACGACGCCGTTCTGCTGCGGGGTGTACGGCGCGGAGAAGTGACGATGGATCCCCTCGTCGGCGCAGTATGCCGCGAACTCGGCCGTCGTGAACTCACCGCCGTTGTCCGTGCGTGGGACCCGGCTGCGGCGCGCTCGCCTCCGCGGCGGCTTGAAGGCGCTTGATGGCGTCCGTCGCGGTATCTTGACGTCGGCGGGACAGCCCACATGTAGCGGACACGTCGTCGGCGAGGAGGAAGTGGCGCCGGTCTCGGTGTAGCCGATCTCACGGGCCACAGAGGTCACCGTGTACGAGCTCCAGCTTCTCCTTGGCGCGAGCTTCGCTGGCGAGGAAGGAGCCGCCGCGGCTTGGTGAGGACGCAGTGTCGCGAAGCGCTCCACGTGGTCGGCGTGCGGCATGCCCGCACCATCTCCTTCTTCGCCGAGTTGCCTCGGGGCCTCAAAGTTGAGGTGCCCAAAGCGCTCGTGCCACCTCAAGCGTCGTCGTCGCGGCGGCGCAAGACACGAGGTTGCGCCACTGCGCGTGAAGGGCGTGGCGGTTGCTCTGCTGACCTTGGCGAGGCCGTGGCGATGATCCCGATCGCGGCACCGTACTCGATCTCCACGTGCGATCCGTTCTCATCCGGTGTCCCAAGGCGATGATGGAGTTCCTCAACGCGAGGATGTAGTAGACACCGGTGGCGGCCGGTGCTCGCGATCTTGGTGACGAAGACGAGCGAGCCGACGCCCTTGATCTCCACGGCGGGCGTCGCCAGCAGACGGTGCCTCGAGCGCTGAGTCGAGCTCGGAGAAGAACTCCGCCGCCGGTCATGTGGTGGGTGGCGCGGTGTCGAGCACCACCGTCGGTCTTGTCGTTCTTGGAATCGCCGCCGGGAGGCGTGTGCTTTTGGCTCGTCAAGGTGGAGGAGAGTCGCTGCGGCCGGTGCCGCTGGAGGTGGTTCGATGCTCGCATGAGCAATGAACGAGCCGCCGCTCCTCCTCCTCCGCTGCGCGGCGTGGGCTGGCGCGTCGTGGTATCGACAATCCTTGGCCCAATGGCGGGCTTGCGCGATTGTGGCAAGTGTCGTCTCATCTGGCTTTGCTTGCTAGCGCCGCCATGCTGGCGTCTCCATGGTCATCACCTCGGCGCGTCCTCACGCCCCTGCTGGCGACTTTGCGCGCTTGCCGCGCTTGCCACGCTTGCGGCGCTGTCGTGGAAGAAGGCTCCCCTTCTTCCTGTCACCTTGGCCGCGACCACCGCTCTGAGTGAGGGAGCTTCCGCCAATGGTGACAGTCGAAAGGCGCTATGGCTCATCGCTGCCAGCGACTTTGAGGCGACCAACGTCTCTCGATCGTCATCGTGGAGAGGTCCAGCGAGAGACTCGATCGGCGAGCCATCCGCTTGTACTTCTCGGGGCGCGCGGAAGAGCTTTTCCACGCCTCTCCTCGCCGTAGGTGTCGTCGCCGAATCGCACCATCTTACGCAGCAGTGTTGAGGCGGAGAGCAAAGTTATCAACGTCCTCACCGCTTGAAGGCCATGTTCTCCCACTCCTTGCGTAGTGCACGTAATGTATACTTGCGCGCGATCGCCGCCGTCGTCTTTGCGGCGATGGCGTCCCAAGCCTCTTTGGCGATCCGCTTGTTGGTAGCGAGAGCGCATCTCGGCGGGGCTGCGGCGATGAGAGCATCCAGCGCCGTCGATCTGGTCGTGGTCGGCGTCGCCGTCGGGGCGCATCCCACATATGCCGCACTGGAGCTTTACCCTCATCACCGCACCCGCTCGGCGTAGTTGGTCTTGGTGAGGTAGGCCACCCGCCGCCGGGCCGACGTCCTCGACGGCGATCCGTACTCGTGGTGACCACGATGCCGAACCGGGAGAGAGCGCGCGTCGCTGTGAAGGCCGCGCTCTCGCGTCGACCCGTCTGCCGCCGCGTGCGTGCCTCCTCGAGAGCCTGCCGCACGTCCGCGCTATGCTGCTGCCGCCGCGCTGCGTGGGCGTCTTGCGGCGCCATCGCGCGCTTCGCCTCGCGCTCCTCCCTCTCCAGCTCAAGGTCGCGTCGGCGCTGTCATCGGCGAGAGATGGAGCTGCTGTTCTTGCCGCTGTGAAACCTCGACCTCATTCTGCCGCCGCACGCTGCATCATCGCCGCCGCTTCCACCTCCGCTCGGCGGCGCACCCGCTTTGGCGCCCTTTTCGCGCGCGGCGCTGCTGCGCCGCTTCGCTCGCGTTCCTCTGCCACAGCGAGTTCAGCTTCCTGCCGCCGCCGCGTGCTCGAGGCGACCGAGCGCTGAGACCGTCCTGCGGACATGGCGCGCCACCGGGGGACTGCTGCGTGGAGAGAGCTGCCTCTGATGAGTTGCTGCTCGTCTGAACAGGGGGGAGGAGTGAGCAGAGGCAGCCGGAGCTGCTGCTGCTGCTAGTTGGGGCTGCTGCGAGGCTGGAAGCGACGCTGGAGAAGGGATTGAGCAGGAGATGCTCAGGCTACAGGATAGTACTGCTCTGATACCACTTGTTAGTCGCTGGATTCTTGCTCTTGGTGATAGCAAGATTCTTACTCTCATCGAGAGGATGACATTTGGAGATGGGGCAATTTTCTAGGTTTATTTCTCACACAATGCCATGCCAACCTGAGGGGTTGGGGATACAAATTTATAGGCTGTTAACCAGCCAAGCATATGCTAAGATGCTAGTCTAAGATGCTGTCCTAGATGCTAGTCAAGATGTTTGTCCTAAGATGCTGTCCTAAAATGCTTGTCCTAAGATGCTGTCCTAAAGAGATGCTAACAGCCTGTCAAGGATGCTGTCCTAAAAGGAAGCATCTTTGCTTTCTTCTGAGCATTTGGCCTCGTTTTGTTTCCTGAAGTTACTGCTGCTGCTGCTGCTACTGTGACTGCGACTGCTGCTGTTTATGATTTTTCTGTGATTGTGAATGAAAATAAATTAGTGTTGGTGGAGCCTTGAGGGCATGGGCTACAATTTTGCTGCTTGATTTGCGTATTCTAATGACTGTAAGGTATAATAGATCCTGCTGCTTCTCTCATCTGCAGATATATTGTATGATTCATGGTCGCCGGCGATGACTGTGAGTTCAGTCTGTATCAGCATCTTGTCCATGTTGTCTAGCTCGCCGGCAAAGGTTACATTACACCTACCCAGCTCCCTCGACTTGTCAGAAATGCTCATCCTTATTTGGCATCTAACTAGCTACAGTATTGGTTGCAGCAACGTCCATCAGACAATGACCGCTATGTGAGGAACTGCCGCAACGGGAGGTCACCAAAGGAGACCAGATGGTGGTTCCATGATGACAAAGTGTAACGGGCATTGGCTGGCTCTTCTGGCCACCCTTGCCAGCCAGCCTTCCTTACTGTGAAATCTCTTCCAAGGGGAGATGATATGTTTTAGGCTTATTTTTAAGCACCCTTCTATTGGAACGCAAAGCTTAACATGCTGTGGTGGTTTGTACATTAGTTGCACACGTCTCGAGTCATGAATATATTATCGCCATCAATGATATATATATACAGAATAAGCAAGAGTTTATCGTGTCGATTCGCTGATACGAGCCTAAAGAAATGCAGATTTAACTATGTTTTGCTAAATTCGTCTTGCTATCTGTCTGCGTATTGCAGATATAGGCGCGGGTGAGCAGCAAGTGCTCACCTTCCTCCTCACTAACCATGTAGCGCTCCGCTTTAATACCAATTGTTGGATTTTCACGTGGTCAAACATGATTTACCGTGGTCGAACACGACTTTCCGTGGTCGGAAGCTTATGACCACGCTGACACGATTCCGTGGTCGTGAGCTTCGAGTACACTTCACGTGATCGTAAGTTTCTTTGAGTACGCACACGACTTTCCTCATGTGGTTGTTAGCTTCTTTGAGTACGCGCACGACTTTCCTCACATGGTTATGGGATTCTTCGAGTACTACAGTACTCCTTCGATTGCTACAGTATGCCTTCGACTGTTATAGTACTCGAAGTGGGGTTTTGACTGGTGCTGAGTACTCGGAACACACGATTACACTAGTACTCGTACTTGAGTTACGACTATGACAGTACTTGATCACACGCACTGATCGAATGCTTCAATCACTCAACTCACACGAGAACTCTTTGGAGAAAGCACAAACAAACACAACACAAGCTTTTTCGACACGTAAACTTCTCAGTGTCTTTTCTGGTTTTCTGTCTTTATATACTACTGAATATAATACACGGCTAAAGTCTTTGATGATACGTTGCGACCAGTAAAACCCAATGTTACAACCACTTAATGCAAAATGCTAAATGCAGCTACTAATGTTTCCGTTACATACATGCAGCCACTAACTCCACTACTAACTCTACTAGTATAGTACCCGTGCTAACGCTACGGTAAAATACAAAACAAGATAAAATTTGTAAAAAATAAAACGAACAATCAGATTCATTAAGATTCAAGTCTCATATATTGTATAACCAAATATTTTTGTCACATAATAAATGTCACATAACGATTGATCCTTTGAGAGCGACAACATCATTGGACTCACCCAAAGCGACTTTATTCATCCCACATTATTTAAACTTGAGGCTACAAAGAAAACAAATATTTTTGTCACATAAAGAAATATGAAACACAGTAAGCTTTTTCTTCTTTTGTTTTTACATGTAATATCTATATTATGTATGACTTCTTCTGGGCCCAGGGTATCACGTGGCCCACCCAAGCATACCACAATGGTCCGCCCTGCACTGTCTGTATTTGGCGGCGAGATGCAGATCATGGACAAATCTGGGTGGACTTAGATTAGGCATGACTGTGGGGGTGGTTGAGGAGGTGGATTTAGTAAAGAAAATTTTGGTGTATTATAGAGGGGTACTTAGAGTCGTTTATGACCGATTCGAGTGCTTACGTCGCCAGTCGACCACTCAAACTCGGCCGATCGCTTTGAGTCGTTGTCGTAACTCCATTTATGTCGGTTCTGGCGGCGCTCCGCTATATCGCTGCCTTGTCTTCCTTGGTAGCTCTCGAGTTACTGTGATCGCAACTCTTTACTACCACGCAGTGATGCTGGCGATCACTGTTCACCATGGTCGAAACCTTCACAACGTGATCGTAGCCTCCTTCGACCACGTTTAATCTTCTTTGCAGTCGTACGTCTTCAGACCACCTTTGACTTTGCGTGTTCATGGTCGTAGATGCTCCCAATCACACCTGCTTTCGATTTTGCCGTGGTCGACCGCCTTTCGACCACGCCTGCTAGCTTTACGACCATCATGCAAAGTTACTGTAGCTTTGCCGTGGTCGTAAGTCCTTACGACCACGTTTACGACCGCTCAGACTTGTATTTGTAATTAGCATGACAGAAAAGAGTTTCCCAGTTCCAGAGCATATTAGCCTTTTTTTTGGGGAACACCAGTGGTATAAATTATATTAAAAAACTCTGGTGTATTGCACGGAAATCATTGATATAATAATCTGATTACACAATTTTCAACTCTGGTGATATGAACACAAATGATTTTATTAGAAGAAGCATGTGAAAGACTACTGTATATCTAATCTAATCACTGATTTCCTGTTACACTTGGACAAAAGTGGCTGACTGAAGAAGCATAACATCACACAATATTGTAAACTGTTTCTAGCAAAGACATTCATATTCAGGAGTATTTATGCATGTTAAATTATAGATGATTATTCATATGAGAAGGTAGAACTTTCTTCAAACTTGTTGTCTAAAGAAGAATCATATGGGAGGCATTGTTTATCTATTTAATGACATCCCGTTATAATCGGACAAAAATGGTTGGTGAACAAGCGTAACATCGGATGATATTGTAAGCTTTGTTTAGCAAAGGCATCGATATTCGAGTGTTTGTGGTTGTTATAGATGATTATTCATATGAGAAGCTAGAACTTAATTCAAACTTTTTGTCAAAAGAAGAATCATATGAGAGGCCGCTGTATATCTATTTAATGATTTCCCGTTACAATTGGACAAAAATGGTTACTTGAATAAGCATACCATCACAGGATATTGTAAGCTTTTTCTAGCAAGTACATCCATATTCAGGAGTGCATGTTAAATTATAGATCCAAAGCAATTATTAGCACATCAAGCAACATTTGTGGGCAGAATCATCCGCAATTAACTTACATAAGTGCTGGGTCATGAAAAACACCCAAGACCAAGTTGGACAAATCTACTCCAGTAGTATTTTCTGATGTAGGAAATGTTGGGGCCTGAGGAAATAAGGATGAAAATTTTAGACAACAGTTTGGTTTATCTTAGTAAAATGAGATGATGCTTCTGAAAAGTACCTGATTATTACGGTGTGGAGCTTGGTTCCATGTCATATCATTCCTAAGCATAGCTTGGTTAGGAGTTATTGTTGTTGTATTAGCATTTACTTGGGGCTGCAACGAAGACCCCTATCAAAAATTAAAACCATTTAAAAACATAAAACCACCGTACAAAATTCATATAATAAATTTAAACTCCTAGACATAAAGGCTTGGGATATCAGTACCTTTGACCTGGTGAGCTCCAAATGTACATGAATGCAATGCAGAACGTGATGCGTGACATCATTGAAGTTGATTACAGGCCTGACAAGAATTCATAAACAGTAAAATAAATATAAGAAAAATTGATGCTGAAATATCTTAAATGAGTTTGTAAAATATTTGTCCGGTCTGGGTTAGCCCCCGCACCTAAAGCAAAGTCATCAACAATTCTACCCAGAAAATCTTGATACTACTTTTACATACATCATATGACAACATACTTTCAATCCGATGTAGCAATACACCTGTATGAATAACAACGCAACATTACATGTTCATTAACAAGGACATTTTTCAAGAAGTTAGTCGCAGACTCAGCAATGACAAACTTGTGTATGAATACTACAATATTTATGATTCTTTATATCCAAGGGCCCCAGCATCACCCTTTTTTAATTCTACTGCTTCACACAAAAAGGTTAACTATCAACAGAAGCCACCTTTATGATCTGAAAGCAAGAGATGAAAGTCAGTGACATGATTCGGTGAAATAGAGCAAATAGTTTCCACGAAGTTCATTAATATATACTCATAGAGGCAACCAATTATTGGAAGTACACATCCCAAGTTATTAGACAAGGAAGATTAAAGTGCTCACCGCACAGAGTAAGCAACCACATGACGCTTCCCTTGAAAACCTTTCAAACCACCATTGACAATAACATAGTCTCTATCCCTTATAAAACCAAAACAAAGCAAAGCTATCAACTCTGGTGCATAGAGAACTGAATTGCCAACATACCACAGTTAATTTGTAATCCTTACTTGACGTCAGACATTTCCTTAGTGTCAGAACTCTCGTTTTCCCTGAGAAATAAATAAATGACAGTAGATAGATGAGTCATAATCCCAAAATTTGTTAAATAATCCAAAGCAATACATAACATCCCACCAACGATTCACATCTATCCAAAGCCATCGACACCTTTTCGACAGTGAGTAAAATACTACAGTTTCACGGGCACAAAAGTGCATTCAACAACAAAACACTGCTTTTCACAATGTATAAAATGCCATATATCAGATCCTGGCTATGTTGGACCTACTGCTATGACATGAAAATGCCATATGTGGTTAGATGGATGTGCATCCTAGTGAACACAGGGCATATACTCACATAGTTTGATAGAAGTAATTCAAATAAGAGTGCATGTCATGCACAGATCTGATATTCCTTGTATGTCAAATTAGTATGACCATTCGGTTGACACAAGGATGCATTCTGTGGAAATAGAGAGAACATGAATGACTTCAGTAATAAGTATAGAAAACCAAACTCTTGAATTACAAATTTACAAAAATTTTAGTGTGCAACAATAAAACTCTCCTATGGATGATGCTGGAGAAGAATTTGTCTCCCACAGACAACAGCAAGGTTGCCTCCAAGTTGATTAAATCTAACTCCAAGAAGAAAAGTTGTATACTTGTATATACATTGTTATTCAAGAGTCAGAATGCAACAGTAAGGCACATACCCAATCAACTTTCCTTACCCCTTTTGTATTTAAGATTGCTACATCATACAAGTTGACTATGTGAATTAAACTACGCTTACAGATAAACAAAAAAGATTCTGCAGTTGAGCTGCAGATAAACAAAATTCCTGAAAAAGTTCAACAGCTATGGAGGCAAAGAATATTTACGCAAATGACCTTTAGACTGTATTTTGTTTGTCCTTTGAACAGAAAGAGCAGAATGATTAACAGGATATATATATATATATATATATATATATATATATATATATATATATATATATATATATATATATATATATATATATATATATATATATATATATATATCATCTCCTTGTAGTAGGCAGAGCTGCCAAAAATGTGTAGAACAGCGAGCTGAAATTTTTATGTGCAAGTCTCTGTCCGTCGCAATTGGTTGTTCACCTTCAAACTCAGATATCACGATGTTGGAGGCTTGGAGCCAACTTGTTCATAGGATTTGTATGCTGCCATGGTGATACAGTATATGAATTAATAGATTATTAACACCTGTTGAATCATGGCTGTTGATATTCACAAAGCCAAAAGAGCCTCATGTCTACCCAAATCAGATCCGTAGGAGCTAGATAGCATCTGAATAGCAAAGTTAGAAAGAACCTAATCTGAACAAGCCCTTCTGTACTTCGAGAACATCATTCCCACATAAACTAAAAAATAACAAAGAGAATCTTAACCTGCTTCTGGTCCTTGACATAACCAATTGCAACTTCACAACGCAAAACTGCCTTTGCGGAAAGCTCTGAGAATGTGTCAGAAACACCAATTATGGTCATATTACCTTAATATAGATCTCATCTCCTTCAGCATCCAGAATATCCTTCCATACTTCATTCAGCTCACTACTTTCCGCAACTAAGTTTCAATTTTATCATGAGATAGAGCACTTCAAAGAAAATAAAATAGCCAAAATAAGTAGATAACCAACCTTGTGCCATCACAAGGCTCATTACTTCCTCTGCTCCAATAAATGAAAGGAGGGTCTTATTCTAGATAAGCGCATAAAATGCGAGCTAAAACTTTCTTCCAAATTTAAATAGTTTTGATGAATTGAGCAATTGACATGTAATTAAATTCTTACTTGCTTTCCAGTCCTGTGTACAATTTACGATACAAGATTCACAACCTGTAGAGCACATTCAAGTGAAAAATAGATAAATCAAGCAAATTGATATTTCGTTTAGCATGGGAGTAATTATAAGAAAACCATTATGGGAAGACCATTGAACCACACCAAATTCAATTCAAGTCCCATTGTCAAGGGAGCATGAAATTAAATAGCCTTCGAGAACCATTTATATTTTATTTGTCACATAATGAACGTCACATAAATTTTATCTTGTTTTGTATTTTACCGTAGACTGACTACAAAAGCAAGTATAAATGGAGACACTTATGGTTGTTTGACAAAATTAACTTTCACACCCGGTAATTTGGCATAGCCAGGCCATATCTTCTCATTAGGTGTGCCAAGTGTTCTACATATCTACAACAAAGTAGCTTCCCATGAGATATCATAAAATAAAATTTATCTAAGGGGCTAAAGGTATACTGCGAGAAAACAGATCCACCATGAGATGTCATAACAAAGTAATAATAACGCATGGATGTGACAGTCAAAAGTCAAATGAAATACCTTATGAAGCTGTTCAAACTCAGTTTTCCATTGAACAATGGTTCTTTGGCGAAGCTCTGCCATTATACAACCATGACCACATATCAATAGCAGTAGAATATTCCTTTGTTCCTAACAATAATTCAGTGACTGTAGCGAGAAGGAGAAAAAGGTAAGTATGATTGATAAAAGGAACTTACAGTGAATAATTTAAGAAGAGTGTCAAAACAACTGCTGAGAATCGATGTTGGGCGATGACCTACAGTACCACAAAGTAACAACCAATTGAGTATAAGGTTTTAGTGGGCTCCCATAGTGCAACCTCTGTGGCACCCAGATGCATACTCCAACCAACTCGGGCCTACAAGAGATTAATCTACCACTTCATAAGCGGTTGCTCGTGAGAAAGTAGACAAGGCAGAATGGATTGACTGCAAACAAGTGCGCTCAAATTGACCTCAATGTCTCCACATACTACAGAAAACTACATGCCAACCTACTCAATTGTACCACCTACAAAGAAACTCAACCTGAAAAGCATCTAAATCTACAAGAGCCCACGGTTTCCACATCTAAACACTAACAAATGCTGCAAGCCTACCTTTCTCGCCTACATTTGAATACCAAGCTGAAGAGCTCAAATCTACAAAATCAGATCCTACATCCAAACACATTGAAATCACTACCAAACCTACAAGAGCCCTATCAAACTTACAAGAGCCCAACTGCGAATCACATGATCCCAAACATCAATTGTACGAGCAAAATTGATTAATGAACTTATCAACCTACACAAATCCCTCCCATCGAATAACTGATCCCACCCACAAATCCCAAGCTATTCCACATCCAAACATCCAAATCGACAGAGAAAAGCCTACGTTTCCTATTTTTACACGCAAATTGGCACCCATGATCTGTTTGCTTAATTCAATAAATGAATCACTAACCAAAACTACAGCTATAGGACAAGTCAACAACCACGATAAACCACCCAATTGGTTAGGAATTGAGCCAAAAAATGAAGTAAGAATCCGGAGGGCGGCGAAGCACTCACATCGACTTGGCCCTTCTTGGCGGCGCTGGGCGATCCTTGGGCGTGGCGCGCCTCGATCAAACTCGGCCGATGGTGACGGCGGCTTGTGGTCGGCGCCGAGCGGGCGGTGTCGCCGCCTCCGCCGCCGTGAAGGCGAAGTGCCCGATTGCACGTTCTCCGCGTAGTGCATCTGTTCCCGTCTGGCGGCGTCACTGCATCAACCACCGAAACCACCAGCGTCAATCCAAGCGCCCAAATCGATAAATCACCACATCGCCATGGCTTCCCCAACCCAATCGCGATCGCTGATGGCGCTTGCTTACCCCGAGGAAATGCGGTGGGAGTCGGGAGGCGGGAGTCGGGGAGTTGGGATCGGGGCGACGACGTGGTACTTGCCGACGGCCATGGGCCGACCTTGATCTCGTCGGAGATGCACTTGGTGCGGCCGGACTCGAGTCGAACCGGGCGCGCGCGCGGCGCGAGGCCGAGGGAGGACGGCCGAGCGCGAGACATCCGTGGCGGCGGCCGGGGCGCCGCGCGCCATGGTCAGAGATCGGAGAAGCGGCGGCGCGTGCGACAAGGTCACGAGGTGGTCTTGGCGTTTGATTGGCGACTCGGAGGAGGCGGTCTTGGATGGGAGAGGTAGATGCGGGGTGGGAGGGAAGGAGGAGGGCCCGGCGCGTGGGGCGGAAGAGGAGGCGGTGCGGGATGGGGAGAAGGAGATGCGGGGTGGGGAGGAAGGAGGCGCGGCGGCGGCGAGGCGGGAGGAAGGCGGTGCCGGGAGGCGAGTTTCCTCCGGTGGCGGAGTTGGCCATGCAGAGGACCTCCTCGGCGAGTGGCGAGAGGGCGAGGCGGGCGGCGAGGCGGGCAGCGCGCGTGGGCTTGGAGGAGGCGGCGAGCGGGGCGGGGTGGCGCGCGGCGCGCGGGAGGAGGAAGCGGGGCTAGGGTTAAGGCGGGGCGGGGAGGAAGGGGAGGCGCGGGGAGGATGGGGAGGCGGAGGAGGAGGCGCGCGAGGAGGAGAGGCGCGAGGGCGGAGGAGGCGGAGGCGCGGGGAGGCGCGGGGAGGCGGAGGAGCGGAGGAGGCGCGGGAGGCGGAGGAGGGGGCAGCGCAGTCGAGCGGGGGCGCGGGTGGAGGGTACTGCAGATCCATTGAAGGATGACCGTCGGATATGGTTGAGTAAGGAGAGAGAATGGAGGAGAGTTAATCCAGTGCGCACGTTTTAGGATGGTGTATTTCGGGTGCATATTGTGGTGTGGATGTAGTTAAGGTCATGACTGTGGAGCAGGTAATTATTGGGTGGATGTAGGATAATTTTAACTGGTGCATTATTAGTGTAGATGCCTAAACATTTTTAGTCAAGATTATAGCTAACATCATCAACATACAGACGCCACATTCTTCTCTGGTGCACGCTTGGCCTTGATGGAACGGACCCTGACGTACCAGCGCATCATTCCGATCATCTTCCTTCCTGCCACACGCTCAGGCTGCTTTGTTACACTTGCTGCAGGTGCTTCTGCAACTTCATGAATATCACCAGAAGCACTCTCTTCTTGGCTTCCGGCGGCAGCGCCCTTCTCGCCATTGTTGGCCTCATCAATCAGCTCCTGCAGCGAAAGACGGCGTGAGTTATCTTGGCAGTGCTGCTGCCGCTGCTGTGTCTTCTCCTCTTCATGGTCTAGGCATTGTTCTGGTGTCTGCTCCCTGGAATCTTCAGATTGTTGTGACGCCTTGCGTTCCTCGGCATCTTCAGATTGTTGTGATGCCTCGTGCTTATCGATGTCTTCATATTGTTGTGGTGACTCGTGCTCCTCGGTGTCTTCAGATTGTTCTGCTTGCAGCTGATCTGACGAACAGAAACATTCAGACAGTGCCTTCAGCTCAGCATCTTGATGCTGCTGATGTACATTCAGCTGGGAATCCTGCCTGTCTTGATCTTGATGGCAATTAACAACCAAGTGTGCTGGTCATCTTGCCCTCCTTGACATGGTAATGAGATTAATTTACTCTGATAATCAAGAATAATTATTAATGGATTTCTATAATTTAAACAAGATTAACAAAATTATCTGGATATTTAATTATACACCGAAGCGATCTAGACGATGGTACATGAATTTAATTCATACACATATAACCCTCTCCTAGATTACTATTTGGCCGAATGAAAGGCTGGCAACCTTTCCTTGTCTCTTCTCTCTCCGTTTCTCCTCTCTCTTACTTGTGTTCCCTATTTTCTGGATCACTCAAGTACTCCCTAATTATTTAGACACTATTTTTTACTTTTATTAATCCTACACCACTAATTAATTACACTAGTTAACCTACGCTAATTAGTTACACTACTTAGCTCTACACTAATTAATCACCTACACTGATTAATCACTCACCTAATTAACAACTTGCACTAATATATTCGGCCAGCACGCACCGTGTCTACTACTTGCTTCCTGCTATTGCTAAAGCTAGCACTATTAACTACTTAGAGGTGCTTCGATATTTTTTTCAAAATGATTTATACAACTTTCAAAGTAAAATTGAACGGTAGATAGTGATTATTTATCTCTTTGTGTGCTTTAAGATTAGGATATTAATGCTATTTTTATTAGAGCGGAACATACTAGTGCTGAGATGTCACTAACTTCTATCACTACTACTCTCCAAGCGATTAGCAGGCGCATGCGCAGCAGCTCTCGGGCACGCCGGCCGCCGGCGAGCTCCTCCGCCGGATCTCCACCCGCCGCTCCCCCCAGGCCTCGAGGCAACCAGGAGGAGGTCGGCGGTGGAGGTGGATCTCCGTCCGATCAGAGCTGTGCGGCATAGATTAAGTAGAAAAAGGGTATTTTTTTCGATCGTCGGAACATTTCCATGAAGAAGAACCGTTACATTGTTCGGTATTTTCCGCTCCCAGATTCCGATCGCAAATAATGCGCGCGATTGTAGGCCGTTCGATCAACGTTGTACGGCTCAGATTGATGTGGAGCTACTATGTCGTGGAGGCATTTTTTTCCCATTTGAATTATTCGTCATCCCTCGTCGCAGACCACAGGGAGTCGGAGCGCCGGCGATCGGCGTTGCGGGAGAGGCGCTGTTCGGCGATCGTCCACGCCGACGAGTGGCTCCTGACCCTTCGAAGCCCTCTCAGGTGAGAGCGTGAGCCATCTCTTTCGATCTCTTCGCTTCGCTTGGCGGTTAGGCCTCGTTACGGATCAGATGATGATGTTAATACGATGCGTCACATCGATCCGTTCTTACGGTATTTTCATGCTTAATTAAAGGATTTTTTTTTCATGCACACCACTTATTTCTTAATTTGCATTCTTCAGATGGCGAAAATTCAGAAGCACACCAAACAATACTGTACTCTCTCTCGCCAGGAACAATATCGTATTCTGCTGTTTATGTGATAATATGTAATGCGTGTGTGTTCTGCCATAATTTGGTGATTCTC
This sequence comes from Dendrocalamus sinicus, assembly GCA_036346575.1. Classification (NCBI taxonomy): domain Eukaryota; kingdom Viridiplantae; phylum Streptophyta; class Magnoliopsida; order Poales; family Poaceae; genus Dendrocalamus; species Dendrocalamus sinicus. Next base: position 333,458 of record CM070674.1, read on the forward strand.
TAATCCTCCTGCGATGTTTTCGATCTGTTTCCGTTACTCAATGTCTCACAAACTGTTTCTGAACTTGGTGAATGCACAGGAACATCTCCCGTCTGCAAGTGGACACTCAAGAAGTAGGCTTGGTCAGAAACATGGAGCTAGTCCTTGTGCAGGGAATTGCTTGAGAGCTCACCTTTCCATCTGGAGCTGATTGGTCAAGGTGTGAAAGTGGATCCCTTGTGTCCTCGCTGCAACTCCTTCTGAAGATATATATATCATGATTTCAATTATTTGGTGTCGATGAGCGAGACAGGTTTGGCAGCTCTTACAGTTGTTATCAGATGAAGGTACAGAAAAGTCTTTCAATTTTTGTGTTAGAAACAGACCCTGAAGATGATGCGGCACTGTTCACCACTAGTCTGTGGCTGTAGCCTATCTGGAAAGATCGCAATGAAGCGCAAAATTAAGGCCAGCATCAGTAGTCTTCAGTTTGTTCCAACTTGCGCTCGGGAGTTCACTGTCCAGAAGCTGGCACGGCACAGCACAGTACTCAACACTGTTAGAAGAAGGGCAAAACCTAAACACAGGTGGACCAAAGTCAATATAGATGGTGCTTATCGACTTATTTCCAAAGAAAGGACGATTCCGTGTGATCTTTTTTGCGACTATGCAGGATATTTGCCACTCTTCTAAGTTATAACCATAGAATCAAAGAGAAGAAACAACCTCTTGGACTTCTCGTTGCGTTGATGCAGCACAAGGTACTAAGGACTTACCATTTACAAATGCACAAACCGAAACTTGCTGAGGAAAGATGTTTCTGATGATAAAAATATAGGAGGCTGGATTGCTATGCCTTTGGTCACCAAAAAGGCAGTTCCTCTAATATATCAACAAACAAGCAGACACCTTGATCGTTCCATTGTGACCCAGAGGGGAGCAATCCACAAACTTTGAAGTGCAGAGTGGAAGCTCAGAAAAATCTACTGTGATGTTGTTGGGTTAATCTTGTTGCATATGTGTTTTACTTGAGTGTGTTCGAATACTCTAGTGTGTGGTCATTACGATCAGGCTGTGTGGTCGATACGACCAGTCTGTGTGTGGTTATTATGACCAGTTTTTGTGTTGTCGTTACGATCAGTACTAAAACTACACCGAGTATTGTAGCTCCGAGTATTTCGTGGTCGTAACGCCGTAATCGATAGTTAATTGTAGATAGTCGTAGGAGTACTGTGGACGACATACTCGAACGAGTATTATGAACGTCATACTCTGAGGAATATTGTGAGCAATAGGGGTGAAAACGGATCGGATAGTTTCCGCCGGATCCGGACGGATACGGATACGGATTGTGTCGGATCGGATTTTTTTCGGATAGTTCTCGGATCGGATACGGATACGAATACAGTAAGCCTAGTATCCGTCGAATACGGATACAGATTATCCGGATAATACGAAAACGGATATCCGAGGGGAGGGGAGGGACTTTAATTTTTATTTTTGATTTTTGGATTTCAGAAAAGCCTGGAAAATTCATTTAAGCTCAGAAAAATATGAAATAAACTCCAAAAATTCCAGGAAAATTCATAGAAGTTCCTGGTGACATTTTGGAATTAATAAAAATATTTTCAACTAATGTTAGTATTTAATTTTCATACTTAGAAATACTTTTTAATTTCAAAAGTAGACATTTAAACTCCAGAAAATCCAGGAAACCAAATAAATGCCAAATAACTCCAAATAATTAATTTAAAGTAGGATTTTTATAGAAAATTAAAATATCATTTTATTTAATGTCTATTTTTTGGTTTTCACTTAATTTACTTTTCAAATCAGGCTTTTTCAAAAACAGAAAATCCAGGGCAAACCCCAAAAATAAAATTTAGGCAACAAAAATACTTATTTTAATTTAAATTTTATTTTAATAAAAACCTGGGCTGTTACAACTTGATGGATGAAATGGAGGAATGAAATGTTCTTATGTTTGTTCAAATTGCTATCATGTCATCATGTGTATTCCATGAATTGAACGTTGTTGTTACTTATGTAGTTATGTTACAATCTACTATTGGGTATATTTTCATTGTGGATGAAAAGACTATGCTTGTTTAGATTTCATGAATGTTTTGACAAGATGAACTATTTACGTATTTTCGTTAATTTTGGATGTATAGTTTAAGTGGTTTTCATGTTCCGATAAATGTTCGTAACCGTATTCATTTCGATTCGTATTCGATCCGTATCTGTATTCGATATTATTCGTATTCGAGTTATCCGTATTCGTATCCGTATCCGAAAAAAAATATGAAAACAAATATGGTAGAGGCATTATCCGTCCGTATCCGATCCGTTTTCACCCCTAGTGAGCATCATACTCTAAGAGTACTGTGGTAGTCAAAGTGACGTGGTCGGTGCTCGGACGACCTGTGTGGTCGAAGTGCCGCGGTCGGTGCTCGGACGACCTGCGTGAATGAACTACCACACTTGGAGGACTCGTAGCCTGTGTATGTAGTCGTGGCGCCTGTGAGCGTGGTCGTAGTGCCATGGTCAAGGCACCTGTGTCTGTGGTTGTAGCTGCATCAAGTACCGTAGACGTCATACTCGCTAGCAGCCACTGTAACAGTCATCAGCACTGGGACAGTCGTTGGTTATTGTAACAGCTGTTGGGCATTGTGGCATTTGGGTATGGCCTATCTGTAGCAGTCGTGTGTGGCTAGTCATTGTAGTAGTCATCGGCACATGTGGTCATGGAATGACGTGGGTCTTCAGTCAGTTAGCAAACTGCTTGGTTTGGGCAGGTGTCATGGTAGTAGTTGTCAGAGTGAGAGTCATGTAGTAGGTGGGCGGCTTGTTGTGAGGTCCGACTGTGTCTATATATACCATGTAAGTTTTTTGAGAGAATTGAGCCAGAGAATAACAGAGAAAACACAGGAAAAGATGCGTCAGTTTGCACCGCAATATCGTGCCTCAGTTCTAGTGTTCAGCTCGATTGTTAAGCTCCACCTTATCGTTCTCACCTCTAACAAGCTATCCATGACCGTGTTTGTGTGCGTCAGTCCACCACCAAAGTGTGCGTTTAAGAGATGCTGGGCCAACATCTAGTGTGCAGTCGTAAACGAGTTTCGACTATTGAGATCGGAGTTTCCAGTGGTCAGAACACCAATAGATGTCAGTCACTTATCCTGATTTGCTAATACTGCTTGCTTCCATTCCACTTCGGGCCCTTTTAATTTTTTTTTCTATAGCATGATTTTGTGTGAAACTTGCACCGTAATTAAAAATGTCTCTGACCTATACACGATGTGTGAACGCGCTGTTGTCATCATGATTGGCATCGTACTAGTGTATTTGCCTTGCTTCCGCTAGCCTCGTAAGGATGGCAAACATAACCAAAAGTGAAAACACAGAACATGAAATAATCTACTTAAGAACGAGCAAAAGCCAGGGGAAAAGAACGGAAAGAACAATGAAATACGATCAGTCCGGGTTCAGTGGGCCAGATGGGCTGCAAGGCTTCACACGGACATGATGATCCAAGCATGACCATTGCCTCTTCTTTCTTCCTTGTCCTTTGAGAAAGAGAAGAGTCTTGTGTTCTTGTGCAGCAAGATTCCTGTCAATTATTGAGACATCACTGACCACACAAAATTTTCTACGCACTGATCGGTTCCCTCACGCCAGAGGCTGTGGTCCATGGCTGCACTAATAATGTTGTCATCTTACGGCTTAACAGCATCATAAGGCCCCTGAAAAAGCTGACGATAATTAAAGGGTGCTGAGAAAAACAGGATTGGCTAATCGCCAATGGCTAGACCGAGCTGCCGGTATGGGGTTTTGTCTAACTGTCTCGTGTAGTACTAGTGCGTAACTTTCCTAGTTGTTGTACTTGTGATCGTGTTCGTACTGATATCCTCACAAACAGTAGATACTGTCCTTGGTCCTAGAAAAAAGAAAGCAGAGACGAGCTCTTCTTTTTGTGGCCCATGCGTGTGTCATCTATCATGCGTTCATGTACGATCGAGCTCATAAATTTGTGATCAACTTCAACCTAATTTGTTCTGAAGTCAATATGATAAAGTATCATCAAAAGCTAAGCATATTTCTCACGAGGGAAATAGTTCTTCCCCAGCCTCCAACGTCTAACCACCTTAGCAGTGATGCCTTCTGCTCATGCTGAAATTAAAATGCTACCAGTACAGGTGAGAGGTCATTATCCTGCAGTCCACGGTGCTACAAGCATCTGTAAATTATTCTTGGGTAGCCACAGAGGCTGACGAATGTATGGTACCGGGTGCTTATCCCGAAAGTAAAAGTTGTTTTTAGCTGCTTATCCAGAAATTAATCATGCACAGGTAGGGTACAAAGGTGGTGATCGCTTCAGCTGAAAAGCTCGTGGCTTATGGCTGAAAATACTGCAGCTGGCTAAAAAAAGCATTGTAGCTGAGAGACTTATTTAGCATAATTAAATTTAAAAAAAATTTAAAAATAAAAAAAATATGTTAACCCATTACATATAATACAAACAAATATGGGAAAAAAAAGAACCGGCAAAAAAGCTCAACAAAAAGCTAAGTTCAGAAAAAGATGAAACTTATGAATAGTGAAAAATAAGCCAGAAACCGAAGCCAAATTGATCAGGGCCTTACAAACTCAAACTTTCTCCAAATACTTCCAAATATTTGAAGAAACTCTTCAGATACATCTGCATCTGCTCGTGGTCATGGTTTAGAACAGATTAGTCTACGGGCCTATTCTTTTTGGCTGCGGTTTGTGACTTTTGGGTTGTTCGTGTGAGGGATTACGGAGTAACAGAAACTCACATGCGGTTTTTGCCTATATAAATAAAGTCGATACAGTATGTATCACAATCAACTAGTAGACTCTACCTTGAAAAAATACTCCGTTTAAAAGCTATTTACTGTACAAAAGTTGAAAATCAGCTTTTAGAAGCTGAAAAGTATAGGGCCTATACCTTTAAAACCTGACATGTCTTCATGACTTTCATGTCATACTTGTAACTCTTCCTTCTTGATGAATAAAACACAAACCTCCTGCATTTTTAAAAAAAAAAACCTGTGAGAACCTTTCTTTGTTTTTTTAAAAGCTGTAAGAACTGTGTTTAGCAAAGACGGCAAGCTGTCTCAAAAATATGTAAAACATTTTTGACATGTTAATACAAAAAGATGACACGTGCTCCCGGTAGGTGGTGTTAATCTAAAGTTTCCACCAAGCTCATTCACACTCTTTTGGCAATATCAAAATCCAATCCCTATGCAATATATTATATGTACTAGCAAAGATGTGAAGAGAACCTTGCGCCCATCATCGACAAATGGACAATATCAACCCTAACCAAGCTAGTATCCAAACAAATGTGAAAAGAGTAGCACGATCTGAGCATGCCCAATAGATACCTTTGCTTGTAGAATTGGACAGTTTAATAGGCACCTAAACATTTGCAAAATACAAGAGATCACAACATATCTAATTCATGGCCGGCTTTGGTAATGGTCGCCTGCCGCTGCATATAATTGAATGTCTGGGAAGATGATCCAGTGCAGTCTCCAATGTAGAATTCTAGAGAAACTATCAACTTCTCTGAGTTCTCATCTGAGAGTTGATCCTAAGACTTGTTCATTAATCTGATGGTTGTGTGCCTTTTTACAATAGAACTACAGTAATGCCCTGTCCATTTCTCTCTCCCCTGCTACCATTCAGTATTCATGCACTGAACCTATCCATGTAATGGTGCCTGGTCTTGCTGCCTGCCTACATAGCCCTCTAGCTGGGTGCTCAGATTAATCTGGACCCATTGATTGTGTCTATGAGGCCTGTGAACCAGTCAGCATCTCTGTATCAACAACTTTTTTCTGCCCTGCTTCCAGTACCGGGTTTTGGAGGCACTTGTTATAATGGTAGTCAGATTGCAATTGATAGCTGCAACTCCTATCTTGCCTTCTTAACAGAATGTTGTGATGAACAGAGCAAAGCTGCAACGTATTTTAAGTGCATCTACACCTTCTGATCATCCGAGTTCTGATGGACCTGGAAAAGGTCTGAAAAGCCCATAGATAATATCCAAGGTTTTCCTGTAGCCTGTAGTCCTGTAAAAGCTTTGTTTCTGGTTTCATCGAGGAATTTTGGCCTGTGTGCCCTTCAGTCCAAAAGATAAAGATACTAGTCTATCTAAGGCTGAAGAGTTGAAGTACATGGGTATATTCCAGTCAGTTGAGACTTGAGTAAGGCACAATAATTAGGTTTTTATTCTAAACAGAATGAACAATGGTTTTAAAACAACTAGAATCAGATGAACAACTGAAACAGTGGCGTTTAAATACCCAGTGGATCAAGCTGAATTTCGGTGCCCTGTTCCTCCTGGATTTTTAGGGAAAGCTGTTAGTATTGTTGAATGTCCTTGTCTAATGCCTTAGACAAGAGTTAATGTTCTATTCTCAGAACTTAAAAATGTTTGGTATTCAGTTGCACATATAGAACTCAATTTCCTTCACACTCCATTTGGCTCCTAGGTATTGGTCCCGCAATTGTGGAATTGGAATTCAATTATAAGGATGTAGCTGTTTAGCTGCCATGTAGAATTGAATTGATGATTCCAAATCTAATTCTAAGAGGCGTGATGGAGTTAGAAGCAATTCTTAACTTACACATGTCATTCATCTGAAATTCATAAAGCTAATTCCAAGAGGTGTGATAGAGTTAGAAGCAATTCTTAACTTACACATGTCATTCATCTGAAATTCATAAAGCTAATTCCAAGAGGTGTGATAGAGTTAGAAGCAATTCTTAACTTACACATGCCATTCATCTAAAATTCACTCCACAAAATTAAGTAAAAGTTTGGTATTTGAAATTTCAATCTTGCGTTCATACCATAAAATTTTTACGAAATCAACTAAAATTTATTGGAGATGATTTAATGTGTAGAAAAACTAGTTTGTACATATTGGTGAGCCTAAGTGCACAGGTGGCACCTATAGCCTTGTAGACTAATTTCGTAAAAGTTTAGTATTTAGAATTTCAATTTGTCTTAAATTAAATTCAAATTCAACTATAACAGGATTTGGAATTCAATTGAATGGATTAAATTCAATTCTAGACAGGCAATAGGAGTGGGAGTTCTATTCTGTAGTTGCCAAATGTGTGCAAGAAACAACAATAGATTTCCTCCAAAAGGCTATGGGGTTCTTCATGGCACTAGGCCACAGATAGAGGGCCAGATCAATGGGCAAATTTGTTGAGAAGTAAATGTTGACAGGGCAGAACAATAGTGGCATCCTCTCCTCCATGGTGTATATGTGCACAGTGCACTGGCACTGGAAAAGGCCAATAGGGTTCCAGGCACTGAACAAAGAGGAAAGCTTTGACCAACGCAGAAGTGCAAATGGCCTATGCTCCTTGTCCTTCACAAGCATGTTACTACTCCTATACATGCATGCCTTTTAGGGCAGATGCCTCCATTTCCTCATGTGCTTTACATATACAGTTTGTGGTATGTGTACACATCAACCATACATATCAAATGGGTGTGTTGTGACATGTACTGCAACATGTATATAGCTTGCTTAGATGTTTCTTTCACAAAATGGAAAGAAGTAACATTGACACATGCTAGTAGAACACTGAACAAGTAAACCTTTCTGATTGCGAAATTCTTCTGTCATAAACTAACTATGGAACTACAGTAGTCCATAATTAAAGTGATGTGTTTGCTCAAAAAGAAAGGAAGTAAGACAGAGGGAGAAGTCTCGGTCACAAAGCTTCGTCATGGGTCATCCATATATTCCTGGGTGCATATGACTGATATGAACAAGGATAGCTCTACTGATCGTTGTCTGTCTGATGTTTCAGTTATTTGCGTTTACATGCGTCTATCACGGTCGATGCAACGAAAGCTGCTGTCTAAGCCTACGAGTTGCCGAAACTTGTCATGTTGGTCTCTTTCCAGAGAGAACTTTCCATCTATTTTTTTGCACAAAATGTATGATCCGGTGGCGATCGACAGAGATGCCGAATTGTTTGGTCAGTTTCGTTTAGGATATGTACTAGCTGTTTTAACATCTGGAAACTAACTTGTGGATAGATAGAATGTACTTGACTGGCCATAAGTCATCAAAAGGACACAAGTCCTTCATGTTTCTTGCTTCTCTTTTTCACAAATATTTTGAGGGGGGTAAAGAAAGTAGATGGTGACAATGTCTAAATATAGCGAATTTGCTTTTTGGCAAAGCTAAACAAAGTAATTTATTTTATCAAATGCTTAATTAGCATCATATCACAGCCCATTTATAGATGCTAAAAGTTGGTGGAATGAATGTGCCTTGCCAAGATTTTGAACCTAACCAAACTAATTAGCTGAAATTCAGTTTTAGAATTCGTTGGGGGACATGATCATTTGCTCATCGATAGGTAAACTATGAAAGGAAGGAGAAATTAAAATTAGTGGAGATCTTGGTATCGATGGCATCGATGAAAAGATGAAAACCAAATTGCCTTTTGATGTTTCTTTCTTCTTTTAATCGATCCCAGGATATGGTTTGGACATACTTTAGGGTTTGACAGAGTCTAAAAGATCCTCGATAGCTCTGCATATTCAAAGATGGATATAGCCTCACCTAGAGCTGCCAAGCTGAATAAAACAACACGATTACTTTCTTGTGAAACTTTCCTCATAAATAATAAGAAAAATCAAAAGGTGGGTCCTGCTTATATGGCACAAACACTTTAGTATTTGTTTAGTCAACATTTGACAAGACTCGTTTGTCCAGGTGTAGTTAAAATAAGAGCACAATCAGTGCATTGTTTAGAGGTCTCTAATCCTCTGGGCTGCGAGCCATTATATTTTACTCACAATATACAACAGTTTGGTAGTTTGGATGATGACATGGTTGAGACAACAATAACATATACTAACTTGATGGTGATCTAGTTGGTTAAGTCAATTTAAGTTAATCATATGCGGACTTTGGATCTTCATCCCACGATTTTTAATGTTTATTGTCTACACCGTGGATTACACATTGCTAGAGTCATTTACAAACTGACACAGCATGAAACAAACGATGCAAATGTATTCTTTTCACACACTTGTTTGCGCAATTGCATAGCAATGGCCAATTAATCACAATTATTATATATGACACCGAAATGGAACATAATGGTATATTCGGGCATCATGATTTCAAATACATGAATTTAATCTAAATTTGGATATATATTTTTTAAAAATATCATTTTAGGGTGTATATCCATCTATAACAATTCAAATAAAACGCGTACCTTTAAAAATAGTTGTAAACCTAGATAAGAAAACATATCACTACATGTATGCTTAGGTTGTGTGCTTCTTCTGCAGATATGTCTGAAGCACAGAACAAGAAGCCAAACCACGCAAACGAGTCCTGAGCTAGCTGGTAGGTTAAATTTGATAATGTTAATATTGAGACTAGTAATAGTATAAGCTCACAAGTCTGACAGCCAAGATCACTTTGTCCAGTAAGCGGCGAACACGTGGCGCATTCTGGCCACCTAATTCAGAGAGAAGCTTCTGCGATTGAAAGCAACCAAGGAGAAAGACGCATATAATACCGACAAATGCGTTGGAAAAACATAGTTAAGGGAGGAAGGCTGAGTAAGCAAGCAGAAACAGGCCCCCCACACACACTAAATTCAAGGGCCATGACAGCAACCCCCTACCCCACCACCACTGTGTCCAAGTATTAATCAGCTCACGTCACTCCTACCTCAGCAACAGCTTAGCTACGCAATCAGCTTTAATCTTCGTGCTAACAGAATTACAAATGGATACTAGGTAATGGGCATGTTCTTTTTGGCTGAGACTTATGGCTTTTGAGCTTTTAACAGAAACCCACGTGCGGTTTTTGCCGATATAAATAAAGTTGGTATATTACATATTATAATTAACTAGTAGATCTCATTTTAAAAAGGCACTTCGTTCCATTTAAAAGCTAGTTATTGTAGAAAAGTCAAAAACTGCAGGCAAAATAACATATCCTCACAAGTGTGTAGTACCTCTTGCAATAGCGAGTATCGAAAGTTGTATGTGAAAGTTGGTGACAATTTCGTAAAATAAAGTAAATCGTCAGTACGAAACAGGGTAACAACTCTTCGATAACTAGTTTCTATCGCCACGTCTTATCACTGGGGAAAAAGTTTCAATTTCCTCTGCATATAGATCGAGTAATTTACTGCGGTTGGGGGTTAGATGGCAGTTTCATGGATGCTTGTTTAATTAGAATGAAAGGAAACCATAAACGGCCATTAGTTAGACCAAAGGCAGGAGAGGTTACCAAGGCGGCCAAAGAGCTATACTTACTGATCAAACTAATCATGCCAATTATTTTATGTTAAACCCACTAAATTTAATATGATGTCGACAATGGATGGTTGCTAGAACTGCCTACAACTTGCAAGGAAACTCCTCCGGTAATGTATTGCCCTGAAAAACAAAACAACCAATGTAATTGTGTATCTTCTCTAACACGGCACCATAAGCTTTGTCATGCAGATTACATATTACTCAATCATTTACTGATTTATTTTGTTTATAATTTGCAGCTTTTATGTGTTCTAGTACTACAAATAGCCATAAATATATCATCTTCTTCATCTTGCGTCTTCGAAAAAAAATCTTCTTCATCTTGACATTAGGATGTAAACATCATGAGTTCTCATATATTCTTCCTACAATAAATTTTAAAAACAAAACAAATGCTCTTTAGAATCTGTTATAAAATGTACAACAAAATATGAAACAATGAATAGTAATCTAAAGCACAAGATAAAGATTTAACGTGAAAAATCCTTGTGGAAAAACCATGGACGCACAATTGGTGTGTAGATAACTTAAAGCGCGTTATCTATCATGAGGCTTTTAGGGGATATAAATAGCTTTGAAAACAATAGTCCCCGATAAACAAGAAATAGAGTTCTAGTTGGCAACGAAACTGAGACCAACATGAAAACTGGAACAATAACATTGTTGGACATGGGAACAACACCCCGCTCAGAGAATCTCAGAAAATAATGTGAAGAGTTGTAGTCGGAAGCACCTCAAGTAGCCACGTTTGACTCCCAATCATAACCTTCGATTAGTTCGCATTGCTGAGCGAAACCTGATCAGATTCTTCAAGCGATCAAGCTCGATCAGACTCTGATCACAAAATGCAACAATATCCACCTTGAGCCAAATTCCCCCTTTACCTAAAATAAACCAAAGAACTTCTCGAATAACTTGTAAAATACTTCTTGCGTGTCAAACGTCCGAAAGGACTAATGAGTAATACCAACCAAATCTGAGCAGACCTCATATTTAGTGGTAGGAGCTGGCTTTGTTATCGTATCAGCTAGATTATTATGAGTAATGATCTTGCAAACTTTAACATTACCTTAAGAAATAACTTCTCAAATGAAGTAATATCTGATATCAGTGTGCTTTGTTCTCTCTTGGAACATTGGTCTTTTATAAGACAAATAGTACTCTGATTATTACTTTGGATATTGGTGCAAGACGTACTTTCACAAAACTCGGCGTACAAACTTCTTAACCAAATAACTTCTTTACAAGCCTCTGAAATAGCCATGTACTTGACTTCAGTGGTTGAAAGAGTAATAATAGTTTGCAGAAAAGCTTTCCAGCTTATGGCACAGTCTTCAACAGTGAATATATAACTAATAAGAAATCTTCTCTTATCTAAATCTCTAGCAAAATTAGAATCCACGTACCTGACCAGTCCATCACTGGTCTCTCCAAACTGCAAACAAGCAATAGAAGTCCTCTTAAATATTTGAAGATCCACTGAACTGCTCTTTAATGGTCTTTCCCTGGATTAGCTATATATGTGCTGACAATACTCAAAGCATGAGGTCGGGATGAGAGCAGACCATGGCATACATAAGTGATCTGACTGCACTTGCATATGAAATACTTGACATGTATTCAACTTCTTCAACTGCTTGCAGGCTTGATGCTGAAGAGAGTTTGAAGTGTGCAGCTAATGGAGTGTTGGCTGGTTTGGCCTTGTGCATGTTGAAATGGTGAAGCACTTTTTCAATATACTCTCTTTGACTTATGTATAAATTTCTAAATCGACGATCTCTAATGATTTCTATATCGAGAATCTTCTTTGCTACATCAAGATCCTTCATCTCGAATTCACTGCTTAATTGTGCCTTTAATTTTAATATTTTAATCTTGTCTTTTGCCGTGATCAGCATATCATCAACATATAGGAGCAAGTAGATAAATAAACCATTGACGGTCTTCAAATAAACACGCTATCATAGTCAGATCTTTTAAAGTCTTGAGAGATCATAAAAGAGTTAAATCTCTTGTACCATTATCTGGGTGATTTCTTCAACCCATAAAGAGACTTCTTCAATTTGCATGCAAAATTATCCTTTCCCGGAATAACAAAACCTTCTGGCTACTCCATATAGATGTCTTCCTCCAACTCCCCGTGTAAGAACGTGGTCTTAATATCTCGTTGCTCAAGCTCATAATCATCCATATCTACAATACTAAGTAAGGTCCAAATAGAACTATGCTTCACAACCAGGGAGAAAAATATTTGTAAAATCAATACCTAGAATTTTATTATATCCTTTAGCAACGACCCTTGCCTTGTACCTAACTTGATCCATCAAAGATGTGTCTTCTTTCTTCTTGTAAATCCACGTGTAGCGTATGAGTTTCTTTTCAATCGAGAGCTCGACTAACTCCCAAGTGAAATTCTTCTTGAGGGATTCTATTTCTTCAACATAGTGGTCATCCACTTCTTTGATTCATCAAAGTAAATGGCCTTTGAATAGGTTGAAGGTTTAGCAGTGCCTTTAATGTCTTCTCCCATGTTCAAATAACAAGCCACAATGTTGGCATCTTCAATTAACCTCTTCAAAGGCTAGATTTTCCTCCTTTTCTGACCAGCTACAACAGATTGATGGTTCTAACCATTTCCTGTTGGAGGATTACTAGTCGGAGCTTGAACAGGGATATCCTGTGTATTCTCCTTGTCAGCCTCTGGTGAGAATCTCGAATTAATAACGTGCTCCACCCGCATGCTGGTCTGTTGTGGCTTCTCAATGGGAGCATTACTGGTCATAATTCCTTTCAACATAGCAGACTCATCGAAAGTAGTACTTCTACTCACGACCACCTTTCGGGTCTTAGGATTCCATAACTTATAGCCTTTAACTCTAGGCTTATAGCTAGGGAAGATGCACTCAATAGATCTTGGCTCAAGTTTACCTTTATCAGTATAAGTATAAATAGGACAGCAAAAAATTTTTATGCTTGAGGAGTCTACAGGAGAACTAGACTACATATCGATCGGAGTTTTCTTGTCGATGGTGGTGTTCGATGATCGATTGATCAAATAACAAGTAGTGGAAGTGGCTTCTGCCCAAAAACTGTAGTTGAGCTGGGTAGGAGTAGAAACGAACTGACTTAGTATGTAAACAACATGAGAGATGTTAGGACAAGTAATACCAAGGTAAACCAAGATCCCAACAAGGTGGCAATAGCGAGTGGGATCCTCAAGATGGGAAGCTGAAGGTGAAGCTCCACAGGAGTGTCCACCATGCGTTGTTCAATGAGACAAGCGTGTTCAAGAAGATTCTGGATGTACTTCGGCTGGGAAAGGTAGTAGGCATCAAATATCTGTAACTGCTCACTGAGATGTGTCTTCACAAAGTCAATATACTGAAGGTCATCTCTAGTGATGAGCATGCCATCCACATAGAGAAGAAGAAGCACTTAATCACAAGAGGAGTGAACAAAGAGAGTAGGGTCGTGATCACTGGCGGAGAAGCCAAGCCAGCAGTAGTGACAACAGAGGTAAAATGCTCAAACTAAGTACAAGCAGCTTGTTTGAGTCCATAGAGAGAACAATGGAAGTGACAAACCTGACCATCGTGGATAGAATTAGAGATGGCAATGGGTACCCGATACCCGGTGGATTTTTACTCTATTAGGGCATGGGTCTGAGTCAATTTTCTAACCCATGGGTCTCTTAATGGGCAAAAAGCCAAACCCATCGGGTTTGCCAGGTTCGGGTACGTTCCTATAGTACCCAAACCCGTAAACCCATGGGTAATATAAACCCGATCCATAAGAGTTATAAACCCAGGCTCCCAGCCTCCCAGGCAAACCAGCCCAGCCCATTAGCCATTTAGCCCCAAGCCCCCAAATCTAATGCGGCAATGCACGGCTAACCCTAGCTAGCACTCGCCACGGTCACTACTCACTCCTCCCTAGTCCCCACCCTGATTCAACAGCCGCCGCAGCGGCGGCGCATCTGGCGCTCCGCGCTCGGTCTCTGGCAGTCTCCACGCTCGCCCTCCCGTCCCGCAGCTTCCGCTCCTGCTCCCGCCACTCTCGCCGCACACTCGTCCTCCCGCATGCCCTCGTCGTCGCCTCGCCTTCCAGTTCAGCCCGCCGCCCCCACGCCGCAGCCAACGCGCATCACAGTAGTAGGCCCTTGGCTATGGCGCTGCCCTCCAGCTCCAACGAAGATGGCCAGTGAACTTCTTCCTCTTCTCCATTAACCATTGTTGCAGCTTGCATTACTAACCCGACGGGCGACCCATGGGTACCCGTTAACCCAGTGGGCATGGGTTTGGGCAAAAATCTGCACCCGTCACGGGCATGGGTTTTTTAGCGGGCACGTCCAACTTTCATGGGCACGGGTTTGAGATAGCAAAACCCAGCGAGTTTATACCCGTTGCCATCTCTAGATAGAATACCCAAGAGGGGAGGTGCATGTAGACCTCCTCTCATAGCTCGCCATTAAGAAAGACATTCTTAATATCATGTTGTAAGATAGTCTACTTCCGAATAGAGGCAATGGCAACAAGAGTGTGAACAGTGATCATATGAGCAACAGGGATAAAAGTCTTATCATAGTCACACCATCCTCCTACTGAAAACCATGTGCAATGAGATAAGCCTTATAGACCCACTTGCACATGATAAAAGTAACACAAGCAAAAAAGGGAAAAAGGTCCCAAGTGCTAGTACGCTCCAAAGCAATAATCTCCTTAGCCATAGCGAGCTGCCACTCGGGATGAGATGCAGCATCATGATAAGAGGTAGGCTCAGTAAGAGAAGCAGCAGAAGCTGCAAAGCCATAGTGATCAGGACATGGAATCACACTCTGATCATGAAGAGTGTACCTCAGGGGAGATGTTGGAGTAGGACCCAACAAGGAGGGAGAAGAAAGTATTGGAGCAGGATCCAACAACGTTGAAAGAGTAGAGGTAAAGGGTGACCGAGCTGGCGGAGAAGGATCAGATGGATTACAATGAAGATGGCGAGTGTAGTGGAATGGAAAGGGGAGACCTTAACAAAAGAGCTGATGGAATCCTCTGGTGGGGAAGCAACGGGAGCCAAAGGGGAGGGATCCAATGGTGAAACTGGCGGAGGTGGTGGAGAAGATGGAAGTGAAACCAATTGAGTGGAGAGCTAAGGATAAGGAAAGTTAGAAACAAGACCAACTCAGCAAGAGAGTCTGGACTAGAAGTCATGTCATGAGAATAGTAAGGCTGGGACTCATCGAAGGTGACATCACATGAAATGCACATTTGATGAGAAACAGGGTCATAGCAGTAGTAACCCTTGTGCTCAGCATTGCAGCCAAGGAAAGCATACTCAACTGACTAAGCAGTCAGCTTTGTGCACTTACGGGGTCGAAGAAGAACAAAGCAGACATAGTTAAAAGTGTGAAGGTGATTGTATTGAGGAGACCTATAGTAGAGATGCTCAATAGGAGTAGAACCCAGAAGAACAGTGGAGGGCTATAGGTTGATAAGATAGGCGGTGGTAGAAATGGCCTTAGCCTAGAAGTGAGGTAGAATAGAAGAGGCTAGCATCAGAGCTTGAGCAGTCTCAAGAAGATGACGATGCTTGTGCTGAGCAACAATGTTCTGAGCATGAGCACCAGGACAAGAATATTGAGGAAGAGTGCCCTGCGTAGAAAGAAACTAACAAAAAGTAGTAGATAGATACTCACCAACATAATTAGCATGAAAGACATGAATGATTGAATTAAACTGAGTATGAACTACACGAATGGCTGAATTAAATTGAGTACGAACCACATTAGCAAAGACTGATAAATAGAAAAGACTAGCTATGAGAAGACATGAAATAAATCCAAGTATAGCGAGAATAGTCATCAATAAAGATCACATAGTATCAATGACCCCTTTTTGAAATGAAGGGAGCCGGACCTCATACATTATAGTAAATCAAATCGAAAGGATGAGTGAAAACATAGTCACTAGAACCATAAGGAAGCTGCAGCTGCTTGCCAAGTTTACAACACATACAAGATAAAGAAGTACCACTGGGAACAGAACCAAGAACACTACTACCAACTAAAGAAGAAATACGCGACTCACATAGGTGACCTAAGCGATGATGTGGCGGCAGTAGAGGCAGTGGCATTAGTGGTCAACTGGCTGATGGAGGTAGTGAAAGTGCAAGGAAGGCGAAGCCAATCAAGCTCCCAAAGACATTGAGAATCAAAGCGACATGGGCCAATACCAACTAGAGTCCCTATGTAGCGATCCTAAAATAGCATGAGTCAGACTTAAGGATGATACGATAATCATGATCCCTAATCTAACCCACAGACATAAGGTGCATAGCAAGCCTAGGAATATGAGAAACTGCAGGAACATAAAAAATAGGAGTGGAAAGAGGGCCTCGACTAGTAACAGGAAGATGAGTACCATCTACGGTCTAAATGGAACAGGTAGATCAGAATGACTCAAAAAGGTGAGGTGAATACTCAGGTGTCATGTGGAATGAAGCACTAGAGTCCAGGATCCAAGGACATGATATACCTAAGACTGAGTAGCTGGAGGCTGAGTGGCAAGACTGGTAGCACCTGAAGATCCTGAGGTAGGGCTGATGACTAAACGTTGGAGGAGGGAGACCGGCTGCTAAGCGGTGTCTGGCTAGCAAGGAGCACCAACACCTCTAGACTGAGCAACGCCACATTGAGGGAGACCACCTTTGTGGCCCTACCTTCGCCTCCTAGTGTAGTAGATTTAGTAAGTGTGACCATCACGTTGACACTAGGTGCAGTGAAGGCTACTAGTAGAGGCACTCACAACAGCCACTGGTGCACCCACCGGTGTTGAAGGAGCAGTAGTAGGTGCTAATGCTACAGGAGATGTAGTAATGGTTGTATGAGCAACCAGGACCATAGAAGATGGTTGCTGAGTCATGCCACAAAAATGAGTCTCCTCAGAATGAACAAAAGTGAGTACCTCCACCAGAGACAGACATGGTGAGTGATCCCAAAGGCGCTAGCTGTTGAGACAGATCTGCAGGTGCATAGACCACTCTCAGAAGTTCGTCCCATTGAACACGACCTTGGGGAGTGGGATGAAGATGGAGAAGCTAGCAACGACCATTAGCTCGGTGTAGAGCATAGAGCTCAGCCAGAGCTTGGGGCAGCAATGTCGACCTGGTGGGAAGGAAGCCGAGATAGCTGGTGCTCGGAGGCGGAGATGGTTGAATATGGTGCTGGCGACCTTAGGGTTGACTAGATATGATATAGGAGCTCGAAGACGGCCGGGGTGGCAGGGGATCTGGTGTAAGGCGATGTGAATTGGTGTAGGGCAGCGCGGGATCCAGTGTAGGGAGGCAGGATCAAGGTGAAGCCGAGGTCGGTGTCGAAGGGAGGAAAGGATGTAGAGGCGATGACGGCTGGATCTGGTGCTGACGACCTTAGGGTCAGTCGGATCTGGCAACACCTAGTTGGAGGACGCCAGTGCGGAGGACGATGACCTCGGGGCGGCTGGATTTGGGCGGGGTGAGGCCAATGATGTCGGATCTGGGCGGGGCGAGTCCAGTGGCGGAGGACGGAGGCGACGTGGATCAGTGCGGGTGGCGTGGGAAAAGGGAGGAGAAGAGGAAGGCAGCAACGACGGCCTGAGGACGGCGGTAGCTAGGGTTAGGGTTGGGGAGAGGAAGAGCCATGTGCTCTGATACCATATTTTGGAATGAGCATACATCTATTCCACGGGCAAAATAGACCATAATAAAGCATGTACAAGGCATGAGCTGTGACACATTGGCCCCTGTAGAATTAGGCCCATGATGGCCCATGTGCGTGCGTGCACATGGGGCTGTGGATTAGTCCACCTTGCTAGTTTAGCTTGAGTAGCACTAACATATAAGTCTTGGACTAAATGGTAGCAACCTCCGGTTAACCGTTTTGCGTGAAGCGAGGACGAAAGTGCAAACGGGTTGCTACGTATGCGTGGCCTATCCAGAATGGGGTTAGGTCTAAGCCGGTTTGGACCCTAGGGCGTTACAAATGGTATCAAAGCCGACCCTCGCGGTTACATGAGCGTGTGCGGGTTAGGGGTGCAGGCATATGGCGAATGACACATGTGGGCCCGGAGTGGACACACGGCATGGTATATGTGCTGGCACTGAACACACGGACATGTGCCAAGAGGGGAGATCCTGATCATTTGCCCCAATGTGGGCATGTTGGGCCGACGAGGACGTCGAGTCTTTTGAGGGGGTGTATGTGACACCTCAGTCCCTGTAGAATCAGGCACATGATAGGCCAGATGTGTATGTGCATATGGGGGTGTGGATTAGTCTCACCTTGCTAGTTTAGCTTGAGTAGCACTAACATATAAGCTTAGGGCTTCTAATGGTAGCAACATCCGGTTAACCGTTTTACGCGAAGCGAGGACTAAAGTGCAAGCGGGTTGCTACGTATTCATGGTCTATCCAGAATGGGATTAGGCCTAAGCCGATTTGGACTCTAGGAAGTTACATGAGCAAAAAGCAGAAAATCCCCTGTACAAAGTACTAGTACAAATACTTCTAACAGTAGATACTAGATAGTAGAAGTAGCTAGTAGAAGCACGATAAAAAGGAAGACTGCAGCAGCAGGTAGGGATGAATTTGTAATTTAAAGTCTAAGACAAGCAGCTGGTTGCTTGATTGATTTAGGTCCACCCACTGGTTGTTAGGAGATGCAGGGCGTCTATCCATCCATCCATCCCTAATCACAGCACCCACTCCCAACCTCAATGTGTGCACAGCAAGCCCATTTGCATTGCACCCTCCCTACCTTTGATTTGAAGAGAGGTGACCAGGTTAACCACCATTAGCAAGCATACTTAATTAGCTCTATCTCTCCTGATCCATTGGATATATCAGGTTTATGTCTAGATTTATGGATCACGTGTACTAAGGTCATAAAGTATACGGCGGCTATGGCAACGTGGTTCACAATGAGAAAAGCAACACCGTAACTTCATCGTAAGGTAAACCAGTAAAGATTATGCGAAATTTGCCTAATTTGTCCATGTTCTCTGCACCTTACATAAACGAATCTGTTGCTATGGTTCTGTCATTGCGTTGCTCACTTGTAGTTTTAGGCTTGAATTCAATTCAGGAATTCAAGATCTTCATTTCAAAGACAACACCACACCAGGGCCCCTTGAAGCCAGCTCTCCGATCCAATTTGGTGCAGAAGCAAGGGGAGGGAGGGAGGGAGGGAGGAGAGGAGGTTTGGTTGGTGGACCCGTGCCGTCGCGTAAGCTCGTGGACCACATGAACCATCCAACCCAACCCAACCCAACGAAGAGAAATCGCTCCTGTGCCCCCACCACTAAGTTGTTTTTCGGTTCTCTCATTGTGGAGTTGATGTCACACGTGATAAATCCTTTTGCCTCCATGTCTTTGTCCTCAAATGATTTGATGGTTCTGCATATATATCTCGCCATTAGCTGGCATTAAATCAAAAGCCTAATGCACTAGCTAGTACCCCAGTTTTTCATAGCAGTGCAAATTTGCAATGCAACGGTGTGTGAATGGTGGTCGATGAAGCAAGATAAAACACTAGATATTCAACTCAATTTCCGAAGAAACTCTGAACTTTCCAAAGAAAAACCTGAACTTTTTTTTACTGTAGAATATGTCTATGTTCAGCAGTAGCACAAGGTGTGTGTATATGCATAGGCTTTATCGTAAAGAAACAACTCGACAAACAGCCGAAACTTGCGGTGGTTACACCAGCAAATAACTCCAAGCAGCAGTTGAGAGGAGGACGTTAGTTAAAGAAAGCCCGCCCAATCAGTATAATCCTGCTCAACAACAACTAATAAAGGAGGAAAACAAATTATTTTGGAGGCACACATTATTCCATATTTGGTGCTGTTGTTAGTGGGTGGTGTGAGCTTTTTTATTTAGGCAACAAGGAAGGAGCAAAGGAGAGGAGAGAGAGTAGAGAGAGGGGGCAAAGGAGAGGAGAGAGTAGAGAGAGGGGGGTGTGCTACTAACTGCTGGGGGAGAAGGAAAGAGAGAGAGAAAAAAAAGAGCAGCTCTCTCTCTCTCTTGCTCCTTTTTTCTTTTTGAGATTGCTATTTTAATC
Organism: Dendrocalamus sinicus; assembly: GCA_036346575.1. Taxonomy (NCBI): domain Eukaryota; kingdom Viridiplantae; phylum Streptophyta; class Magnoliopsida; order Poales; family Poaceae; genus Dendrocalamus; species Dendrocalamus sinicus. The sequence goes on from CM070674.1 coordinate 353,881, forward strand.
TTGGGATCTGATTTTGTCCCCGTATTGGGAGGATCGATTATCTCCCCCCCTCCCCTTGTACCATCTGCTCCTCCTTGCTGCAGCAGCAAAGAATTGCTTGCTTATTCCCTGCATGTATGGCGTACTGTTCTTGTCCTTCTTTGCTTCAGTTCGATGATGAAATTTCACTGAATTATGGTGTTCTTGTTCATGTTGTTGCACAAGGCTTTCTCTTGTGAGATGGTCTTGTGCTGGTGATGGATTTTCTTGAGGAATCGAAAGCTCAGGAGAAAAGATGGTCCTTTCTTACCTTGAGGTGACATGTACTCACCAAAGTTCTTGCCTATTTTGGTGTATAGATGCTTGTGAAGATCTTCTATTGCTGAGCTCACAACTCATGGCTGTTTTTATTTGAATTTGTGTGTCTCCTAAAATTGGCAACCAACTCAGTTTGGTTTCTTGACCTATAATTTGAGCCTTTTTTGATTGCTGGCTAAATTCTCAAAAGCCTTTTTCTTTCCTCCTTTTATGCTTGCATGAAAGCCAAACTCTTTAAAAGCTCTGTTTCTTGCTACTCTTACCTTATTGTAGTAGTTCTTCTGTTCAGTTATTGCACTTTATTCTAAGGAAATATCACCTCTTTTTTCATCAAAATTAAGTGTTTCTTTCATTCTATAGCTTGTAAATAGCAAACTTGTTCGTTGGAGTTTTCTTCCTGTTCCACCTCTTTCTTTCTTTCTTTCTTCTTTTTTCCTCGAAACAAGTCTGGTTCCACCTCTTCCATATCATAAAATCTAGTTTCCGAACAGAATCTCTTTCAAACTGCAAACAACTAGGCTAACCAGTTTTTATCTCTTCCTGCAGATTGATTAGGAAGCTGTGTTCGTATCGATAACGCGCTGGTGGAGCATCTTTGAGGAGTCTTTAGTCTATTGGTTCAACAAGGTACTCCTGACAAATGATTAGCACTCACTCAAGATTCGTTTGTTCAAACTCAAATTATCCATGCAATTATCCTTTTTTCGTAATACTGTGGTTTCTCCAGAAACATGGTTTTATCCTTGTGCTTTTTGGGGAAAAAATATTGGTGCACTTATTTGATTTTGGTTTCTTGGGTTGTCCGATTATTTATCTTGGTATAACCACAGAAATTCACAAGCTTGCTATCTTGATGACAAACGAGGAGCACAAAGCCCAAAACTTTCTTGATCCAATCTGAAAGTTGAAGGACCACTTGTGCCTTTAGCCTGCAAATCGGCATGTCACATTGCCAGTTCCTATATTATCACACTTATCGAGCAAAATTTTGCAGAACACTGCATTTCAATCAGATAGGGTTAACTAAAATCCTGCCAAAACTGAGCCTGAGCCTCAATTCTGAGTTCTCACTTGTGACTGGCCTCTGAGTGCTTCTGCTGCGCCTACAGAATAAGTCGCTTTATTAAACTTTTTTGTGCAGAGTGCTTTGAATATCTTTCATCGAACTGCTTTACAAGCACTTGCAGTTCTATTTCTTGACATCAGTGTGAAAAAAATCCTTAATCAAATTTGGAACTTTATTGGAGTTTCTTATCAATCCATTTCATTTCACTCAATTGCAGGCGAGTAGTAAGAGAAAGATTATAATCTGGCCAATATTGGTCTTCTGCTTAAACTTGTTCGAGTCAACGTCAAAGCTAGTTCTGCATACACATCAATGCTTTTGCAGTAATCTCGATCAGTAAGTAATCAGAACTGCAAGATGGCTAGTTACTACTCGAGCCCTGGAAGTGAAAGAGACTCGCAAAACATGTACTCGAGAGTCCCGGGTAGTGCATCCTATCCGATGCCGTCAGCTCTAGGTAACTTGCTTTATCTGAACAATCCATCTTCTGGACCATATACGGAGTTCAGCGGCATTGTGCAGCCTCAGCAGAACTGCATGGAGATGCCTGGCCCTGGTCATCCGTCAGCAATGTCCCAAGACTCATCCGCGAGGGAGTCTGACATGCTTGCTTCCCACCAGGGGCAGCGCTCTTTCGGCACTGTCAAAGACATGAAAAATGAGATGCTGATGCATATGATGGATGGGGCACAAAGTGGTGGTGCTGAACTCATCCATGACGATGCCCACAACGGTGCACAGCTTGGGTTCGGTGTTCTGAACAACCACAGCTCATCAAATGTTCCATCAGTGCAAGGCCACGGGCTATCTCTGAGCCTCAACACACAGATCCTGGCACCTCCCGTACCGTACTGGTCTATCAAACAAGACGTGCTGACGCCGCACTCTTACCACGACAGCCTTAGAGTTGACGACGTCCGGATGAAGAACATGCAATCTGAGGCCTCGCGCGCAATCCGGAACTCAAGGTATCTGAAGGCAGCGCAAGAACTGCTCGATGAGGTTGTGAGTGTTTGGAAGAGTATAAAACAGAAAGCTCAGAAAGAGCAGGCTGAAGCAGGAAAAGCAGATGGCAAAGAGACTGATGGAGGGCCGAAAAGCGAGGGTGTATCTTCTAACCCGCAAGAATCTGGCGCCAATGCAGCACCTGAGCTTTCCACTGCTGAGAAGCAAGAGCTTCAGAACAAGATGGCAAAACTGATGGCGATGTTGGATGAGGTGGGTGACTCTGTTAGTCTACTGTCTTGTTATCTTGTACTTTTCTTCCTAAATAAAAATGCAAGACCAATCTGTTTTTATTTGACAACTACTGCATCCATAGTCAGCCGGGAAAGTTCCACAAGCTATGTCTTAAAAGATTAGTTAACCCAGTGATGTTAGCGCATTGATTGGTAGAGTTTGGATAAGATTGTCAAATCTTCTATCCAGTATACAGAACTTTTTTTTGTCTTGGTAGAAAATCATTTTAACATTAAGCAACATATATTTCAGGTGGACCGGAAATACAAGCACTATTACCACCAAATGCAAACCGTGGTTTCATCTTTTGATGTGGTAGCTGGACCTGGATCTGCCAAGCCTTACACTGCAGTTGCTCTTCAGACAATCTCACGACACTTCCGATGCTTGAAGGATGCTATCAATGATCAGATCAATGTTATCAGGCAGAAGCTTGGCGAGGAGGAAAATTCATCTGGCAAGGAGGGCAAATTAACTCGTCTCCGGTACATTGATCAGCAGCTAAGGCAACAGCGAGCTTTCCAGCAGTATGGTATGATTCCACAAAACGCTTGGAGACCACAGAGGGGACTGCCTGAAAACTCTGTTACAATTCTTCGCGCTTGGCTTTTTGAACACTTCCTTCATCCGTAAGTTCCTCCCTTTATACACTTCTTTCCAATAATCCATCTGTTCTTGTTTCTTATCATTCTTAATAACAACTTTGCAGGTACCCAAAAGACTCTGAAAAGTTAATGCTAGCAAGGCAGACTGGATTGACAAGGAGTCAGGTAATATTGTTTGTCTTTTCCTGCAGTGAATCATTGATCCATATTTGATGTTCAAATTCGTATGGACAATTAGTATCATATAATTATTTACATTTGTGTGCATGAAACGTGAATGCAAATGCTAGAGGCTGTTCAGCCAAATAGTAATATTTGTCTCCGAAGTTTCTATCATTACACAGTGCTACTGTGTCAGACACCAGCTGCACTCAACTCTGCAGTCGGCACTGCCTGAAATCCCATCAAAACATTCCAATTACTCATTAGATGGCCATACAACAATTCATTCTTCCATTGCTCATTATGAGCTACAAGGCCCATTCAATCTTAGGGCAACATTCCCATAAATACGGAAGCTTTAGTATAGTACCAAGCAAAATCCTCACCAACGCACACATTTGCCACGTATAGTCTCTCATGCCCCGCTAAAATTGCATTGGTTTCCATCGCTCAATCCCTTCAGCACTCTTTATTCCTAGGGTTTCAGTTCACACTCTATTGGTCTTATGATTAATCCCATCAATGGTCGATTTTAACTCATGGAATGGATTATTCCTCTAACTACTTCTTTAAATAATGATCACCAAACATGGTGGATAAAACAAATCATACACCAACTCTCAATCCTCTCACATCCACAAAAATGAGGTAAGATCTATTAGGATCTCATTTAACATCAAATAACTAAATCTTCCAATAGCTCTACTTCATCTTTACCTCAATCTATGATATGGGAATCAAGCAATCTAAAACATTAACCCCTAAACGATTACTCTAAAAACATAAGTCAAGGTAGTTCTTTCTCCAAAATCTCATACTCTCATTGCTACCTGTGCTTTACCAACTTAAATGTGACATCAATCACCACTATTTCCCATAGACACTACTAGTTGCAAAGACACAATCGACCTTGGGTTCCGCTTAACCAATTTTTATCCCTAATCAATCTCCCACTGTGATTATGGCATAAGATCAACTCGAATTCTATTAGCCACACAAGTCTTTATTATCACCCTAGTATCGCATGTCAATCATTTCACTCTAGATCTAGGCCTCAATAGAGCTTCATGTTATGAATTTAACATTTGCTTCGAGAACAAGGGATTCCAATCCTCAAAGAACCTCCAGAGTTAAGAAGTCTACCAAATTTAAACATCCGTAAAACAGTAACTAAATCCCAACAACTTTCATTCTCCAACAAAATAGGGCTTGAGAATGAGTTCATCACTCACTCCCCAAAACAACTACAAAACTCCCCAACACGGATTCACTTCTTTCAATGATGCAACGCCTAGACAGAGAGAACCATTCCTCCGGCCATAGCATCACATCACAACAAACACAATAGGAAATTAACACCAAGAAAACGAGAGATGCAACAAAATCCAAATATTACATTACCTTAGTTGACGCCACCGGCCCACTTTAGACTCTCAACTCAAGACAATCGAAATTACATGTTGGGAAACGCCAGACTCATTCTCGAGTACGCCTAGGACTTCGTCTCAGGCACGCCAAACTTACGCTGTCGGGAGCGCACACGGACCACTCGTCCGGAAATCTCATACGCATGAGGGAAGTCATGTAGCACTCACAACACATGCACATAAATCAACTGGAGTCATGCGGACCTCCTACCGCACTCCAAGTATTCATTATTGACGAACTCGAACATGACCTCCTTCAAGTCATGAACCCCAAAGGATAATGCACGCCAAACACAAAGTGTTTCGCCCAAATACCAACATAGAAATCAATTAAAATTGGCTTTTTGAACACTTCCTTCATCCGTAAGTTCCTCCTTTATACACTTCTTTCCAATAATCCATCTGTTCTTGTTTCTTATCATTCTTAATAACAACTTTGCAGGTACCTCAAAAGACTCTGAAAAGTTAATGCTAGCAAGGCAGACTGGATTGACAAGGAGTCAGGTAATATTGTTTGTCTTTTCCTGCAGTGAATCATTGATCCATATTTGATGTTCAAATTCGTATGGACAATTAGTATCATATAATTATTTACATTTGTGTGCATGAAACGTGAATGCAAATGCTAGAGGCTGTTCAGCCAAATAGTAATATTTGTCTCCGAAGACACAATAACGGCAAAGTCCCGTAGGACACACAAATAACAGCTCAAATGCTTGCTATCAACTCACAAGCATCAACATCAAGCATTGCAAATCAACAACATGACTAACGAAGCGAAATGCAATGCTTGACCCAATCCCATCCTATCGCGTACACATCCGCGCCTCTCTAGCTCGGCATTTCTTCGTCCAGGACGATAGCCAATCTCACAACTTGCTCACAAACATCCATTTCAATAAAGACACGATCAACATCAAGGTCGCAAAGCGTAAATGCAATGTAAGACCCATTCCCATCCTATGGTGCACCAAAGGTGTCAAATTTTAATTTAATTATTAGGCCTAAGTTAAATTTTAGTTGAATAGTTAAGCTAAGTTATCAAATTTTCTTTTACCACGGACCTAACGCGCCGCTCGATACCAATCAGTAACACCCCGCCCATCCTCGGGCCTAGAGTGCTACCATCACCGCAATAAAACCACTATCGGACATCTACTAAACAATTTAAGAAAACTCTACCTTAATCATGAGGCAACAACCACTTACACCATACCATTCCTAAACATTTCTATCATTACACAGTGCTACTGTGTCAGACACCAGCTGCACTCAACTCTGCAGTCGGCACTGCCCCTGATGGCTTGGACGAAGAAGGGCCGGCGTATGGCCATGGCTTACGGCTTGGGTGGATTTAAGAAGGGGTTGGGTGTTGACTTCTGCAGGGTTCGTGGCCAAGGTGGCATGCATGCACGCTAGGGCAAGCTGCGCGTGCCACGCCTCCTGGCGGTGGGTGAGGTGTTACACGCACCGCCACGAAATGTTCGAGTGCAATACACGAGCACGACTCGAGTTAATTTGTGCCGCGCAAGTTCCAGCGGCTTTTCCATTTTCTCTTCCTTTTATTCACTACTAATTAATGGGAAACGTTACATGCAATTGATGGCCCGTTTCTCCCTCCGAATTGATCATGATCCGGGAGACCCGTTCCACCAGAAACTGACGCAGCTAATGCAGACCACTACTTCCTCAATGCAAAACATGCAGGAAAACAGAAACAAAACACAGAGAAAGGAAAAACGCAGTGTAGTGAAAACACATCAACAGTCACTCCCTATTTTCACTGCACCTCCATCGTGCCGAGTCTGCTCCTCAGTTTCAAGAAACGAACTCGCCCAAGTGGTTTCGTCAGCAAATCCGCAATCTGATTTTCAGAATTTACGAACCAGAATCCGCAATCTGGTTACGAACTCATCAGGCTCGGTGCCTGATGAGGACGACTCAACTTGTGGCTTGCTTTTAGACCACACCATCCACTCTTCAGTCAAGAGCAGGCGGCCTCCTCCTTCTCCTCCATCATCAACTCCCAATTGATCTTCGATGGCTTTGAAACGCCCAATGAGCTCCTCGACCATCATGGTGCTCAGATCGAGTAGCCATTCAACGGAAATGGCAATGTGGGAGAATTTCTATGGAACAGTCCGCAGAAACTTCTTGATCACTTTATCTTCCTCTAGCATGTCACCGAGAATGCGAATATTGTTCACAAGCCTAGTGTCGCATGGAGAAATCATCAATCGTCTCTGTCTCCTTCATCCGGATGTCTTCAAAATCTCGACTAGGGTCTAGACCTTGGCTTCCCGCACACGATCAACACCCATTCACGTGGTGCGAATGGCCTCCCACACCGATTTGACTTCTTAGCGGCCAACGATGCTAACATCTTCAGCGGCACGGCCTGAAGAATGGCGGCCAATGCCATCCTATCCACCCGGTACTCCGCGCCACCTAGGTCGACGGCCTCCTAGACTCCTTGAGCCTGCAGGTTCACCCTCATCAAGAGTGGCCAGTCGTTGTAGTTGATATGCGTGAGGACGGGGTAGCGCAACGTGACGCCAGCCTCCGTTGGCACCGTCTGCGCCACAATCTCTTGGCCCCTGCCAAGAACCACCGCGCCATGCCCACTGGCGCCGGTGGATCTTTCGGAGGGAGGAGACGCTGATCTTTCACCCCAGGGCATCATCACAGGATCCGTGTGATCACCGCTCTGATACTACTTGTCAGGCGCCAACTGCACTCAACTCTGCAGCCAGCAGTGCTCTGCAGTCTCTCCGAATGCAATATTCTGAATTCTGAACGTTTTCTGGACTATGGACAGTGGGGGAAGCGGCAATGTTCAGAGTGCAATACAGAGCAGGACTCAGAGTTAGTTTGTGCCGCGCAAGTTCCAGCGGCTTTTCCATTTTCTCTTCCTTTTATTTACTACTAATTAATGGGAAACATTACATGCAATTGATGGCCCGTTTCTCCCTCTGAATTGATCATGATCCGGGAGAACCGTTCCACCAGAAACTGACGCAGCTAATGCAGACCACTTCTTCCTCAATGCAAAACATGCAGGAAAACAGAAACAAAAAACAGAGAAAGGAAAAATACAGTGTAGTGAAAATACATCAACATACTTCTGCTGTCCATGCACAGCATAAACCACACAAGTTTTGCTTTTTTTGCCATGTAGAAGCTATTTGTGTTTCTTCAAGAATTCGATCTTTTGACTGTTTCATGCTTCTCCAGATTTCGAATTGGTTCATAAATGCCCGTGTCCGCCTTTGGAAACCAATGATTGAAGACATGTACAAAGAAGAGATTGGTGATTTAGAGCAAGACTCCAATTCTTCCTCTGACAATGTGCCAAGAAGTAGGGACAAAGTGGCATCTTCTGAAGAAAAGGAAGATCTGAAAAGCGCTAGGACTCGAGTTTGTGAAACCAGCCAGCTAAGCGGGTCGAGAGCCAGCATTGGGACTATGAATGTTGGTGGGACACCTGTTGGCTTCCAGAATGAGGCCAACCCTGACGATAGTTTCATGAACCTGATGATGAAGGACCAACGATCCGGTGAAGCGGATGGTGGCCTCCTCCTTCACAACGCCGTCACACAGCACTCAGATGAGAATGAACGGTTCATGGCCTACCACTTGGCAGAGCTTGGGAGGTACGGCAATGGCAATGTATCGCTGACACTGGGCTTGCAGCACTCTGGCAGCAGCCTCTCAGTTCCTAACGCCCAGCCAAACTTCCCCGGTGTCAGCGACGACGACATCTACAATGCTACTGCTCCTCTCGGTGTCGGCGTTGCATCTTCGGACTATGAATCAATGAACCAGATGGATCAAAGGCAACTGTTCGAGCATTCGCCTCTTCTGCATGACTTTGTGGCCTGAATGCTCATACATCAGGACCATGGACACAAGATTTGGGGGGCAGCATTTGGAACTCATAGTGGCAGAATAACGTGCCTAAAAGAGCACGGGATTGTAGCTTGTAGTTGCCATTTGATACAGAAGCGGAGGTATAGCAGGACATGTAATATAAGCTTAGGTGATGGGGGTTGATAGGGGTAAAGAATCTTGTAAAGATAAATACATTACTATACGTGTAAAAGCTTGTGATTTGAGCTCCATATTGTGAAGTAATGGTTACTTTAGGAATGTCCTAGTATACATTGCTACATGATGAGTACTTGTGCTTTCTGTTATTCTTTTACTTGTAACTGGAGCCGAGATTTAGTACAACAAGCTACGCAGCTGTTATGTTAGTTTTTGTTGTGGAGCTGTCAGCTACTTGCATTGAGTAACTGCAGGAAGTTTTTGTTGTGGAGCTGTCATCTCCTTGCATTGAGTAACTGCAGGATCTTTCTGTTTCATTGCAAGTGCATGTCTATGCCAATCCGTTAATTCTTGTGTTTATGCTGGTTGCAGTCTCGTAATCCGTCTTGTTGCTCAGGTCCCCCATGCAGAGGTTGGCAAGACCTATATATGTATACAACAAGCTCTCTACTACGTGGTAATTCCCTTCCATCAATCATCACATTATTGATGGAAGAGTGAAACATCGTATACGCGTGCAGCAAACACGCACACGAAAAGAAAAGGACATACACATCACACCCATTCCTTGTACATAGAATGGGAATTACACATGTAAAATATCACTTTCTTCTGCAAAACATTTCAGCCAATTCATCACAACAGCCTGGCCAATTCATCACAACAGCCTAGCCAGTTCAGCATCCAATGCCATACTTGACATACAAACAGGACGTGAGAATGTTGTAGTAGCCCCTCCCAAGACCATGTCACAAAACACAAGTACTCTGACTGTCAATACGCTCCGTGAAGTACATACCACAAAAAAGGCTCTGAAAACGCGAAAAAGACCTTCCCATTTGAAAAGTTCTTCCACTTGCCAGCGTCGGATACTCGAGGTAGGGCTGTAAACGAGCCGAGCTCGAGCGAGCTTGACCTAGCAAGCTCGAACTCGGTAGAAACTCGAGCCGAGCTCGAGCGAGCCTGAGATTAACATCGAGCTTTAAGTTAGGCTCGAGCTCGGCTCGGACAAAACTCGAGCCGAGCTCGAGCTTCGCATGTGTAGGCTCGGTGAGGGAGTACCTGCAGGAGGTGGCGGCGGTGGCGCAGGGGGACGGCCGGATTGCATCTTCACGCGCGGTGGCCGAGCTGCAGGGCGGCCGGACGGTGGCGCCGCGGAAGAGGAGGCCTGGGGAGGAGCGGCGCGGAGAGGAGGAGGCGGGGGCGAGAGGAGGCGAGCGCGCAGCGGGCGGGTTGAGAAGAGGCGGCGGCGGCGAGAAGGGGACGGGGGCAGCGGGCGGGTTGAGGAAGAAGCGCGAGGCGAGAAGGGGACCGGGGCGGCGGGGAGAGGAAGGGACAGGCGCGGAGAGGCGCCGGCGTGGGGGAGAGAGGAGAGGAGGCGCGCGGTGGGAGGAGGCGCGGCGGGGCGAGGAGGCGGCGGGGTGGGGCGGGGAGGGGGACGGGGCGATGCGCGCGGCGGGGGAGAGGAGGGAGGGTGATAGGGACGGGGTTCCCGATCTCCCGTCAGGTGATGATAACTCTCATTTTGGTGGAACGCGACACACCGATCCGGCTTCAGATCCAAAAGACCCGAACCCTACAACCTTAGCACCACGACTCCTCTGGTTATCAACCGTGTCACTAATCCGGTTGACCTCGCCAAGAAGGCTAATCCCTGCCTGCGAAACGAAGAACACAAGCAATAACTCAAAAGAACGCAGCTCAAAGAAGTGACAATCTGCATATGTATGATTAAGATCACGAAAGTGGGGTTTCACGACCGAAAACGGCGGCTGTTCAATGACAGATTGATCTAAAGCAAAACCCAACCCTAACATGTGTGGTGACGACTTAATATAAGGTCTAAGGGTCGTCACACCCCCTGGACGCGCCCCCTAACGGGCTCTAAGACGATACATGGCCCAACGGACCAAAAGACGGTGACGCAACACCCTGGTAGATTCTGGACGCTGAGTTGTTTCGACGATTCCTGTTGACTCCGGTGGAATTTAGACCTCAAACCAAAGCAATTGGTTAGCCTATGAAATTATCTTTCCATGCATATGTAGGTCGTCGAAAACGGAGTCCGTATGCGTCCTGGGTGTCTGTTTTACTGCAGGCTGGTCCTGAAGCTCGAGGCAGACTCGAACTCGAGTTGGACTGGGCCTCCGGCTTGACTTGGACGTCCTTGCTGGTCTTCTCCGCCTCCACACCTCTCTCCATGTACTTCATGACCCTCTCCAATGTTCCTAAGCAAGATAACATCATTAGGTAGCAATCTATTCTCAAAACTATGAAAAGGATCGCTTAAGAACGAGCTCACCTCTAGATTTAATTGTCGCATGCGAGCTCGGGTCATTGGACCTTGCATAATGGTTGGAGGATCGGTGGTTGCATCCGAAGGAGTGATGTCCTCATTAGGGGACGGGGAAGGGCTCGAGGCGAGAGGAGGGGGGGGAGCGGTGGCGGGAGTGGAAGGGGACAATGGGACGGGAGCGTAAGAGGGGTCGGCGACGGGGGGCAAGGAGGCGGCGGCGGGGGAGACGAGGGGGACGAGGGGACAGGGGGGGAGCGGCCGGCGGCGGGGCGACGAGGTGCGATGGTGGGCGGCGGGAGAGGCGGGAGGGGGCCGGAGGCGGCGGCGGGGCCAGCGAGTGGGGAGAGCCGGAGAGGAGGGGGCCGAGGCGAGGTGTGGGGTGGTGGGCACAGGGGGCGTCGGGCCGACAGCCGAGGTGGCGGGATTTGAGAGGAGATGGCGAGACGCGCGGGAGGGTGGGGGCGGGAATCTGGGAAGTGAAAAATCTTAAGCTCATGAGCTATTCGAGCTCGGCTCGTTAAAGCTCACGAGCTTAAGAAGAAGCTCGAATTCGGCTCGTTTGGAATTCGAATCAAGCTCGAATCGAGTCTAGAGCGAGCCAAGCTCGAGCAGCTCGCGAGCCTCGAGTTTTTTTACAGCCCTAACTCGAGGGGGGTGTTAGTTGCTTGTCGAACACCTAGCATCGAAGTGCTAGATTCCTACATGGCCACGTTCTCAGTCTCCTTGCAAATAAGTCGCTGGTGACCACTCACCTTGGTGGATCACCTTGGTCTACGGCCCCCTGAAAGATCAAACTTTATTTAAGTTGGTTTTGATGGTAACGGTAAATATTATTTATGAGGTTTTGATGATAATGATAAATGCATTTGTGAGACTAACCTTGTTTATTGATTATGATATTACTTAGTCTCGTATAGATGAAAAAGATGAAATCATTGATGTATGCACTCGATATCTTTTTTATAACCTTGTTACATTTCTCACATCCAAATATATGATTAAATGAAAAATCTATATGTGAGACTAATATTATTTAAGTATATTATTACTTAGTATCGTTTGGATGAAAAGGTAAAATCAAAGAGGTATGCATTCGAAATCACATTCTTATATATTAGTGTATTCCTTGGATCCAAACAGTAAAGTAGGAGAGTAGTGTAGTGAAAATGATGGATGAACAATGCTTACTCCTTCCATATGTCCAGGACGTATATATATATATATCCATGAAATGTATTTTACAATTCTATCCTTACACTCATGTGCCCTCTATAGGAATATCTATGTCATTACACACATCCTATTTTAAGCTTTATAATTCTTTAGCAGCTCCTGGGTTTAGGTGGGAGCTACCCCTACAACAGTACCTTTTCTAAACCCTGACGCCCCTGTTAGAAATAGAAGCGTTACATGTGGCTCCGCACCCGAGGCTCCAACGACGCTTGAAGAGTGGGCTTATAAAATTGCCACTTTCAAAATTGGCTTCACAAAAATGCCATGCAGTACATTTACCTCTTGATTACCATGCCATTTGAGCTATTTAACTCATTTAATATTTTTTTCTAATTTCAGGGGCTGGAAAAGACCTTTCTACCCTTGCTAAGTTTTGCACTGCATTTTGTGTATACTGTTGCCGGCATGTTACTTGCATCACTAGTTTGTACTTTGGAAATCGGCAAAAGAAGCAAGAACTGCACCCACCCCTCTGTTCCCCTGTTGCTTGCAAGATCCTCCCTTCCTTGGCATGCTCCAAGATTTCTTCTTTCCACTGTCGTCGGCTTGATCGATTGAGCTAGTACTTGCTGTTCTTTCCATTTCCAATCTTGCGAGCTTTTTGTTTTTGACATGTTGTGTGCATTTATTTCAATCTTTGCAGCTGATCGCACCCGTAGGGGTAGCCGACTGGTGTGCGTGCATGGGAGTTCAGACAATGTCGTCCCACGGCGGCGGCGCCCACAGCAGCTCCTCGTCGGTCATGTTGTGCCGCGCGCTGGCCGGCGGTGGCCGTGTCTACCGCTCCAGCCCACCCTGCTCTTGCTGCTGCGCGCACGGCGGCGCTCTGGCCAGCTGCGCCGCCGCCAGGATGTTAGGGGCGGTGCCACCGAGGAGGAGGACAACGGCAAGGAAGCAGGTGGCGAGCATGGCGGAGAGGAGCAGCGGCTTGAGGAGCTTCAGGGGGAGGCTTCTCGACGGCGCCCTCGTGGGATTATTGTAGCTGCTGTCCGTGCCATTGCCGTCTACTAGTGCTCCCCCCGCTGCATGCTGATCAAGCCCAGGAAAACGAAGGAAACAAAAAAGAGAGAGATTTTCAGATTGTGCGAGTGCTGATCCTAACATCTTGTTTAGGAAGAATTTAGAGATTAATGAACAGGGGAATCGGGGAGCGTTTGGTAAGTTTCTAATCCAATCAAAATATATGAAATTTTGGATACATACGAGGAGCAGAGTAGCGGTTACTGATCCAAGGAGCAGCGGTTTCTGATCGCTGGAGGAATCAAAGAGAAGTCGAAAATGTTTGGGAGAATTCTGAGGTGGTAATTAACTGAGAAATCAGTAACGGTCCTGCTCTGCATGAACAGGGCGATGGAGGATTCATTCCTTCACCGGGTGGCAAGAAAGAAACGCATAAAGCATCAATTCGCTTTGTCCAGTCGGTCCAAGAACAGCAAATCACCCGGGGGGGGAGACAGATATTAAAAAGAGCAAATCAGGTGATCCTCTGATCCTACTCCTACGCAACAAAGAAGGTATGAGACCTCTTGGTTCTGGATTTGCTTCAACGAGGGGAGGAGATCAAGTCCAATTCCAGCTTCCAGAGTGGGCGGGCGGCCAAAGCTGTGGTCTTGTTTCCGCGCGGGCGCGGCACTGATGAGCAACCAATCCAATCCAATCCAATGGAGCAGCAAAATTGGAGGATGCAACAACGGAAGAATAACAGGAGGAGCAGAGGGGTTTGGCTTCCTCAGCAGAAGCACGACGAATCCACTATTCCCTTGTTTGTTGGGAGCTGCACCGTTAACGTTTTGTTTCTTCTGTGTCAGCTGCACCGGTGAGTCCTTGAGCCTCAGGGAATTCTGCAGTAGTAACAGCAGGGGTATCCGGGAGGAGGATCCTCCGACGTTGAGAGGGCGACTCAGAGAGTGATTACGAGCCGGCCCTGCAAAAAAAGTCTGTGATGGGATGGATGCAAAGGCTCTTCGTTCGTTTTCTTGCTGTTCGTCCGTACTGTGGTGGCCCCACGTGGACTAGATTAGCTCACTGGACTCCTATGCTAGAGAGAGAGAGAGAGAGAGATTCGCTTCTTTCCTGGAGATCTCTGCGGAGAAGAAGAGATCCTGTGGTTCGAATAGATGCACAAGTAGAGATGTGCTTGGGATAAATAATCAAAGCCACCGGAGCTTTCTAAGCTACTCCACTGGCTAAGTCGCCATATTGCAGTTGACGACGGGAATGGGATGAATTCCTAACTGGATGGATAGCTTGCGGTTGATGAATTGCTAGCTAGCTAGTACACGTGTACCGGCTGCTAGTTAAATGTTCCGTTATGGCTTAGTGTAGAGACCCGAATATACAAATCCGGACTCTCCTGTGTATTCTGCACTAGTCCAGGATCACGCTAGTGCACACAGTGTGAACAAAGATAAATATCATCCATATCACGATATTCTAAGGAAAAACCAAATTATATTAATAATCATCGAGTACGACCTTATGGCCAAGCTTACAATAGACTAGCAGAAGGGCTTAACAAAACTAGCAAATGAAATCCAAAAGAAAGCGCAGCATCCAATCGACACACCCACAGGCTATCGAGTGGAGAACGAAGCCTAATCCGCGAAGACGTCGAAGTACTCTCCTTCTGGAACCTCCTGCTGGCGTTACTCCTCCTCCTCAACTGAGCAACAGGGGCATAAAGCCGTGAGTACATTGGTACTCAGCAAGTCGTTTGTAACAAAGATGCAATATAGTATGCAAGGCTTACCAATGGAAGGCTGAAAGGTTAATTTGCATAAAACGGCATTTGAAAATACAATAAATAGATTGAAGGCGCATTTGAAGTAAAACAATAATAAATAATAATCAAAGGAATTGAAGTAACCACTTATGAATCTCCCATCCATAAGCTAAACTAACCACTTATGGACCTCCCATCCACAAGTTAAACCAACAGTGAATTAACCATCCACTATCCGAAGCTTTTTAGAAATAACTATACCTCGTGTGAAATCACCGAGCATTGTCCATGACCGAGGACGCGGCTATTCGAATAGTTTTACACTCTGCAGAGGTTGCACAACTGTACCCACACGATGTGATTAGCCTCGGCAAGGTAATCACAACAAAGCCTTTACAATGTTCAATTCCAACCCAATCCCGCCCGCTAGGGTTTCGCATCACACCCCTGCGCCCGTGGAATGTATCGACACCCACCGACATCCCAATGGCGGAACGAGTGAAACATCACAAATTAATCGGCCAGTGCCGTCCCATACCGGACATGTGGTTTGCACTGTAAGACTCGGATCAATGGCGCACAAAGTTAAGTCCTTAATTGTTCTCGGCGAGACTACCACATCCATCGAAGTGCTCCAACACTTCCCCTTTCTCGATCACTCGCCCGAGTGAAAACCAATTTTGTATAACCACCGCCAATGACGCACCAACGTCACGGCACAAATTTTATAACAGTGGCACCAACCACGATTCAATATCTCATTAAGTCAAATTAATTAATCACATGTGATGATAAACCCAACGTACTAGCGATAAGCTTTGGCTAAGCAATTAAGCGTACAACCCATGTGACAACTAATATTGTATCACTAAATAATTACCCATCCTATGGTGACAATAGAATCATGGTATTCAAATTATCAAGGAGGAATAATCAATTAGGTCATTAACTACCAATATAAGGGTTTTATAATAAAATAGCAATGCATGATAATTTAAAACAAAGTAATACATAATAGATTTGAAAACTGGGTTCAACATGATCAAAGGACACGACTTGCCTTGGCCTTGCTCAGTTAGGAATTCTTGATCTTCAAATCTTGCTTCAACTCCTTGAACGCGATCTAACGGGAGAGAGAACGAGACGAACACAAGAAATAAAATCAAATAAAATTCAAATAAACTCCAAAAACTGAAAAACCAGAACCAAAAGATAGAGCTCAATTTTAGACGAATTTAGGAAGAAGAATCGGGTCGATCGGAGTTCGAACGAAAGAGAACGAGCGATCTAAAGTTTGCCGGGCGAGAAAAATGCTGGAAATTCACAGATGTTACTGTTCATCCGAGAGCAATTCTTTTGGCGAGAAGGCTAGCGCTGGCGAGAGGAGTCATGGGAGATGAATCTAACTAGCAAAATGGGTTGTTAGGAACCTAAGGCACACATAGGAACTGACGGCACGCCAAACGGAGACCGTTGACGGCACAGGCGGCTACAACGACATGGGTAGGAGAGAGGAATAAAATCCGGGCATAGGACATGGAGAAGTAGGGTGAGCGCGGGCTAGAACGCGGCTTGGAGAAGCTAGGAAAATTATCGGCTCGGCCAGAAACCTACCGGAGACGGCGCAATCGACGTTCGAACGACGTCGGGAAGGGAAAAGGAAAAACTTAATATCTTGGTGCTCGGTTAACGAAATCTAAAACCACTTGGAGGGTAGCTACCTGGGATGGTTTGGCACGAAGTGACGCGAACGGATTGGTGAAAACATCACCGGGTAGATGGGGGACACGGGATGCCATTGGCGGCCATGGCGAGGTTCGGAGGCGAAAATTTGTGGAGGCTTTTTGGGGAAACGGAAGTGAGCACGGCGTAGAACGCGACGAGACAAGACTAGGAAAAAATTACGGCAAGGGCTAAAGCTTACCGGAGGCGACGAATCGACGTCGAGAAGCGCTCTTGACCTAGATTGGGGAAAACTCGATTCCGGGAGATTGGCTGCACCAAAACCAAATTAACTTGGCAAGAAGGTAGATTGGACATGAAGGCACAATGTGACGCGAAAGGATCACGGAGAAACTCACCGAATAGCTCGAGACACGACGAGCAAATTCGGGACCGGAGGGGCTCGGTGCCGACGGCGTCCTGGGCTTTGGGGGGACTTGGCACGGCTTGGGATGGGTTTAGAGGAGCCAAGGGGTCCTATTTATAGGCTTGGAAGAGGTAGAAACCGACTCCAATTCGCGGATTTCGGTTTAGAGTCCGTTTCGGAAAATTGGAGATAAAAGGCAAACGGATGAACGAAACGGAAAGAGACTAGTTGGGATGGATTCCTTGCGTGATTTGGCACAACTTTCCTTTTGGGAAGACATTGAGATAAGATCTGGTTTGGAAGTTATGAAGAGAGAGAAAAACGGGAAAGAACTGTACAGAACTCGATCTCTCCCGCGATCGCTCCGGAGAAGATGGATGAACAGTACCGCGCGGGTACTGTTCATTCTCTCTCCTTTTTTTTTTTGGAAATTTCAAATTGAGCTCAAACAAACTCCGAAAAATCCCAGAAAGTACAGAAAAAATTCCTTGTGACACAAGGAACACAAATAAAATATTTTTGGCAAATATTAATATTTAATTTAATCATATTAAATTTTTTGATTAACGAAAATTCCAATTAAGCTTTAATTAATTCCAGAAAAATCCAAATGGTGAATTTTATTTTAAAAGCTTCAAAAAGGCTCTGAAAATCAGGATGTTACAAACCTCCCCCCTTAAACGGAATCTCGACCCCGAGATTCAGGCTGACTAGAAGAATAGGTTACCAGGTACGACGCTGGAGACGACGTTGTTGATGCTTCCCCTTGTAACGCTCTGAGGTATTTGGCTTCCTTGACTTAACGATGTTCCACGGCTTGCTCCTGGAGTCTTGGCAGGGGTACTTCCAAATTTGAAAGGAATAGGCGAGATTGCTTGATGCTTCATGGGGTTCCCGGTCCAACCATCTTGCCGCTCAAGAGAAACGCCATCGATCGCTCCAGGCGAAAAGGTAAGGGGAAAAGCATAGATAAGACTTGAGGTTGAACTTGGACAACTTTATTCGGGTTAGTTGCTCGACACTTCCAAAACTCGACCGGTTTTAAAGATAAGTGGAAAAGCATAGATGAGAGGTAAACTCGTCTAAGGAATAACTAATGGCATAACTAATGGCATCCTAAACTAAGGATTTTGACACTTAGCTAGAAGTAAGGCTAACAAAACGAAATAAGAAGCGATAAACTCCACAAAAATGATTTTGACATGACATATTGGGCGCATCATAATGCTAGAAGCAAATGCTTGCCTCCTTTACGATCACATCCCAACCAACGAAGTTATCAAATAAGAAGCAAGGACGATCTATACGATGCTAAAACTATAACAGGTTCAAATCTAATGGCTCCTAATCTTCACTCTAAAGTCTTCAATCTTTTCTTGACATATTGGGCTTCCTGAGTTCACAAAGACAATTGAAGAATAGGTTGACCTCCTTTCCGATCTTGACACTCGAATCTATAGATATTGTAGAGATAAGAAGTTATCTTTAGTTTCAAAACAATATTTCAGAGGAGGCAAGGAGTAAGAATCCTAAGAATGAGGTAAGAATTAAGAATTACTAAACAATCATTTGGTTGATTTGATTTAGAAAATAATTTTGAAAACTTTACTAATTCGACCATTCTATTTAGGGCTTCATCCTACACGATATAGCTCGATACCATCTCTCAGAGAGACCCGAATATACAAATCCGACTCTCCCGTATTCTCGTGACTAGTCCAGATCACGCTAGTGCACACAGGCAGAACAAAGATAAATATCATCCATATCACGATATTCCAAGGAAAAACCAAATTATATTAATAATCATCAGAGTACGACCTTATGGCCAAGCTTACAATAGACTAGCCCGAAGGGCTTAACAAAAACTAGCAGCGGAAATCCAAAAGAAAGCGCAGCATCCAATCGACACACCCACATGCTATCGAGTGGAGAACGAAGCCTAATCCGCGAAGACGTCGAAGTACTCTCCTTCTGGAACCTCCTGCTGGCGTTACTCCTCCTCCTCAACTGAGCAACAGGGGCATAAAGCCGTGAGTACATTGGTACTCAGCAAGTCGTTTGTAACAAAGATGCAATATAGTATGCAAGGCTTACCAATGGAAGGCTGAAAGGTTAATTTGCATAAAACGGCATTTGAAAATACAATAAATAGATTGAAGGCGCATTTGAAGTAAAACAATAATAAATAATAATCAAAGGAATTGAAGTAACCACTTATGAATCTCCCATCCATAAGCTAAACTAACCACTTATGGACCTCCCATCCACAAGTTAAACCAACAGTGAATTAACCATCCACTATCCGAAGCTTTTTAGAAATAACTATACCTCGTGTGAAATCACCGAGCATTGTCCATGACCGAGGACGCGGCTATTCGAATAGTTTTACACTCTGCAGAGGTTGCACAACTGTACCCACACGATGTGATTAGCCTCAGCTTAAGGTAATCACAACAAAGCCTTTACAATGTTCAATTCCAACCCAATCCCGCGCTAGGTTTCGCATCACACCCCCTTGCGCCCGTGGAATGTATACGACACCCACCGACATCCCAATGGCGGAACGAATTGAAACATCACAAATTAATCACCAGTGTCCCCATACCGGACATGTGGTTTGCACTGTAAGACTCGGATCAATGGCGCACAAAGTTAAGTCCTTAATTGTTCTCGGGCGAGACTACCACATCCATCGAAGTGCTCCAACACTTCCCCCTTTACTGCACGATCACTCGCCCGAGTGAAAACCAATTTGTATAACCACCGCCAATGACGCACCAACGCCACGGCACAAATTTTATAACAATGGCACCAACCACGATTCAATATCTCATTAAGTCAAATTAATTAATCACATGTGATGATAAACCCAACGTACTAGCGATAAGCTTTGGCTAAGCAATTAAGCATACAACCCATGTGACAACTAATATTGTATCACTAAATAATTACCCATCCTATGGTGACAATAGAATCATGGTATTCAAATTATCAAGGAGGAATAATCAATTAGGTCATTAACTACCAATATAAGGGTTTTATAATAAAATAGCAATGCATGATAATTTAAAACAAAGTAATACATAATAGATTTGAAAACTGGGTTCAACATGATCAAAGGACACGACTTGCCTTGGCCTTGCTCAGTTAGGAATTCTTGATCTTCAAATCTTGCTTCAACTCCTTGAACGCGATCTAACGGGAGAGAGAAGAGACGAACACAAGAAATAAAATCAAATAAAATTCAAATAAACTCCAAAAACTGAAAACCAGAACCAAAAGATAGAGCTCAATTTTAGACGAATTTAGGAAGAAGAATCGGGTCGATCGGAGTTCGAACGAAAGAGAACGAGCGATCTAAAGTTTGCCGGCGAGAAAATGCTGGAAATTCACAGATGTTACTGTTCATCCGAGAGCAATTCTTTTGGCGAGAAGGCTAGCGCTGGCGAGAGGAGTCATGGGAGATGAATCTAACTAGCAAAATGGGTTGTTAGGAACCTAAGGCACACATAGGAACTGACGGCACGCCAAACGGAGACCGTTGACGGCACAGGCGGCTACAACGACATGGGTAGGAGAGAGGAATAAAATCCGGGCATAGGACATGGAGAAGTAGGGTGAGCGCGGGCTAGAACGCGGCTTGGCGAAGCTAGGAAAATTATCGGCTCGGCCAGAAACCTACCGAGACGGCGCAATCGACGTTCGAACGGCGTCGGGAAGGGAAAAGAAAAACTTAATATCTTGGTGCTCGGTTAACGAAATCTAAAACCACTTGGAGGGTAGCTACCTGGGATGGTTTGGCACGAAGTGACGCGAACGGATTGGTGAAAACATCACCGGGTAGATGGGGGACACGGGATGCCATTGGCGGCCATGGCGAGGTTCGGAGGCGAAAATTTGTGGAGGCTTTTTGGGAAACGAAGTGAGCACGGCGTAGAACGCGACGAGACAAGACTAGGAAAAATTACGGCAAGGGCTAAAGCTTACCGGAGGCGACGAATCGACGTCGAGAAGCGCTCTTGACCTAGATTGGGAAAACTCGATTCCGGGAGATTGGCTGCACCAAAACCAAATTAACTTGGCAAGAAGGTAGATTGGACATGAAGGCACAATGTGACGCGAAAGGATCACGGAGAAACTCACCGAATAGCTCGAGACACGACGAGCAAATTCGGGACCGGAGGGGCTCGGTGCCGACGGCGTCCTGGGCTTTGGGGGGACTTGGCACGGCTTGGGATGGGTTTAGAGGAGCCAAGGGGTCCTATTTATAGGCTTGGAAGAGGTAGAAACCGACTCCAATTCGCGGATTTCGGTTTAGAGTCCGTTTCGGAAAATTGGAGATAAAAGGCAAACGGATGAACGAAACGGAAAGAGACTAGTTGGGATGGATTCCTTGCGTGATTTGGCACAACTTTCCTTTTGGGAAGACATTGAGATAAGATCTGGTTTGGAAGTTATGAAGAGAGAGAAAAACGGGAAAGAACTGTACAGAACTCGATCTCTCCCGCGATCGCTCCGGAGAAGATGGATGAACAGTACCGCGCGGGTACTGTTCATTCTCTCTCCTCTTTTTTTTTTGGAAATTTCAAATTGAGCTCAAACAAACTCCGAAAAATCCCAGAAAATACAGAAAAAATTCCTTGTGACACAAGGAACACAAATAAAATATTTTTGGCAAATATTAATATTTAATTTAATCATATTAAATCTTTTTGATTAACGAAAATTCCAATTAAGCTTTAATTAATTCCAGAAAAATCCAAATGGTGAATTTTATTTTAAAAGCTTCAAAAAGGCTCTGAAAATCAGGATGTTACACTTAGGCTACGTACAACTAGTGGTATTATACGAATCAATTTGCACGAGATTTCCACAGAAACACCAACGGTACAAGGCAGTCAGGTCACCTACGCAGATGAATACGGTAGGTATGATCCTCCTAGTCCAGGGAGTTAGGCCATGCTCTTTCCGGCCAGCATGACATGTGGCAGGCTAGGCCTAAGAATCGGGCATATCGGTATGGCACTGCATGGCACGCTCCAATAGATCGTGCTAGGGCCAGCACAGCTCGAAAAGCCCAATGCAGTTCAACGCACCTCGTCGATGTCTCGGAGCCGATTGCGGTAGCAGGGCGGGGGCGTTACGCCACCGCAAGGCTGCTATTCTTGCTGCCTCCATGACTGTCGCAACTCTAGCGATTGGTCCGGGAGCCTGCAATGGTGCCTGCGGCAGTGGTGGCGTGGCGCCGTCAGCTCTAACGACGTCTTGGGAGCTGAACTTACAGCACATTGGCAGGGAAGTTGAGGGTCTCTAGGTCGGCCTCCGACGTCTGCACAGCCAGTGCCTCGTCGACAACCACGCACCGGCAAAGTGGGTAGGTGGAGTGCAATCGGAGCCACATGTCGATGCACTCAACATGGAACCCGTGGCCGCGCCGTTGCAGTAGACGCACGGCTTCCCCTGCAGTGAGCTACGTGATGCAGACGACGCAATTTGTAGCGGAGTCCCCCTCGGCCACCTCCCTCCATGGTAGCATAGCGATTACTGCCTCGTCCAGGCTCCTACCGTGGTAGCCCTCATCGTTGGGCCCCACGAAGTTGAACCACGCCTAGCCCATGCCCTTCGCTCAACCGCTTCCACCATCGATGGTAGGCACGGTGCCATGGTAGCCCCTAGTGCAGAGGAAGAGATAGAAGCAAAACACGAAGGTGGTGAAGATGGCGCGATCGTCACTGATGTCCCTATTATCACCATCGACCCCGTCATCGCCTCCAAGTCAACAAGGTCAAATCGGGGCCGACACGGCACGACAGCAACCCATCGTGTCTTAGGCTGTGCCTAGGCCTCATCGGAGGCGGGTTTTGCCAGACTGGTACAGCTCGATGTGGCCCGAAGCCCATCAAGCCATGTTGGTACGGCACGGCCTAACTCCTAGATCTACTCCCTACTATTATATGTCAGTGAATAATGGTGCTTCACAGGAGTACTAATTTGTTTTTTTAATTTTTTTTGTTTGAGAGCCAAGCGAGGCGTGTGTTGAGGGCTGACTCCTCCGAGCTAATCCGGCCTTGTTCCGCTCGCGCAAGTCTCAAATGGAGGATGATGGGATGGACCGCCACCGACGACCTCACTACGCAACACACCACGATTGACCGCCCGCCTCCCTTCCACTTCCACGTGTTGCGTCGCCCCGCCGCCACCTCCCCTGCCCTACCTCCCACTTCCTCCTCCTCCTTCCTCTCCTAAAGCCGCGCACGCACGCACGCACCCCACCGCTATATATAGCTCTGCTCCGGCCTCCCTCCTGCGCGGACTCCTCCCTCCTCCTTTCTTCCTCTGTTTCTTGCTTCCTATATATCCCCTTCGAGCGCTCTTGGAATGGACCTGCACCATGGGCATGGCGACATGAGGAGGCCGGGCCACGAGGCCGCGCTCAGGGCCGTGCAGAAGCCGCCGACCAAGCCGTCACGCGGCGGTGGATCGGCCTCCGCGCCGCCGCCGCCGCCCAAGGTGTACCGCGTGGAGCCCAGGGAGTTCAGGGAGCTCGTGCAGAGGCTCACCGGCGCGCCGGCCAGGCAGCAGCAGCCGCACCACCACCAGGCGGTGGCGCTGGCGCAGCCGGTGCCCGTGCGCGCCCGCGAGGAGGCGCAGTTCTACGCGGCCCCGTGGTGCTCCCTCCCGCTGCTCAGCTCGGCGTCCATGGCCGGGCTCGACGCCCACCAAGCCAACGGCTCCCTGATATAGGAGCTAGCCTAGCCTAGGACAAGCGAGTAATTGTCAAGGGAAGTAAAGCTTTTTCTAATTTGGTTTAACTTCAAGTTTAAGATGATGGGGGACGTTGCCTTAATCCGTATACTTGTTCTCTTTGTTGTATTTAGCAGTAGAAAAGAACCAAGAACATGTAGTGGTTGTTACAAGGAGCACATAGAGTTTGTGATGAACAAACCGATCAATAAAGTTGCAACGGAATGGAATCATGCATAAATGAATGATCTTGTTGCATTTCTGTGCGAGATACTATTTCTTTCTTACTCAAGACTCGGAACAGCTTTCAGCTAGGTTATTCCCTTGACAGAAATTCTGAACCTGATAAAAGAAATTCAACGGAACTGCAATTTCCTAGTAACTACAACTTGACATGAAATGAGTTAGGCAGGACTTGGCGTGTGAGGAGAAGATGAGATGCATCATCGATCATGCATTCATGCATGGTTGGGTTGCTCCAACTGTGCACTGGCATTCTATTCCTAACTGTGCTAAGGGCACTCATGCCGAGTGGATGTAGTAGTAACGTGGATCATTTGGTCAAAGTACGTGTCGGCCGTTGCATTCCACTCGTTCAATTCAACTCTCCGGTGCACGCGCACTGACGTCTACTTGTAGCCTTTCTGATCAAACTTGCTGACTGGTGTGGTCAAAGTTGCTTACCGTTTGCATTCTTTCATCTGTCTATCGCATTCACTTCTTCGTCATTCGAGGTTGTCAGGATTAGAGGTGAGTCAGATCGGGTTTTTTTGTGCCAGCCCGCCCAGCATGGTCTAAACACGGCTAGAAGCACCGAGAGGAGCTCAGACACGACCACCCTCCACGCCATGTAGGGGCTATTTGGCAACGGTTGCGGCTTATGGTGAAAAGCCCCTAAATTTCAAACCTAAAAATTTCTTTGCTTTTTGTTGGATTTTTGAGTGAATTCTTGAAACTTTCCTTTTTGGAAAGTTCCCCCGGAAGCCGTTTTCCCCTTTTGGCGCTTCCGCCTTCCTCTTCTCTTTGGCGCCTCGCCCCTTTTCCCGTTTTCCTTCTCCCTCGGCGCCTCCCCTCCTCTTCTCCCCGTTGGCGCCCCCTCCCTCCCCGCCTTCTCCCTCGCGCACGCGCTGCGCTCGCGCCCCTAGTTTCGCCCCCGCCCGCGTCGCCCCGACGTCACTTGGTCCGAAACCGACAGCGCCTCCCGCGCCACACGTCGCCGCCTCCTCCCCTTGGTCCCACCTGCCAGTCGCCGCACTCTCCTTCTCCCGCGCGCGGACGCGCCTCGCCCATGTCCGCCGCTCACCTAGAGATGGCAATGGGTACCTGAAACCCGATACCCAGTGGGTTTTTACTCTATTAGGGTATGGGTCTGAGTCAATTTTATAACCCATGGGTCTTTTAATGGGCAAAAAGCCCAACCCATCGGGTTTGCCGGGTTCGAGTACGTTCCTATAGTACCCAAACCCGTAAACCCATGGGTAATATAAACCCGATCCATAGGAGTTATAAACCCAGGCTCCCAGCCTCCCAGGCAAACCAGCCCAGCCCATAGCCCATTAGCCATTTAGCCCTAAGCCCCCAAATCCAATGCGGCAATGCCCCATTACCCATACGGCTAACCCTAGCTAGCACTCGGTCACTACTCACTCCTCCCGGTCCCACCCCGATTCATCACCACCACGCGCGCGCGCGATCCGCGCTCCGCGCTCGGTCTCGGCATCTCCACGCCGCCTCCCGCTCGCAGCTCCCGCTCCTGCTCCCGCCACTCTCGCCGCACGCTCGTCCTCCCGCACGCCGTCGCCTCGCCTTCCAGTTCAGCCCGCCGCCCCCCACGCCGCAGCCAACGCGCATCGCAACAGTAGGCCCTTGGCCATGGCACTGCCCTCCGGCTCCAACGAAGATGGCCGGTGAGCTTCTTCTTCCTCTCCATTAACCATTGTTGCAGCTCGCTTTACTGACCCCACGGGCGACCCATGGGTACCCGTTAACCTAGTGGGCATGGGTCTGGGCAAAAATTTGCACCCGTCACGGGCATGGGTTTTTTAGCGGGCACGTCCAACTTTCATGGGCACGGGTTTGGGATAGCAAAACCCAGCGGGTTTGTGCCCGTTGCCATCTCTACGCTCACCTGCTCCCCTCTCCCGTCCCCTCGCCATTACTCCTGTGCAGAGCCCCCACCGCTTTCCTTCCGCGCCAAGGCGTCGCCCGTCCTTCTGTTGACTGCCGTGGCCGCGCCCATGCCTTGCTCCCTCGGATCCCCTCCCCTTCGCCGAGTTTTAAAAGCCACCCCTGCCCATTCTGTCGTGGCAGAGGGGTTTTAGAGACTCTCAGGTGCATCCTTATGTCCATTCTGCTAACCCACATGCTAGATAATTTTCTGGCCTTCTTGTAGGTCTTGTGTCTCGGTACTGGTCTCCAAGATTATATATCACTTACCACAGTACCAGGACACTGGGTGCTTATGTCTCTATGATGTAGGCTATGGGTGTGAGGGGGATATTATGTGGATTATGATGCTTCGTTGGGTCTCCCACCTCACTTGGGCATAAGGTGATGGCTTTCACCTCTTCAAGATACAACTTTAGTTAGCTACCATTATATTGACTACATCTCACTACCAAGCAGTGTAACGGAGGTTTATTCCCTTGTGATTTTCAGTATCTTGCTTCCCATATTCCGCATTGCATCTCATATGGGGTTCTTGGATGTAGGGGTAGTGGTTTTCAGGCTAGCTTTAATCGTGTGCTAGGCTTATATCTACTAGTAGTCCTTTCCTTTTCTCTTTAGGTCTTCTAAGTTGCTCTTTCCTATTACCTCCTTTTGGTCTAGGTTAAGCTTACTTTTGCATTCGCTAGCCTAGTAATAGGGATGTCTAATGATATGTAGATTGATCTTTAGCGTGAGGTTTTCTGGGCTTAGAGACCATGTGGAGTTAATGTTGTATTTGCAAGTGATCTATTTTGAGTTATTTTTGGTCTAGGGTATCTTGCTTTTTTTTCTTGAGTTTTTCTCGAGTTTGTGTTTCAGTGGGAGCCTGTCTCTATCTCTTCTGCAAGTGGTATCTTTTCTAGTTGTATCCTTGATTTCCTTTAGAGTCAGGTTTCTGCTTTTACATCATTCTGCATGGCATTGAATTGTATATATCTATTAGTATATGTCAGCTTTGATTATTACTCATGTTTGAGGTGATTTTGAATTGATGTTGCTCATTATCATGCTATGCTTGCTTAGATAGCTTTGTCATGCCTTTGCATGTATTTTTAAAATCTTACCATGACTAGCTAAAACAAATGACAACTTGAATGAAAAATTGTCTAAGGTAGATCTTTTGCTTAGTTGTATCTCTAGTGATCCTTTTATGATTCCTACCATGTCTAAAATGCTAAGTCATAGATTTGTGTTGAGCTTGACTTAGAGCTTTGATAGTTTTTTAGTGAATCATGTTATTTGCTCATGAATTAGTGCCTAACTTAATGAATTGATCTGTAATGTGTTGAATTCTGATCTTAGCAATTCTTCCTCATAAGACTGCTTATTATTGCATTTGGGATGAACTCAGGAGTAGTTTTGAATGACCAAGACTGCTCTTTTAAGTTCCATGCTTAACATAGCCGACTAAGGCTTGAGATCTTCTAATATAGTCAAACTAAAATTGAGAAATAGTTTAAGCTTAGGAAGCGGTTGTGGATGGCTCCTAGTACATGATATGCTTTTCCAAGATAAGACCTAAATAAGCTAAATATTGGTCAGACTTGGCTTTAATTAATTACTTGAGCATAAGTTGTATTTTCAGAACTTCTAGCACTTCTAATGTCTCAACTTTAGCTTCTAGACTTCATTTAGCCTTTTTGACGTGACATAACTCCTATTAGGAAACCTTTGATAAACTTGCCATTTTTGAAATCTTGTATAAATTGTGATTCACTTGACTCGCTATCTTGCTTATGATTGCATATCCATGCTTAGTCATGATGTTGATAGCTCTGCATACCTATTTAATGTCCTTGAGTGATTTTTTTTTATTTCTACCTCACTTTGGATAATTTTCAAAACTCTTTAGGTTTGCACTTTCATACATGCATGCATGCTCTCTTTTGTGCTTAGCATGCATGTAGGTAAGGTTTGTAGCAAAAATTAAAATTGTGAAAATGCTACTCTTGTGACAAATTGAGCTAAGATGAGATAAACAAGTGAGGGGGGGCTTATATAGGCTTTGCATTTGTATTTACGCATACATGCTCTTTTGATGCCCTTCTTTGCTCTAAGTGGTCATTGCAACATTTGAGGGGGGAAGCTTGTATCTTCTCTTTGCCCTTGATGATTATTTTGCCAAAAGGGGGAGAGTTAGAGAGTTAAAATTTGAAAATGAGAAAAATGGGAGATTGAGAAAGTTAAAATTGAAAAGAGGGAGAATAAGAGAGCATTTTGAGAAAATGAGCTGAAGAGTGATAAAAAAAAGCAAAGCGAGCTTTAAATTTAAGGGGTAGCTCTTATGCATTGTATTTGCATTTTTAACTCCTCTTGCTATAAAAATGGTCATGCTAAACAATTGCTCTTTTCTTTTAAACCATGAGCAAGACCTTGCCCTTGAGAGGTCTTTGGAGTGTTTTGGAGCTTCTTGTCAAAAACTTGCTCTTTCTTTTATTAGCTCCCTTTCATTTTCTGCCAACATGATCATGTTCCTTTCTTTCTCTTAAAAATGGACTATGTGTGGTTTTTACAACTCGTGAGTTTATTTTATCAAAGACAAGCTCAAATTCTTGTCTTTTGTCATGTTTGTCAAATTACTCATCAAGAAAGAGATTGTGAGACCATATGAAGGTCACTCTATGGTGTGTGATGAATATTTGACTTTGATTTACAAGTTTTATTGTAGTTTGAGTTTGGTTTCGAAGATTTTCAGTTTTTAGAGTTGATGCGAGGATTTAACTGGTCTGACCGACCTGACAATGTCGGTCAGACCGGCCATGGACATTTCTTCAGACTCTATGAAGAGCTGTCTGACCGATGGCTATGGAGGGGCCTGACCAGCCATATGGCCTTTTGAAAATTGGACACTAAACATTTATATAGGTGTGTTTGGAGATGATTTTGCACTACGTGTCACTCAAATTGGAGTTCTGAACTGAAATTAGATTGAGTTTAACCGAAATTCCAGATATTATGTTTTCTGATACTCTTAAACGGTTTGACAAGAGTGAATGGCTTCTTCCATTTATTTGTTAGGTATTCTTCATGGAGATTGCTCTTCCATCTGCAGTTTGTTTTTAAGGAATCTGCAACTTTAATTTGCAGGCCTGCTTTACCTAATAAATAAACGACAAATCTATGGGCTAGCATCATTCAGCAACTGTATATTTGACACTGTTTGGTTTTCCACAGGCACTGAAGGTTGATCTTTCTGATGCTACCATTGCTCGCAAACAGGAGTCTTTGCTGTATTCGCCTAGGTGATGGAGAACAGGCTTTGGAAGATGCAACAACATGCGAAAATCATCACCCGAAGTGGGGCAGAGGGCTAAGCATCATTCAGCAACTGTATATCCCTTTCTTTAAAAAAAAAAAAAGGAAAAGAAAGATTCTTCTCTCCGCCAGCGCCGGCACAAACGTCGCGTTGAAGAGTATGGTGGTGACCACGGACCTCACGCGGCGGCGACCTGCCCAGTGCGCTCCTCTCCTCCCATCAGGTAGCCATCCATCTATTCTGTCTGTCCACACGCTGTGCTGTTCCTCAGTCTTGGGATACCTTTTGTGTCATAGCTCTCTCTCATCACTGACCAAGTCAGTGTGCTTCTCTCTCCCTCTCTCTGATGATGTTTTAGACACAATCAACGAGGATGTTGCTAATCCGGAGTATAATCTCGACGAACCAACCATGGAGGAGGAACTTGCGACGCTGAATTTGCCCAACAAAGACAATGACACAACAGGTGGTGATGCTAACGAGCAGTCACCCTCCACGGTAATGGTGGTGCCGCCGAGTGCGGATTCAGTCCATGTCTTGCTCAAGCAAGCTCTGCGGGCTGATGCTCATGCTTCATTGCTGAATTGCCTATGCAACAGAGATGACAACGTACGGTTCTCTTTCCATCCCTTTCCTTTTTCTGTGCAATGTTGTAATTATCAAAGCATCTGTTCTCCTGCCCCTCACTGCCTCTACTGCGGCAGAAATTGTTCATAGAAATCAGTTTGTTTACTTTGTATCTGTCACCATTTGTTCGTAGAAATTCAATTCAACATAGAGTTCTTTGGCCCATACAAGCTTTAGGGACATGGTTTCATCCCGAGTACATCGCCCACCTTATTACTCTATATGTTCCATTTGGGGATTCTACATGGGTCTGTTTTCCTGGTCGTGGAGACTCTTCATATCATAACTGCAAATACCTGCACAACTTCCCATGACTAGGCCATTGTGTCTTTGGTTGGTTTTGCTTACCGCTCCATGTTTAATGAATTTCTTCAAATTGAACAAAGGATCAAGTCTATTGAACCCAAAGGTACTATGAGCCATGTGCCCATGTGTTTGTTGGTAATCCGAAAGGGGAAGCTCTTCAATCCTGGTCTCGGCCAAAGTTAGTCTAGTTCAGTCTACCTTGTCTGCCTTCTTATCAGAAAAGAAAGAAGACTTGCGACCAGAACCCTTAATACTCCCACACTGAAAATGAACTTGACAATAACAACTTTTTTGGTTTGGTCCATGTAGTGGTGTGGGTGGTGCTGACACCTCTAGCAAATCTAACCATCCATTAATTAGGGACATTACCGTCATTTAACTTCGTCCTGTTGTAGAGAATAAGTCAGACACGCAGGCGTCGTCGGTCCACCGCCGCCACTGGCCTTGGCGCCTTGGCCACGCCCGCCGCTCGGCTGCGCGTCGCCACGGCCATCCGCCGCTCAGCTTGCGACTCACGGCCTACCGCCCGCCGACCTGCGCCGCTACCGGTCCGCCGTGCCTCATCCTTGCGCCATCCTCCGCCTGTAGTAGCCGAACCTCGATCTCGGCTTGGAATGACGTCCGGCGCAGCAGCTTCACGACGATTTCTCCGCTTGGAACGACGTCCTGTGCCGCCGAGGATCTTGAGGCCTTGCGCCACCGCCCGCGCAAGGTTCTGCGCTTGTCTCCCTCCGCTACGGAAAGGAGAGGCTTCAGATACTCAATCACGCACGCGAGAGAGAATGATTGAAGTGTAGTCTGCGGCTGCTCTGAATGGATCACTTCGAATGGATCAACACAAATGGATACAATCCTTTCTGAATGCATCAATCTTCTTATTCTTATTCGTTTAACTATTTATACAAGAACAATACATCGGTTACGAGTTCTCAGACAAAATTACTTATTTGCCCATTTCGTTAGCACCACCTTGGCACACCACTCACACGCACTGGAGGTGTTGAGGCCATGACAACCGTTGGATGGGCTACATTGAACGACAGAGAACAACTGAATGTACCAAACCATTTCTCAAACAACTTATCTCCAGACTACAGTCGGTTGCATTGCCCAGTTTCCCCTGTTCTGGCGTTAGTTAATTGACCAATTACTCTGCTAGTGATAACCTACTGGTTATTGACAGCTGTTATAAACTAACATTGAGAATGCTGTATACCAATTCTAATAGAGCTCTGCATGGAAACACTTTAATAAACACTTGAAGGAACCAATATTCTCATAAAGTGACATATGCATTTGCAATTGTTTGATGCTCTATCTAATATATAATTTTACAGCCCCAAGCATGTAAAATGAGTCTGATAGTTTTCTTTACCTGTGCTGTTAACAGTAAAATATGGTTTGTATCGCATTAAGAATTGCCTCTTCGACACCACTTTATGGCCTCTTTGAGTGATGAAAGCATTTGGATGTCTGCAACTAAGCATTGTGGTCTCTGGAAATTCGTGGAGCTTCAATACTTATTTTGAATATGTCAGTCTGATTGCACAGTGCAGACATGTTAGCGATCATTAGTCATGTTTATTTTTGGATTATAATGTTACTGACTGCATTGCTTTCAGCTTATTAATGCAAGAACGTCAACGGCCTTCAAATCGGCTCTCGAACTCTCTACCTGTGTAGGTTGTCTATTCAGTGAGGTTAGTTTCTTCCAACCAGAAAACATGGCATTTTTCATGATTGCAACCTCATAATTCAAGTATGTTCAGATTGTTGATGATGAATCTGATGAGGAAGAGGGAGCACCACCGATTATCTATTGAGGACAAGGAGACTGGCGAGGAAGAACCTGAAGTTGATGAAATGGAAACTAATGGGGAGAGCGAAGAAGATTTGGGGGATGTTATGGTGCTTTCGAGCATTCAGATGGAAGTGAGGACATGAGCAACTGATGGATTGACTCGTGCTCTCCCAGGGCTGTTGCCTGATATGTGGAGTTGGCAAATTAAGCCCATGAATGGATAGAAGCATGTTCTAGGATAATTTTTGGCTACCTTGTACTCGATTGCTGGCTGATACGTCCGGATTCATGGTATAATACTCTTCAATTTTTGATGCGGTTTTCGTTTGACACTCTTGTGGTGGAAATGGGTAAATCAGTCATACCTGTACCGGTTAAGTATCTTGTTCATACGATCTAGTTCTGATAGTAAAACGATGCAAACATGGACCACCAATGCAAGATTCTAGTGATGGGCCACTGAATTAGCAGTAAAGAAGCTGCATATATGTCGTCAGTTCGAGACCTTGAAGCAACAACAGAAGTTGACAAATCAAGTAGGATCGCAATGGTCACCGTGCGTTTTGCAGGCAGGGTTGATCAAACGTCAGAGTAGCAAACAGGGCATACATATGAAATTTTATTACAAGGTGCATACATACGGCGACGAATACGATAGTATGATCTGCGTTTCATTCCATGCCCTCCTTTATTTATCCATACATGGTGCATGTAGGTTACTAATTCCCTCAGAGTTAAGCAAGAGCACATACAAACTATAAACAGAGCATACACACTAGTAGAGTAGTAGTTGCTTGTCATATACTCTCCATTATAGGGGTGGCTGGCTCGTATATTTTTGTCGGATACGCAGGAGAAGTGCACTACGAAGGAGATACGTATAGGCTTAGCTCACATGTATTGATATAAACGTAACTAGCTACTGCGATCAGATGCTCAGCAGGATGCGGTGCACTTGGCCTTGCAGTCGATGGTGCAGGACCCGCCACCGCCGCCGGCGCCGTAGCCGTTGCCGGAGCGGCTGTAGGACCAGAAGCACTTCTTGGGGCAGGTGACCTTCTTGCCGTAGCAGGGGCCATTCTCGGAGCACACCACCGTGGGCACCTCCACGCCGCCGTGCGCGTACCCGCCGCCGGGGCCGCCGTACCCTCCGCCCCACCCGCCGCCGAAGCCTCCGGCTTTGCCCGGGCCGAAGTAGCCAGCTGGGACGCCCGGGATGCCGTAGGGCGCCGGCTGGGTGTTGGCGTCGCCGAGGTCGCGCGCGGCGAAGGCGACGCCTGCAGCGAAGAGTAGGGCGACGAGGAGGAGAGCGCTGGAGTGGTGAGCGGTGGCCATGGCTGCTATGGCTCTTGTGTTGATTAATCTTGAGGTGGTGCAAGCAAGCGAGCTAGCTACCTTCGATCGACTATATGTATGTAAACGCGCGCGATGCGAGTGCGATGGAGACTCGACTGCAGGGGACAGGCCGTGGTGCTCGATGTTGGCTTTGCCTCATATATTAGGGATAAATGGAGGGAACATAAGAAAATTTCGGAGTTCCTTTATTCTCTTGCTTACTTTTCTCTCTTTTTTTCTTTTACAAAATTGATTATAAGTCTTCTTATTGTATAGGTTAATACTCTCCTACTAACATACGTACTTGGACTTCATGTTAGTCACGACTTCAACTTAAGTTACACACGGAAACGGACTCTACTGTATCTCGAACTCGATCTAAACTTTAGGTCAAGATTATTTCCAGCATTCTCCCCCTAATTCTGACTCGACAAACTTCTAATTTAGTCACAATACATTATAAACTACCAGCTGCACCTCCATATGAAACGTTCTATAGGCAAACTACATATAAGAACTCAACTCAACTGATACGGGTCCATCCAGATAGAAAGATTTTAACTCGTTGAGATAATTGGTCTTAACTACGACTTACTCAATTCATACTAGGTACAGAACGGTGATACATCACGGTTCGAGCGTAGATTGAGAAGAAAAGCAGGGTGTCGGCTCTCTCTGTTCTCTCGGTCCCGATGCGTCCTGAGTCACAGCAGGTCTTCTTTGGCAATTCCAAGTGGCGATACGACAGGCAAGCCAGCGTTAGGCAAGATGTGTTGCCGTTATGTGTTGCAAGGCAGCCGTCAGTCGGCTCTCGCTCCTTCCCCTGCTGCCTCTCTCCCTCTCTGCAAGGCGGTTGAATGCCGACTCTTCCTCTCTCTCCCTCTCCCATCAGCGATGGCCTAGACCCAGATCTGAGCTAGCCACGTGTGTGGGAGATGGTGAGGTTGCTGAATTGGCGATCGGGGTAAGGGTGAGGTGGGCCGTGGGGAGGGATGAGTGGATGGCGATAGCCCATCTCCCTCCCCTCTTCTCGAAGGCGACGACAGTGGTGGCACAGCGACAGCATCCATGGCCTTGGTCTCCCTCCCCTCTCGACAACAATGACAGTGGTAGCATGGAGATGACGACACGACGAGGTGCCTACTCTCCTTTAGCACAATGTGGTGGATCTTTTCCTCCATCGCTGGTGCCCATGCTAGTGATGGAGGAGAGGTGACACCACAAGACATCAGCTTCAACTCGTGGCCAAGTTTGCTCGACGTGGAGGGCAGCCTCACATTGCCCGCACCTAGATTCAACATGACAGGGGACAACAGTGTGAGGTGGCCTTGGCGCGGCAGGGCATGGCGGGAGCCCAGAAGCGAGGGCGACAATAGGCGATGGCCACATGGTGACAAGGACAACGACGACGATGTCTGGCTTCCGGTAAGGTACTGGTATGCTCTCTCCCCTCTCTGACTATTCCCACTTTCCACTGTCCCTCGGCGTTGACAGGCCCAGCCACGTGCCCCTCCATGCCACCGCCCGTGCCTCCGTGCCGTCTAGCTCGTCGTACCATGTTCGTGCTACCGCCCGATGGGCCCACATTCTAAGCCTAGCATGGCTTGCCGTTTGTGCCGTGTCATGCTGTGCTTGGGTCGAGCCATGGGCCAACCCAACAAGCTCAGCCCAACTTCTAGGTCTAGATCCATACACGCACGCAGATGCAGCTAGTTGTGACCATTGATCAGTGCACACTTGCTAGTACTGGTCACCTCCAGTCATTGCCACAACCACAAGAAATAATAGGGTAGGTTCTTTTCGGCTGCGGCTAATGACTTTTAAACTAACATGAGTATTTATGCAAACGCATCGAATATAGATAAGATGGTAAGCTACTTCAAAAAGATAGCGGAAAATGTTATTCTATTTGTTTGTTAAAAATCGTAGTCTATTAAGCTAAAAGGAAGGGTAGGCCGGCTGTCCCCGGGCTGTCTCTCTCGCACAACTATTTGCAGCGTAACTCCAAGGCATGAACAGTTTTAAGCTGCGTTGCTTCCAAGACCACAGGCACAAAGCGACTGATTCGGGAGGTGTACACTAGCCAACACTCGAGGGCAGTTTCTTTCTGCTCTTCACACGGGACGGGAAGCATATGCAGGTCCTGAAAGAAAGAAAGAAAGAAAGAAAGAAAGAAAGAAAGAAAGTTAGCTCCTTGTCTGCATCACTACATCGGCATCAGGAAAAATACAGAGAAAGAAAGAAAGAAAGAAAGAAAGAAACAAAGTTAGCTCCTTGCCTGCATCACTACACCGGCAAGCATCCGGAAAAATTCGCCCATGCATCTTTGTTTCTCTCCGGAGACTTTCGCATGCACTATATATTTTATGTGCCACCTGTTTGCCTGTTGGCTTGCTGTGTGTGGCCCTCCTTGCAATCGATCGATCTCATTGGAATCAACCTAGTAATCTTCAAGCATACAAAGTCCATCGTTCTGAGATGCAAAGTTCAGAGCTGTCACCTGGCCTGCACCGCACAACAACATCCTGGCATTTTTTCGATTGGACCGGCCATCTAGATCTAACCGAATTTACTTTCCAGACCTTAGATCACATAACTAGTCCCATAGTTTATCAATGTAAACCCTAAAGCAATAATCATATAAATGGTATTAGAATTTATTCCCCTATAAAACTAGTTCAATAAGCAAGGTCTTCCTTATACTTATAAATTATACTTTTTTTTTTCTTCCCACAAACCGACTATTCCCAATATTTTGGATGGACGGCAATTCATTCCTCAGAAATAGGGAGGTTTTTTTTTAATCTGTGGTTTATAGTTTATGGTTTAAATTTTTGAATTCTGACTGTTTGCGATAAACAGTACGCAGAGGAAAATAGTCGCATATGATTTTAGCCGATACAGGTGAACTTAGTATACTTTTTACTATAATTTTTCTGTTGACTTAAACTTAAAAACATATCGTTTAAAAAGAAGTTAATATAAGTTATAAGTCTTAAACTATAAGTGAAAAGAAAGGCACTCAAAGTTAAGATGCCGACATGCGAACGTGGCAGCTGGCAGAGAGCTGAGGCGCAGTATCACAGAGCCTGACAAAAGATCGGTGGACGAGGCTATAATTTTCCGACAGCTCGCTCACTTTGCCGCGCGTATACACTGCATGCGTCCTCTCCTAGCTAGCTCCACCGTCAAAACTGGACGAACCAACCAAGAAAAATGGCGGCATGCATGTGCTGCTCAGCTCTGCCGGCCAAACTGTTCTGTGCCCGGCCGGCCGTGCGTGGCTGTAAGGCAGCTTGCAGCGTTGTTCACAAAGTCGTCGTTCGAGTGATGATACGACGACTAAGCTGGCCGATTCGTCAGATATTTTCTCGTTTTTCCTTTGACACAAGAAGCCCTTGTTTTTCGACGTGACCTTTACCTGTTGTTTCAGCTGCGACGTATCATCGTCTACAGATTTCGGACTACGTTGCAGCTGCAGCACGGCAATGGCGGCCAGCAGCTAGCTAAGGTACGTACTCTCAGTTCCCAGGTTCACACTTGCTGCCAAGGAACACGAACGGGCTGAATATGAATGGGCACCAGGTGTGTCGCAAAGTTGGGCCGGATATCTGATCTGAGTGGGCAGCGCAATGCTTTGCTAGTACATCCTGTGTCGAACGACTGCATTTTTAGCTGATTAGTCTGCACATTTCAAGACATAATTCTACGAAGCCGTCGAGCAGGCATCGTATAGATGGTTGCCTACGGCAAAGTTTCCATCGACAGCATGCAGTATAACAAAACCATGTATATTATGACGCATTGGGTCCTAAACATAATATATATATGGGCGCGATATTTCAGCGAACTGCAAAAAATCACAATGATACAGAGGCAATTGAGAGTGGGCACCATGAATCAGAACATAAGAAGATGCCTAGTTGGCGCCAAGAATATATCACCGTCCATGCTGATATGCAAAGGCGCGCAGGAATCGAATTAAGGTGACTCATCACTTTGCTTAGGTAAAGAAGAATGCCGACCCTCCCCGCCACATCCTCTTCTCGTTCTCCTTCCTGTTGGAGCTGATCTTATCAGTTCGGATCGCTACTCTCCAGAGAAAATATACACAAGCTTTCTTTCTAAGAACGAAACACGCACAGGAGTAGAGAGAACTAGAGGTGTAAACGGATCGAATTCAATCGAATAATCTTAAATACGAATACGAATCTATAATTTTAAAACAAATACGAATTCGAATATTCTCAAATACGGATACGAATATTCTCAAATACGAATTCGAATATTCTTAAATACGGATATGAATATTCTCGAATACGAATATATATATTTTCGAATACGGATTTTCTCAGATACGAATATCGGATAAAACAGATTCCTAGCGGTACTTCTTGACCACGCCACTTCAACCATGGCTACTTGACCACGGTATTTCGACCACGGCACTTCAACAACGGCTTCTCAACCATGGCACTTCAACCACGTCGATCTTATCATAACTCCGGTCGTACCACTCACACAGAGCCGATGCTACCAGTTTTCAACCACGTAGGTCTTCCAAGCACCGACCAAAGGTATTGTAGCTTACGACTACCAATCAGTTACTATATCTTACGACTACCGACCAGTTCATTGTAGCTTACGACTCTAGGGTCTCCGACTGCTCTCCGACTCCGGTGTCTCTAACTGCTATAGTATTCCGGAGTCTCTTGTAAGGAGCCTTAAACATCATGCATAATATTAATCCGCTAGTCCAGCACTAGAACACCTAGGAATTGGGGGGATCGGGAGACTTACGGTCGCCGATGAACGCCATTAGAGCGAAGACCTCGTGCCTGCGTGATGCAGGCGTGGGGACGAGTCGGTGCAGATCCGAGAGCTCGCGGTTCGGGGTCGCCGGCGTCGTCCTGCAGTGGCGGTTGGCGGCCTTCCCGTTGCTTAACAGCGCGCGATGGATCGGATGTCTTAGGGTTGTACGGAGTTTTTGGCTCTCACGAGGAACAACGTCGTACGGGAGAGGCCGGGACTCCGCCTTTTATATTGCGCTGTTGCAACGGGGGACCGTAACCCTAAAACGGTTAGCCCCCCGATCAAGGGCGCGTAGACGTGGGTGACACCCACGTCTCCCTCTTCTGGCCGTTTGGCCTAGATCAATATCCAACATTCTCCCCCTTGATCGTAAGGCTAAACGTCATAAGCCCTCTCTCAATAAAACTTCACACCAAAATAATGCGTCACAACAGTCAATTAAATACCACTGGACAACAGTACTTATAGTGCTCCATTCTATATCAATCGGATAACATAATACTTCATGGGAGTTGGTTACTTTATATGGTCCTCTTATTCCAGGATCACAGGCTCTCCAATAAACCCATGCCGGCAACATGATCACGAAAAATATTGGGTGGTAAGCCTTTTGTGAGCGGATCCGCAAGCATAAATTTAGTTCCAATATGCTCAACCTTAATTGTTTGATCCTGGACTCTATCTTTCACAACATGATACTTTATGTCAATGTGCTTGGCAGCTGCACTCGACTTGTTGTTACTCGAATAGAAAATCATGGGTTGATTGTCGCATACAAAATGAGTGGTCTAGAAATGCTGTCTACTACTCTCAATCCCGGATAAAATTCTTAAGCCATACTGACTGCCCTGTAGCCTCATAACATGCCACAAATTCAGCTGCATTGTCGATTTATGCGATAAGTGTTTGCTTTACACTTTTCCATGATATTGCTGCTCCTGCGAGGGTGAAAATGTAACTGATGTGGACTTCTTAGTGTCTTTATACCCGCAAAATCAGCATCGAATAACCGACAACCTCAAGGTTATCGCATTTTCTATATGTGAGCATGTGACCTTTGGTGCCTTGCATATAGCGCAGACTTTCTTAATAGCTTTCGGTGGTCCGGTCCTGGATTTGACCGATATCTGCCAAGCATCCCGTAATAAAAGCTAAATAAGGGCGCGTACATACTTGAGCATACATAATACTTCGACACAGGCGTAAGGTATAGCCTTCATCCGATCGATTCATAGTCATTCTTTGGGCATTGAAATTTCCCAAACTTATCGCCCTTAACAATAGGAGCAAAGAGGCAGAGCATTTATGCATATTGTATCTCTTCAAGATTACTCTGTCAATGTATGCCTTTGTGATAAACCTAATGTTCCTTTGGACCTATCTCGGTGAATTTCAATACCAAGAACATAAGATGCTTCACCGAGATCCTTCATATCAAAATTGACGAGAGAAATCTTTTAGTTTCCATGACATGTCCACACTGCCACTGCGGCCAATAATATATCGTCCACATAAAGAATTAAGAAGGTGTAATTACTCCCCGAACTTAACATATGTACAATTATCAACATCATTCTCCTTAAATCCAAATTTCCTTATGACTTCATCAAACTTAAGGTACCATTGCCTAGAAGCTTGCTTGTGCCATATATGGATTTCCTTAGCTTGCATCCCAAATGTTCCTCGCTTCCACAACAAAACCTTCCGGTTGTGTCATGTAAACGTCCTCATACAAGTCTCCATTCAGAATGCAGTCTTAACGTCCATTTGGTGCAACTCTAAATCAAAATGTGCTGTGGAGCGCCATTATGATTCTAAATGAATCTTTGGTTGAGACAGGCGAAAAGGTTTCATTATAGTCAATGCCTTCTCTCTGCGTAAACCCTTTCGCTACAAGTCTTGCTTTAAACCTTTCGATATTCCCTTTGGAGTCACGTTTGGTTTTGTAGACCCATTTGCAGCCCACTATTTTGGCTCCATTAGGAATTTCTACTAAGTCCCATACGCCATTAGCGCCCATAGACTCAATCTCATCTTTCATGGCATCTAACCATTTAGATGAATCCTTATTCTTCATTGCTTCCTTATAAGAGCTAGGATCATCTGCCTTTCCAAGATCATCCTCATTCAAGTAAACCTCATAATCGCTTGGGATAGCAGATCTCCTCACTCGTTGTGATCTCCTGACAGGTTCATTAGTAGGCTCATCAGGTTGTTCATTAATTGTCACAGAGGGTGTGAAGGCTCAAAGATTAGGTATTGCACTTGTATTTTCAGAGCCCTCAACGGAAGGAGTAGCCACAGCACTAATCGGAGATGCAACAGAGTTGCAACTACAGATCAACTATGGGCACAACCACTTGGGGCACAGGAAAATCGATCTGTTTGATTAGTGGTGAAGAAACATAAACCGCTTTCTCCTCAAGATCAATTTTCCTAGGCTCCAAGTCCCCACTGATGCCATCATTTTCCAAGAACACAGCGTGCCTTGTTTCTACAAATTTTGTGGTACGATCTCGACAATAGAATCGGTACCCTTTAGACTGTCGAGGTAGCCAATAAAATGACAACTCACGCCTTGGGATCTAATTTCCCAATGTGTGGGTTAAACACCTTAGCTTTAGCTGCACAACCCCACACATGGAGGTAATTCAAACTTGGTTTTCTCCCATCCATAATTCATAAGGTGTTTTAGGCAATCGATTTCTGGGAACCCGTTGAGTATATGTGCAATGGTCTTTAATGCTTCCATCCACAACTTTATCGCAAAGTGGAGTAACTCAACATACTTCAACCATATCCATAAGTGTGCGGTTTCTTCTTTCCGCTACTCCATTTTGCTGGGATCACCAGCATTGAGTCTCGGGCAACCATACCTTTTCTTGTAGAAACTCGCAAAGGACCAGAATCGCCCATAAGTTGTGTGTCGCCCATAATACTCTCCCCACGATCCGAGCGCACTAATTTAATCTTTAGATTGTGCTAATTTTCAACTTCACCTTAAATATCTTAAATTTATCAAGTGCCTCCGATCT
Source organism: Dendrocalamus sinicus (assembly GCA_036346575.1). NCBI lineage: Eukaryota > Viridiplantae > Streptophyta > Magnoliopsida > Poales > Poaceae > Dendrocalamus > Dendrocalamus sinicus. Next base: position 395,191 of record CM070674.1, read on the forward strand.
TTCTTTAATAGGATAGATATAACCATAACGTGAGTAATCATCAGTGAACGTAATAAAAGAATCATAACCATCCACCGATGTCACAGGAAAGGACCACATATGTCGGTATGAATTAATTCCAAAATCCACGTGCTTCGAGTAGCACCTTTCTTTATTTGCTTTACATACTTGCCTTTGATACAATCAAGGCAATGATCATCTGAATCATTAAAGTCTAAAGGGTGGAGAATTTCATCTTTAATGAGACGCTCAATTCTCCCCTCGAAATGTGGCCCAAACGACGATGCCACAATTTCGACGAAGTCTCATCAATTCGCTTATGCTTTTTATTCACATCACATACATTCATGGATATAGGAGAATCTTGCAGGATAACATATAAAGCTTGTCGTGTCGGATGGCACGACCAACATTATCATTATTGAAATAAATCGGATACATTCCGTGTCCAAAATTACAAGAATATCCATCATTATCTAATAATGAAATGGAAATTAAGTTTCTTCTCATCGAGGAACATAAAGAACATCATTAAGTTTCATTACAAAACCATTATTCAAAACTACGAAACCGATCCAATAGCTTGAATTTCGCTTCCATCCCATTAGCCACTCTAAGGCTTCTTTCCTCCGAGACTTCTCAACATATGGAATCCTGCAAGGAATTCGTAACGCACAAATGGCACCGAAATCAATCCACCAAGAATTTATAGGAAAATCAGCATAAAATGCTTCATCAACAAAAGTGATTTCATAAGTACCTTTCTTGGCGAGCCATTTCAGCCATCCAGGACAATCATCTTTGAAATGGTCCTTCGACTGACAAAAGTAACATTCACCACTTTTCTTCTGTTCATTTGAGCTCCCAGGTCCTGAAGCGTTTTTAGGCGCCTTAGGATGCTGTGGGTGCTGTGGCTTCTGTGGCTTCTGATAAGGGGAGTAGGTTTGCTCCTTCTTTCCCTTTCCTTTGTAGCCTCCTCTATTTCTAGAGGGATCAGCCTTATTTGAGGAGCCGACTTGATTCACAAAATCAGTAGCCCCCTCAGCCTTGAGCCTCTCTTCCTCCTGTGAAACATTAGCGATCAACTCGCTCATGGTCCACTTGTCTTTAATGGTGTTATAGTTCACCTTGAAAGCTTCAAATTGCTTAGGAAGAGACATCATAATATAATGGACAACGAAACCATCAGAAATTGCCATGTCCATTGTCTTAAGTCTGGCAGCAATATTGATTATGGTCATAATATGCTCACGAACATTTCCAGTACCATTGTACTTAGTGTTCATGAGCCTGTGCATCAGTGTGGTAGCATAAACTTTAGAGGACCCCTTAAAGTGATCCTCGATAGAGGACAAATAGTCCTTTACCCTTTCCTTTTCAGGGATTGCTCCCCTTATTGCCTCACTGATGGAGTTCTTCATCATAGCAAGTGAAACGCGGTTAGACCGCTCCCACTTCTTAGCATTAGATTTATATTCCTTCATTTTATCATCATAATTGTCCTCCTTCAAGAGGAGCGACAGCTCATCGAATCTGAACGCGTAGTCCAGATCCAAGAGCTGAAAAGTCGTCATAAGTGTAAACTTCCATTTCTGGAAGTTACTACCATTAAGTGGCTCAATTGTATTAACATGAGCGGAAACGGAAGCAGCTGAAAAATTATAAAATTTACATTAGCAAAGCGCATAATTAATTTGCATGAAAAGTTAACCTCACGTTGGTGTGGTTAACAACATGCTCATAAGAATTTTCGCATCACCGCTGGGCGGCGAAAAATTTAACATAATTTATGGCATGCAATTACAATTAACGTTGGTCAAAGAGTAATAGCATGACGAAAAATAAACATAAAAAAATAAACATAATTGATTACATGCAATTACAATTAACGTTGGTCCAAAAGTAATAGCATGTAAAACTAAAAACAGCCCTCCAATTGAATTTCCCGTTGGTTCCATTCAATTAGGGGCGGAACATTACACAGCGGAAAAAGGGCATAATAATATTCAGCAGCTTAGCAACATTATCCGTTAATAATTTCATAAGAGACATCATTAATTAAACATGAGATAAAACCATAAATACATGAAATATATACTGAAAATAAAAGCCCACAAGTCTGAAATATACATCATAAATTTCATGTATATATATATGAAATATATGCAGAAATACATAAGGTTATGCGCTGCTGGGCCCAAAAATAAAATAAATAAAACTTAGTCCAAAAACACATTCATCGCCCAAAACTTCATGTGCTTAGCCCATAAAACTGCGCGGCCCATAAAATTGCACGGCCCCTTTTTTTTCGGCCGTGCGCAGCCCAAAAAGATGCATTTAGCCCAAAAATGCGCACGCAGTTGGCCCATCAGCCCCCGGCCTCAACACAGCGGCCCAGCGGCCCATCAAAATTCCGGCTGCACCGGCCCATTAAAACTCCCCACCCCCGCCTGATCTTGGCCATCGATTGAATCGGACGGTTCAGAGAGATTTGCGCCTGAACAAAACCGACGCCGGCGCAGCCCCCAAACCCTAACCTCCTTTGCCTCTTCTCATCCCGAAAAAAACGGGTCTCCCGTGCGGGGCGGGAGGGGCGGCAGCGGCGTATGGAGCGGCGCGAGACGGCCCGGCGGAGCGGTGGTGCGGCCCGACGGGTGGGCGGCGCGCGCCGGCCGAGGCGGCCGGAGCGAGCGCGCGCGCGCCGGGAGCTGCGGCGGCGATTGCGCGCCGAAAATGCCGGCGGCGGCGGGTAAGCCCTCCCGCCTTTTTTATTCTTGTTCTTCCCGATCCAAATCCGAAGATTGTTGATTAAGTTTTGGGGATTGAGTGCTCGGATTTGGGGATTTCATTAGGATTTTGCAAAGGTTTCATAAATCCCCTCCTTCTATCTTGCTGAACCGTGACATTAAACATTAGATCCGAGCACATTAGCAGCAGTTAGGGTTCTAGGAGACTAGGGCACGCTCTGATACCAAATGTAAGGAGCCTTAAACATCATGCATAATATTAATCCGCTAGTCCAGCACTAGAACACCTAGGAATTGGGGGGATCGGGAGACTTACGGTCGCCGATGAACGCCATTAGAGCGAAGACTCGTGCTGCGTGGTGCGCGTGGGGACGAGTGCGAATCCCGAGCTCGCGGTTCGGGTCGCCGCGCGTCGTCTGCAGCGGGCGGTTGGCGGCCTTCCCGTTGCTTAACAGCGCGCGATGGATCGGATGTCTTAGGGTTGTACGGAGTTTTTGGCTCTCACGAGGAACAACGTCGTACGGGAGAGGCCGGGACTCCGCCTTTTATATTGCGCTGTTGCAACGGGGGACCGTAACCCTAAAACGGTTAGCCCCCCCGATCAGGGCGCGTAGACGTGGGTGACACCCACGTCTCCCTCTTCTGGCCGTTTGGCCTAGATCAATATCCAACATCTCTGACTCCGAGATTTTTGACTTCTACACGTACTTGGACACGCGAGTACTTGACACACGATTATATAGTATTTGAACACATGAATACTCTACACACAGTACTCAAACACACAAGTATTTGACACACGACTACATAGTATTTGAACACATGAATACTCTACACACAATACTCGAACACACGAGTACTCGATATACGACTACTATCAACAACAAAATTAGTTCTAACACTCCGCAGTGCGTCCCCTTCGTCTGCCGCCGCGGCGAGCAACGGGGTACACGCACGCGCGGACCTGCCGGCCCGGCCCCCTGGCAGGACTGCGGGCGGCAGCTGGGCCGCGCGGCAGAGTTCGTCGGCGCCGGCATCGCCCTCATCTTCTTCGCGTCCCTGGAGCGGTGCTCGTGCAGTCGTGCGTCGAGGTCCGCACGAACGACGACGGCCCCCTCGACAACGCCGAGGCGGTGGCGCCGCCAATGCTCCGCGTCGGGAATTTTATTAACTTATCGTTCTTGTTGTTATTCGCAGTAGTTCTATGTAGCCGTTGGGTGTTGGCAATCATGCATGGTTAGTTTCATACATAGTATGTCGTGCTTGAGAGAATTCTGTCCATCTCTAGGTTTATTTCTCGCCTGATGTATGCTTGAACTACATAAAAGGAGTTGTACGTAACAGTTTGTAAGATCAACTAGTGTTCTTCAAGTTTTATTTCTATTAATCTTCAGGATTTAAATTTCGGTTTTCAACTTTGGTTGCAATATCAACTATAGCACATGAATTATAAGATTAAAGTCGCCAATTAAAGATTTTAGTTTATTCTAGCTCAAGTGGCCATACATATATAGTGTCACTTAATTATGAATGGATTAATGTTGCGGCATGCATGTAAACGAGTACACGCATGACGAATCCAGTAGCTAACTGAAGGAGGGGTACGGTAGTTGTAGATAAGTCCCGGCCAACAAGCCTTGGCCAGTGATGTGGTTGACAAGGCGCACTCGAAGCCGTGGTCGAAGGAGCAGTCAAAGCCATGGTCGAAGAAGCGGTGTGCTATAGTAGACATGTGCAGTCTGTCACTGTAGCAGTCGGCGGTCGCTGTAGCAGATGTGTGCACTGGTTGTGGTCGAAGGCCTGGTCGATGCCATGGTCGAAGCCACAGTTGAAGCCACGGTCGATGCATGATTGAAGCCACGGTCGGTGTGTTCGAGTTTTGCGTGGTCGTAGCCACATTGGTCATAGCCAAATGTACTCGCTGTGTTCGAGTACTGCGTGGTCATAGTCGAGTACTCCGTGTGTTCGAGTATTGCGTGGTCGTAGTTGAGTACTCGGTGAGTTCGAGTACTGCATAATCTCAGTGAGTTCGAGTACTACGTGGTCGTAGTCGAGTACTGCGTAGTCGATGTGTCCGAGTATGTGTAGTAGTTGAAGACCCAGAGTCGGAGACTCCGAACCAGTTGAAGATGTGGTCGATGCCAGGGTTGAAGGCGTAGTCGATGCCGTAGTCGAAGAAGTGGTCGAAGCCATAGTGACTCAGTTGGTACTCAGAGGAGTATTGTTGCAGTCGTTAGCCAAACTGTGCAGTGGTTGATGGTCGATAGTCGTAGCTGCAGCGGGCGATGGTCGATAGTCATAGCTACAACGGTCGATAGTCGATAGTCATATCTACAGCGGTCGATGGTCGATAGTCGTATCTACAGCGGTTGATGGTCGATGGTCGATAGTCGTAACTACAGTGGATCGTTAGTCGATAATCGTAGTTACAGTGGTCGATGGTCGATAGACATAGCTACAACGGTCAATAGTCGTAACTACAGGGGGTCGATAGTCGTAGCTACAATGTCGATGGTCGTAGCAACAGTGGTCGATGGTCGATAATCATAACTACAACAGTCAATGGTCAGTAATCGTAGCTACAGTGGTCGATTGTCGATAGTCGTAGTTACAGTGGTCGATAGTCGATGGTCATAGCTATAGTGGTCGATAGTCGTAACTACAATCGACAACCTGTGTGGTTGAAGATGTAATCGAGGTGCTGTGGTCGACAAGCCTTGGTCGGTAATGTGGTCGACAAGGCACAGTCGAAGCCGTGGTCGAAGGAGCAGTCGAAGACGTGGTTGAAAGAGCGGTGTGTTGTAGTAGACGTGTGCGTGGGTTGTGGTCAAAGACCTGGTCGATGCCGTGGTCAAAGCCACAGTCGGTTCTTTAATTCTGCTGTTATATTTACCAAAAATATTGTCTACAAAGATGTCCTTACGTCCTAGATATCTTACGTATTTTATTTTTAACCATATTACACAAGAAACAATATCAGCTATTAAACATGAATATCTATTTTCAATTTAATTTATTTATGAGTTTGTACATGTGTGCTTTGCTTGATAAATATTTTTCGAAAGTTAAAATTGATGTTCAATGTTTAGTTTAGGATCATCATTTGATAATATGAATCACCCTTATTTGATACTCCGTTGCAATGCTCGGGTATTTTACTAGTAAAAAACTTTCAGTTCTACTTGGCCCATGGGCCTGTGGGTTGCTAACTTTCTAGTAGCAGGGTTTTGCAGTTTGGGCCACGAGCCCGTTCGGTAAGGCCCAGCGCAGTCTTTCTGTATCCGTGTGCTGATTTGATTTCACAATAATACCAACATGCTGTTGCCGACATGCTTGTTTTGCAAAAGTCTGCAAAATGATAAATAAGCTCATGGTCAAATTTATCAGAAAATACTATCCACTAAGATTCTTCTTCTTGTGTTTGCTCTCTGGCTCTAGTGCTTAGAACCCTGAACTCCAAAGTAACTTACCGCTACTGTAACAACCTTGCTCTGATCTTCCATACTCAACACAAGACGACTGCACAATGCATACAGACAGAAGAGGAATGCAGGTGTATTGTGTCATTGTGTGTGACCAAAAGGAAAAACAAGGGAGGCAAGATGGCACCATTCCCTATGCATTGTGGCAATCTGGCAGTGGCAGAAAAAGCAGCTGAGCCTGTCGAGACAATCACTACTGTGGAGACAATCACAAGCTGCCTCTTGTTGCTTGGTGCAAGCAAGCAAAGCTGGTTGGCTTCTTTCTTGCTTGCTTTCAGTGGAAAGAAAAGATGGAGAGACTAGAGAGGAGAGAAAAGATCCTGCAGCCAACCGGGTACAACAGATGCCCTGCACTGCACACCAGTCCCTTCAAATCTTCACTTCTGTTGTGAACCGTCAGATCATCAGCCAAACTTTTTCATAAAAAACGACCGGAGTAAACCTAAATTTGATTTACATTCAGAGCTATGACAAATTCTCACCAGTATTTGAAATGTGAAATTTAAATAAGAGAATGGCTGTCCGTAACTGCTTCCTAACACACAATGTAGGAACGCACAAAACCATAAATCTGTCAGGTAGAGAGAGACCAGCAGCATCTGTATCCGGTCATACACAGTTTGCACAGGAATGGAATATCAGCAGGACATTCAATGTGCATGCAAGAGCTAGATGGATGGAGTATTGGTAAATTTTTGAAACTGCAAACGCCAACATTTAAAAATGCAGATAGGCACTGTTGCAAACAAGTAACCACACCAGCTGCATCTACCATCGTCTCCTTTTTCGTCGTTGCCACTGATGGAGGCAGCCAGCTGTGCCTGTGATGTGTGTGTCCTTCCCTCCTTCCTCGAAACTTTCAGGCAGCTAAATGGCAGTGGCAGTGGCAGTGGCTGTGTCAATAACTCTGCACTGCACAACAGAAAGGCACCCCATGGAGGGACATGCAAGGACTCACACTACGACTACTACCACTACACCACACCTCTGCTATTGCTAATGGCTCTAGTGAGTCTCACAGGTTTCATGCATGCATGGGCATGGCCTGATCTGAATGATGGACCTCTCACCAGCAAAAAAGTTGCCCCCCTGCAGTGCAATGCAAGCTAAAGGGAGGTGCCATGGAGCCCATCTCTTGCAGGCCTTTTGCTGCTCCCTTGCACTGTCCCCTCCCTGCCTTCCCCTCTCAGCCCAAAAGGCAATAAAGACTAGTACTACTACTACTGATCAGCAGAGGAGTCTAGACATAAGTGAACGAGTGACAGTATAATGAGTACTGACATGATATGGTTTTGAATCTCCGGGGAAAAGAAGAAAGGAAATACAGCATCAGAAACTTGCACTGGTATGCATTGCATGGTACAAAGTTGGAGCATGCAAGAAGCCTACCTGCCTAACAATTTGGCAGGACACTGGGATTTGCTGAATCAATCGCCTATTCACCTGTGGGCATTTTCATTTACTTCACCATGGAGCCTTATGCGTGTCCCTTTCTCTAGCTAGCTGCCATGTTGTACTAGTACCACCCAGCATCGGTTTCTGCGCGATTCAATACTACTCCATGCATCTCCTGAACGTTGACTACTCCAAGTAAAGAAATGCCTCAGTAGAAAGAACCATGAATCCATGGTGTCCTGCCTGCATTTCATATTTACACAAACAAATCATTTAAAAGTGCCACGCATCTTGCTTGCAGTTCAGCAAACAACATCAGCATCAGATCAAACCTTTTCTTTTCAATTTTGCCAGTGCTGCAAATTGCACTGCATTTCACCACATGACTCCTCCACCTTTCCACTATTCAACAACTACCTAGGAGAGAACCTTATTAATGTCCTCAGGACGCACACACACTCACACTTACACTTTTCTCAGTCCAAGCCAAAGATGAGTACTTGGTGAGGCCCAGTGTATTGTGGTGTCGTTGTAATAGTAGCCTTTTGCTTTACCTGTCCAGAAGAAGGAGGAGAAGAAGAAGAGACATCTCAACTTTATATACGCATCAATCGCCATCCAAAGCCGGCATTTTGATCAACTGAGAGAGTGATCTTGCCTTAACGAGAGCTACTAGGAGTGATAGGCTTGCAAGAACACGCCTCTCTCTCTCTACCTCTGCTTCTTGAGAGCCAGAATTGGTTAAGGAATGGCCAAGAGCTGCTACGGCAGGAGGCTCTCCGACCTGCTCCAGGAGCAGCAGGAGCCATTCCTCCTCCATAGCGGCGCCACCGAGGCAGTGCCTTGCTCTTCCGTGGCCGAGGCTTGCAGGCGGCGGCTGCTCGGGCTCTGCGACCACGGCTCCGTCGGGAAGAGGCGTGGCATCAGCAACAGCAATACTAGGAGGTCTGCGTTGGGCAGGGTGTTCTGCGGAAGGGCCGTTAGAAGGGCGCTGCGGTGGGACCTCGCCGGCTGCTTCTCCTGCGGCGCCCGTGAGAGCTTCCGGCTGCTGCCGCGCGCTGCCGACATTGGCGACTGCGATGTTGTTGTGGAATTCGACGACGACAGCCCGAGGCATGGGGGGCATCTCAGCCCGGTGTCTGTCTTGGAGCTGCACTCCGACGAGGAATCCCCCATGCTCGGCAACTGTAAGCGCTCTGCTTCTTCGCCATTTATGTCCAAGAATTCTCCTTGAGTAAAAAAAAGTCAATCTTGTCCATATTTACTCTCTTTGTTACTGCATTTTCTTGGCATTAATTCTCACTCTGCTTCTTGATACAGGGGAGGAGGACGACAAGCCATCGACGTCAGGGAGCTCGCCACCACCTGATCAGGACCTCATCGGCGCCACCTCCCCATGCTTCACCTTCTACAACGACGAGAAGATTTGTGCAATGGAGGAAGAAGACAAGGAGAAGGTTATGAGGAGCGGCAAGTCCATGGAGGAGAAGGTGATCATCTCTTCCTGGGAGAGGATCGCAGGAGACATCTCAAAGATCCCCATGCTGGTGGAGCACGACTTCTCCGGCTCAGTGCAGGAATGGAGACGGCTCAGGGAAGAGGTGGTCTCGCTGGTAGGTGCAAGCATAGAGGCCATGATCTTTGAGGAGATCAGAGGGGAGGCTGTGCGTGACATGCTTGCTTGAATCTTAGTTCTCATTGTAAATTGAATTGGGCTCAACATCTTGTTGATGACTTCTTTCTCAAAAGAAAAGGAGGAAAAAACTCTGGTTTAGTTGACGATGAATTGGACAGTGTTAATTTGAAGAGAGAGAAGGTGTGTATAAATTTTTGGAAAGTGTTTTTTTGACTCGAATCACTCAGATTTTTTTTATGTCTGCACATTCTTGAAAAAATATGAGTGTTCTGAACCATAGAAAACACTCAAATCTCCCTTCTTTTATATATGCACCTCTTTAAAAAAAATATGAGTGCTTCGAACCATAAAAAACACTTAATCGTTCGTCTCTCATATATATACACTTTTCTAAAAATCTGAGTGTTCTGAATCATAAAAAATACTCAATTGACACCTATACACTCGAGGTCTCCTTGTGTGTAAAAAGTGCAACTGCGTTGGCTCGCACCCTACATTGTTATCTTGTGATGAAGTGCAGATGCTGAAGGACAATTTAGCTGTAGAAGTTCTAATGATTTCAAAAGAAAAAAAATGGAAGTTGTAGAACACTAGTTCTAGTCCTACTATTACAATTCATGGGGCATTCAGTTCGGCATGTGTCTGCACTTAGTTTGTACTAATACAGTTTTTGGTTAAAGGCAAATTTCGTTTAGAAATTGTATGTGAGATGTTGGCTCTGCACTCGATGTGTTTGCATTCTGCTGCTGCTACTAGTTGTATGTTAAACAAATGCCAATTGGCATTCGGCGGCGCCATCTTCTTTCCATCTCCCCACGCAGCAGAAGACCGTACTAGATCACATGATGTAGGACTAACAACAAAGCCCTAGCCCTATATGAAAGACACTACATGGATGTTGGAGGAGTATCATACTTGCTTTGCCACTCCTGCTTCAGAGGCTCAATTTGTTTGATGCTCCTGCAGATTTGAGGCTAGGTTAGATCTGATATTGTAATCTTCCAACTTGATGCAGTCCGATCGGTACAACAACATCGTGGGCACTCCATCTTAATTAGCACTTTGATTTGATGATCCCAGCAGCAAACAGCATATGATTCAGCCATCTGAATCTGATCGGTGCTGCTGCTTCACTTGCTCAACTAAAAATTTAAGCTGAAATGAGTGTAATCTAAGATAGTTAAAACGAAAGTAAAAGGCCAAAAATAACAGGAACGTGGATTGCTCACTCTTGTCTGCATTGATTGATGCACGCTTTGATTTGCCCTTTGACACTCGTGCATGTGCCTTGGTCTGTACAGACACACAACTCACCTACTCGCCACAAACAAGAATTAATTTTTTTAGATAATGGAACAAAGTTCCAGCTTCTACTTTCTGGGGAGAAAGTACACAGCTGTTCAATACAAAACCGAGCACATAGGCTCCAACTCCACAAGAAATCAAACTACAAATAAAGAAAGGAGAAGAAAGAAGCTACGCTTCAATTCTATTCCTAAATTTCCAACCGAACTTCGCAAAAACCTCCATGATTATGGTCTCCAACAATCTGCATCCATTTTTGAGATTTGATCTCGCCTCTTCTTTATGTAGTAGGGACCATTGTCGAGTCCAATATGTTGCCCTGAAGATAACCTGCAGAAATGTATTAGATTTAGAATTATTGAATACCATATCGTTTCTATTCAACCACATAGCCCAATATAAAGCAGCAGCTCCTACAAATATTTGATTTCTAAGTTTTGGCCGAATGGCATTCAACCAAGAATCGAATATGTTCGCAAAGCTAGAAGGGGGCTGAATTCCAAAGGTGATATAAACGGTATTCCAAATAAATCTTGCAAAGTGACAATCAAAGAAAAGATGTTGTATCGTCTCCATAGAGCTACAAAAACAACAAATGGTGCTACCTTGCCAATTCCTTTTTGCTAGATTATCCTTTGTGAGAGTAACCCCTTTTGAAGGTACCAAAAAAAGATCTTAATTTTCAGAGGTATCTTAATGTTCCAAAGAGGGTCTTTTGGGGAACTACCCCTTCTTGCATCACATATATATAAAAAGAACGAACCGTAAAAGTACCCTTGTTACACAAATCCCAGATAAAAGAGTCCTCTCCACTTGTAAGGTTTACTGAAAATATTTTGGTCACCAAATCAAGCCAATCATCTAGATTAGAGCTAACCAAGGCCCTCCTAAAGGACACATTAGGAGGTATAGAGCTTAAGGTATGTGATACTGTGGCGTCTTTTCTCCTCACAATTCTATAGAGTGCGGGATATGCAACACTAAAGGGTTTGTCACCTATCCAAGTATCCTCCCAAAATCTAGTTTGGGACCCATCACGAACACGGAAGTGACCACATGCAAAGAATTGATCCTTGACCTTCATAAGGCCAGACCAAAAATGTGAATCCCCCGGTTGTTTTGTAACTTGGGTAAGAGTTTTATTGGACAAGTACTTCCTTTTAATAAGGCTTTGCCAAACACCCTTTTGGTTAATAAGTTTAAACAACCATTTGCTCAAAAGGCATTTATTTTGGATATCCAAATTTTGGATCCCCACCCCTCCAAATTCTTTAGGCCTACAAAGAATACTCCATTTAGTGAGTCTATACTTCTTTTTATGTTCATCACATTGCCAAAAGAATCTGGAACGGTAATAGTCTAGCTTTTTTAACACACCTCTGGGGACTTCGAAGTTCTAGAATTAATAGTATGCGATCCCAGTGTCAGAGGTTCTCCGCGGATGAAGCACTATTGATACTAGTCCGTACTAATTGGAACGTGCATGCGTGATGTTTGCATTACAAAAATCCTGTCTTGTTGTGGAGGAAGGAACTGCAGCATAAAGAAACAGAGATTAGAGTACGATCACTGGAAATTATTTGAGCTCTGCTCAGAAATAACAATTATCCGGGAATTAGTGTGCCTCGTCAGTTCTAGAGATCAGCAGTACATGTGATTCAGAAGAATACAACATGAATTGCCACTTGGATCCTAGGCCATAGATACAATGGACTCGGTTTGGAAATGCCTGAATGGTGTAACAACATCTGAATTTGTTGGAGCGGGGCTTTCTTCACATGGAGCTCGAGTTCTGATTGCTTTTTCGCCAAAAAGTATCTGTGACCTTGATTTCTACGCGGTCTCTTCTTTATCAGATCAGAGTGATACATGGACCAACCTGCAGCTGCACTCTTGAACAACTACAGCAATTCTGATTGAATCACCTGCAAGCCTTCAGCTACGAATCAGCCTCGCGCGGGCAGGGAATTGCCGATTTTGCATGTATCCCGTGTAAACAACTCACACAATCTGAAACTAAAATATTGCAATCCTCTTGCACAAATGATATGCTTCCTCCACCGAAGAAAAAACATACATCTGTGATTCTAATCACCAAACTTTGACACACAACCTTAACCAACAGCACTAGAAATTAAGAAACATCGAAAAAAAGCAGACGAGAGATTGAGGCAGGAGGTTAACTGACGATGATTAAGCATCCCTGGGGTGCACCTCAGGCAGTTCAGCCAGCCTCACCATGCTCTCCTCCACAACACCATTCGAGCTCTTGCAGGAGAGCCCAGCCCGAGCCCGGCCCACGTAAACCGACTCTGGCCCTTGGGCTCCCGCGCAAGCACTACCGCGCGCGAGGCTATTAAATTCTCTTCTTTAAATTAATCACTTATTTTTCTTGTTGAGGAGTGATTGAGACAAGAAAGTTGATCATGAAGAAACTAGGCATACAATTGTATTTGTTGCTATTAATGTTTCCTGAGTACGTTGTACTCACCCTTACTATTAAATTTCCTTGTTAGATCCTGGTTTGACTGGAGATTACGTATTTCATATTTGTATAATTAGGACCTTTGGTAGTACTCTTGTAATAATTCCGTATGGTTGTGGTTAATCAAGAAGTCGTGTATATAAAGACAGTAGCCCTGTATGGCTGGTTATTGTAATAATACAGTATCTCTGGTTATTGTTCTGAAGCGTAATTCTGATATAGCTTATTATTATCTAAGATGTTATTCTTTTGAAGTAATAATCCGTAGCGGTTGAGATATTCCGAGAATAATGACACGGGTCGTCATGAGCATTTTCTCTGTAAGTTGCACGCGATTGATCGGTTTGCAATTTTTTTTGTCCCGCTACACTACTGCATATTTGCCTCATCAAACTCGAAGGATTTCCGGCCCTCTTAGGAATAGAAATTGACTATTTTTACATAGGAAAAATCTGTGCAATGAAAAACATGTGGGGTGGGATTTTTTTCTTCTCTATTGTAACAAGAAAGAATTATCTACTCCATCCGACTAGCCTCTTCTTAGGTATTCCATACGTTGAGCTTTTATGTTCATAACAACATCATGCTAGCTTTTGGTATTGTTCATAACAACGTCATGCTTGCTTGCTTTTGGTACCGGAGAAAAACAAATCTTGATGTAACCTCTATTTGCCCAGTGGATTGGGCACGGCAATTCGACATGTGATGCATCATCGTGCATGCGGTGGCAACGAGACGTTCTCGTGTGGACAGAAAAAAAAAAGAAAGAAAGAGAAGCATCCATTGCTGCCGCTGAGAGTACAGATTAGTAGGTAGCATCGTATTGCTGTTGGTTGCTGTCGAAATCTTTGAATATCATTGCTGGCATGCATGCATCCATGGATGACCTGACCTGTGCGGATGATTTGGTTTGGGAAGAAAAATGTCATGACTCGAATCCATAGAATTAATTGATAATCGTCACTGTCTAGGTCGGCTTGGTCGGTCCGTCTTGAATTAGCTCACCCAATCCTGGACTGGATGATTAGCATGCATGGATGACCTGACCTGACCTGTGTGGATGATTTGAAAGAAAACACAGGGATGGAAACACCTAGAAATTCGTTGAGGTGGAGTTGGAGGATGACCAGCTTAATAATAATCGTAAAACAAATTGGGTCCTGTTGCTGGCGACGGCGTGGCAACCTGATGCATGCGTGCCACGTGTCAATAGATACATACGAACGGACGCGATGGGGGGAGGCGTCGTCTACGTGTCGCATCCGCCGCCACGGCTGTCCATCGTACGTCACGAGCTTCCTCTCCTCTCCTCCATTTATTAATTTTAATTGTTATTATTATCTCTACTATTATATAAATTAGAGTTGATAGTTGGTATGTTCTCCTCTCCCCTCTTTAGAGCCATCAGATTTGATCTAGACCATTCATCTCTTTCCTCCTCCTCTCTCTTTTAGGATACAACCGCCCACCTCTTCACTTTTCCTATCTCTTCACGCATTCAGATCACCTTTTCATCTCTGTCGCTTGCTCTTCAATATTTGATGCGTGAAGTTGGCCAAGAAGTAAGTTCCGTGTCACTATTTTTATGACTCTATTGTAACACACAGTCTCTAACTAGTTATTATTATACACTTCCTTTTCTCAGGAGGAGTAGAAAAAAAAAAGGGAATACTATACTAGTACTAGTGTACTACTATTGTTTTTTTTGGGAAGAATAAACTCCTCCTTGCTCGAAAAGCAAGTTTAGTTTTATTCGGACAGACGCCGCAACAAGTACTTCCAATCCAATCCGACCTCCAACTTCGACTCATCTCTCTCCGATTCTTCGCCATTGCCGCGCTCGTCAAGGTGACTACCTGCTTGCTTCGGCCGCGCTCTTCCCCGCTGATGCTTCCGACTAATTTCCCGTCCTTTTCTCATCTTTTGGTCGCTTAATGTCGTAGGGTTTTTGCGGAATCGAGGCGGCGTTTGCTCGATTGCGCGGGCGACTTGGAGGTAACTGATTTCTCTACCTTTTTTTGCCTTCTCATTTACTAGCTTGAGAGATTGGTTTAGTTCGCAAAATCCTCGCGCGGATTCGAGTAAAGCGAAAGTAGATGTTTCCATGCGATGCTGCTGGGTACTCCGTTTGTCCCCTGCTCTTTCTACGAGGATTTTTGATGTTTTGTATATTACGAATTTAGTTGGAACTTGGAGGTATTCGAGTTTGCTAGTCTCGTGTTGCTGATGCTCGCACGTAAAACTGATTCCCATGATCGAATCAATCTACCTGTCAACTGAACTAGACAGCTTGGATTCATTCGGTTCCAGTTAACGATGTTGACGGCGCTCTCACACCATATCTGATAAACAAGGCTGATTTGACCTTGGAGTATACTATTATTCTGTTGCATCTCCACGCCGAGCAATTGGCTTCACCTTCAAATCTGATGTAACTGGCTAACTTTATAGTAATCTCTTCCTCTTCCTGCAGGTGCTGAGGGTACCAAGGATGATGTTTGTGCTTGTGTTTAGATGACATAAGATGTGTTGTGCGTGGCTTTGGATAGGAAGCAATGAAAATCAGCGCACTTCTGACCTCTGCGGGCATCAACATTGGTCTCTGTGTTCTTTTTCTGTCGCTCTATTCTGTTCTGAGGAAGCAACCAGCTAATGTGAGGGTCTACTTTGGGCGGCGGATTGCTGAGGAGCACAATCGTCTCCGAGAGGCTTTTATTTTGGAGAGATTTGTTCCGTCCACTGTGTGGATAGTGAAGGCCCTGCAGTGTACTGAGGAAGAGATCTTGGCTGCTGCTGGGTTGGATGCTGTTGTTTTCAATAGAATTCTTGTATTCAGGTAATACAGAACTTTATTTTGGCCTCCATTTATCCCTTTGTATCATTATGTTGGTTCCAGTAGAAGTCGGTATGTCATTGCTGAGTTTTTGAACACCTATGGCTATATGGGATATGAATCAGAAGAAGAAAACGTATAACTGTGCTTGACATGCTGTTATGCAGAATTGCACATCCTGTCTTAATTTTTTTAAATTTTATTTAGGTTTCTTTTCCCCTATTTATTTAATCCTAATAGCCAAATTTGCATTCTGATACATTTGTTTTTCAACAGCATACGCATCTTCTCCCTAGCTGCCCTTCTATGTGTTTTTGGAATTCTTCCATTGAATTATTTTGGACAAGATATACATCATGTTCGGATTCCTTCAGAATCGTTGGACATCTTTACAATTGGAAATGTGCAAGTGAGATCAAGATGGTGAGCTGAACAACTTGCCTTTGTTTTACTGTATGGTGGTTTAACCAATGGTTGAAGTGATATTCCTGTTTTGCCTCTAATTAGAGTTGATTAGTCCCATGTATTTCATCACTCCTCAAAACTTCAGAAATAGACATAGTATGGAAGAACAATAAACATGCTTTCATGTTCAGTTTATGTGCTGATTCGTTGCATTGCAGGCTTTGGGTGCATTGTGTAGCCCTGTACATAATATCTGGAGTGGCTTGCATTCTCCTATATCTTGTAGGTTATCTGCCCATAGGAATTACCAAAATATTCTGCTTCCTCATGTTCGGGAACACATTTGATGTTGTTTTCTACCTGATTTTTTAGGAGTACAAGCACATTGCTAGGCTGAGGCTCCTTCATCTTACATGTGCAACACCCAATCCGAGCCATTTTACTGTCCTTGTTCGCGGGATACCAAAGACAACTAAAGAATCATGCAGTAATGCTGTTGATGATTTCTTCACCAAGTATCATGTATCAAGTTACCTATTCCATCAAATTGTTTACAAAGTTGGGAAAATGCAGAAGATAATGGTAAGCAATACCCAAAGACACAGGCCATATAAACATTGCTGAGCATTTTTGTAATGAACAGCATTTCTAATTGTGTGTGTGTTGGGGGGGGGGGTAACAGTGCTGCTAAGATTGTTATGATTTAATGTTATTAATTGTAGGCCTACTTTTCTCATAGTTAGATAATCACTACGGCAGATAAACAGATAATGCAAACCCAACTTAAGATATTGCACCTTCCTTTACATGTGATTTTTTTTCTTTTTGTCTTTTCCATGAAGTAGTGAAGTATACCTTTCTATCTGCATCTTTGTATTTCACTTTCGGCTTTTGGTGTAAATCTATCCTCTGGCAGACTGGTGCAAAGAAGGCATATAGAAAATTCAAACATTTCAAGGACATCACTGTCGATCAGAGCTGCAGGGCAATTACATACAGATGTTGTGTTTGTGGAGCCTCTTCGGATTCTTTCCAATTGTTGCGCACTGAATTTGAGCAGAACAAGGGGAAAGCTGACCTGAATGATTCCAGCTTGAACTTAGATGATGAGGTTCAACATGCTATATTGCATATGTTGGTTCTTTTACTAAATTCATCAATAAGTCAGTATAAATTAGTAACTTCAATTGTGGAATTATATACAGGAATGTGCAGCTGCTTTTGTATTTTTCAAAACTCGGTATGCTGCACTTGTTGCATCGGAAATACTTCAAACATCTAACCCTTTGAAATGGGTTACTAATCTAGCTCCAGAACCAGATGATCTGTATTGGTCAAATCTTTGGCTACCCTACAAGCAGCTTTGGATTCGCCGAATAGCTACGCTCCTAGGTTCTATTGTTTTTATGTTCTTATTTCTGATACCAGTGACATTTATACAAGGATTATCTCAGCTAGAGCAGTTGCAGCAGAAGCTTCCTTTCCTAAAGGGGATATTGAAGAAGTAAGTACCTAAGTTATGCTGGAAGTGACCTCTTGTTAGTGTAAAGTTCATCTTCAAATCTAGTGACTTGTAGACTGTAGTGTGCATCAGATCTCATCCAGAACTGAAGCAATATACCCAATTGTTAGGATTTAGACTGATTAACATATTCTGAAGTTAGTCTACTCTACTCAAATAAGTAAAGGAACATAGTTTGATGTATCTTGTGCTTTGGTGTTGTTGAGGCACTATTCAACATAGAAATATGGCTTTTTGTTCCTTTGAATGCGGCGTCTGTTAACTACTCTTCCATGTGCAGGAAATACATGAGCCAGCTAGTAACTGGATACCTGCCAAGTGTTATACTGCAAATATTTCTTTACACCGTTGCTCCAACAATGATACTATTTTCTACATTAGAGGGGCCTACATCTCACAGTGAAAGGAAGAGGAGTGCTTGCTGTAAAGTGCTGTACTTCACAGTTTGGAACGTATTCTTTGTTAATGTATTATCTGGTACTGTCATAAGCCAACTGAATGTGTTATCAAGCCCAAAGGACATCCCTGTCCAGCTTGCTAGAGCTATACCAGGGCAGGTAAATCACAAGTTCTTTTTTGTCTTCATGCTGCAGAAAGATGAACAGGTCGAAATTCACAAACAAAAGGCTTCTTGCGTGTAGAAAGATACTAGATTTGTCATCTTCTAACATTTCCCTGCAACTCTGTAACTTTATTTTCATTTCAGGCTACCTTCTTCATCACCTATGTTCTGACTTCAGGATGGGCCAGTTTATCATCTGAACTTATGCAACTCTTTGGTCTGATATGGAACTTTATAAGGAAATATGTTCTGAGAACGAGAGAAGACACAGAATTTGTGCCCTCCTTCCCCTATCACACAGAAGTACCAAAAGTTATGTTGTTTGGACTATTGGGCGTCACATGCTCTGTACTGGCACCTCTGATCTTACCTTTTCTGCTGGTGTACTTTTTCCTTGGTTACGTCGTATACCGCAATCAGGTGAGTACCTAGAGATGGTATTCTGTTTTGAGGTTCATAACTGTAATTCTATCCATAAATATGTAATTATGAATATTTTCATCAATCATCATTATTATGTTGCAATTATAGGTGAACATGCAATCTATTAGCTTACACTGTTATATGCAATTAAAATTGGTAAATGAAGTGGTAAAATAATATTTTTTAGCCTTAAAGCCTATTGGTTGGTTTTATTAGAGATATATGTATAGTTTGTTATTCCCCATTGTTATGAGGGGTTCTTTGCATATTCACCACCTGTACCTTGTGTATATATACTGGCCCATTGGCCTCATATGAATACAAGCGCTATTCATAACATGGTATCAGAGCCAAAACTAGGGTTTACCTAGGGTTCCGTCGCCGCCGGTCTCCTCCGCCGCCGCCGCCATCATCGCCTCGGTGCATCCCCGCCGCCGCCCGACTCCCACCCGGCCGCCTCGCCGCCTCTCTCCATGCCTCGCGCCTCGCGCGCGTCGCCGTCGTACTTTCGCCGCTCGAGCTCGGCCGCTGTCGCTCGGGAGTCGCGCGCCGCTTCGGTCGTCGCCGCCGCTCGTCGCCGTCGCCGACTCCGTCGCTCCGCCCGACCGCCCTCCGCCGGCGCCGCCGGACTTCGCCGCCTCCGCGCGCGCCGCCTTCCGCTTCGCCGGCGCTGCTCGGCTCGGCGCTGCGCCTCGCCCGCCCGTTGCCGACTCACGCCGCCGCGGCCGAGGTTGCCGGATTCGCGGACGCCGTCGAACCACTCCACTGAGACCGCCGCCGCTCGCTTCGCCCTAGCGCTCGAATCTGTTTTGATTCGGTTTGTCTGATCGGTTTCTTTGTCGGATCGGTCATTTGCTTTGATCGGCCACCTTGACCAAAAAAAACGTCGTTCTAACCGCGCGCGTCCCAGCGCCGCTGTTAGACTTCGTTCCCTTGGTCGCCGCGCCGTCGGCGCCGCCTACCAATGGGCACCGTTTCCTCCTCGCTGCCGGTGATTTTTGATGGTGTTAACTACACCGACTTCGTGTCTCACATGCGCATTCACATGCGTGGTCTTCGTCTCTGGGCGTCCTCTCGGCGATGTCACCGCCCGCTTTGCCCTATTCCTCCGACGGAGCCTCGCTGTTGCATTGCCTCCGACGGTACCGATAAAGGCTGCTGCGATGATGACGCTGATGATAAAGCGCCTCGCTTACCGGGAGGCTCGGATTCCTACAAGGATCGTCGGCCGTCTACACTCGGTGGTACGATGACGACGCTCGCCGTCTTCTTTGTCTTCATCGCCGATGTCCGGCCTCCATTGCCTCCGACGGTAGATAAGGCTGCTGCGATGATGACGCCGATGATAAAGCGCCTCGCTACCGGAGGCTCGATTCCTACAAGGATCGTCGACCGTCTACACTCGGTGGTACGATGACGACGCCGGCCGCTTCTTTGTCTTCATCGCCGATGTCCGACCTCGATTTTCTTACGAGGTTGTGGGACTCCTTCGGCTTTCGGATGTGGACTCATCTTCGTCGGCGCTCACGAGCCCTCCGTGATGCCTCATGCACTGCCCGTGGTCCGCCAGAGCACTCTCTTCAGCAGGTGATGCTACCGTTGGCGCCTTTACGCTCGAGTTCTGCATGCGGCGTCGGTTGGACTCACTGCGCGCTGGCCGCCGTACTGTCCGTCTTTGCTGGAGGTACGTCTTCGATCTGCGATTTCAGCGGGTTTACGAGTTCCTTACTCGCCGCCCCGAAGTTCGAGCAAAGGCGTGCCCGCTCCTTGCACGCCACCTCGTGTCACTCTCCGAGGCTCTTCTGAGATACGCGCAGAGGAGACTCGTTTGAGTGGTCTTTGATGCCGCCACTCCCTCGTGCTCGCCGCTCGTCCGCTTGCTACTCGCCTCCTCGGCTACCACAGGTGGTGGTGGCCGCCTCGATCTGAGGTGGCCGTCCTCACTGTTCCTCTGCGACAAGGATGGCCACACCGAGTCCCGGTGCTACAAGAAGAAGCGGCATCTTTCACGCCGTTCTTCTCGCACTAGTGCTTCTACGACGGCGTGCGCCTCGACTTCTTCAGCGACTTCTCTCACCGAACAGAGATATCCGGACTTCGACGCCTACTTGCCGCTTCGGGTTCTCCTCGGCGTGTTCTGCAGTTACGCTCATCGACTCTTCGCACCGAGAGACCACCTCCTACACATCAGTACCTCCCGTGGATTCTTGATTCGGAGCATCCTTTCACATGACTCCCGATCCTTCCACTCTGTCTTCTATTACTCCTCTTGATTCTCCCGCCGGTGTTCTTACTGCGATGGTACATCTCTTTCGTCTCAGTCGAGGATCTCTTAGCAACTCATCTTTTCATGTTCCTTCATTTGCTCATGTTCCTCGCCTTACCTTGCGACTTCTTTCTGCTGGGCGATTCATCGATCTTGGTTATCGAGTTATTCTCGACTCGACTCTTGTTGTGTTCGGGATCGCCACACGGAGCTCGTTGGTTCGGCCTCGCGCGCGTGACTCACAGCGTCTCGGGAGCTTGATCGCTTCATCTTCCTTCCGCCGCCACCACCGCCGCCGCCTCTCTCGCTTCGCCACTTCGTCTACCGGCTCTTTCCAGCGGTGGCATCACCGTCTTGGCCATCTGTGTGGATCTCTTTGTCGTCCTTAGTTCGTCGTGGTCTTCGGGTCTGTCTCGGAGACGTGTCTTTAGATTGTCGTATGTAAGTTAGGTAAACAGATTCACTTCCTTATCCTCATAGTGAGACCGTGTCTCGGCGTCCTTTGATCTTGTTCATTCGGATGTTTGGGTCCGCCCTTCGTTTGAAAGGGGTCATCGTTATTATATCATTTTTATAGATGATTTCTCTCGCCACACTTGGATATATTTCATGTCTTCTCGTAGTGAGGCCTTGCCCATCTATAAAAATTTGCCACTATGATACACACACGCTTCTCCACTCCTATTCGTGTCTTTCGTGCTTTGATCTGGCTGGCGAGTACCTCTCTCGTCACTGCGCGCTTCCTTCCTTTGGCGAGGGCACTCTCTTCGCTTTCTTGTCACGGTGCTCATGCTCGAATGGTGTCGTGGCGCAAGCATCGTCACCTCCTTGAGACGGCTCGTACTCGATGATCGCCGCCTCTATTCCACCTCACTTTTGGGCCGAGGTCGTTTCCATCGCCACCTATCTCGTCAACATCCACCTCTTACGCTCTTAAGGGTGCGATCCTGTTGAGCGTCTCGTGGTCTTCTTCCGACTACTCGCCCTTCATCTATTTGGTGTGTTTGCTATGTTCTCCTCGCCTCGAGAACGTACCAAACCGACCGCTCATCTGTTGAGTGTGTCTTTACTGGGTACAGATCTCGAGCACAAGGGATATCGGTCTTTGGGATCTCGTTGGTCGTCGGATACGGGTTTCTCGGGATGTGACTTTCGGCGAGTCTCGTCCATTCTACCCACGCCCCGCCTCTCCTTCGCTTCCTCTGTGGAGTCTCTGTCTTTTGACCTTTCGGATACTCCTATATCTGTTTTGCCTCGTCCACTGTCCCTCACCGAGTCTCCACATATTCCCCTGGCCTCTCCGCCGTTGTCGCCGCCGTGTGTTGTCTCCTCGACTCCCGGCTCCTCCCACTATCGTCTACACTCGTCGACCTCGTATTGAGGATCTTCCGGATGAGTCATCTTCTTCGATGTTCCATCTTCTTCGATGCTCCATCTTCCCGATGGGTCATCTTCTCCTCGCTACGCTCTCGCGATCGCCGATCGATTCGGCCTCCGCCCATTTTGCCTTTGCCGGCGCAGCTACTCGTGAGCTTGTCTCCCACGGGATCTTCATTACTCACCCCGAGTGGCAGCTTGCCATGGCCGAGGAGATTGCTGCCCTCGAGCGCATCTTGGTACTTGGGATCTTGTTCCTTTTCCATCCCATTCTCATCCCATCACATGTAAGTGGGTCTATAAGATTAAGACTCGCTCTGATGGCTCTCTTGAACGCTATAAGGCACGTCTTGTTGCTCGTGGTTTCCAGCAGCAGCATGGTGTTGACTACGACGAGACTTTTGCTCCTGTGGCCCACATGACTACTGTTCGCACTCTTCTTTCGGTGGCGTCTGTTCGCCACTGGTCTGTTTCTCAGCTTGATGTCAAGAATGCCTTTTTAATGGTGAGTTGCGTGAGGAGGTTTACATGCATCCTCCACCTGGGTATTCTGTTCCTGAGGGCATGGTCTGTCGCCTTCGTCGCTCTCTCTATGGCCTTAAGCAAGCCCCCCGTGCTTGGTTTGAGCGCTTCTCCTCTGTGGTTACTGGTGCTGGATTTTCAGCTAGTGATCATGATCCTGCGCTCTTTATCCACACTTCGCCTCGTGGTCGGACTCTTCTTCTCCGTATGTTGATGATATGATCATTACGGAGATGATTAAGTACATTGCCTTTGTTAAGGCTCGTCTTAGTGAGCGATTTCTTATGTCGGATCTTGGTCCTCTTCGTTATTTCCTTGGGATTGAGGTTACTTCCACTCCAGATGGTTTCTTTATGTCCCAAGAGAAATATATTCAGGATCTTCTTGATCGCGCCTCTCTCATCGATCAGCAGATCTTGTTGAGACTCCCATGGAGCTCAATGTTCACCTCCGACTCTCGATGGCGAGCCTCTTTACGATCCGACTCGCTATCGTCATCTTGTTGGGAGTCTTGTCTACCTTGTCATTACTCGTCCGGATATCACTTATCCAGTTCACATTACGAGTCGGTTTGTTTCAGCTCCCACTCGGGTTCACTACACCATCTTCTTGAGTTCTGCGATATCTTCGTGGGACTATCTCTCGCCGTCTCTTCTTTCCACGTTCCAGCTCGTTACTGACTTGAGCCTATTCGGATGCTACTTGGGCGGCGATCCTCCGATCGCGGTCTATCTCTCGCTTCTTGTTTTTCTTGGTGGTTCTCTCATTGCCTGGAAGACGAAGAAACAGACCGCAGTGTCCCGTTCGAGTGCAGAGGCTGAGTTGCGAGCTATGGCTCTCTTGACAGCAGAAATTACTTGGCTACGGTGGTTACTTGAGGATTTTGGTGTTTCTGTCACTACACCGACCCCTCTCTTGTCAGACAGTACAGGTGCTATCAGTATTGCTCGTGATCCTGTGAAGCATGAGCTCACCAAGCACATTGGAGTTGATGCGTCTTTCATGAGGACTTGTGTGCATGATCAGGTGATTGCTCTTCAGTATGTGCCTTCAGAGCTTCAGATAGCGGATTTCTTCACGAAGGCCCAGACTCGAGCACAGCACAGCTTCTTACTCTCCAAACTCAGTGTTGTTGATCCACCATGAGTTTGAGGGGGGGTGTTAGAGATATATGTATAGTTTGTTATTCCCCATTGTTATGAGGGGTTCTTTGCATATTCACCACCTGTACCTTGTGTATATATACTGGCCCATTGGCCTCATATGAATACAAGCGCTATTCATAACAGGTTTGGCTGTACATGCTAATGATACGCTATTTGTGTTGTTTTCAGTTGCTCAATGTTTACCGCACAAGATATGACACAGGTGGTTTGTATTTGGCCCATAGCACACAACACAGTGATATTCTCTCTCGTGCTCACCCAGATCATCTGCCTTGGTGTATTTGGCCTTAAAGAATCACCAGTAGCTGCAGGCTTCACCATACCTCTTATCATCCTTACTCTCTTATTCAATCAGTATTGCAGAAACCGACTTCTCCCATTATTCAGAACTTTTCCAGCTCAGGTTAGTATTAGTTCCATAATAGCCTATAGTGATGAACCTAGGTGAACTGCTCTCTTGTGTTATTGATTGCTGCGTTCTGAATGTGCAGGATTTAATTGACATGGACAGGGAAGATGAGCGGTCTGGAAGAATGGATGAAATCCACCACCGACTTCATTCTGCTTATTGCCAGTTCCCTGACACTGAAGATATACCCTTGGAGAAAATTCAGACTGTCGAGAGGGATGAGGACGAAGGTTGTAGCTCGGGTGAGTCTAACGGCAAAGAAACCTGTGAGGAACCCAGAAGGGATTTGTCACACCCAACACTGAAAGGACTCCCCGTTAGCCGTCTGCAGCATGCTGTGAGATCGATTACATTCCTCATCAGATTGCAGAACAGATCTTTATCAGAATAGAGCATTGGATAACTAATTAACCACTAACCCCTTCATCTGTCCGCTCATGTAAATGTACAGCCACATACATGATACAACATACGACGAGAAAAAGGGTTAAGATAGCAATCTAAGAGAGCATCATCATGATTGCTGGACTGCAATTTTGGTGTTTCGAGATATCCGTGGTATCAACTCCAGGACATGTTAGTAGATTCAAGCCTTAGCCTTGCATGCATCGATGTAGTGCTAAAAAGTTATCTTGTATGAAAATCATATTTTGTGCAAAATGATCTAGGAGTGGAGTTGTTCCTCTTTTCCATTTGGTCTTTGCCTGCTTTAGCAACTCAGTTACGCCCTTTTAACTTCAACTCGTCTGTTGGGTAGCTTTTCAAGTTCCATCATCTAATGTTTAATCAGCTACATGAGGTATTGAAGATTCTTATAATTGGTGTTCTGAGCTATCATAGCTGCAAGCACGTAAAACTGGGATCTCATGCCTGGCTGCGTAGCTTTTGTGGTCCTGCATGGAGTGCACCTTTGTTTAATCTAATCCATATTTGTAAAGAAGGATGTGCCATCATATTGTATATGGTGGCAGTTCTTGACATTTAGCATTGGGCTGCTGTTGGAAGGCATATTCCCCCATCAAACTTTACAGCCACCATCAGTCATCAAATCTCCCGGGGGATTTTCTTTTGTATTGTGCGGTGCCTCACAGAAATCCAGGGCTTGCTGGTGTCAACAAATATTTTATTTTGTCTCTGGTGGTGTTCCCTTCCTCTTTGTTTACTGCTAATTGTAATCTTTCTACTGTTTCTTGAAAGGAAAAAAATGGTCTTTCTATCGCTGCCAGTGCGTAGAACAAGGGTCGGTGTCATGCAGGGGCATTCACCAGCAACTTTTTGTTCTCCCTCAAAGCGTGCTTTTAAGAGTGTGGATCTGTAACATTGGCAGAATGCATATGTGAGATTTGTCAATAGATGTAGGGTGTTTGTATTGTTTCTATGGCCTTTATCTTCCACATATTACTTGGACTGGGCAGGTCATGCAGCCTACGGCTCTGGTTTTCTCAGGCTGCTCCCGCTGTATTTGAACTTGGAGGTTTTGACAAAAGTGCGTCTGCATAGAAGTGTACGAGTAGAACCACACAAAAGCATAGACATGCAGGTCTGCAGAAATTTACTCCGCTTTGGAGTATTGACTTCCAAGTGTAGAGGATGAAGGGTCTTGTTGATGTCAGTGATGACCTCTATACACTTGAGGGCTTAGACTTTCTGGACGACTCATGCATGCGCTGCCAGGTCCTTGAGCGATCGCATTTCTTCACCAAGTGAAGTTTCCAGAGGCTACCAGGCCCTTGATGACAATCTCCTGATGATACTCGATGATGTCTCCTGATGATCTTTCAGCATAGGTACTTACATGGAAATGACTCGATTGTTTTGCAGAATGTACCGGCCAGCACAACCATGTGCATATTGCAGCTTAGAGCTAGCGAAACTAGACCGGAGATTCTCTTATAGAGAACACGACGAACCTAGCTAAAAATAAAGGCCAATGAACACCTAAAAGTTCATGGCTGAATGCTGATACATGTGTAGATTACTGATTAAAAGGCCATTGAACTCCCACAAGATATGTGGCTAATCTTTTGGGCGATTGGAGCAACAGTCAAATCAATGATTGATGATTGTGGATGATTTGATCTCTCAACAAACCATACGTACACAGTTCAAAATTGCAATAAGTCAACCAAGCCAAATCTTTGTAGTATATATCTCATTATCCTACTATATATCTTATATTGCCACAGGCCACGGGATCGAAATCCCAAAAATTTCATAAAAAGCCGGCCTAACATAAAAGTAAACACGTACGGGTACTGTACTGGTTGGCAATACTACATCCATTTCTTTAGATAAATATTGCATCCATTGGTTAATGAAGCTTGTGTCTCAGTACTGTTCTATGAGAAATCTCACAGAAATTTAACCAGCCATCAACCATATATATAAAACCCCAGGACAATAGCGTTTTATTAATCACTCTATTAAGCTTGCTAAAACATGAATTTCCTGTAGTGTGAGCATGCATGCCACGTTTAACAAACCCCAGAGGAACCAGAACATCTCGTGTGTAACTATGGGTGTACGATGATGCGTGCACATCACATTATCGATCACCGGTACGGCATGCCAAGGTGTTGCTGTTGCACACCTTCACCTTGTTGACACCAGTTCAGCAGCGCATCCGTGCAATGAGAGAGATCACCGCCGCCGATCGAACGGAAGATCTCGTCGAGCTCCGTCGCCGGCGTTGTTGCGCACGAGTAGCTCGTATTAGCTGCAGGCTCATTGGCAGCGAAAGCATCGTAGCCGTGGCTTGCGACGGCAGCGGCGTTCGTGGCTGTTGACATGCCTATGCTTCCTCCCTCTCCGGCTCCGACTCCGACTCCGACGTGCATGTTAACGCCACTGCCGCTGCTACCAGTGGTACCGTACGGTTGGCCGTTCCAAGACAGTAGATGTGGCAATGGCATTAGACTTAGCGCTGCATCGTTAACATTTGCAGCGTAATGATGACCATGGAGCTGTAGTAACGGCGACTTGATCATGATGCTCGGCGGATTGCCGTTGCCGGCGTTGGTGACGGCGCCGAGGAGCTTCTTCTTGAGGCGGGTGTTCCAGTAGTTCTTGACGTCGTTGTCGGTCCTCCCGGGCAGCTGCGCGGCGATGAGGGACCACCTGCTGCCGATGGCCGCGTAGAGGCCGCAGATGACGCGGTCCTCCTCCTCGGAGAAGCCGCCGTGACGGATGTCCGGCCGGAGGTAGTTGAGCCACCGGAGGCGGCAGCTCTTGCCACACCGCCTGAGGCCGACCTTCCGCGGCAGCGCGATCCAGTTGCCGCCGGTGCCGTGCTGGTGGATATACGACCGGAGCCGCGCGTCCTCCTCCTCCGACCACGGCCCCCGCTTCACCGTCGCCTTGTCGCAGCACGGCGCCCTCCCCATGAATGCAGCGTTCTCGGTTCCGCTTGAAAATTTCCGCCTTCCAAACGGAGGCTTTGTAAGTGGGATGATCGAGCTGCTAATTAACTGCAAGGGAACTGCTAGAGTGGTGAGGTATAAATAAGCTTAGCTAGCTAGTGGATTGAGTATATCGATCGGTAATCCAGTCAGTATAAAAAAAAACATCAGTAATTCAGTACATGTGTGTCGCTGCTTCTTGTCCTATGCTTGTTGGACTCAAGTATCGCTTTCATGCATGAGGACTAATTCGCCAGACTACGTACCTTACCTACCGCTCGATTGATTATGCATAGAACGGTTCTTGAATTTTCTGTCGCGATAATCTCCTCTGATCGATGTAGCATGCATTTCCTGGAAGTTCAAGTCATTGACTTATTGTCGCATGCGTGGTTCGGTAATTGGTACACGGGTGAATGCATCATTCATGCACCCTGGTTGTTACGGAAAACCTGCATATTGATGTCTTGAATGTAATGCTTGTGAATGATAATTCCTGTGGTGTGGTCCCGTGATAGCGATGGCAAGATTGAAAATAAGATATGGTGCTACCTTGTCGAGTGATAGTTAGCTTAGTTTGGGAAAGAACCGAGGCTCGATCTTCTCGGTTGCTTTCTTGTTTCGGTTGTGCTTCAATTGGCTCGCGGTTGGCTCAGGTGTCACCTCCCCCCTAGGGTTGTGGTTCTGATGGCTTGCTCCTCCTCTTTGTGCCTTCGGCTCCTCGAGCCTTGTTGCCTTGCTTCCTTTCTCCTTTCTCTCGGTTGGATTTGTGGACTAGGTCACCATGTTAGCTGTGGGGTATCCTTGGTAATCAAAGTGTGACACCCGGCCCATGTGTGTGTGTACATGAATTTCTAGGTTAGTCCCACCTTACTAGCTTACCTTGAGAAGCACTTACATATAAACCTAGGAGTTCCAATGGTAGCACCCCGGCTAACCGTTTTGCGCAAAGCGATGACGAAAGTGTAAGCGGGTTGCTACGTGTGCGTGGCCTATCCAGAATGTGGTTAGATCTGAGCCGGTTTGGACCCTAGGGCGTTACACAAAGGATAGTGATGCTTCTAACTAGGTGGAGATTCCTAATACTAGTACTAGTACTCTATATTTTACTTCTTCGCTTCGTTTGAATGGAGCTTTTACTATGACTCCTTTCCAGATGCTCCAGTTTTATACTCCTTTCCATACTCTTTAAAAAATAAATAGGATTAATCCTACACCACGCAGTATAATGCACATGCACATTTAACGCAATGATTACGCAAGAACATAGTAGGCATGCAATTTGGCTAGTCGGCTGTGGAAATTAACGGATGAAAAGATAAGACATGCCCGTGTATACAGTGCATGAGATTGGATATTACATATAATAAGCTGACAAATTAGACTCTACATGAGCTGAAAGCTGATACAATCCAGGAGATAAGCGGGTGCGGCACACAGATTTGGGTACACCGATCCAGTGTTGTTGGGTTGTTCCTTCTCGGGGGCTCTTGTTAGGCGACTGGCCGGCCGGTCGGCCCGAATATATGCTATTCTTTTCTTCGATTGCGTGGTCATTACCTTGAATGAAAAGAAGTCAATGCGCCTATTACTTACTAGGGATGTGCAGCTAGCGATCGACGCTAGTTTATCGTATGTTTGTTTGCAATTGACTGCGTGCGTTTTGGGTCCCGTTTGGCACAGCTCCACTTCACAAATGGAGCTATTTTTTTTACTTCACAAGTGGAGCCGGGTGAAGCTACTTTTTTCAGCTTCTTGGATGAAGCTACTTTTGTCTCAGCAGGTTTTAAGAAACTCCTTGGGTGGAGCTATTTTGTTTTACCCCGTTTGGCACAAAACAGCTCCAAACAGCTTCAAGGAGCTGGTGGTGGAGCTGTGCCAAATGGGGCCTTGATTTCTTCTCTGGACTAATCACTCAGACGATGACTCCAATCAGAGATCAATGCTACCTTCTCGATTACCACATTACTTTAAGGCCTCCCTCGTTTCAATTTGATCTTTCGACTTCTAACTTATTTTATACTATTTTTAAATTTTATCATTTTTCTTTTTTTAGTTTTTTAAAAGCTTTTTAGCCGGTTCTTTTTAGCCATAAACCACTATTTTTTAGCTTAACTGAGCGGGATGTAAAGCTTCTAAACCGCCCAAGATTGGTTGGACAGTCCATATATTGAGTAATTAAAAACACGTTGCTTGACCATAGAGGACCAGCAATCCCCGTGTTTTTTGTATTGCGAAAGAAGTTGTTATGACCACGCAACACACTACTTATTTCTACTAACATTAAATTGATTAGATCAAACTCAAGTGTTTAGCTTAGACCAGTCTCTCCAATAGTAAGTTAGGGAAGATAGTGACTTGTGTGAATCTATCTTCATACATTGCATGGCCTGCACTTTGACTCTTAACAGTTTCCATGAGCAAGAAATCAACTATTCCAGGGGATTCTGTTTCCACATGTTCTTGCACGTTTCCCCATTAGGTCACCACATTACGTCTCAGACCGTAGTACTGTAGGATCAAATACTATAATCAGAGAATAGGTGAATAATTGTCTCTACCTTTTGAGATCTCTAAGTAGTCGATGAAAATTTTGACTGCTTGATGCTCAGCTATTCGGTAGATCGCTCAGCTTTGATCTTCGACCAAAATTGAACGTGGTCGAGATCATCAACCCAGAAGCAAAACCTCCCATCATCTTTGCACGGACGTAGTCGTGCGCTTTGATCCAAGTGCAAATACCAGCACTTTTCGAGCAAACTAAGAACAAGATTGATTCAAGATAATATTTATTAATGATTTTTCATGGATTTACAAAGCACCCTTATAAGTACCCCTAAAAGCCCGAGCCAAAAACTAAAACATCTCTTTCCTTCACCAAAAACCTTCACATTAGCCCTTAGTCTCTTCCCGCTTTTATAGGCTAACGCCACATGGATCTTAGATTTCCCCATCCTAGTCCCAATCCTCCTCGTCACCGATCATGACTACCTCCACGCCAACCTGGATATGAAAAGACCAAAGAACATTTTTCCCGGCACAGGTTCTTCACAACTTGACCGACATTAATCCACACACTCATACCATACCTTTAACCATCCATCAAGATCAAACAAACCAGCCATGATCACAAATTCCATCGCTTTCCAGAAATCAACCTTAGACCACTCATTATGACCGCCATGATCGGCATGCATAAGCCGGTCGCTAGCTCATCGAGTACTCAAAAATATAAGTACTTGGGAATTACTATCGCTCCGCTCAGAACACTAAGAAATTATAAATATAATAGCACTCCATCAAACAACACAAAACCATCAAGTACCGACTACCGATAGGGGTGGCAACGAGCCGAGCCAAGCCTGGCTCGGCTCGGCTCGTGAAAGCTTGGTAGAATGGAGGCTCGGTTCGGCTCGGTTTGGTTAGGATATCAAGCTTTTTTGTGAGCTCAGTTCGGCTCGTGATGCGGCTCGAGCCAGCTCGTGAGGGCTCGCGAGCCAACAGTGCCGACACATGAATCTGCACCCGCATCAGCTCCCCGACGGTCACCAGCCGCCGCGGGGCCGCCCACCTTGGCCCCGCCACCGCCGCTCCCCGGGCTACCTCCCTTGGATGAGGCCGAGTCCGACCATGCACGAGACAAATCACGAACCCTAATCCACGCACAGATTTTACGAGCTAACACCCGAAATGCTCCGATTCCGATCTGACCACAGCACACCAAAAAAAAATTGCACCGATCCAGTGGGTGGGGAAGGAGGTGCGGGGCTCTCACCGTGTAGGAGCCGCGGCGGCGCGGTGTGGAGGTGCTGCCGCACATCCCCGGTGGCGTCGAGCTGGCGGCGCGAGCGGCACCCCCGGGTCGGGGTCAAAGAGGCGGGGCGCGCAGCGCGGCGCGGTGAACAGCTTCGGGCGCTTGTCATGTGCCGGCCGCCGGATGGATCCCCTCGTCGCCCCGCCGATCACGGATCAGCGCGCGTGGCGCCGAGCGAGGGCCCGGGCGATCCGGTGGTGTAGCGCGGCTTGACGCCGTCACGCGGGAGGCCGTGGAGGATGGCCGGAATCGCGATAGTGGCGGCGCTGCCGAGAGTGGGGAGTCGGGATCGGGAGCGGCAGGCGGCGGCTGTTGGATTTGGGAGTCGGGTTAGATTCGGGGGAGGAGATGCCAGATCCGGGCCCTAGGCCACGGATCTGGCCGTGGTTCGCCGTGAGGCGCAGAGCGGCAAGGCGGGGGCGGTCGGGCCACATGGCGCGGCGCCGCCGGGGTTGGCGGCGGTTGGAGACAGCGCGTCGGGGAGGGCGTGACGGCAGGCCGGCGTGAGAGAATGGAGGCGCGTGAGGGGGAGCCGAAACCGTGCGACGCGGCGGTAAGGCGCGGGAAGCCGGGCGGCCGGAGGAGCTGCGGCTCGGCGTCGGTGTGAAGAGGAATCGGGAGAGGAGAGCGAGGCGCCGAGAGAAATAAGGAGGCGGGGGAGGAAGTTCAGGTCGGGGGAGAGAAATAAGGAGGCGGGGGAGGCGTCGGTCGGTGTGAAGAGGAATCGGGAGCCTATTGGACCGAGCCAACCGAGCCGCTCGCGAGCTGGCTCGGGCTCGGTTCGTTTAGATCCCGAGCTTTTTTGCTGGCTCGGCTCGGCTCGGCTCGTTTCATTCACGAGTCGAGCCAAGCCTCCACGAGCCGAGCCCGAGCTGGCTCACGAGCCCGAGCTTTTTTGCCAGCCCTAACTACCGAATACCAACAGGGTACTGTAGCACCGACAACCGAGTACCAACATGGTACTACATAACGACCACCAACCGGTAACTATAGCACAGACTACTAGCCAAGTACTATAGCACAAGAATTAAAGGACTCAAAGATTACGAGAACCGACCGTGAAGCCTACAACAACCGATCAATAAAGCCTACGACTATCGATCAGCAAAGTCTGCGACTACTGATCACAAAGTCTTTGACTATGACAATAGTCTACGAAGTCTATGACTACGACAAAGCACTGTAGCTACGACATCGAAAAGTACTGTAGCTATGAGCTTATGAATACCAACTGGTTCATTGATGCTTACGACTGGTTCACTAATGCTTATGATCGATTTGCTGTAACTCACCATCATCGACCAGTTAAGATCATTCTACTATGGTCGAAATATCGTGATCGATGTGGCATGGTCGATGTGCCTTGATCATCTGCCATGGTCAATTGCCGCCTTGAAAACTCCAGCAACACGAGCGCATCGACCAAAACTTTTACAAACGCAAATTCTAATGAAACCCAAATATCAATTATTCATCATCACTAAATGCATGACCACCACATGGTCTAACAATCTACCCCTTGATGCATATATTGACAACACCTCAAAAACTCTTGAATAGGAAATTTCTGAAAGAAAAAATTCAAAGCTGTAGACCACAGCCAAAAGATCATAGAGAGCGCAGACCACAATAGAAAGCTTAGAAAACTCCCCCTTAACACGAGAGAGCAATTTTGTTCAATTATTTTCCCTCCCTCTTTCTTCTAATTTCTCCCCCTTTGGTAATAAAACCAAGAGCTCCAAAGAGAGGATAATTCTAGAAATGAGCAATGAGAGTAAACATCCAGAAGCTTTGTAAATAATCAAAGTCACTTTGCATTGAACTAATAATGTTTCCAAATCATGTTTTTAGTAGAGCTCCCTAGATAATATAAAATCATATACCATAAAGCAAGTCTAAACATGTCTTTAGCATGATTAATCAAATTGGATTAATGACAGGCATCTCGACCATAATCAAACCGATCTCTAAAGAGCACAAAGGGATATCATACCTAAAAGAGTAAGCCTAAAAGTGAAGCAAGTTTTAAATCTAGTTGAACTAACAATCTCATATAACAATCTATTGCTCTACGCTCACTTTTTAAGCATGTGGCATGCTTGTAGTATATTTCTTTTCATAATATCATTTTTGTAGCAAACTTCTTTTAAATGGTGGCATGTTTGAAGCATATTTCTTTTTGATCAATCACATTTTGTGCTTTTTTGTTGTTTAACCATAGCATGCTTGAAGCATATATCATTTCAATCTTCTCTTTCTTTTTTATTTTTATCATAACATGCCAACTCGAGCGAACATAACAAGATTACAACACAAAACATACGAGTCTCGTGACCAAGATTTAAAAGATGACTCACAATCAAACTAATCCTTTTTATGAACATCACAAGGTGCTATCTATAATTAATCTAGTTAAGGTATTCCGCCATGTTATATTTTAGTTCAAGTATAGCATATTGATTACAACCTGTCATGATCAGAGCTACAAAGTAAATGAGTATATATGATAAAGACAGTTCTACTACTCATTTGATTTCAAAGACTTGGACTTGATATATTATTTGATAAGTATAATAAATAAAGCTTCTAAAATTCCTAAACAATAAGCTCCCCTTCAGAATAATCATATAGGATACAACATATCCAATTCACTTCGCAAGAGAGTAAAATGAGAAGAATCAAGTAGTTTGGTGAAAATATCAGCAACTTGAGAATTGGAGTCAATAAAATGTAAGACAACATCTCCCTTTTCCACTGGTCTCTAAGAAAATAATAGCGAATATCAATGTGTTTGGTTTTTGAATGTTACACAGGATTTTTAGCAATACTAATAGCACTAGTGTTATTGCAAAAAGTGGAACACTATCCAATTCTAAGCCAAAATCCTTAAGTGTAGCTGTCATCCAAAGCAATTGAGAGCAACAAGACACAATAGCTACATATTCCATCCCAGAAGTGGAATGTGCAATAGATAATTGTTTCCTAGAAGCCCAAGAAATAAGAGATGTACCTAAAAAGTGACATGTTCCAGAAGTACTCTTCTTATCAATTCTATAACCCCTAAAATCTACATTTGAATAAGCTCTAAGGGTAAGACATGATGAAGAAGAGTACCATAACCTAAATTCTAAAGTTGACTGTAGATACCTGAAAATTCAGTTTACCACTCGACGATGTGAGGTATGTGGGGAAGCCTAAAAACGAGCACATAAACACACAACAAAGTGTATATCTGGCCTCGAAGCAATACGATACAAAAGTGAGCCAATTATGTTTCTGTATTCCTTTTGATCAACAGGCTCTCCATCTTCGTCAGGATCCAACACAGCAGTAGACCCCATAGGTGTGAAAATTGGTTTGACTGTCACCATGTTGAAGCGATGAAGTAGATACTTGGTGTACTTAGTTTGATAAATAAAAGTACCCAACTTTGATTGCTTGATCTGAAAGCTTAGGAAGAATGTGAGTTATCCCATCATACCTATCTCAAATTCTTTGCTTATAGTATCTGAAAACTTGGAAATAAGAGCATGAGAGGAACCATCGGAGATGATATCGTCCACATAAATTTGAATTAGTAGAAGATCATTGTCATGCTTGAAAGTAAACAAAGTCTTATCTACCTTGCCCATTTGAAAGTCATTTGTTAACAAATATGATTTAAGCCTATCATACTATACTCTGGGTGCCTGTTTTTGATCATGTAAAGCTTTGGACAATTTGTAGACATGATCAGGAAACTTAGAATTCTCAAAACCAAGTGGTTATTTGATATAAACTTCCTCCTCAATATAGCCATTCAAAAAAGCACTTTGAACATTCATTTGATATAGACTAAAATCCTTTGATGCAGCAAATACTAACAGAATTCTAATGGTTTCTAATCGAGCAACAGGTGCAAATGTTTCACCAAAGTCAAGACCTTCTACCTAGGTGAATTCTTGAGCCACAAGTCTAGCTTTATTTCGAACAACAACACCATCCTCATATTGTTTGTTCTTAAAAACACATTTAGTTCCAATAACATTATGACTGTGTGGAGGAGAAACTAAAGTACAGACTTTGTTACGCTCAAAGTTTTCCAATAACAATAACAACGGGTTGCCATGGTGGAGCTCCGATGGCACTATGTGTATGGCGTGTTCTCGAGGCCTGCGAAGCCATGTGCGGACAAAGGCGAAGCTGCTCAAGGAGGCTCCATAGGGACAACAGGGACGACATCGATGAGGTTGACAACAACGAAGAAGATGATAAATTGATGTCCAAGCACACCATCCTAACCCGTTTGCTACTCCTTCCACCTCTTCCATCCCACAACAACGCCATTGTACCCTCTTTCTCGTCCCCAATTCAACGAACAGCAGCAACTGCTCCAAACCACAACAGTAAACCTCCCAATTAGCTATTTAGTACTTTCACAAAAATTGACCATGAAACTACCTTCCTTACTTCATTGTGGTCCTATTAGTGCCACTCCCACCGCCGAAGCTCACTGGATGGGCCACTAGCGTTAAGTCGCGTTGCCTCTCCCCTCTTGGCTCCCAGGGAACTGCCATCCATGTCATCCTCACACCAGGTCGTCCGCATCACAAGGTGTGCCACATTGCACTAAAATCGAAACCTATCTCCTTCAATCACCCCTCTCACACCAGGCCGTCCGCATCACAAGTTTGAGCATTGCTTGGACTTGATTGGTTTTCATGCTTACTGAGCTAGCTCCATTTTGGGCATTGGAGGCTATGAGTTTGTTAGATATTGATTTATTCATTTGGGGGTGAAGCATGTGAAATTTGTTCTATGGCTCAATTGTCACTGAGGTGGAGAATTGTGATAATTTGCAACTCCAAATTTCACTATTTGGAAGTCATTTTGGTATATTTGACATGCAAAACATTGCTTAGGCATGTTGTAGGTTGAAATTAGAGTTGTTTATACTATTTAGCAACTTTAGGAGCTTTTATGAAAATCTACCATTTTAAGGCCAAAGCCAACCCGAACTAGGTAGAGAGTTTTCTCTATTTTGGCTTGAGAGAGAGAGAGCTAGGGTTAGGGAGAAAAGAGGAAAGGCTTTGTTGCCACCAAATTAATAAATTTGAGTAAGTAAATTGGGGATTTGGAGCCTCTCCACCTTGTTGGTTCCAATTCTTGTACTTGTTTCATCTCTATAGTGGAGATTCGTCTCGCCGTCGCTTGTGGTTTTTTCCCGTGAGGGGTTTTCATGTAAATATTAGTGTCTCCCCTTGGTTTGGTATTCTCTTTTCCATATGTGAAGATTCAAGTCATCATCTTGCTTTCTATTAATTACTTTGCTTAAGTTGATGGTATACGATTTGAGTTGACATATGGGATGGCACATGTGTGTTCTTTGATATATATATGGTTGATGATGTTGGGGTATTGACATTCTAGTGAGCTAATCTTGCAAGTATATTCAATTTGGAAAGTTTGGACAACTTGGTGCTTGTAGGTTTGAAGCCAAAGGGCTGTTTTGTTGCATGCATGCATATAAGGTGTTTGGTGAAATACTTATGAGAAATTAGCCCACTGCCTTTGTCGCTTCCGCTGTCCTGTTGCGCTCATACACATGTTCTAGGCTCGACCTTTTTCTTGCACACAAAGTTCTTGGCTCACTTTTGAATGCACACTTCTCTAGCTCTGGCTTAGTCCTGGCTTGACATGATTTCCATGCACCAGCCCAACTCCATGCGCCACACTTGACCTTGGGGGTCCACATGCTTCCTGTGGCCTCCCTTCACTCGACTGAGACCAATGCGCAGGATGCCTTTCTTTTCTTCTCCCTACTTGGCCTTCCTCCCTCTTAGCCGAAATTGCTTTCTTCTTTCTTTCTTTAGTCACAACAGCACCAACTTCAGAATTAGCTTTGGTTTGTTCACTAGAGATAACAACTAAAGTTGGTGTAGGAATTTAGGTTGTATCATCAAGTAAGTAATATGTATTCATCAAACTTATTTACGAATGGTGAAACTCGAGGGGGACAAATGCACGCTTGGACCGTAGATGACGATGACCTACAATTCATATATGCAGGTGGAACGCAACGCTAGCTAAGTATGCGTAGTAGTACACGGAGGAGCGGAAGGGAGATTGCAAGTTGGAGCACTCGACAGGGTCGTACAACGTGAACCTAATGTACGACGAGGGGAAGGATTGGATGTGGAAGCACAGGGTGGACAAGTGGAGTGAGGAGAAGAAGAGCTACCACTCCAACAGCTACAAGCAAGGCAAGATGTACGACCACTGCACCACCGTCGCCTAGAAGAATTGTTGGAAATAATATTGACTTAGTTTAAATCGAGCTCGTTGTCTAAGTTAAAGCCATGTTCAACTTAGAGATAGAGTTCAATACATGTTCGAATTGGAGATAGAGTCCAATATTTATGTAAGTTGGAGAGCACTAGGCTATATAAACAAGAGACATGTAATGTGTTTTAACATGAGTAAGTGATGAGGAAAAATTCAGAAAAGCTCAAGGCTATATAGTAGTAGCCGAGTACCAAAAACTTCTCTCGTGTGCTTGTGTTTTCTTTTTGGATCTCATCACTTGGTATCAAAGCCAGAGACGGCGGTAGCGCTAGCGTGCCAGGCCTTAGGTCCTTAGCTCGCTCACCTCAGCCCCAACGCTAGAGGCTTCCCTCGATCCAAGAGCTCCGCCAGGAGAGAGAAGAACAAAAGCTTTGCAAGAGATATTCGTTTCTAACTAGCCAGAAGAAAGAAAGAGGTGGCATGGTACCCCAGGAGAGTATCGTGTATGTCTATAAGGCCAAAGACAAAGAGCAGCGGCACGCACTACTGCAGCATCTGGGGCAAGGCCACCCGCCCCCACGACAACTCCGACATCATCCTCAAGTACATGAACGATGTGGCACACCTACTCAAGGCCTATGGCGAGCTCCTCGACACGCTCAGGCTCAACTAGGGCATTGAAGTCGACGAGCCCAAGGACAGCGAAGGTGAGTACAACTACATCCAGTTAGCCGACGAGAACATGCGGGGCGTTGAGGAAATGTGTTCACCGTCTCAGGTCAAGTCCGTGGAGTTGAGTCTGGAATGTTGAGGAAATGTGTTCACCGTGCTGTGTCGAGTATGAGTTAGGTAAGCCATAGTTGAGACCGACTGCCTCAACAAATTAATGATGCGTCAAGATTAAGGGGGTGTTAATTGAGTTAAGAGTCTTTGCATGTAGATTAACGTGTACCAGTTGAGTTAAGTTTCTATATATAATTATGTGTTTAGTTTGTATGTAGATCGCTTCATGTGGAGCTGTAGCTGATAGTTCAGATAATATGTTGAGATAGAGTTCGATGTCTAAGTTAAAGTCGTGTTCAATTTGGAAATAAAGTTCGATATATATTTGAATTAAAGATAGAGTCTAGTATTTATATAATTTGGAGAGCCCTAGCATATACAGTAGTCTAGGGCTACTGCAAGAGACATGTAATCTTTTTAACGTAAGAGATGAGGAAAAATTCAGAAAGCTCGAGGCTGTGCAGTAACAGCCGAGCACCAAAACCTTCTCTTGCGTTTTTGTTGTATCTGTTTTGATCCACCAGGAACACCACCGGCGTCGGGTGCGGCCGCGTCACCTGTACACTCCAGCGACACCATGATGGTCTGCAGCTACTGGCCGCCCGGCAACTACGATGCGGAGAAGCCCTTCTAAATTCTAATTAATCCATCGTGCATTAATTCATTCAATTAATATGATCGTGTCTAGTCCAATCGATTCGTCCATCGTACTCTAATTAATATCAGGATGGTATGATCAAGCCATGCGTGCAGGCATGCATATTGTTTGTGTGTGCTGCACGCTTGTGTCATGTAGAATCAAGTCGTATTACTTTAAGATTTTGGAGAGTACTTACTATCATGTACATGGCATTTGTATTAGGTTTTACTGGTGATTTTTTACTATACCTTATATTTTTTTTGCTGAAAATAATATTAATAACTAAAAGAAATGGCTTTTAAAAGGAGAAATCGAGCGGTGGAAAAAAAGGGGAGAGATGTGTACGTTTGATGGGAGCAAGAGGAATGGGGTGTGTAATACACCTGGGACCTCCTACCTTATCCCGGAGAGAGACGGTAGTAAGAGGAGTGAAGAAACTGTTTCGAGAAGCCAGGTGTTCGTATTAGCTTTTGATTTATTTAAGCAAAAGACAGAAGTAGAAGCCAATACAAATATAACCATAATTAGTGAGTTGCTACTACAGTTAGTGCCCAATAATGCTCTAGGATTCTCTAATTGACTTTTGTCAATGCAAGATTGATTCACGACTTGTAGTCGCCATGGGAACTGTCATAAATTTACTTTGCTTAACTTGTAAAGTAACTAAGAGACTGTTAGGAACTTAATAGTAATTTAAATGTGAGAGTCCATGTGGAGGTGACCACATGTTTGTGATGAGTAATTGACTCTTGTTTTAGAAAGTTTAGTTTGGGTTGGGCACTTCCTGCCAAGTCATAGCCTTAGAAGTGATCGGAATCGCCTTCTGTGCAAAGTCGTAGCTTCTGACTGTGGTCGTAGGCTCTTACGACCACATTGGTTGTGGTCGGAAGCCTGTCGGGCAGGTTATGAACTTATTGTCGTCAATCGGGAGCCAGCCGGGTTGTTTACGACCACTCTATCGCGATAAAGCCGGAAAACAATGTTTTACTCTTTACGCCGTGGTCGAAGGTCAGACGACCACATGGCGTTTACGACCACTCTGACCTTGGTCGTAGGTCACCAGGGAAGTCTACGACTGGTTTTGCCGTGGTCGAAAATCTATTCGACCACGTTGGCCGTGGTCGAAGCCTAGTACGACCACGTTTGGTCGTGGTCGGCGCGCTACGACCACACTGACGGAGAACGCGATCGTAAGGCGTAGTCGGTGGTCGAAAGCAGTCATACGACCACGTTGTCGCAGATTTCTCTTCCTAAGAACGAAAGCGGGTTTCGACCACGTTATGGGCGAACATGGTCGTAGCTCGGTCGGATGCGGTCAGACGAGCTTGGAGCGTGGTCGCAAGTGGGCGACTGCGGTCGGAAGTGTTCAAACGTTGTTGGAAGGGCTTCACCACGCGGAACCAAGTCGATGCGTGATCGAGAAGGGTTTCACCACGGTGGAAAGCGATGAACGTGGTCGGAAAGTGGTTCGACCACAATGGAATCTCTGGTTTTGGTCGTAGTCTCTGGGAACCGGTCGTATGGACTTCTGAGATAGTCGTATCATCTTGAGATGTGGTCGTAGGACTTAAGAAAGTCTTGATCTATGGTTTCGACCAGTCATAAGTTGGTACAACTTGGTCGGGTAAGTTGGAACTGAAACTTGTGATGGTCGTAGCTAGCTTTAAAGCGGTCGTAAGGACCACCGGGTGGTCGTATGGTCTATGGTAACGATCGTAGGTCTTGAGAATTAATGTTTAAGTATTTTTGACCGATCGTAGTGAATGTACGACCTTGTGAAGCATGTTTTGAGTTCCTTTTATGCAGATGTCTGTACACATTGTGTTGTGCGGTGCTATGTAATGGTTTGCTTGTGCAATGTTTGCAGGACCTTGGAGACAAGTCTTGATGAGGCTTGGAGTGGTCGGGACTAGACATGGGGATGTCGAGGTCCGAACGACCGAGGAAGCCAAGGAGACCTAGTCTTGCGAGGTGGTTGCAAGCTTGGACGACAAGGCGGGAGGAAGCTTCGGAAGGCGGTGGAGTGACATTTTGGAGAAATGCGGAAAGTGCAAAGGGAAGTCGTGTCTCGCCAATGCACAGAGTTGTTGGCGCTAACGGCAAAGCGGTGGAGCCGTTGGGTGTAACGGGTAAAGCACTGGAGCTCGTTCTCGCTAGTGGGTAAAGTGAGTTGAAAACCGGTGTTAGGTGAGGGTTTGCGGGTTCCCCTCTTTGGTGTGTGAGTGTGTGGCTATAAATAGAGAGGTAGAGCTCGGGTACTAGTGAGATCCTGATCCCGAGTTGCTCTGTTCTTCCTTTGTTATTTGTGAGTATGTGGGTTCTCGGGATGGAGCAAGTGTGCTCATGTATCTCCCAGCTGGAGTGGTCAGAAACCTCCATTATCAATCATTCATCTCTCTTCCTCTATTTGTTTTCTCATCGTCTTGAGATGTTGTGATTGACTTGTTTGCGATCTGTTTTGAGAACTTGGACTTCTTGCTATCCTTTTCTCTCTCTCTTCTTCGTGAGTCCTGCTGCGTCTTTGTGTGCTTTGATTAGCTCGTAACTGGGAATCTGCCTCAAGGCCACTTGGCGATTCATTCCCGAGAGCAGGAGTCGAATTAGAGAAGTTCACTTTACCGGATGATTGTGCGCCTCGAGTCCTTCTGTTCTTGGTTCATCCTCTTAGTTATCACTGCTTGATTTCTTTTGTCGGCTCAGGCAAGTGTTCGACCACGTGGTGTTCGACCATCAGTTGGCTTACGACCACGTGTGTTCGATCGAAGAAGCTAGTTCTTTCGCCCGATTTGTCGTGTGAGTACTTGGGGAGTTTTTAGAAGGCACCATTCACCCCCCCCCTCTGTTGCCATTTCGGTCCTACAATTGGTATCAGAGCCGGTTAGCTCTTTTCAATAGATCTTAACCGGTCTCAAGAGCCATGGCGACGGACAAGTACTCGACCAAGCCGCCCGTTTTCGATGGCATCGATTACCCTTCCGAAGAGCCGAATGGAGACATACATCCGTGCTCGAGGGCGCTTATCCGCGCAAGGTCAAGGTCCGGTTTGTTGTTCCCGCCGATGAGAACATCAATGCCGGAATATGCATGATGTTGAGGCAAACGCTAAGGCAAGGAACATCATTATCCGTGGCCTGAGTCGTAGCGAAGTTCGATCAGATCTCCCACTGCCGTCCGCCTCACGATATCCGGGTGACCTCGACGCATACCATGAGGGCACCACCTGATCAAGACGGTTCGACAGACCGCCTCAAGCGAATACAACAAATTCGAGATGCTTGCCGGTGAGTCCCTAGATGAGTGTTTCGCTCGTTTCCACAAGATCTTGAGCAACCTCCGAGCGGTCGGTCTCACATACCCCGACTCGGACAATGCTCGTCAGAGGCTTGCGGCACTCGATCTGCGTGTGTGGGAGATGAAAGTGACCACCATCAAAGACACGACAGACCTCTCGACCTTGACTCTTGACGCGCTGTACTCGCGCCTCAAGACTCACGAGATTGACGTTGTCTCTCGTAGGTCGAAGTCACAGTCGATGGCTTTGGTCATCGATCCCGCCGACTTAGGTCTCTCTTCCGAGTCCTCTTGCGGTTTCTCCTTGCTGCTCTCGTGATATAACGATGATCGCTAGAGCGACTGCGGATGAGCAGCTTGCCCTCCTTGCTCGAAGATTCTCCCATGCTTACAAAGGAGGAGGGACGAAGAGAGGAGGACCCGTGATTTGCTTCGAGTGTGGTGGCCCCAACCACATCCGAGCAACCGCCCCAAGCTTGGGAAAGGCAAAGGTGACTACGGCGGTTCGGGCAAGCACGACTACACCGACAAGAACCGCAACACGAAGCCCTCAAGACTGCTCAAGGAAAGAAGAAGTTCGCAACTTCGGGAAGGCCAAGAAGCTCTTCCACCGCGTCCTCACCGCCTTCGACGACCTCGACCTCGGCGAGGTGGAGGATGGAGCGACGACGACGGGGCGGGTGACCAAGAGCCCAAGGATGGCGGCGACGACTTCTCCCAGATGTGCTTCATGGCCTCGAGGCGAATCGAGCGACAATGAGCTGTATCTCGACTTCGGACGAGGTATGCCCCACCTACGACCAGCTCAATCATGCTTTTCTTAAGCTAGGTGGTTTTCATGCTAGAGCTAGGGCTAGGTGTACCGAGTTAGAGAAGGAAGTAGATAGACTATCACGGAGCTTACTTCACTTACATCCGCTCCCTCCGTGATGATTGTGATACTTGCCGTGCTCTGTTGGGTGACATGGAGAAACTAAGGACCTCGCATGATAGTGTGTCCTCCGAGCTTGATATTGTTAAGGTGGAGAATGTTAGTCTGCTTGCTGAGTTAGAGTTGAGTAGGATGGCTGTTACCCTACTTACTACTGATGAGACTACTTCTCCCACCTCATGTGAGGTTAAGGACATTGCTGCTAGAGGACCTTATGCTTTGCTCCTTGATCTGCCCAAGTCTTGTGAAAATTGCAATAACTTGAAGATAAATCTAAAATGGGCAGATCATAAAATTGCTGAACTACAAGCTTCTTTGCTTGAGCCGATTGATTCATGCTTGAACTGTCCTAAGTTAACTGCTGAACTTAAAGTTGTCTCCAAACAGTTTCAAGAAATGATTGATCATGATAGGAAGTTGGCTCAGTATGCTTCTAAGGACCCTGTTAGCTCACCATGCATTAATTGTAACAAACTAAAATCTGACTTGGTTGCATTGGATGAGAAATGTGTGAAGCTAACTAAGGACCTACTAGAGAAGCCACCATCTTCTTGTATTGTCTGTGCTGAGAAGGGGGAGAAGCCCCAGGGTAATGTTGAGACGCTTAGCGACGTGAACCAACCTGCTAGCAGTAGGACTGTCCATTCTGAGTCGGCTGTGCGTGCACAAGCCATTCATTCCTTTGCTATTGGTTCTTCATCTGCTTCCTTACCTCCTGCTGTTCCCTCTTCCCCCTGCTCTTCTTGCACCTCTCTCTTCCGGGAGTGTCAGTATCTTATGAACACTCTCGAGAGATTTGTAGGCGGCAAGAAGAAGCTCAATCTTATTCTAGACCAATCCAAGATTTGCAAGTTCAATCAGGGTCTAGGATATGATTTCTATGAGGACATGAGGAAGCATCCACCTGCTATTCTTAGACCCATAGTAGGAGGTGTGATCGAGGTTGAGCCCAGATCCGATGAGGTTAAGTTTAAGTCAGCGGGCTTTGTCCAAGGGATCTCTGACAGAAAGGTGACTTCACCCGCAGCTTCGGCCTCACAGAAGGCGAAGCCATATCATGCTACTTCTGCCTCTCAGAAGGCGAAGTATCATTGCACCTTCTGTCAAAAGGATGGACACTCGATCGAGAGATGCTTCAGGCGGGCCAAGACCGCG
The DNA here is from genome assembly GCA_036346575.1 of Dendrocalamus sinicus. Taxonomy (NCBI): domain Eukaryota; kingdom Viridiplantae; phylum Streptophyta; class Magnoliopsida; order Poales; family Poaceae; genus Dendrocalamus; species Dendrocalamus sinicus. Next base: position 440,002 of record CM070674.1, read on the forward strand.
CGTAGAGACCGTGTTGAGTCTCTTAGGGGTATTCAGGGTCAGCCCCAGATCCTGAGTGCACCTAAGACCAACACGAGGTCTAGGTTTGCTCCTGTTGCGGAGTTTGGGCAGCATAGAGGACTTGGTTTTTCCGAGTTTTCTGTTTTCCGTCCTCATGCTGCCTCTGGTCGTGTCTTCCGCCGTCCTGAGGGTAGATCTCGGTTTCCCCGTCGAGATAGCTACCCGCGGCGTGATCAGCGTGTTGCCGGTGTTCCGACTCGCTCTCCCATAGCGATCGGACCGCATAGCGGCTTCTGTGTCCGCGGACGCACTACGCTTCTTTGAGTCATGGAGAGCGTAGGGTAGATAGAGGTCATCGTGTTTGACTACTTCATCCGCTCCACGTGTTACTCGATATTGGGTGCCAAAATCACTCTTGATTTATCCCGATCGAGACTTTACTCTGCTTGACTCAGTTCGCCGGCGAGGAAGGAAAGGTTTGGCTCGTAGACTCGGGTGTTCACGACACATGACCGGAGATTCTGTTGGTTTTCTTCCCTGCCCGTGCTCCGGTGATGAGACGATCACCTTCGGAGATGCTTCGTCCGACGCGCGTCATCGCAAAAGGTACTGTGCATGTTAATGCTTCTTTTATTCTTAAGGATGTTGCCTTGGTTAGTAAGCTGCAGACAACTTGCTTTCCGCTTCTCACCACCGATGACGGTTTGAGGTAAGCTTCAAGAAAAACAATTGCAAAATTCTTGATTCTTGGGTAGTCCGGTTTATGGATTTCGTTTTGGGAGGATCTTTCGTGCTGATTTTTCCGAGTCTTCCGTGATCCTCTCGGTGTTTAGTTGCTTCGAGTCCCGACCTCTCTTTCTGGCATAGGAGACTTGGTCATATCGGATTTGACCATTTGACCCGAGTTAGTGGCCACGACCTCATTCGTGGTCTGCCGAAGCTCAAAATGGTCAAAGACCTTGTTTGTGCTCCATGCCGGCACGGCAAGATGGTTGCCGCTTCTCATCCTCCGGTCACAGTGACCATGACCGATGCACCGACACCGCTCCACATGGATACAGTTGGACCAGCTCGAGTGCAGTCAGCAGGAGGGAAGTGGTATGTTCTTGTCGTGGTCGATGACTTCTCGAGGTATTCTTGGGTGTTTTTCTTAGCCTCGAAGGATGAGACGTTTTCACTTTTCCGAGGTCTTTTTAGTAGGCTTTCTGTTGAGCTTCCAGGTGCCTTACGAGCGATCCGCAGTGACAATGGCACGGAGTTCAAGAATTCCTACTTTGAGAGTTTCTGTGGTGAGACAGGTGTAGAGCACCAGTTCTCTTCTCCGCACGTTCCACAGCAGAATGGCGTCGTGGAGAGGAAGAACCATACCTTGGTCGAGATGGCCAGGACGATGCTTGATGAGTACTCTACACCACGGAAGTTTTGGGCTGAGGCTATAGCCACCGCGTGCCATGTCTCAAATCGAGTCTTTCTTATGGCACACTTGCACCGCACTTCTTATGAGTTGAGATACGGGCGAAAGCCCAGCGTCTCTCATTTTCGTGTGTTTGGTTGCAAGTGCTTTATTCTGAAGTCCGGGAATCTAGATAAGTTCGAGTCACGTTCTTGTGATGGGATCTTTCTAGGTTACTCGCCTTCTTCGCGGGCTTATAGGGTCCAGAATGCGAGTCTAGCAAATTGGTAGAGACTCGTGAAGTGACCTTTGACGAGGCGGTCCGGGACTAGGCCCGATATCTCGAGTTCTTTAGAGCGCCGAGACCATCTTCGTGGATGACGAGGACGATGGAGATGAGGGTTGTCTACCCGATCCAGTCCCTATCCACCCCTTGAGGTGCCGTCTTCCACCGCACCTCCAGTGATCGACCCATGCCTCATCGCTTCCTCCGGAGCTAGTGGCTCTGTTCCTACTTCGTCACTCACGAGGTAGAGGCCACTTCTTCATCTCATCCAGACCTCCTGACATATCCGTAAAAGGCATCCTTCCGAGCGGATGATTGGAGACTGCTCGAGCGTGTTACCCGCTCAAAATCGCTTATCTCAATTCTGTCTCCATTCTGCTTTCATTGCCTCCTTTGAGCCCAAGGATGTTTCTCATGCTCTTTCCGACGAGTCTTGGGTCAATGCCATGCATGAGGAGCTAGAAAATTTCGAGAGGAACAAGGTCTGGTCGCTTGTCGAGCCCCCGCGAGGTCACAATATTATTGGGACTAAGTGGGTGTTCAAGAACAAGCAGAGTGAGGATGGAGTGGTTATTCGGAACAAGGCTAGACTGGTAGCTCGGGGTTCTCCTGTGTTGAGGGTCTAGATTTGAGGAGACCTTTGCCCTCAGAGCTCGCCTTGAGGCCATTAGAATCTCGCTTGCCTTTGCAGCTTCTAAGGGCTTCAAGCTTTACCAGATGGACGTCAAGAGTGCCTTCCTTAATGGAGTCATTGAGGAAGAAGTTTACGTCAGACAGCCTCCAGGTTTCGAGAACCCCAAATACCCACACCATGTCTTCAAGCTTTCCAAAGCGTTGTATGGACTTAAGCAGGCCCCCAGAGCTTGGTATGAGAGGCTTAAGTCCTACTTGTTGAGTCATGGGTTTGAAATGGGTAGAGTAGACAAGACCTTGTTTATCCGCCGTCATGGCAATGACCTTCTGCTCGTCCAGATCTATGTCGATGACATCATCTTTGGCGGCTCTTCTCATACTCTGGTATCACAGTTCTCGGATGTCATGAGCACCGAGTTTGAGATGAGTATGATGGGCGAGTTGACATTCTTCCTTGGCTTCCAAATCAAGTAGACTCGGGAGGGTACCTTTTTGCATCAAGGCAAGTACACTCGCGACCTCCAGAGACGCTTCGACATGAGTGATGGTAAGCCGGTGTCGACTCCGATGGCTTCTACGGCCTATCTTGACCCAGATGAGGACGGCGAGCCAGTTGATCAGAAAGAGTTCAGAAGTATGATCGGCTCCCTTCTTTACCTCACTGCCTCGAGACCAGACATACACTTCTCCGTGTGTCTGTGTGCTCGTTTTCAGGCTTCTCCTCGTGTTTCTCACCGCCAGGCGGTGAAGCGCATCTTTCGGTACCTTCGAGCTACCATTGACTATGGTATCTGGTACTCTTCCTCATCCTGTCTTTCCTTGAGAGCCTTTTCGGATGCGCACTTTGCGGGTCAGAGGATAGATAGGAAGAGCACTTCCGCTTTGCCGCTTCATTGGCACTTCTCGCTTCTGGTCTTCGAGGAAGCATCCGGTGTTGCATACCCATCGCAGAGGCCGAGCACGCTGTCGCCGCCATTGTCGCAGCCAGTACTTTGATGGTTTCGACCTGCGGGACTTTGGGTTAGCCTTAGACGTTGTTCCACTCTTTTGTGATAACACGTCTGCTATCAACATTGCTAAGAACCCAAAGCAAAGACTCTCGACCAAGCATATTGATATTCGCTTCCACTTCCTTAGAGACCATGTAGAGAAAGGTGACATAGTGCTCCAGCCAGGAGAGTGACCACCAGTTGGTGACATCTTCACCAAGCCATTGGATAGTTCGAGGTTTTCACTCATGGGAGAGCTTGGGGTGGTTTGTCCTTATGGACTGTAGTGAGGGGAGTTTTGGGCTTTACTACTTTACTATATTGATTATGCTTCTGTCTCATTTACGTCTCTTTGCATTTGGGTGCATTGGGTTTAGTCCTTCTAGCATAGGTTAGAGTGCTTCTCTTGCCTAGTTGCTTAGACTTCTTACTCTTATCTTGTGCTTCGGGATGCTTATTAGCTGCTTCTTATCTCACCGCATTGAGCTCACTCACTTCTTGTAGGTTCTAGCGAGGTTGGGCCACCCTGCAGACAGGCAGTGCGTGTTTGCTCTCTAGTGTGTGTTTTACGGTCAAGCTAATAGTCCCGGAGTCACATGGGGTAGATGAGAGTCGATCGAGCCATAGTATCTTCTATATCTTATCTATGCTTTAAGAACTACCCGTTTGGATTTTCTTTGCCAGCTTCTCGAATTTAATGCTTTGGTTCAGGGGGAGTTCATTTGGGAGCTTCTGGAGCTTAATATTGACTTAACTCAACTTGAACTAAAAGTTGCATCTAATGTTGAGGGGGAACTGGTCTTTCGTGCATTTTCAGCATTCTAGTATTATAATCAATCTGCATTGAGCCTTGATTATTATCCTGTTATGACATGCTTCAGTGCTTTACACCTTGCCATGACTTGTGCTTAGCTTGCTAAATTTATCATGACTTCATATGTGTAGACTAGCGTTTGCCATGATAAGTTAAGTAAAATTGATCAATTTAAATTAAACCTATCATGCTCGCATTTGAGTTTAGTCTTTCTTGAGCTATCCTTTTATGATTCATACCATGTCACATAGGCTGAGTAGAGCGTTGAATCTATATGGAGCCTTAGTTTGAGATGTTTTAGTCTCCTGATGATACATGAGTTAGTACAATGTGTTGAAAAGCAAAAAAAAGGGGGATCTCTTTTGTGCGAAAAAACTGATCTCACCAATTCTTTCCTATGAGACGGCTTGCCATTGCACTTGGCATGAACTCGGGGAGTTTTGGATGACCAGACTATCTTCTTAAGCTTATTGCTTGGAGTAGTCGATAAGGCTTGAGATCTAGCACATAAACAAAAATTGGGTTGAAAACAACCATATGCTTTCAAAAGACAATGTTTAATGTGCTCAATTTGCTTAATCTACAATCGTAACCACGACTTTAACCAATGTTTCAATCTTGAGCTTATAGCACTCTATTTGGACTCAATGTTAGTTTCTTTGTTCCGCTTAGCTTATTGACATGGCATGCATCATCCTTGGATGTCTCTAGCTAGACTTTACTCATTGATGACGTGACTTGCTCACAAAATGCATTACATTTCAGATTGTCATCTATGTGCTCTAGCTGGCTTATACATATGCTGTCATGATCTAGATAGTGTTTTATTGAGTTATGGCTTGGTGTATTCCATTATGGTCAATATGAATAATTCTCATGGCTCTAAATGGTTAAATAAACAAGCTTCAGCCATATTCATTCTCTGACATGTCATATTCTCTCCTTGATGTGTTTATTGCCAAAAGGGGGAGAATAGTGGTAGAAAAAGCTAGTCGGGATCTTTTTAGAGCTTTGGAGAACAATTTGCTCTTTCAGTTGTTGCTCTAGTGTTCCTTCTGTCGACATGGTCATTAGCTCCATTCTCTTTCTTTGGACCATGTTGGTTTCTTAAAACTCAAACTCATCTTCATGTTTTTTCTGGGTTTGTCAATATACTCATCAAGGGGGAGATTGAGAGTCCATGTGGAGGTGACCACATGTTTGTGATGAGTAATTGACTCTTGTTTTAGAAAGTTTAGTTTGGGTTGGGCACTTCTGCCAAGTCATAGCCTTAGAAGTGATCTAATCGCCTTCGCAAAGTCGTAGCTTCGATCGTGGTCGAGGCTCTTACGACCACATTGGTTGTGGTCGGAAGCTTTGTCGGGCAGGTTATGAACTTATTGTCGCCAATCGAGCTAGCCGGGTTGTTTACGACCATTCTATCGCAATAAAGTGGAAAACAATGTTTTACTCTTTCGCCGTGGTCGGAAGGTCAGACGACCACATGGCGCTTACGACCACTCGACCTTGGTCGTAGGTCACCGGGAAGTCTACGATCGTTTTGCCGTGGTCGAAAATCTATTCGACCACGCTGGCCGTGGTCGGCCTCAGTACGACCACGCTTGGTCGTGGTCGAAGGCGCTATTCCACACCGACGAGAACGCGATCGTAAGGCGTAGTCGGTGGTCGAAGCGATCATACGACCACGTTGTCGCAGATTTCTTCCTAAGAACGAAGCGGTTTCACCACGTTATGGGCGAACATGGTCGTAGCTCGGTCGGATGCGGTCGACGAGCTTGGAGCGTGGTCGCAAGTGTTCAAACGTTGTTGGAAGGGCTTCACCACGATGAACCAAGTCGACGCGTGATCGAGAAGGGTTTCACCACGGTGAAAGCGATGAACGTGGTCGAAAGTGGTTCGACCACGATGGAATCTCTCGGTTTTGGTCGTAGTCTCGGGAACCGGCCGTATGGACTTCGAGATAGTCGTATCATCTTGAGATGTGGTTGTAGGACTTAAGAAAGTCTTGATCTATGGTTTCACCACCATAAGTTGGTACAACTTGGTCGTAAGTTGGAACCGAAACTTGTGATGGTCGAGCTAGCTTTAAAGGCGGTCGTAAGGACCACCGGGTGGTCGATGGTCTATGGTAACGATCGTAGGTCTTGAGAATTAATGTTTAAGTATTTTTGACCGATCGTAGTGAATGTACGACCTTGTGAAGCATGTTTTGAGTTCCTTTATGCAGATGTCTGTACACATTGTGTTGTGCGGTGCTATGTAATGGTTTGCTTGTCCGTAATGTTTGCAGGACCTTGGAGACAAGTCTTGATGAGGCTTGGAGTGGTCGGGACTAGACATGGGGATGTCGAGGTCCGTAACGACTGAGGAAGCCGAAGGAGACCTAGTCTTGCGAGGTGGTTGCAAGCTTGGACGACAAGGCAGGAGGAAGCTTCCGGGAAGGCGGTGGAGTGGCATTTTGGAGAAATGCGAATGCGCAAAGGGAAGTCGTGTCTCTGCCAATGCACAGGAGTTGTTGGCGCTAACGGCAAAGCAAAGGAGCCGTTGGGTGTAACGGGTAAAGCACTGGAGCTCGTTCTCGCTAGTGGGTAAAGTGAGTTGAAAACCCGGTGTTAGGTGAGGGTTTGCGGTTCCCCTCTTTGGTGTGTGAGTGTGTGGCTATAAATAGAGAGGGTAGAGCTCGGGTACTAGTGAGATCCTGATCCCGAGTTGCTCTGTTCTTCCTTTGTTATTTGTGAGTATGTGGGTTCTCGGGATGGAGCAAGTGTGCTCATGTATCTCCCAGCTGGAGTGGTCAGAGAAACCTCCATTATCAATCATTCATCTCTCTTCCTCTATTTGTTTTCTGTCGTCTTGAGATGTTGTGATTGACTTGTTTGCGATCTGCTTTGAGAACTTGGACTTCTTGCTATCCTTTTCTCTCCTCTCTTCTTCGTGAGTCTGCTTTCGTCTTTGTGTGCTTTGATTAGCTCGTAACGGGAATCTGCCTCAAGGCCACTTGGCCGCCATTCCCGAGCAGGAGTCGAATTAGAGAAGTTCACTTTACTGGATGATTGTGCGCCTCGAGTCCTTCTGCTCTTGGTTCATCCTCTCGCTTATCACCGCTTGATTTCTTTTGTCGGCTCGGCAAGTGTTCGACCACGTGGTGTTCGACCATCGCTTGGCTTACGACCACGTGTGTTCGATCGAAGAAGCTAGTTCTTTCGCCCGATTTGTCGTGGTGAGTACTTGGGGAGTTTTAGAAGGCACCATTCACCCCCTCTGCCATTTCGGTCCTACAATTGGTATCGAGCCGGTTAGCTCTTTTCAATAGATCTTAACCGGTCTCAAGAGCCATGGCGACGACAAGTACTCGACTGCCGCCTGCTGATGGCATCGACACCCTTCCGAAGAGCCGAATGGAGACATACATCCGTGCTCGGGTACGCTTATCCGCGCAAGGTCAAGGTCCGTTTGTTGTTCTCGCCGATGAGAACATCAATGCTGGAATATGCATGATGTTGAGGCAAACGCTAAGGCAAGGAACGCCATTATCCGGGCCCGAGTCGTAGCGAGTTCGATCAGATCTCCCACCGCCGTCCGCCACGATATCCGGGTGACCTCGACGCATACCATGAGGGCACCACCTGGATCAAGACGGTTCGACAGACCGCCTGCGCGAATACAACAAATTCGAGATGCTTGCCGGTGAGTCCCTAGATGAGTGTTTCGCTCGCTTCCACAAGATCTTGAGCAACCTCCGAGCGGTCGGTCTCACATACCCCGACTCGGACAATGCTCGCCGATGCTTGCGGCACTCGATCTGCGTGTGTGGGAGATGAAAGTGACCACCATCAAAGACACGACAGACACTCTCGACCTTGACTCTTGACGCCACGCACTCGCGCCTCAAGACTCACGAGATTGACGTTGTCTCTCGAGGTCGAAGTCACGATCGATGGCTTTGGTCATCGATCCCGCCGACTTCGGTCTCTCTTACGAGTCCTCTTGCGGTTTCTCCTTGCGCTCTCTCGTGATATAATCGATGATCGCTAGAGCACCTGCGGATGAGCAGCTTGCCCTCCTTGCTCAAGATTCTCCCATGCTTACAAAGGAGGAGGGACAGAAAGAGAGGAGGACCCGTGATTTGCTTCGAGTGTGGTGGCCCCAACCACATCCGAGCAACCGCCCAAGCTTGGGAAAGGCAAAGGTGACTACGGCGGTTCGGCAAGCACGACTACACCGACAAGAACCGCAACACGAAGCCCTCAAAGACTGCTCAAGGAAAGAAGAAGTTCCGCAACTTCGGAAGGCCAAGAAGCTCTTCCACGCGTCCTCACCGCTTTCGACGACCTCGACCTCGGCGAGGTGGAGGGATGGAGCGACGACGACGGACGGGTGACCAAGAGCCCAAGGATGGCGGCGACGACTTCTCCGCATGTGCTTCATGGCCTCGAGGCGAATCGAGCGACAATGAGTCAGATCCGACTGGACGAGGTATGCCCCACCTACGACCAGCTCAATCATGCTTTTCTTAAGCTAGGTGGTTTTCATGCTAGAGCTAGGCTAGGTGTACCGAGTTAGAGAAGAAAGTAGATAGACTATCACGGAGCTTACTTCACTTACATCCGCTCCCTCCCGTGATGATTGTGATACTTGTCCGTGCTCTGTTGGTGACATGGAGAAACTAAGGACCTCGCATGATAGTGTGTCCTCCGAGCTTGATATTGTTAAGGTGGAGAATGTTAGTCCGCTTGCTGAGTTAGAGTTGAGTAGGATGGTCATTACCCTACTTACTACCGATGAGACTACTTCTCCCACCTCATGTGAGGTTAAGGACATTGCCGCTAGAGGACCTTATGCTTTGCTCCTTGATCCGCCCAAGTCTTGTGAAAATTGCAATAACTTGAAGATAAATCTAAAATGGGCGATCATAAAATTGCTGAACTACAAGCTTCTTTGCTTGAGCCGATTGATTCATGCTTGAACTGTCCTAAGTTAATCACTGAACTTAAAGTCGTCTCCAAACAGCTTCAAGAAATGATTGATCATGATAGGAAGTTGGCTCAAGATGCTTCTAAGGACCTCGTTAGCTCACCATGCATTAATTGTAACAAACTAAAATCGACTTGGTTGCATTGGATGAGAAATGTGTGAAGCTAACTAAGGACCTACTAGAGAAGCCACCATCTTCTTGTATTGTCTGTGCTGAGAAGGGGGAGAAGCCCCAGGGTAATGTTGAGACGCTTAGCGACGTGAACCAACCTGCTAGCAGTAGGACTGTCCATTTCGAGCCTACCGTGCGTGCACAAGCCATTCATTCCTTTGCTATTGGTTCTTCATCCGCTTCCTTACCTCCTGCTGTTCCCTCTTCCCTCGCTCTTCTTGCACTCTCTCTTCCGGAGTGTCGGATCTTATGAACACTCTCGAGAGATTTGTAGGCGGCAAGAAGAAGCTCAATCTTATTCTAGACCAATCCAAGATTTGCAAGTTCAATCGTGGTCTAGGATATGATTTCTATGAGGACATGAGGAAGCATCCACCGCTATTCTTAGACCCATAGTAGGAGGTGTGATCGAGGTTGAGCCCAGATCCGATGAGGTTAAGTTTAAGTCGGCGGGCTTTGTCCAAGGGATCTCTGACAGAAAGGTGACTTCACCCGCAGCTTCGCCTCACGTAAGGCGAAGCCATATCATGCTACTTCGCCTCGTAAGGCGAAGTATCATTGCACCTTCTCACAAAAGGATGGACACTGATCGAGAGATGCTTCAGCGGCCAAGACCGCGTAGAGACCGTGTTGAGTCTCTTAGGGGTATTCGTGGTCAGCCCTGATCCCGAGTGCACCTAAGACCAACACGAGGTCTAGGTTTGCTCTGTTATGAGTTTGGGCAGCATAGAGGACTTGGTTTTTCCGAAGTTTTCGTTTTCCGTCCTCATGCTGCCTCTCGTGTCTTCCGCCGTCCCGAGGGTAGATCTCGCTTCCCGTCGAGATAGCTACCCGCGGCGTGATCGCGTGTTGCGGTGTTCGACTCGTTCTCCCATAGCGATCGGACCGCACAGCCTTCAGTCCGCTCACGCACCTTCCGCTTCTTTGAGTCATGGAGAGCGAGGGTAGATAGAGGTCGATCGTGTTTGACTACTTCATCCGCTCCACGTGTTACTCAAGATTGGGTGCCAAAATCACTCTTGATTTATCCCAAGATCGAGACTTTACTCTGCTTGACTCAGTTCGCGGCGAGGAAGGGAAAGGTTTGGCTCGTAGACTCGGGTGTTCACGACACATGACCGGAGATTCCTGTTGGTTTTCTTCCTGCCCGTGCTCCGTGATGAGACGATCACCTTCGAGATGCTTCGCCCGACGCGCCATCGCAAAGGTACATGCATGTTAATGCTTCTTTTATTCTTAAGGATGTTGCCTTGGTTAGTAAGTGCGGTACAACTTGCTTTCCGCTTTCTCACCACCGATGACGGTTTCGAGGTAAGCTTCAAGAAAACAATTGCAAAATTCTTGATTCTTCTGTAGTCCGGTTTATGGGATTTCGCTTTGGGAGGATCTTTCGTGCTGATTTTTCCGAGTCTTCCGTGATCCTCTCGGTGTTTAGTTGCTTCGAGTCCCGCGACCTCTCTTTCGCATAGGAGACTTGGTCATATCGGATTTGACCATTTGACCCGAGTTAGTGGCCACGACCTCATTCGTGGTCTGCCGAAGCTCAAAATGGTCAAAGACCTTGTTTGTGCTCCATGCCGCACGCAAGATGGTTGCCGCTTCTCATCCTCCCATCACAATGACCATGACCGATGCACCGACACCGCTCCACATGGATACAGCTGGACCACTCGAGTGCGATCGGCAGGAGGGAAGTGGTATGTTCTTGTCGTGGTCGATGACTTCTCGAGGTATTCTTGGGTGTTTTTCTTAGCCTCAAGGATGAGACGTTTTCACTTTTCCGAGGTCTTTTAGTAGGCTTTCGTTGAGCTTCCAGTGCCTTACGAGCGATCCGCATGACAATGGCACGGAGTTCAAGAATTCCTACTTTGAGAGTTTCGTGGTGAGACAGTGTAGAGCACCGCTTCTCTTCTCCGCACGCCCACAGCCAGAATGGCGTCGTGGAGAGGAAGAACCATACCTTGGTCGAGATGGCCAGGACGATGCTTGATGAGTACTCTACACCACGGAAGTTTTGGGCTGAGGCTATAGCCACCGCGTGCCATGTCTCAAATCGAGTCTTTCTTATGGCACACTTGCACCGCACTTCTTATGAGTTGAGATACGGCAAAGCCCGCGTCTCTCATTTTCGTGTGTTTGGTTGCAAGTGCTTTATTCTCAAGTCCGAATCTAGATAAGTTCGAGTCACGTTCTTGTGATGGGATCTTTCTAGGTTACTCGCCTTCTTCGCGGGCTTATAGGGTCCGAAACTGCGAGTCTAGCAAATTGGTAGAGACCTGTGAAGTGACCTTTGACGAGGCCACCGGGGACTAGGCCTGATATCTCGTGTTCTTTAGAGCGATCCGAGACCATCTTCGTGGATGACGAGGACGATGGAGATGAGGGTTGTCTACCCGATCCAGTCCTTATCCACCCCTTGAGGTGCCGCTTTCCACCGCACCTCCAGTGATCGCCCATGCCTATCGCTTCCTCCGAGCTAGTGGCTCTGCTCCTACTTCGCCACCACGAGGTAGAGGCCACTTCTTCATCTCATCCAGACCTCCCGGACATATCCGTAAAAGGCATCCTTCGAGCGGATGATTGGAGACTGCTCGAGCGTGTTACCCGCTCAAAATCGCTTATCTCAATTCTGTCTCCATTCGCTTTCATTGCCTCCTTTGAGCCCAAGGATGTTTCTCATGCTCTTTCCGACGAGTCTTGGGTCAATGCCATGCATGAGGAGCTAGAAAATTTCGAGAGGAACAAGGTCTGGTCGCTTGTCGAGCCCCCGCGAGGTCACAATATTATTGGGACTAAGTGGGTGTTCAAGAACAAGCAGAGTGAGGATGGAGTGGTTATTCGGAACAAGGCTAGACTGGTAGCTCAGGGGTTCTCCCAGGTTGAGGGTCTAGATTTCGAGGAGACCTTTGCCCCTGTAGCTCGCCTTGAGGCCATTAGAATCCTGCTTGCCTTTGCAGCTTCTAAGGGCTTCAAGCTTTACCAGATGGACGTCAAGAGTGCCTTCCTTAATGGAGTCATTGAGGAAGAAGTTTACGTCAGACAGCCTCCAGGTTTCGAGAACCCCAAATACCCACACCATGTCTTCAAGCTTTCCAAAGCGTTGTATGGACTTAAGCAGGCCCCCAGAGCTTGGTATGAGAGGCTTAAGTCCTACTTGTTGAGTCATGGGTTTGAAATGGGTAGAGTAGACAAGACCTTGTTTATCCGCCGTCATGGCAATGACCTTCTGCTCGTCCAGATCTATGTCGATGACATCATCTTTGGCGCTCTTCTCATACTGTATCACAGCTTCTCGATGTCATGAGCACCGAGTTTGAGATGAGTATGATGGGCGAGTTGACATTCTTCCTTGGCTTCCAAATCAAGTAGACTCGGAGGGTACCTTTTGCATCAAGGCAAGTACACTCGCGACCTCCGAGACGCCCGACATGAGTGATGGTAAGCGGTGTCGACTCCGATGGCTTCTACGGCCTATCTTGACCTGTGATGAGGACGGCGAGCCGCTTGATCGAAAGAGTTCGAGTATGATCGGCTCCTTCTTTACCTCATCGCCTCGAGACCGCACATACACTTCTCCGTGTCCGTGTGCTCGCTTTGCTTCTCCTCGTGTTTCTCACCGCCAAAGCGTGAAGCGCATCTTCGGTACCTTCGAGCTACCATTGACTATGGTATCGGTACTCTTCCTCATCCCGTCTTTCCTTGAGAGCCTTTTCGGATGCGCACTTTGCTTGTCAGAGGATAGATAGGAAGAGCACTTCCGCACCGCCACCATTGGCACTTCTCGCTTCTGGTCTTGAGGAAGCGATCCGGTGTTGCATCCCACCGCAGAGGCCGAGCACGTTGTCACGCCGCTTCGCAGCCAGTACTTTGATGGTTTCGACCTGCGGGACTTTGGGTTAGCCTTAGACGATGTTCCACTCTTTTGTGATAACACGCCCGCTATCAACATTGCTAAGAACCCAGTGCAGCACTCTCGGACCAAGCATATTGATATTCGCTTCCACTTCCTTAGAGACCATGTAGAGAAAGGTGACATAGTGCTCCAGTTTGTGGAGAGTGACCACCAGTTGGCTGACATCTTCACCAAGCCATTGGATAGTTCGAGGTTTTCAGCTCTGCGGGGAGAGCTTGGGGTGGTTTGTCCTTATGGACTGTAGTGAGGGGGAGTTTTGGGCTTTACTACTTTACTATATTGATTATGCTTCTGTCTCATTTCTGTCTCTTTGCATTTGGGTGCATTGGGTTTAGTCCTTCTAGCATAGGTTAGAGTGCTTCTCTTGCCTAGTTGCTTAGACTTCTTACTCTTATCTTGTGCTTCCAGGATGCTTATTAGCTGCTTCTTATCTCACCAGATTGAGCTCACTCACTTCTTGTAGGTTCTAGCGAGGGTTGGGCCACCCTCGGGTAGACAGGGTACGTGTTTGCTCTCTAGTGTGTGTTTTACGGTCAAGCTAATAGTCCTGGAGTCACATGGGGTAGATGAGAGTCAGTCTGAGCCATAGTATCTTCTATATCTTATCTATGCTTTAAGAACTACCCGTTTGGATTTTCTTTGCCAGCTTCTCGAATTTAATGCTTTGGTTCAGGGGGAGTTCATTTGGGAGCTTCTGGAGCTTAATATTGACTTAACTCAACTTGAACTAAAAGTTGCATCTAATGTTGAGGGGGAACTGGTCTTTCGTGCATTTTCAGCATTCTAGTATTATAATCAATCTGCATTGAGCCTTGATTATTATCCTGTTATGACATGCTTCAGTGCTTTACACCTTGCCATGACTTGTGCTTAGCTTGCTAAATTTATCATGACTTCATATGTGTAGACTAGCGTTTGCCATGATAAGTTAAGTAAAATTGATCAATTTAAATTAAACCTATCATGCTCGCATTTGAGTTTAGTCTTTCTTGAGCTATCCTTTTATGATTCATACCATGTCACATAGGCTGAGTAGAGCGTTGAATCTATATGGAGCCTTAGTTTGAGATGTTTTAGTCTCCTGATGATACATGAGTTAGTACAATGTGTTGAAAAGCAAAAAAAAGGGGGATCTCTTTTGTGCGAAAAAACTGATCTCACCAATTCTTTCCTATGAGACGGCTTGCCATTGCACTTGGCATGAACTCAGGGGGAGTTTTGGATGACCCAGATTATCTTCTTAAGCTTATTGCTTGGAGTAGTCGCATAAGGCTTGAGATCTAGCACATAAACAAAAAATTGGGTTGAAAACAACCATATGCTTTCAAAAGACAATGTTTAATGTGCTCAATTTGCTTAATCTACAATCAGAACCACGTACTTTAACCAATGTTTCAATCTTGAGCTTATAGCACTCTATTTGGACTCAATGTTAGTTTCTTTGTTCCGCTTAGCTTATTGACATGGCATGCATCATCCTTGGATGTCTCTAGCTAGACTTTACTCATTGATGACGTGACTTGCTCACAAAATGCATTACATTTCAGATTGTCATCTATGTGCTCTAGCTGGCTTATACATATGCTGTCATGATCTAGATAGTGTTTTATTGAGTTATGGCTTGGTGTATTCCATTATGGTCAATATGGATAATTCTCATGGCTCTAAATGGTTAAATAAACAAGCTTCAGCCATATTCATTCTCTGACATGTCATATTCTCTCCTTGATGTGTTTATTGCCAAAAGGGGGAGAATAGTGGTAGAAAAAGCTAGTCGGGATCTTTTTAGAGCTTTGGAGAACAATTTGCTCTTTCAGTTGTTGCTCTAGTGTTCCTTCAGTCGACATGGTCATTAGCTCCATTCTCTTTCTTTGGACCATGTTGGTTTCTTAAAACTCAAACTCATCTTCATGTTTTTTCGGGTTTGTCAATATACTCATCAAGGGGAGATTGAGAGTCCATGTGGAGGTGACCACATGTTTGTGATGAGTAATTGACTCTTGTTTTAGAAAGTTTAGTTTGGGTTGGGCACTTCCGCCAAGTCATAGCCTTAGAAGTGATCGAATCGCCTTACATGCAAAGTCGTAGCTTCGATCGTGGTCGTAGGCTCTTACGACCACATTGGTTGTGGTCGGAAGCTTTGTCGGGCGTGTTATGAACTTATTGTCGTCAATCGGGCCACCGGGTTGTTTACGACCATTCTATCGCGAATGAAAGCCGAAAACAATGTTTTACTCTTTCGCCGTGGTCGGAAGGTCAGACGACCACATGGCGTTACGACCACTCGACCTTGGTCGTAGGTCACCGGAAGTCTCGATCGGTTTTGCCGTGGTCGAAAATCTATTCGACCACGCTGGCGTGGTCGGCCTCAGTACGACCACGCTTGGTCGTGGTCGGCGCGCTACGACCACACCGACGAGAACGCGATCGTAGGCGTAGTCGGTGGTCGAAAGCGATCATACGACCACGTTGTCGCAGATTTCTCTCCTAAGAACGAAGCGGTTTCACCACGTTATGGGCGAACATGGTCGTAGCTCGGTCGGATGCGGTCAGACGAGCTTGGAGCGTGGTCGCAAGTGTTCAAACGTTGTTGGAAGGGCTTCGACCACAGTGAACCAAGTCGTACGTGATCGAGAAGGGTTTCGACCACGGTGGAAAGCGATGAACGTGGTCGGAAAGTGGTTCGACCACGCTGGAATCTCTGGTTTTGGTCGTAGTCTCTGGGAACCGGTCGTATGGACTTCTGAGATAGTCGTATCATCTTGAGATGTGGTTGTAGGACTTAAGAAAGTCTTGATCTATGGTTTCGACCAGTCATAAGTTGGTACAACTTGGTCGGGTAAGTTGGAACTGAAACTTGTGATGGTCGTAGCTAGCTTTAAGGCGGTCGTAAGGACCACCGGGGTGGTCGATGGTCTATGGTAACGATCGTAGGTCTTGAGAATTAATGTTTAAGTATTTTTGACCGATCGTAGTGAATGTACGACCTTGTGAAGCATGTTTTGAGTTCCTTTTATGCAGATGTCTGTACACATTGTGTTGTGCGGTGCTATGTAATGGTTTGCTTGTCCAGTAATGTTTGCAGGACCTTGGAGACAAGTCTTGATGAGGCTTGGAGTGGTCGGGACTAGACATGGGGATGTCGAGGTCCGTAACGACCGTGGAAGCCGAAGGAGACCTAGTCTTGCGAGGTGGTTGCAAGCTTGGACGACAAGGCGGAGGAAGCTTCCGGGAAGGCGGTGGAGTGGCATTTTGGAGAAATGCGAAAGTCGCAAAGGGAAGTCGTGGTTCTGCCAATGCACAGAGTTGTTGGCGCTAACGGCAAAGCAAAGGAGCCGTTGGGTGTAACGGTAAAGCACCGGAGCTCGTTCTCGCTAGTGGGTAAAGTGAGTTGAAAACCCGGTGTTAGGTGAGGGTTTGCGGGTTCCCTCTTTGGTGTGTGAGTGTGTGGCTATAAATAGAGAGGGTAGAGCTCGGGTACTAGTGAGATCCTGATCCCGAGTTGTTCTGTTCTTCCTTTGTTATTTGTGAGTATGTGGGTTCTCGGGATGGAGCAAGTGTGCTCATGTATCTCCCAGCTTGGAGTGGTGAGAAACCTCCATTATCAATCATTCATCTCTCTTCCTCTATTTGTTTTCTCATCGCCTTGAGATGTTGTGATTGACTTGTTTGCGATCTGCTTTGAGAACTTGGACTTCTTGCTATCCTTTTCTCTCCTCTCTTCTTCGTGAGTCCGCTGTCTTTGTGTGCTTTGATTAGCTCAACTGGGAATCTGTCTCAAGGCCACTTGGCCGCTCATTCCCGAGAGCAGAGTCGAATTAGAAGTTCACTTTACGGATGATTGTGCGCCTCGAGTCCTTCTTTCTTGGTTCATCCTCTCGCTATCACCGCTTGATTTCTTTTGTCGGCTCAGGCAAGTGTTCGACCACGTGGTGTTCGACCATCAGTTGGCTTACGACCACGTGTGTTCGATCGAAGAAGCTAGTTCTTTCGCCCGATTTGTCGTGTGAGTACTTGGGGAGTTTTTAGAAGGCACCATTCACCCCCCCTCTGTTGCCATTTCGGTCCTACAAAATGCAATTCAAATAATTACACGAAATTCTTGTTAAACAGCTCCTATTCCCTGGATATGTAATGGCAAATTTACACCGGACCGAGTTGTCTACTTGTTAGACAGACTAAGCTTCCATGTAGTAGGTACTAGCTGGTCCATGTTGGATACGACCACTTGGTAGATGAATACGACCACTCAATAGATAGATACAACCATGTTCACGACTTGTATGTAGTTGCGATCACGTTGATTAATGTCTACGACCACTTTACGTACGTACTTAGATCTTCAACTGCTTATGCTCGAAGATGCTTGCCTCGAAACTTCAAGCACGACACTTCCGATGCTCCTCGAGTATGGCAGAGACAACACGAAAATAAGTCAAGAACACAAGTTAATATTCCAGGGCACAAAAGGACTCCGTTTTTCTGTATTTTCTCTTCCTCTCTGTTTTTCTTGCTTGTTACAATACTCTGCTACATCTTATAAAGGCTATTTACAAAACCACTGAACAGACTCAATATCTGACTCGGTTTCCTACTCAAACTTATATTTGGACACTGACTCGCATACTTATCATATACGTATATGAACACAGACTTATAAATTTGTGAACAAGATTAGTTTTAACAGTCTCTAACGGTCCGAACACTAGATGACAAAACCGGTGGAGGCCGAGTGCTATCGACCGTAGCTACTGGTAGTAAACTGAACTGACATGACGCAGGGTAAAAAAGATGAGCAACCTGCAGGTGTTTGCTTACCAGCTGTCCGTTTCATGCATGATCTATTCACTTGTGTAGGGATGTCACCAGTCAGTACACGCGCCTGCACACGCATACATTAATTTGTGCCTCGCCGCCGCAGCCTCATCCTCTCGATCAGCTGCCCTGGCCACCAGCTTGAGTTCTGCCCTTCCATCTTCGTCATCTCCTTCCCTCAGAGAAAAAATCTCCTTTCTTTCTTCCTCCTTCGAGCTCCCTCCTTGCTTACACTCCAAAATGGGCCATGTCCTCCTCCTCTTGCAGCTGGCTCTTCTACTGATCACCTCCGCTCACAGTACCGCAGGCCATGCCCCAGCTGCCATTACTGAGGTACGCACTGCTAAGCTAGCTTAGTTAGTTACCACTGGATGTATGCATGCTTATATAGTTAGTTCTAGTTCTTGCAGTGATCAGATGAGATGATATGCCAATGCCATCGATCATGGATGCTTTTGCAGGCGAAGCAGGGCGCCGTAGAGAGCATGATGAGGGCCATGCACAGTACGGTTGGGTCGAGGCCGCCGAGCTGCGAGGGGAGGTGCAGGTCGTGCGTCCGCTGCGAGGCTGTGCAGGTGCCCGTTACTCCACAGGCGGTGCTGCAGAGGAAGAGGAGATCATCCTCAGGAGGCAGTAATGTTAATGGCGGTGGCGGCAGCGGCTCGGGAAGAACAAGAACAGCAGCGCTGCTGACTTCCTCCTACGACGACCACTCCAACTACAAGGCACTCAGCTGGAGATGCAAGTGTGGCCGGATGCTCCTCAACCCTTGATGCATGCATGCTCCGAGCTACAAGGGATCGGTTTGAGCATGTCGTTCAGGTGCCAAAAGTGTTCTTGTGGATATATCATATATATGGAGCTAGCTATAATAGCATCTGATGTGGGGAAGAATGAGATGTTTGCCTCACCCTCATGCATGTGGTGATCTTTTTGTTATGAACCCCCGCGTGTAATGACCGGTTAATTAATTAGATCGATACCTTAATGTTTAATTACCCTGTTGATGATGTTTTAATTTACACTCTTATTGCTAGTCTCTACCCCTCTATAATACACCAAAATTTTCTTTACTAAATTCATCCCCTCAACCACCCCCCACAGTTATGCCTAATCTAAGTCTACCCAGATTTGTGTACCAAAGTAATCCAACTTCATACAAATGAATAGCCTGGATCTCTCCTCAAACCTTCTTCTCTTACTCATTGAAGATCCTAAAGCCAAAATCATCCGGATCATGCACATCATTGAACCCAGAATCCCACCCCGCGCCCACGCACACGCCCCCGATGCTACTAAGCCAAATCTTCTCTCGTCGAGAACTCGAGCTCATCCATACCTTCTACCCAAGAAACCAGAATGGGATATACGACTGCGAGAACTGAAATCCACAAGCTTTTACCCTCCGGTTCGCAGGCACGATGGGATCCGAGTCCGAGGTCGCCCACGGCGGCGGTGCCATCGCCGCGCGTGCGGTGGCAGGTGGAGGCGCCGTCGAGCGTGGTGGCATGGATCTGCAACTGCTCCATGCGGGGGAACACCCATTTCGTCGTGCCCGCCGCCAAGTTCAGGCTCGAGGTCGGCTCCGACGAGTTCCTCACCATCTACACCTTCGGCACCCACACGGCCAAGCACGTGTTCTGCAGGTCGCGGCATCACCTCGTTCTACATCCCGAGGTCCAACCCCGACGCATCGCCGTGATCGTGGCTTGCGCCGACCGGCACCTTGGTGCACGCCGAGTCTGAGAAGGCGACGGACAAACCGGGAGAAGTGGTTCGAGCGAGCGACATCTCTGAGTTCTCGAAGGCGCGCGGCAGAGTAAGAGCCGATCGGTTATCGGCTCAGCCGGTTTGGCGGTGCTTGCCGGGCAAATTCCTTTTCTTGTTCGGGATTATATGCTTCCTTAGTGAAAGATTATGTGAGAATAAATGGATAATCGCTGCTTGATGTGCAATATATGTTAGTTGGGTAAATGTGTTGCGCTTGGGGATTTCGAACTGATGTAATTCGACTGCCATGAACCTAAAGATGAAGATGAGATATTGTGAATTTCTGACGTGCTTGTGGTTAAAATTCAGTAGCATGAAGAGAATTGCAACTTTTCAAAGTGTGATTTGCCTAGAAAGGTACAGAGATATGATACCGCTTACCTTTCGTGATGATATTAATGAGATGCCATTAGGATCTCATCGAGAGCTCAATCACCACACTAAAAGTAAACTTGTTCACTTGACTAAAATTTATGTAACTTATGAGTTTTATACGGGGAGAGATAAGAACATATAACAAGAATCGAACAAGTGGTCATTACATTCCAATACAGAAGTTGACAAATAGATGAATTAGGGAGAAGTTTTAATATCTGTACTCGATCCAAGGAGACACGTGAGACTCTGCCAAAGATGCTAGGCTGCCCTATGTTCTGGAGGCTTTTTCAGTATGGCGTCCCTGTGATCATCCACGGCTTCTCCAACAAACGGTGGCTACGGAATGGATCTGAGGACAATAGATGAAGATGAAGGCGATGACACGTTAATTCTAAGCTTGCTGTGAGGCTGGTTCAGGTGGTGGTGCTGCAAAAACGAAATGGATTAGCCAGCGAGAGAGCATTAGGCTTTTTGTAGGCTCGCGGTGGAAGGGATCTACTTAGCATATTCGTTTAGCACAAACTTGGTGAAACCTTTGAGCCCTTTATTAGTCATTTTCTTTATGCTTCACTAGCAAATGGAAACCCTAAACTATTTTTCAAATACATTCATGCCTTCTCTATTTTTTTCAATTTAGTTATTTATCAACCGGAACCATATTCTCTTTCTATTTACTCCCACGCCCGCCGTTCTCCTCTTTTTCTATTCACGCAAGATAGTGCTCACGCAGTTCGATTATCAAAGAACATATCATGCGAAAGCTAAAATTTGTTGTTACCTAACTCCACACTACAATTACCAAAATCGACTTAATCCACCTAACATGCACTCTATTTATTGATCATTGTCTAAAACTCCAAACAAAGCAAGTATTATCATTTATTTAATCCACCGATCATACTTTGTATTTTAAATTACTAATAATCCAATCTGTCATTACTATTCATCACCCTCACTTCGAATTCTAATGATTCTCTAACATAATTACTTTCAAATCCACCGATATCATTCGTATTCAACTTTTCGTCATTGATTCAAAACCATAATCCAATAATCAATCTCATTTTCCATTATCTATCACTAGCTAATCCACAAATAAACCTCCACAGAAAATTCAATTTACCAAGATTATAATCCACTAATTGTTATGAATCCTCCAATCTTCTCATAAATTCAATTCATCCATCCAAGAATTGATCAACTCCTATTAATTCCCATATTGTCAACATCTTCCAAGAATTAATAATCACCATTATATATCCACCAAGAATATCATTGATTAATTCTACGATCCACTAGTATCCTTCCACCAAGTAAATCACTAATCAGGAACTATAGTCCAATACTTGTATTACTCCTCCAAATTCCCGAAAATTCAATTGATTCATCTAGTAACCGAATCTATTAATTCCAATATTGTCATCTCCCAAGAATTTATTTATCAGTGTCGTAATCCCATATTTATCTGTGCAATCCCTAAATCTCCAAAAATCATTTGAATCATCTATGTAGCCTATCTATTCAGCTAGACTCCACCAATTTATTTCTCCCAGAACCCACACTATCATTTCCTATTTAAGATCGACATTAATCCACCAATACCTTTATGTGTACACTACAAACATCTATTTCCTTTACTCACGACCCTACTTATTCTTTCTATATTTTATTTTGTAGGAATAGAAATGCCACTATTTGAAATACAATACATAAAATTTCCTGAGACCTAGCAGTTTTGGGACAAAACATAATGTTCAAGGAATATTAGCATGATTTGGTCGTATGGTCTATGGTAACGATCGTAGGTCTTGAGAATTAATGTTTAAGTATTTTTGACCGATCGTAGTGAATGTACGACCTTGTGAAGCATGTTTTGAGTTCCTTTTATGCGGATGTCTGTACACATTGTGTTGTGCGGTGCTATGTAATGGTTTGCTTATGCAATGTTTGCAGGACCTTGGAGACAAGTCTTGATGAGGCTTGGAGTGGTCGGGACTAGACATGGGGATGTCGAGGTCCGAGCGACCGAGGGGAAGCGAAGGAGACCTAGTCTTGCGAGGTGGTTGCAAGCTTGGACGACAAGGCGGGAGAAGCTTAGGGAAGGCGGTGGAGTGGCATTTTGGAGAAATGCGGAAAGCTGCAAAGGAAAGTCGTGTCTCTGCCAATGCAGGAGTTGTTGGCGCTAACCGCAAAGCGGTGGAGCCGTTGGGTGTAACGGGTAAAGCACCGGGCTCGTTCTCGCTAGTGGGTAAAGTGAGTTGAAAACCGGTGTTAGGTGAGGGTTTGCGGGTTCCCCCTCTTTGGTGTGTGAGTGTGTGGCTATAAATAGAGAGGGTAGAGCTCGGGTACTAGTGAGATCCTGATCCCCGAGTTGCTCTGTTCTTCCTTTGTTATTTGTGAGTATGTGGGTTCTCGGGATGGAGCAAGTGTGCTCATGTATCTCCCAGTTGGAGTGGCTGTAGAAACCTCCATTATCAATCATTCATCTCTCTTCCTCTATTTGTTTTACATCGTCTTGAGATGTTGTGATTGACTTGTTTGCGATCTGTTTGAGAACTTGGACTTCTTGCTATCCTTTTCTCTCCTCTCTTCTTCGTGAGTCCTGCTTTCGTCTTTGTGTGCTTTGATTAGCTCAGAGCTGGGAATCGTCTCAAGGCCACTTGGCCGTTCATTCCGGAGCAGAGTCGAATTAGAAGTTCACTTTACCGGATGATTGTGCGCCTCGAGTCCTTCATTCTTGGTTCATCCTCTCGATTATCACTGCTTGATTTCTTTTGTCGGCTCGGGCAAGTGTTCGACCACGTGGTGTTCGACCATCGGTTGGCTTACGACCACGTGTGTTCGATCGAAGAAGCTAGTTCTTTCGCCCGATTTGTCGTGTGAGTACTTGGGAGTTTTAGAAGGCACCATTCACCCCCTCTGTTGCCATTTCGGTCCTACAAAATGCAATTCAAATAATTACACGAAATTCTTGTTAAACACTCCTATTCCTGGATATGTAATGGCAAATTTACACGGACCGAGTTGTCTACTTGTTAGACAGACTAAGCTTCCATGTAGTAGGTACTAGCTGGTCCATGTTGGATCGACCACTTGGTAGATGAATACGACCACTCAATAGATAGATACAACCATGTTCACGACTTGTATGTAGTTGCGATCACGTTGATTAATGTCTACGACCACTTTACGTACGTACTTAGATCTTCAACTGCTTATGCTCGAAGATGCTTGCCTCGAAACTTCAAGCACGACACTTCCGATGCTCCTCGAGTATGGCAGAGACAACACGAAAATAAGTCAAGAACACAAGTTAATATTCCAGGGCACAAAAGGACTCCGTTTTTCTGTATTTTCTCTTCCTCTCTGTTTTTCTTGCTTGTTACAATACTCTGCTACGTCTTATAAAGGCTATTTACAAAACCACTGAACAGACTCAATATCTGACTCGGTTTCCTACTCAAACTTATATTTGGACACTGACTCGCATACTTATCATATACGTATATGAACACAGACTTATAAATTTGTGAACAAGATTAGTTTTAACAGTCTCTAACGGTCCGAACACTAGATGACAAAACCGGTGGAGGCCGAGTGCTATCGACCGTAGCTACTGGTAGTAAACTGAACTGACATGACGCAGGGTAAAAAAGATGAGCAACCTGCAGGTGTTTGCTTACCAGCTGTCCGTTTCATGCATGATCTATTCACTTGTGTAGGGATGTCACCAGTCAGTACACGCGCCTGCACACGCATACATTAATTTGTGCCTCGCCGCCGCAGCCTCATCCTCTCGATCAGCTGCCCTGGCCACCAGCTTGAGTTCTGCCCTTCCATCTTCGTCATCTCCTTCCCTCAGAGAAAAAATCTCCTTTCTTTCTTCCTCCTTCGAGCTCCCTCCTTGCTTACACTCCAAAATGGGCCATGTCCTCCTCCTCTTGCAGCTGGCTCTTCTACTGATCACCTCCGCTCACAGTACCGCAGGCCATGCCCCAGCTGCCATTACTGAGGTACGCACTGCTAAGCTAGCTTAGTTAGTTACCACTGGATGTATGCATGCTTATATAGTTAGTTCTAGTTCTTGCAGTGATCAGATGAGATGATATGCCAATGCCATCGATCATGGATGCTTTTGCAGGCGAAGCAGGGCGCCGTAGAGAGCATGATGAGGGCCATGCACAGTACGGTTGGGTCGAGGCCGCCGAGCTGCGAGGGGAGGTGCAGGTCGTGCGTCCGCTGCGAGGCTGTGCAGGTGCCCGTTACTCCACAGGCGGTGCTGCAGAGGAAGAGGAGATCATCCTCAGGAGGCAGTAATGTTAATGGCGGTGGCGGCAGCGGCTCGGGAAGAACAAGAACAGCAGCGCTGCTGACTTCCTCCTACGACGACCACTCCAACTACAAGGCACTCAGCTGGAGATGCAAGTGTGGCCGGATGCTCCTCAACCCTTGATGCATGCATGCTCCGAGCTACAAGGGATCGGTTTGAGCATGTCGTTCAGGTGCCAAAAAGTGTTCTTGTGGATATATCATATATATGGAGCTAGCTATAATAGCATCTGATGTGGGGGGAAGAATGAGATGTTTGCCTCACCCTCATGCATGTGGTGATCTTTTTGTTATGAACCCCCGCGTGTAATGACCGGTTAATTAATTAGATCGATACCTTAATGTTTAATTACCCTGTTGATGATGTTTTAATTTACACTCTTATTGCTAGTCTCTACCCCTCTATAATACACCAAAATTTTCTTTACTAAATCCATCCCCTCAACCACCCCCACAGTTATGCCTAATCTAAGTCCACCCAGATTTGTGTACCAAAGTAATCCAACTTCATACAAATGAATGGCCTGGATCTCTCCTCAAGTCTTCTTCTCTTACTCATTGAAGATCCTAAAGCCAAAATCATCCGGATCATGCACATCATTGAACCCAGAATCCCACCCCGCGCCCACGCACACGCCCCCGATGCTGCTAAGCCAAATCTTCTCTCGTCGAGCACTCGAGCTCATCCATACCTTCTACCCAAGAAACCGAATGGGATATCGATTGCGAACTGAAATCCACAAGCTTTTACCCTCCGGTTCGCGAGCACGATGGGATCCGAGTCCGAGGTCGTCCACGGCGGCGGGTGCCACTGCCGCGCGCGATGGCGGTGGAGGCGCCGTCGGCGTGGTGGCATGGATGCGCAATGCTCCATGCGGGAACACCCATTTCGTCGTGCCCGCCGCCAGTTCGAGCTCGAGTCGGCTCGGCGAGTTCTCACCACCTACACCTTCGCACCCACACGGCCAAGCACGAGGTTCTGCGGTGCGCGGCATCACCTCGTTCTACATCCCGAGGTCCAACCCGACGGCATCGCCGTGGCGTAACTTGCGTCGACTGGCACCTTGGTGCACGTCGAGTACAGGAAGGCGGACGGGACAAACTGGGAGAAGTGGTTCGAGCGGAGCGACATCTCGGAGTTCTCGAAGGCGGCGGTGGCAGAGTAAGAGCCGATCGGTTATCGGTTCAGCCGGGCTTGGCGGTGCTTGCTGGGCAAATTCCTTTTCTTGTTCGGGGATTATATGCTTCCTTAGTGAAAGATTATGTGAGAATAAATGGATAATCGCTGCTTGGATGTGCAATATATGTTAGTTGGGTAAATGTGTTGCAGTTGGGGATTTCCGAACTGATGTAATTCGACTGCCATGAACCTAAAGATGAAGATGAGATATTGTGAATTTCTGACATGCTTGTGGTTAAAATTCAGTAGCATGAAGAGAATTGCAACTTTTCAAAGTGTGATTTGCCTAGAAAGGTACAGAGATATGATACCCGTTTACCTTTCGTGATGATATTAATGAGATGCCATTAGGATCTCATCGAGAGCTCAATCACCACACTAGAAGTAAACTTGTTCACTTGACTAAAATTTATGTAACTTATGAGTTTTATACGGGGAGAGATAAGAACATATAACAAGAATCGAACAAGTGGTCATTACATTCCAATACAGAAGTTGACAAATAGATGAATTAGGGAGAAGTTTTAATATCATGCATTCGATCCAAGGAGACACGTGAGACTCGCCAAAGATGCTAGGTCGCCCTATGTTCGGAGGCTTTTTGAGTATGGCGTCCCTGTGATCATCCACGGCTTCTCCAACAAACGGTGGCTACGGAATGGATCTGAGGACAATAGATGAAGATGAAGGCGATGACACGTTAATTCTAAGCTTCTTTGTGAGGTGGTTCGGTGGTGGTCTTGCAAAAGCGAAATGGATTAGCCAAGAGAGAGCATTAGGCTTTTTGTAGGCTCGCGGTGGAAGGGATCTACTTAGCATATTCGTTTAGCACAAACTTGGTGAAACCTTTGAGCCCTTTATTAGTCATTTTCTTTATGCTTCACTAGCAAATGGAAACCCTAAACTATTTTTCAAATACATTCATGCCTTCTCTATTTTTTTCAATTTAGTTATTTATCAACCGGAACCATATTCTCTTTCTATTTACTCCCCACGCCCTTCTCCTCTTTTTCCACGCTCCACGCCGTCAAGCAGTTCGTATTTTTTAGTTGTGGACGGGCGGGCATAGATCACCGTGGTCGAAGATGGCTGTGATCGAAGATGACCGTGGTTGAAGAAGCTCATGGTCGAAGATGGACGTGGTTGAATGCCCATGGTCAAAGATGCCCGTGGTCGAGTCAGTGAGCGTGGTCGGTAACGACCACGCTGTAAGGGGTCATTACGACCACGTTGAAGCGGGCAGCCACGATACGACCACGTTGAGACCGGTCGTTATGACCACGTTGTAAGACTGGTCGGCACGATCACGTTGATAACGGTCGTTATGACCACATCGTGGTCGAAGGTCGCGGTCGAAGCCACTCGGTAGTCGAAGACTGTGGTCGAAAGGCTCAACATGGTCGGAGGTCATGGTAGAAGACCACATCATGGTCGAGAGTCAAGCTTAGTCGAAACGGCTGCACGACCGTAAAGATGACCGTGGTCGAAGTTGGCCGTGGTCGGATGACCGTGGTCGAAGAAGCCCGTGGTCGTAGGAGTTTGCGATCACGGTATTTCGAGCGCAGCGACAAAGCAAAGTGGTCGAACGGCTACCTGAGTGGTCGTACGGCAACAGAAGTGGTCGGAACTAGTCGTAAAAATGTCCTGGGAGGTCATAAGGCCTTTACAACACGCTTGTCGTCGTCAAATATTATATATTGCAGATCAACATGGATGTAGCAGAAGGGCTGATCGAAGACGATGCTGGACAAATAGTTGACCTAGAACAAGACGACTACAGGAAGCGTGCTTACGAGGATGTGAAGTCGATAGTCTTGAACACACAGATGAAGGCATCATCCCGACATAATAAACCAAAGAAAGAAGTAGATGCCTCAGGGAAGAGCATCAAAAATATTGTGTATAAAAACGTCCTAGCATGGTGATGTGGTAAGTAAATAGTCCACAAACACATATTTCCTTACTGTGTTTCATATTTCTTTATGTGACAAAAATATTTGTTTTCTTTGTAGCCTCAAGTTTAAACAATGTGGGGATGGAGAAAGTCGTCGGTGGGTGAGTCCAATGATGTTGTCGCGTCCTCAAAGGATCAGTCGTTATGTGACATTCATTATGTGACAAAAATATTTGGTTATACAATATATGAGACGTGAATCTTAATGGATCTGATTGTTCGTTTTATTTTTTACAAATTTTACCTTGTTTTGTATTTTACCGTAGCGTTAGCACGGGCACACTACTAGTTCTCTTATAGGATGCTTATTTTGGCTTTTTTACTGTGTCTGATTTATTTTACGCTGCAGGAGATAGCAGTTTTTTGCGTAATTAAATTAAATAAAATTTAAAAATAAAAATAGATTATCTCATTACAAACAATACAAAGGAATACGAAAAAAAGAAAAACAAAAAGTCTAAAAAATATATAATTTAAAACTAGGAGCTGAAGCTAACAACGGTCTGTATTGTTCGCTGAATTATTTTTTGTAATTTCTAGTTCTATATTCTAGTACAATATTGTCTCTTTGTTGCTGGTGTAGGGAGACAAGATTCGGTTTTGGTCGTACATGCGCACACATACGCACGGAGGGGTGTGAGAGAGGGAGGGAGAGTCAGAGACCACGAGTGACACAAAATGCCATCCCATTCCCAGGAATTGTCCTGTCCTGTCCAAACGAAAGCTGATAGGTCCTTTTTAACATTACTCGACTGCAAAAGCAGCAGCTCTCTTTCCAAGGCTGCAACCAGAATGCAGGAAGAAGAGATTGCAAGCAAATTGTAGGGCCATGGATTGCATCTCATGGAAGGAAACGAGCGAGGAGAGAGAGAGAGAACAGCCTGTAAATGCAAGATGCAACCTCTAGCCATCTAGATGCTTCTGCTGATTTGAAGGCTGCTGGAAGCTGACTAAGCTGAAGGCTATTACAGCCTCAATATATAGATAGATGGCCTATTACAGTCTCAATAAATAGTGGTGTGCTGCATCCGCATCCGCATGCCAGTCCAGGCCCTTGAGCTTGACCCTGAACAGAGAGCTTCTGCATTTGATTGATCGATGCGTCATGTACATGTGCTAGCGTTAAAGAAAGTGCAGTGCAGTAGCCAACTAGTGATGCATGTGGGACTGTGGGTGCTTTCAGTGTCCTCGTTGCCACAAACAATTGGAGCAACAGCAGGCAACTCATCAAACGACACCAAAAAAAAATACAGATGGATGCAGCAGGGCAGCAACCTCTTTCGCTGCAGGTGTGGCTACACATGCACAATAACAGGCGC
The DNA here is from genome assembly GCA_036346575.1 of Dendrocalamus sinicus. Lineage (NCBI taxonomy): Eukaryota > Viridiplantae > Streptophyta > Magnoliopsida > Poales > Poaceae > Dendrocalamus > Dendrocalamus sinicus. The sequence continues at coordinate 468,921 of CM070674.1, forward strand.
TGAAATGTGCCTGCCAATCTTTCTTTCTTCAGAAAATGTGCCTAAACCCTGCCAATATTGTAATGTTACTCGCACACTACATGCAGGATTGCAGAGGACAGAAAAGTAGTAGATCGATCACCCGTGAAAATTGATGTAGAAACAAGATCGATCACCCGTGAAAATTGGTGTAGAAACAAAGTACTGCATCTGCACCCTTCAAAAAAATTACTGCATCTGCATGCATCAAGGCATCGGAGTTGGCGTCGTCAGCCTTCACTGCATCTGCATCTACATCTAATCCAATTAATTCATGTGCCCAGCCTGCAGGTCTTGTCTAGTCTACTACTATCAAACAAAACAAAATGTACGTAGTAGTGAGCAGTAGTAGCCAGCCGGTCAAGTCACAGTGGTGTCTCCCAAGTCAGATCAGATGCCTGCACATCTCTGCAGCCGCATTGCATGTTTGCTTGTTTTGACGTGCGTAGACTCATCGGTCTGATCAGTGGATCATCAGTACCTTTACTTGTCTAGGGAAGCGTTTGCGGCGGTGCCTTTAAAAATACATTATAGATACAGTTAGTTTTTCTGTATAGTTAAAATTTTAAAATAAAAATTATATCATCATGAATAATGTAAAAAAATAAAAAGACAAAAAAGCCTAAAAAACAAAAATCCAAAAAATAAAATTAAGAAGCTAGAAGTGAGAAGCAAAAGCTATGGAGCAAAGCCAAGATTTTGTGTTTCTTGCTAAGTTAACAAATGACCGCTTACACAAGTCTACATTGAACTGCTTTTTTTTTTTGTAACGAGAGCGACTATAACGCACCTAGATACTCTTTAGTCTTATAGCGCACCCACCTTTTTTATAGAATAATTTTAGAAACTTTTTATCTTCCATTCATGATATTTATCACTAAATAATGTCGTGTAACTTAAGAAAGAAAATGCACCAAAAATTATCATGTGTTTTTAAATAAATTACCAGACCAAGTCATATAAGTTACCAGTAATTGGACCCTAATTTACCATCGATGGTAACAAATTCCGACCATTAGTTCAAGATTACCATCAATTTTGCGAATTTGAAAAAAAAAATCAAAAGTTATCATTATTCAAATCATAAATTCATTACAATTTTAATAAACCACCCTAAGTTCAAAATTGCCATAGTTTCCACGAACATGAAAACTTTCAAAGCTTACCATAAGTTACATTTAAGTTACTATCTACAAATTCAATAAATTATCAACCTAAAGTTCAAAAATTACCAACCATCACTTTTGTAAATTTGAAAACTTCAAAATTACCATCAATTGATGTCTAAGTTACCATACATTTTTCATCAAATTATCACACCCAAAGTACTATTTGTTTTCATCGAGTTCAACGAGGATGAAGGCTAACAAAATTTCCACATGAGCTTATAATTTACCGTTATTTTGTGAGTTTGTGTAAATAGTTTATGAATTAATTTTTATGTAAAAATTGCCATCAATTACATGCTAAATCAACATCTACCGTTTTAAAAATTACCAGCCTTAGCTTAAAAATATCATCCGTCTTTTTTATTTATAAAAAGGTCAACATAGCTTCATCGCAACTAATCTCATGAGCAGATCACTGATCGGATGGTCTCCTACGTCAGAACAAGGGGACGAAAATAGCTTAATTTAATATGTGGGTCCCACTGGTTTCAAGTGGCAAATGTCATGCATTATCTTCTGCCATGGGCCCTATATGCACTATGCAAGCCATTCCTCCAATAGAAGTTATCCCACGACTAAGTCATCTCGATCAAACACACATAGATCGGATGGCTTCAAAGTGGGTGCGCTCAAAGACAATAGCGTGAGTAGGTGCGCTCTAAGACAATAGCATAGTAGGTGCGCTGTAGATTTTGCATTTTGTAATAAGTTGTGGTGTAGCACACCAGTCCCGTTTAGACCTCACGAATTGTGCAAATCAATTCTGACAGAAATAAATAGGTCCGCTTCCCAGAAAGACATACGAGAGACTAGTTTTAACACATGCATGTTTCATTTATGGTTTTCCCTATGGTATAATTTAATTAATAAAAGGGTAAAAATAATTATAAGTTTAGAAAAGAATTTACAATCCTTGAAAAAAGGACAAAAGATTAAAATGCCAATGACTCTAGCAGGAAAAAATTAAATTTTTATGTGTCTTTTACCTCTGCAAATATGAAGAGCTAAATCTTGCTTAAAGGCCATTTTATTATGGTGAAGTGAGCTTGTTTCATTTACATTGTTGTACTATGGTTGATGCAACGTGTTGCGTGTCATCTAGGTTAGATATAATCATGGTGTACTTCAACTAAAAAATCATAAAAATTCTAAAAGGTTATATATACTTCTAAACTTAGTTTATCTATATATAAATTTTTTAGTTCAATTTTCTCTATGTTAATAGTAAAAAAAGAAAAATATGATAAATATTAAGAGTTCAGATCTGACTAATGTTAATAGTACTTGACATGCTTAACCATAGTTGTAGAGTGGTAATTGAGCATATCCTGTAAAATATAGTTGTATGAATTTGCTATGGAATTTCAAATTAATCTCCGCCATTATAACCTAGACCCACACTTGCTTGGTGAAATGTCAAAGGGGGAACGTCCTCCTAAGCAGCTCTTGGGTGACTCAGGAGGCAATCCTTAGCCACCATGTGAGAGGCCCCTGGTCGTCACTTCCCTCCTCGCCGCCACCTCCGTCAGGTGCAGAGGCGGCGCGGGGGAGGGGGGCTCGTCTTGTAGCTCCCCTCTTCCTTTCCGGCTTCCCCTCTCCCTCCACACCTTCGTCTCATCGCCAAATCATCGGTCTCCACCGGATATCTTCATCATTGGCTTTAGATCCTAGCGGATCTAGAGTCTCCTCATCGTCCACGACTCTCTCCCTCTCCGGATCTATAACCTCCCTGTTGTTATCATTGTTAGGGCTCGTATCCGGGTGCTTCGCCGCTGGATTTGGCTTGGGGTTCCACATCCATGATGAGGCATCACCATCGGTGTTTGCCTCGGCTCGTCGTGCCCCTCCTGGTCAGTGGGGTGGTGATCTACCATCCCTGGGGACCTCATCATTGGATTTGGCCTAGGGCTTTGTGTTGTCATGGTAGGCGGCGACTGTGGTACGTCAACCGAGAGGGACCTAGGGAGGAGGGCTTCAGGTGGGCTGCATGCTGCAGGTGTGCCACTGGTGGTCACTCATTGTTTGGGTGGCGTGGGGACGCGTGGCAGTGCTTTGGTGTCTCCCCAAGTCCCTCAGGCTTCGATCAGTGGTGCAGTAGTGGCAGCTTGTCACGATGGCACAGCATGTGGTGGTGTGCGTCAGAGAAGGGTTGGCCATTATGTCATTGTCGGGGGGTGCTCGTGGTGTGACGGTTGTCCTGTGAAGCAGGCTGGCCATTAAGGAGGCCCGAGAATATGCGTTCGTTGTTTGATCATGTCTTGGTGCAGATCAATCGTGGTGGAGTTCCCCATGAGTGCAGTTGGTTTGGGTCCTTGATTGAGGCAAGCCGTCATTGGTGCGTCCTGTGGGCATCGATTGTGTGCGGTGGGCATTGCTGTCATGGTGTGTGTGTGTGTGTGTGTGGAGGGGCCGCCTCCTCTTCTTTCCGAAGATCTTGCCGGTCGTCCTATTGTTGCATTATGCTAGTTGTGTTTTCGCTATGACTTGTTATTTGATGGTTGATGTGGTGTGGTTTTGATGCTGGCATAGTCAATGGTGTGGTTGTGGTGGTTTAGCCGTGCTGTGGTTGTTGCCGTGGTGAGCACTCTTGTGTTGATGGCTGCATCTCAAACCTCTGCAAATGTCATAGTTCTCAGTTTTACACAGTCTCATTTTAGCTAACTCTAGGCTTCGTAGTTTGTTAGTTAAAGGAGGTGTTTCTTTTGTTGTTCATTCAAAAGATGCTTGCCTTATGGATGTGCTTTCAAGTCTCTGCTTTACCATTATATTTTTGTATGACTTTGCTGTGTTTTTCATTCTTACGAGGGGCCGTATTTCTAGCAAAGCGCACTTGGTGGCTTGACTCCACTTCCATGTCATGCGGCCCCACTTTCCATAGACTTATCCGGCTTTTCTCACAGAATTAGAGATCTGTTGAGTATCTGCGGCCACGCGAATCTCCACCCCTGGCCGCTCACCGGAGACGGCAGAGAGATCGCGCACCTGGACGCGCCCACGAGGCATCGCCGAAGAGAGTTCGGGAGCATGGCGGAGAAGGGCGGGAGGAAGGGCGTGCCGGCGCTGGGGTGGTGGCTGATGCTGGTCGGCTCCCTCCGCCTCGCCTCCGTCTGGTTCGGCTTCTTCGACATCTGGGCGCTCCGCGTCGCCGTCTTCTCCCAGACACAGAGTGCGTGCCCCCCCTTCCTCCTTCTCCTCTCCGTCTTCTCAAAATGTCCTCTCTTGCTTGTTCCTCCCATGGGGCCGATCCGTGCGGGGTCTGTATGTTGGTAGATCTGACGGGGTTGGGTTCAGATGGGCTACTAATAGATTGGATGCTGTCTTCTTGATGAAGAGCTAGAGAGGAGATTTTCTCTGATATTAGTGTTCCAAGTTGCGCAAATGGGTGATTTTGAATGCTGTTTTGTTCAAAATGGAGTGGGTTTGGATTGCGATATATATTTTTTTTTTGGCAAGAGGAGATTTGCGGGGGATGTTGAATGTTTGGTCCTTACTAGTATGTCTCAAGGAACTGCAGTTGCGCTTTAAGTAGGAACTTGGTGAGCTTCTGAGCCAAGAATGGTTCCCGTCCGTCGGTCACCTTTGTGCTTTGAAACATTGTCAAGGAGTGGGTACATTGCAGATCAGAAATTGATGCTTAGAAAATGTTGGATCTTTGTGCATTTGTGGTTACAAGTGTTGTGAATCAATCCATCCTTAGATTGGCAAGGTGCAGGAGCCAGTTGAGACTGAGGAGGTGGCATTTCGGGATATATGAGATGAAGAGCTTGAGGTTATGACTGCTTCTCATAGTAGCACATTTGGCCCGTGGTGTCTGCTAGATTTAGGAATATGTCAAGATTTAAGAATATTTGTTTCTACGACGAAGACTCTTTTTATGGATGAATATATCTTTTTGTATTGGAAGATTCAAATCTTAACTAGGAAGGTCCCAAATTTGCAATCGGGATAGGTAAGCACACTCCAATGAAGGGAATTTATGAGACAATTCATGCAGTAATGAAAGATTTTTGTGATCATGCTGCAGTTTACGTAGGAATTGAGAAAGGATTATGTAGCCATGCTGCTAAGAATGTGGATATGCTAGACACGAGTGATTCATACAGCACAATATTCCCCTTTCTTTTGGAAAATTTAATCTCCCTTGCAACCACTTTGCCTTCTGGATTATTTACAGAAGAAATTCTTGTACATTGGCTACGTTGCTTTGGCTGCGGGCATGTCAAAAGTCATAATAGCTGTGTATTCTCTTCCATTTCTTGTGAAGACTTGTTTAATGGAGTCCCTTTTCGGTAATATCTGGTTTACATTTTCTTTTACATGCAGTGACTGATGTACATGGTCGCACTTTTGGGGTCTGGACGCTTCTGACCTGCACTCTGTGCTTTTTGTGTGCACTCAACCTGGAAAATAAGCCTCTATATAGCCACATTCCTATCATTCATTTATGCTCTCGGCCATTTCCTCACCGAATACTTGATATACCATACCATGGCTGCAGCAAATCTGAGCACAGTTGGCTTCTTTGCAGGTACTGAACATTACTTTCTGTACACCATTTGTTTCACTTCTCCACTTTGCCACCTAATTAGTTCCACAACAAAATTAGCTTGAGTACTGCACTTATTACAAACAGGCTGATTTAGCTGGTATCTGAAATATTCATTCAATTTATCCTTTTTTTAAAAAATAATTTATTTAACTCTAGGAAATTAAGACCTGCTTTGTAAGTTGTAACTGTAAGAGGTAGTGTGTTTTTTCCTATCCATGCTTGTAGATAAAATGCCCTGTATGTTTTTTTGCCTTTAAAGCATTGTGATGTCATCTTTTTCTATTATGTTTTGCAAAATTACCGAATGACATTCAAAGCTCATTGGGATTATATATGGAGCTTGAAAATAATCAGAACAGGTGGTAATTGAATTCAATCTGAAATGGTTAAGAGCTAGCGCTGATGCATTTCTGACTTGGTTGTTTTTGTAACCTTTCTGAATAATTCGCCCTGTTTACTTAGGGACATCAATCGTATGGATGCTGCTTCAGTGGAATTCTCATGGGAATTCTCGTGTTTCCCATGCTGTCAAGCAGGCATGAGTGATGCATGCTTGTTTGTGGGCCGCGGACCAGGGGAGGGGAATTGCTTGATGAAGAAACCTTGCGAGAAGGCCATTTCATGGTTCAGTGCCATTAACAGTTAGTTGCTACGTATTTGCTGCCGCCGCTGCTGCAGCTGCTTAGGAACGTCTCTCTCTGAATTTTGATACCTTACCAAGCAGCTCATCAGCATTGGCCATATAATTTCTTTGACATGTCATGTAAACTCAGTTATCTTCTGTGATACATCACGCATGCTTGATGTGTCGATCCATCCATGAATATTTCTTTCTAGCATGATTTTTTTGAGGAGCCCACTTGTCAATCATTGTTTACCTGCACATCAATTAAATATAGTAATTATCCTTATCCAGTGGGGAAATAAAAGAGTTTAAGAATAGTCGAAATTCGGACATGGAAGCGTCCAGTTAAAAATATGGGTATTGTTACGCATCGGACGTCTCATCCGGGCGTCCATTTCCGGACACTCGGCTGCAATATTTTTTTTGTCATATTTGCAATATTTTTTGCCGACGTTTGTAATATTTTTTATTCATGTTTTTGTTGCAATATTTTTTTATTTCGTGTATGCAATATCGACTTTTGTATCACATATTTTTTATTGCATATGTTGATTAAAATTGTTGCACACATTATCTAAAAATATTGCATCGGAGCGTACAATACGAATATCCATATCGTTCTTTCTATTTTTTTGCTGCATATATGACCGATAAATATTGCATACATAAACGATAAATATTGCTAACAGGAATACTTACATTGTTCTTTATTTTTTTACAACTATAACTAAAATTAAAAATATTATAAATATGATCGAAAAATATTACTGTCGGGCATCCGGAAATGGACGTCCCGGTCGGGTGTCCGATTCATTACCCTAAGAACATTTTTTCGTGAGTGCTATCGCTTTCCCTATACTCGACCGCTGCCTCTGCTCTAATCCACCCGCACGGCCGCGCCGGCAAAGATGGCGGCTCCGATGGCCCGCTTCCTCGTCGCCAAGAGGTCCTCGGCCTCCGCGGCGCGCCGTCGACACTTGGCCTCGTCCGCCCGCCACGACGACGCACGTAAGCAAGCCGTGACGCTTCCGCAGTCAGCCTGCGTGGCTTGTAACGGCGGGCGAGCTGAGCAGAGCTTTCGGTTATGGTTTCGTTGTGATGACATGCAGAGGAGGCGGCCAAGTGGGAGAAGATAACGTACATAGGGATCGCCACCTGCACCGTGCTCGCCGCCGACAACCTCTCCAAGGGCAACCGCCACTTCCCAGACCCACCGGTAGTAGCGACTACTGATTAGCATCATCACCGATTGATTCTGTCACTTGCGAATTGATGAGATCATTCGTACCTGAAGAAGAATATGGTCTCGTCCTCCTCCCGTCCTGTGCAATTCACGATGATCGAAAAGGCCCGGGTTTTTGGTGTGGTTTTGGGAGCCTAGTGCGCTTAAAAATGGTTGCTTTATTTACGCATTTGCTTTGATTTGATGCCTAAGGTTTTGTTTTAGTGATTGGCATGGTGAATTCTTATGAACAAATGGATTGGTTCGGTCCACGTAGAGGTGTTGGAGGTGTTAACACCTCCACTGCATCTAGCCGTTAATTAACGAGGGTATAATCGCACCTAGCACCACTCCTGTCGATGTTAAGATCATGAGAACCGTTAGATGAGCTATATTGAACGGCTGAGAATAAATGAATGTACCGAACCAAAACTCAATGGTTAAATGGCATGGGGTTGTTGATTCCTGTATCCTGTCCTGCCTGAATATGTCTGACCATTTTGTTCTCCTGTCCGCAGCCTTACCCGTACAAGGAGTTCCCCTGGGGTAAGCTTCCACTGACGCCTCTTTGATTCTTCTGTGGTTTCACATGCTTTAACCATGCATTTTTTTATTGGAGAACTACTAGCTAAGGTCGTACCGTCGGAGACGCTCCCGACGGTACAGCTCGCCGCTCCCTACCTCTGCCCCTTAGCCCTCTCTCTCTTCCCCGGTGCTAGCGACAACTCTACACACCTCCCCCACCGACCTCACCCCCGCCATCCCTCCCCCCTTAGCTGGCAGTGAGCTTGTCGCCTCACCACGCCATCGGTTCCCCCTCCTTCACCGGCCACCTCACCTAACCTAACATTTTCTTGGCACTCGTAGTCCCACCCTCCGCCGCCACTCAACGCTCTCTACCCCCATCCACCGTCTCCTCGGCCTCCCTCTACATCCGGATGCACAATGAACTTATTGTCGTCGGCAGCGCCTACTATTAGCCATCGCGCAAGAGCGAGGGCGAGAGAGAGAGAGAGGGAGCGGCGGACAGGAGTGAGATGGAGTGCGAGAGAGAGGGACCGGCAGCTGGGAATGAGAAGGAGCGAGAGAGTGGGAGACCAGCGGGAGGATGAAGACAATGACATAGCTGTTAGATGCTTAGATTGGATGGTTTAGAGCTATGCTGTCAGGAAGATGTAAAACGGTGTACTGTTTTATAGTTTTTCTCTTTTTATTGTATGCAAGCCAAGTAAGCCCAATCTTGCTGTGACGTAAGCGTTCTATGTTCTTCAGTGAGAATGAGTGCACGCCCCAGGTGGAAGTTTTTCGCTTAGTTCTAATGGGTTCATTGCACCCCTTCTATCAGAACCTTTGCTTGCTCGTAATAATTTAGCGAAACAGGTATATCAACAAAGTCATGAATGTCCTCACTTAGATTCTCGAAGATGTTCGATAAGTTATTGTTCTGCTTCTGCAGTCTGCACCACCTATCGTTTTAACGCGTTAGTTCTATCTTGCAATCCCTCTTCCGCCTGAACTGAACATGATCTATTTGACAGTTCATTTGTCATGGTTGTCATAGTCATAAACCATAATCGCAAGGTACCTTGGATGCTTGATGAACTCATAATGAGCTTAAGAAGTACTGAAGCATCTAACCAATCTGTTCACAGAGCCGACTGTAGCAGCACCTTGCCGAATTGCATAACCCTTGTCATGTTGTTGTGTTTTGTTGTAGGTCCTGATGGCCTCTGAGAGAGGAAGAGGCAGCACTCCGACCACCACTAGTAGTACACCGCCCTATCTCTGTATATTGTGATGTGTCATCAGTGTGAACCATCTATCTATGTACAGTTAATGTTAATGTACTTGTGTACGTAAGCTTGCTATAAACCTCTACTGTTCTCAGGGGTGGAACCAGATTCAGCTCAAACCTTGGGCTGGACCAGCTGATTTTAGACTGATATGAGTTTTCATTCCTAACTTTTCACACCTAAGTCAATATTCTTCATGGGTTTTGGTTCTCAGGCCTCAGACTATAGCTCACATAGTCCAAAGCCTGGCTCCGCCCTGGCTGTTCTGTTCTCATATCCTACGGGTGTCGGGTATTTGCATCAGCACAATGTGCACACTTGTGCATATGCTGTGCTAGTGAATAGATGGGAAACACTCCACGCTTGTCTGTCAATTATTCAGATGGCTAGCAATTTCTTGTCGTATGATGCAGCTCTATCCATCTGTGTGATCAATCAATGGTCAAGGGTTGGTTCGGCGTCATTTCTGTGTGATATCAAAATCTCAATGGATATCGCTCCTCCTGCGAATAGGTGGCAGGTCTGGTGTGACCTCATAAGAGAATTCCGATAAAGCTGCTTGCCGTTTAGGGAGCCACGTGCTACTCCTTGGGCCCTGAGCTTCCCGTCGTCGAAATCGGCAAGACACCTCCCTCCTCTCGTCCTCTCCCCTCTCCCTACCCCCTCTTCTCCCCTATCGCCGTGGTAGCACAATAGAGGAAGGCGACGCAGAGGGAGTAGCAGGGGAGAGATGGTAGTTGGTTGGTGGAGCAGCAAGGGAGAGGTGGAGCGGTGGAGTGGCTGCCGGCGAGGTATGGCCCAGCCCTCGTTGGCGCCTGTGGGGAGAAGAAAGGGAACGAGAGAGAAGCCGAGCTCGATTCGATCTGCAGTGGTGGCTAGGGTTAACAGGACCGGTAACGTTTTAATAGAGAGAAGTCAGCAACTTTGCAACTTAGCCCTCAAACTTATATGAAATTGCAATTAAGTCCTCCCTCTTTGAAGAGAAGCCAGTATTTTTGCAATTTAGCCTTTAGACTTCTATAAAATTACAATTAAGTCCTTCTCCCTCTTTGAATTTCTTCTAATTTAGATCTCCAAAGCTCCAGTTTCTTCACCTTACGATGCGTGTAAAGCATCGCCTCGCCTTGCGCCTTACCACTTAAAAAGTGTGAGGGGGTGGGTCGCCTTGCCTCGCCTTACCGCCTTAATAACCTTGACTACATGTGACATTACCACTAAAACATATGAATCTACACCAGGGCCGTCCTGGCCAAAACCGAGGCCCTGTGCAAAGTCTAAAATGGGGCTTCGTAGGCTAGCAAAATGTCAACTTGTTTAGGATCAAGAGAATCCCAATATCTTGGATCAAATATATTAGGCTGGAAAGAATCACTAGCATCCACGACGAGAGAAGTATTCAAGTTATCGTCATTATTATCCATTTCAGCACTTGTGTTGTCAACAAGAACTTCCCCAACCTCAACATTATTTTGTATCTCTGGAGAATCTATAGGATGATTGTCAATATTACTATCAATTGCAGGGCCCGGATCAAGTGTCTGATTATCGGATGACACCTGTGACTCTTTGACAATAAACCTATCAATGGCTCCTTTCTGAGATTGAGCTAAATCCTCTAATCTTTGTTTCTTTTTACGCTTTTGATAACCCGACTCATATTTTCTGGATCGATTTGCAGAAGACATGGTCACATGGCTAAAGGCTAATGGTTTGGATCTTGAAACACTAGACGAGTAGATGCACATGTATACAAAAGATGAAAAGAACAAAATTTAGAGACATACGACACATATACATCAAATGCACGTGCTACTGATTTAATAATTAATAGAATTTTAGAAAAGAAAAAAGAAAATTACCTTGCTTGCTAACTTGCCGGCTTGCCGCACGGCTTCACAGAATGACCATTCAGATTTTAGGCATTCACCAATCACGATCAGGCTTCCGTCTTGGCCGCTTCCCAGCTTCACGTACCACACGAAACACTCGTCGATTGGCACGGACGCTCGGCCTCTCGCGGGCTCGTGGCCTCGCCGTCCACCGCAGCGCCGCTGCTGAAGTGCGGCAAGTGCGAAGTGCCTAGGGCCGAGTCGCCGACTCGCGAGTCACGATTCGTCGGGAAGAACGAAGACACGCACGATCGAGAGGGAGAGGAGTTGACGGTATCAGGAAGTCGAACAGACGCGAATGTTGTTTTGAGCTGCCGGCTACGCATCAATAGGACTTGGGTCAAAAAATAGACCAGACCTATATAGTATTGGGCTGTACACAAGATATTGGGGGCCCCTGGAAATTGGGGGCCCTGTGCGGTTGCACAGGCCGCACTTGCCCAGGGACGGGCCTGATCTACACCTAGCAACAATAATTCTACCACCAAACTATGTTCGTGTTATTGCTAACCTACCATGCTTTCATCGAAACGACAAGCAAATTACAAGAGCAATGAGAACTAACCGCAAACAAAAGTGTGCACGCGAAGTTAGACAGGCAGAACCTCCTCCTTCCCTCTCTCCTCTTCCTCTCCTCTCTTCCCCTCTACTCCCCGCTTTCTCTTTTTCCGAAGTAAAGTGTTGCCCTATATAGGCGCTAGTCGATGTGGTGTAATGTTGTCCACCCATTGCATAACTGCCCTCTAGTCGCACAGTGAAAGCGCGACTGCCCTCTAGTCGCACAGTGAAAGCGCGACTGCCCTCCAGTCGCGCGTCCACAGCGTGATTAGGCTCAGTTGCGCCATGGGCACGCAATTGAGGGTTATTTCTGTAAAAAAATATGTGGTTTATTTCCTCAATTTGGATTAAAAAACGGTTTATTCAAAAAAATCCTCAACAAGCTAATGGTCGCATTCTATAGCCAGAGTTCAAGGAAAGAAACCGGGATGGTGATCCTACCGCACAAAACTGTAGAGCCCATTGCTGTGCACGATCAAGAGGAAGTGTAGAGTATAACTTGGAGGCTGAAACTGTTAAGCTACTGGGGTTTTCCGTATCTATGTGAAAATATTTGTCATCCAGATGCGACATGATAACATATTTATCATCCAGATGCGACATGATGAGTCACGAGAATAGGTCGTATGAGTAGTGGAGGAGCCGTGCAAATTAAGATGGATGGAGATGCTCAATGGCATTGGAGATATGATGTTTAGCATGTCTGCATTGATCAACACATTCCAAATCAGAAGTCCATCAAATTGCAGGCCAAATCAAGTATCAAAGGCCATGTGTAGAACAAGACCACTCTAAAGCAACAAAAGGGGATTGGTTTATCTACATCGTCTTCACATGTGCCAGATACCAAACAGATGGACCTGTTTGACCAACAGATAGAGATCGAGCACCATCTGAATCCAACGTCGATCAAACAGGAGAGCTTCGAATAGCGGCTTCAGAAGTTCAGAGCAGCTGGGAGAAGCAGGAGCGAGTTTTACATTGTAAATTTTAAGAAAATCGAAGCTTGATACATGTGACTTCTCCGGTTCTAATTAAGGCGCATCAAAGGGGAGAAAGTTTAGATTGCCCTGTTGGCGCTACGTACCTTGTGCTAGGTTGCTATTGTCTTCCCGAGCACTGTCGCTGCTCATGTCATGCGATTTTTTTTTAAGCTTTGGGTTAGCACGGACTAAACTGAAGCGATTGTTAAAAATGAACATATAAGAAGAAATACTAAATTAGGATTCAATCTCATATTGGTTTCTGTAGAATGTACAACCATGTTTGGAACATAGGAAAATTTCTCTCTTTCAAGGAATCGAACTGTTTCCGTGAAATTCCTGCAAAATTCACATGAAGTTGTTGCGTTTCAAAGCCTTAAGTGTTAGAAAGAATAATATAATTCTATATCATAGAGAAGAATTGTATTTGTGCTAGCTGTGTAATTGCGCGGGCCACCCGGCTAGTTTAGATGATGGCAAGTTGTGGAAGAGCATTATTGATTTTAAATATGACACTGTAGAACCTAATATTCTTTGTTGTACTACTGAGCATACTTCTCCTTTTTGGAGAGGGGTAATCTGGGCAGGTAGAGTAGCTAAGAATTGTTGGAAAGAGATTTCAGACATGTTGAATCTGAATGTAGGTAATGATTATGAATCAATTGCTAAGTTGTGGGTTAGTGATTCTAAACATAAAGGGGACAACATAGTTTGTTCTGCTGTTCTTTGGTCTTTGTGGGAAAGGAGAAATGACATATATTTTAGAAAGACCAATTGGATGGCAGTGCGCAGAGGAAATGCTGGAAGCGTTGGAGAGGTTGGTTGCTATCATACCGAGTAGAAGGGAGCCCATGGCCGGCCCCGCCTACGTGCCCAAACTCCCAGTGTGTCTGAAGATTGATATTACGACATCTGAATCCCTTGTTAGCTGTTACACATGCAGACAACAGTCTGATCAGCGCCATATAGGACCAATTTTATGCTCCTGTGCAGATCGAATTGGGCTAGGATTTTTTTTTTCTTTCCAGCACATTGGCTAAGGATTGCAGAAAAGATGGAACAGTCTTGAAATGCCCAATGAGCCATACTGGAAAAGAACCAATAAATCTGCATACGCACAAGAGAACACAGCCGTGCTGTCTGATAGCAACTTGAGTCCAGTGAGGCACAGTGGGCAGACCGGCCGGGTTGTCGATGCTATCATCATCTCATAATCAGGGCAAGAAACCTACGTCTACAAGACGATTGGCAGGCCTTCTTACGGTAGTAGTGGTACTAACTACTACTGTACAAGTACTGTTTAAACATGCAAGAAAGTCTATGCCTTGTATTAGAACGCGGACTCATCTCTGCAGTGATTCCCGGACGGATGAAAGCACTGTGCGATCCAGCCTCGATAAGGACGCCTCCGTTCTTCTTACGTAATCCTGAAACCAATCCCGAACCGAATTGTTCAACGGTTTGGAGGCGCGTGCGCGAGTGGCTTTGTCTGATCTGAAGAATCTTGAGCAAGCCCCTCTTTTTTCTGCAGAAATTGAGCGAGTCCAAGAGAATGTTTGGCATGGAACGGGGAGCCAGAACTTTTTTACTGCTTTGACCTGAGAATGATGATCAGAATCGCCTCTTTTTTCTCTTCTTCTTACTGTGTTTACATTTACACACATGCTAATTACTACGTACAGATTGCTTGCCTTGCTTGGCTCGTTACTCTGCCAATCTCACTGCTACACATGCAAATCCTCAATCTTACAGTCTACATATACTACTTTGCCCATTTCGTCGCATCTGGTGTAGCTCTTGCGGACATAACTACAAGCATCAGCAGCCGTCCGATCAACAACAAAGGGCAAGATCGAGCAATTACGATGGACAGAGAGAAAGTTCTTGCATCGATCTCAGCCGTTCATTCTCCATCGCAGGCCTAGGGGATCACCTTGACCTCCACAACCTTCCCCGAAGCAAGCGTGCCGTACTCCCGCCCGATCGCCGCGTCCTCCAGCATCTGCACGACGGTGCGCATCGACGGCCTCATCGACGGCGTCCTGCTTGTGCACAGCACGGCAACCCGCAGCACCTTGACGGCCTCCTCCTCCTCCCAGCCCTCGGTTACCTTGCCGTCGAGGAGGCCGATCACCTTGTCCCTGCTGTCCAGCCGCGTCGACACCCAGTCCACGATATCCTTGCTCTCGCCGTACTCTGCCTCGATCGGCGTCCTCCCCGTCACTAGCTCCAGCAGCACCACGCCGAAGCTGTACACGTCGCTCTTCTCCGTCACCTTCCATGTGTACGCGTACTCTGAAGAAACATAGCCGAAACATGAAACAACAATTGAGTAAAGATTGCTTCAGAAAGCAAGGCAATTGAGTAAAGATTGTACATGGTAGCATGTGCTTCCGACAAGGACTATCTAGTGGTAACAGAGAAGTAGCAGAATGGGACAGGAAAGGACAAATGTTTACCAGGTGCCATGTAGCCGAGCGTGCCGGCGACGACGCCCGCGGACGAGTCCAGCGTGGCGGTGTTGAGGATCTTGGCGAGGCCGAAGTCGGCGATGCGGGGCTTGAACGACTCGTCGAGGAGGATGTTGCTGGACTTGACGTCGCGGTGCAGGATGGGGCGGTCACAGCCGTGGTGGAGGTACTCGAGGCCCCTCGCCGCGCCGACGGCAATGTCGTACCGCTCCGGCCACCCGAGGCCGCCGAGCTTGCGGCCCTCCGGCCCGTGGAGGCGCTCGTACAGGCTGCCGTTGGGGAGGTGCTCGTAAACCAGCAGGCTCGCCGCGCCGTCCTCGCTGGTGATGCTGCAGAGGAGCTTCACGACGTTCACGTGCCGGATGGAGCTCAGCGTGCCCACCTCCGAGTCGAACTCGCGGCACCGCACCGACGCCGTGCGCCGCGTCGTGGACGGCGACCGCAGCATGGCGGCCGAGGGCGCTGTGCTCGAGGCCGCGGCGCGCGCCCGGGTGATGTGCTTCACCGCGACGACAGCGCCGGTCCCCAGTTTCACGCGGTACACGTTCCCGGAGCCGCCGCTCCCGATGAGGTTCTCGTCCCGGACGCCGTCGATGATCTCGTGCTCGTCGAACGCCAGCATCCTGAACGACTTGAGGTCCCAAGAGCCCTTCTTCGCGAACAGCTTGCCGGACCCTCCGGCGATGGCAGCCTCGGCCTCCTCACGCCTGCGCTTCTTGATGTATATCGCCGCGCCAAGCACGGCGAGCAAGACCGCCGTGCCGGCAAGGAGACAAGTGACGACTGTGCGCGCGGCGCTTGCCGAGCGACCTCCGGCACTCGGCGAGCAGCGGCGGAGGAAGTCCGCGCCGTTGGTTGCGCACAACCCGGGATTCCCTTGGAAGCTGTCCCCGTAGGCCGAGATGGCGAGCGGCTCCGGCACGGGCCCCACAAGCTGGTTGTCGGACAGGTTCAGGTAGCTCAGCTTCAGCGCGGCGAGGCTCGCCGGCACAGCGCCGGAGAGGTCGTTCCTGGACACGTCCAAGGAATTCAGACTTGACAGGTTCCCCAGCTCCGGCGGGATCGCCCCGGCGAGCTTGTTCCTGGTGAAGTTGACCGTACTAAGCGACGAGCACGCGCCGAGGCTCGCCGGGATGGCCCCGCCAATTCCATTCGCCGCAATGTTGAAGCTATCGAGATGGGCCAGCCTCCCGATGCTCTCCGGTATCTCACCGGAGAGCTCGTTCGACGATATGTCTATGATCTCGAGATTCCCGGCGTTGCCTATCGACGACGGTATCGCGCCGGAGAACTGGTTCCCAGCCAGGAGGACATTGGTCAGCGAACCGGCGTTTCCGATGCCGTCACCGATGCCGCCGGTGAACTGGTTCGCCGCAAGGTCAATGATGATGACGTTGGGAAGCGCCCACAACCCCTCGGGCACCTCGCCGGAGAGCGAGTTGTTGCTGACCCTGAACCTCTTCAGCGTCGCGCAGCTCGCGTAGGTAGCTGGAATCGGGCCGGAGAAGTTGTTCTCCAGCATCAGCAGCCTGACCGTGGTGCCGCGCTTGCACATGTCCGGTGGGATCGGCCCCGACAGAGCGTTCGTCGACACGTCGATGAAGTTGAACTCCGACCAGCTTCCCAGAGTCTGCGGCAACTCGCCGGTGAGGTTGTTGTTGTACAGGGACAGGTTGACGAGCTCCTTGAAGTCGCCGAACTCGGGGGGCACCTCGCCGGAGAAGCCGTTGTAGAACAGTTGCAACGACACGAGCTGCGTGAGGGACCGGAGCTCGGAGAGGCTGCCGTTGAGACTGTTCATGGACGCGTCGAAGTACTGCAGTTTTGTCAGCTTGCCGAACCCCGGCGGGAGCGCGCCGTGGAGGGAGTTGTTGTACAGCTCGAGCTGCTGGAGATTGGTGAGCTTGGTGATCGCCGGCGGTATCTCGCCGGTGAGTTTGTTGTCTGAGAGCTCGAGGTCGACAAGCTTGACGAGGCTTCCGATGCCCGGCGGGATGACGCCGCCGATGTTGGCCGCGGAGAGGTAGAGCACGGTGAGGTTTTTGAGCGCGGTGATCTCCTCCGGGAAGGAATCGGTCTGCGCGAAGTACGGGTTGTCGCCGGCGGCGAGCACGGTGAGGTCGGGCATAGCGCGCAGCGACGCCCATGGGAACGCGCCGGCGAAGCTGTTCTGGGAGACGTTGAGCCTGCGGAGCTTGGTCAGCCGCGAGAGGTCCGGCATGGCGTCGGAGAAGCTGTTGAATGCGAGGGTGAGCTCCTCGAGCTCGGTGCACCCGCCGACCCCGTCGATGTTCCCCGCGAGCGCGTTCGACGGCAGGGAGAGCGTGGTGAGAGAAGCGAGCGAGCTGCAGAGGACGCCGAACGGGACGGACGAGGCGGCGACGCCCTTCTCTTGTATGGAGATGCCGGTGACGGAGCGACGGGAACTGCACGTGACGCCGGTGAAGTTGCAGGGGGAGGAGGCGGCGGCGTCCCACGTGTCGAAGAAACCGGCGGCGGCGGGCGGGATGGTGAGAGATTTCTTGAAGGCCAGGAGGGCGTCCACCTCGGAAACCGTGCCGCCGGCCGCGGCGGCGGCACGGTGACCGACGAGGAGGACGGCGAGGAGGAGGAGGGGGAGGGGGAGGGGGTGGGCGGGTGGCATGGTTGGCAAGGATGTTTCGTCCTCAGTGTCAGTGCAGTGTTTGGAGGGCGAAGGATTGCTTGGTTTTAAGGCAGTGGAGTAGGGGGGCCCCTGGGCTGCCTGCTCTAGGGACATCGCTCCATTGGGCTTAGCTCGGGGCTTGAATTTATTATAAAAATATGTGAAAAAGAAAATATTTTGATGATATTTAATAAAACCTAAAAATTAAATAAAAAACTATTACATCGTTACGGATGATACAAAAAATTCATTGGCCATTGGGTTCAACTTCTCCGAAAGCCAAAATAAACGGAACGACAGCTTCCTAACCTAAAACTGTGTGTATCGTTCGCGTTCGTGTCTTCGTCATCTAAAAAAGTACAGATAAAAGGCATCAAATCACAGCTAAAAACTATTAGTGGTAACCTAAAAGTACACTGCTATAATATTTTAGTAGTAGCGTTAGTGCTTGACGGTGGTTTTCTTTAAGGAAAAAAGTTTAGGAGGGAGTAATAATGGATTAGGAGTATGGATGAAGGGTTGGATTATTTATGAAGGTTATCCATTAGTGGAGAGAGACTAATGAAGGTGTAAAGCATGCTAATTAATTAGTGTAACTAAGCATTGAGCCTGTGCTTGCTTTGCTTGTATGTCTAGATTTTGGGTGGCGAGGCGAGGCAACAAGACGATGGAGGGATGGAGCATGGAGTACACGAGAGCACCACTTTAAAGGCCTTTCGGAACGCACTTCACCTTCCCTTGGGCGGCTGAAGGTGCCGCCGAGTGACGCAGCGTTGTCGTCTCCTCCCGCCGCCGCGTTTGACTGGATCGATCCCCCGGCGCCGGCGAAGTGGAATTCACAACCGTCCGGCCTGCCGGCATGCCTGCTTGTTCCTTTTCTTCTCACAGTGGAGGAAGTGAGCACTCGCTCTCCTCTGCTTTGCGGCAACTGTCTCGTACTACTGATATCATTATGCCTATAACCTACTGATCCTTTGGTATGTGCTTGAAAGTGTGAAATTACAATTCCATGATCTCTCCTGTTTGTTCACATATCAGATTCCATTCCATTGACTGCAAATAAGGTGTTTGATACCTTCTGAAAATTTTTATGCTTCCACACATTTTTTGTGTGCATTTAGAGTTACTGCTCTAATTTGTTATGCGTTAAGAATTGCTCTGCCTCTTTTCTTCAGGGCTATATGACAATATCAAGCATGGCTATAGCTTCCTTTCTACTTGCCACTTTATTTTGTCATCTGTGATTAAAACGTACCACCGGTGTTATTTCTGTGGATATCTTCTTTTTGTTAAAAAAAAATACGTCTAATGATGCTCCATTACAGATAATACAGCTTTTTCTTTTATATTCCAGCTAATACAACTTCAGTGAGATAGTGACTAACGGCATTGGTTCATATTGGGTGAGTTTCCATGGCTTGAATTTATGGTGGTGACCATTTTGGCTTCAGCTTTTAGCTTCTGGTTTATTTTTTATTATTCATAAATTTCATCTTTTTGTGAACTTTTAACTTTTTGTTGAGTTTTTTTGCCGGTTCTTTTTTTCCCGTATTTGTTTATATTATACATAATGGGCTAACATGTTTTATTTTTTTATTTTTTAAATTTAATTATGCTAAATAAGTTTTTGTCAGCTACAGTGTTTTTTCAGCTAGCTACAGTGCTTTTCAACCATAAGTCACTCAAAATAAGCCAAAATAATCACACCCATAAATCAGCTTTTGGTCTGCGCAGACCGGAGACTTCAGTATGTTTTTCTTTTTTCTTTTTTTGTCAAAATCAGCTATGACGGGATGCCCTCTGATATTCATACCATTCTTTAAAATCTGTTGTACCGATACTGTTCATTGCTAACCATGGTCAGGGGAGATTGTTGTAACACCTTAGAGTTCAAACCGGCTCAGATCTAATCACATTCTGGATAGGATACGCACACGCTTTCGTCCTCGTTTCGCGCAAAACGGTTAACCGGGGGTGCTACCATTGAAATTCCTAGGCTTATATGTAAGTGCTTCTCAAGGTAAGCTAGTAAGGTGAGACTAACTCAGAAATTCATGTGTACACACACATAGACCACATAGGCCGGGGTGTCACAATTGTAGTCATTCCCTGTTTTTTCCCTGCATAGTCCATTCCGTTCTTAATTCTTTATGCTATGCTGTTGCGTCTATCAATGCTTTTGCGCGCTATGTATGAGGATAGTTCAATGTCATTCATGTTTAGATATCCGGTGAAAAAAAGGCATGTATGCTTGTATGACCAAAAGTGATAATTATGTACTTACATGTGTAATGCTAATATTATTTTTTGCACATACCCATTACCTGATCGCAGTAGGTGCAGGCTGGCTACATTCGATGACAGCTTCATGTCAAATTAGCATGCTCAAGAATGTGGCTTCGTGGCTTTGGTTGATTGACATGTACACTCATTCCGTTCAATTGCATACGTTATGTTGAAAGCTATTAAGAAGAAGATATATCATAAGTTGATACATGTCTAATAGGAGATGATTATGTGTTAATCATCAAGTCTAGTGAAGACCCATCATATATTGATGGAGTTCAAGAAATAGATGCATCATGTATTGATGCATGTTACGATAATGACCTGGACTTGAAGTGATGATATGTGTCATTAAGTTTCAAGAGGATACTTAAGGCAAAGATATAACTAGTTAGGGCTAAGGATTTATTCCTAGTCTTTTAACAGTCTTGGTGTTTGGTTGGAAGACCGGGTTGCTAGTATAGATTGTTGTACTATTAAGAGGGGTCATATCTAGTAGCTTGAGTCTCATCATGTGTTGATAGCTCAACTTCACTTGTTTTAGCTCTCCTTGGTATGAGGCTTATATTTGCGAATGTGTTTTGCAAATAGTTGTGGCTCATGTGTTGAACCCTTGTAACATGGGACTCTACATTGTGAATATGTTCTGCAAGTATTTGAAGTCCTTATTTCCATTCTTTGTAGTATGATATTTACATTTACAAATGTGTTTTGTAAACGGTTGAAACTCATATATATAATCCTTGTGTTATGATTCTAAAAGTGTGTAAATGTGTTTTGTAACTTGTTGGAAATCATGGACAATCCTTATGTGCATGATACTGTAATTTGCAAATGAATTTTGCAAAATCTGCTGAAGTATATGCACTTCTCAGGGAAATTAGAACTACCGCAGTATATTCTGTGGTACTACCGCTAGTCAGTATAACTGACATTGTAATTACAAAACTACCATGTCTATTAGTGATCGAAAGACTTGTGTGGTCGAGAACCAATATGGTCGATGACTTGTGTGGTCGAAGATAAAAGTGGTTGAAACCAACATGGTCAATATCTGTGTGATCGAAACCAGTATGGTCAAATCCAACGTGGTCAAGATCTGTGTGATCGATGACCAGCATGGTTGAACCAGCGCTGTCGGAACCAACGTGGTCGAGATCCATGTGATCGAAACCAGCATGCTCGAGACCTGTGTGGTCAAAATCGACATGGTCAAACTGTGTCTTTGTAGTTTATTTTCTTGTGCTCAATTTACTTTCAAGCAATCTATATTCATATAATTAAATTGATTACTTGTCATGCTAGGATTGTAAACCTTGTCATAGACTTGGGGTTGTTAGTGCTCTTAGGTGAATCTAATTGATTTAGATTTTGTTTGTGTTAAAACCAATATGATTTAAGATTTTGTGTTATATTCTTAGTTTTAGCCAAGTATCTTAAATAGAATTAATTAAGAAGAGATTTTTAGAAACGACTATTCACCCCCTCTAGTCGGCCTTCTCGATCTTACAGCCGATCAAGCTCAGGAACACTTCTCCAGAATAGATATAAACCCTCCACTCACTAAGCCTACCATTTCTCCAAGCATAAATTGCTCCACCTCTACTTCTATCCATCCCACCAAGGTCAAAACCAATGGTATCAGTGTTAACATGAATCTAGCACCACATATGTATAAACATTTACATAGACATTGTTATGTGCACAAAATAATTTGAATACTCCCTATAATTTTAAGCCAAATTCGATACCATTGTACGTCCATTTGTACTAATGCTATACTGGGAATTATAATCACACATCAATACAAAATGAAACATTTCTCAGTACCATATCAAAAGTATCGCATTGGAGGGAGATGGTGAGGACATGGTCATCGATTATTACATCCTCTAGTCCGAAGATGCAAGCGGGGAGGAAGCCAGCGCAGGAGGAGGCCACTGTGCGCATGAGGGAGGCCGCGGGGATTGGAGGCGAGCGAGCGGGGCCACCGGGACTGTAGGCCGTCGACGAAGGAGGGAATGGCAACAGGTGGTGGGGTTGGAGGCGGGCGGCGGGGCAGGAGGCGGGCTGCGGCGATGGAGGCAAGCGGCGGGGCTGGAGGCAGGCGGCAACGATGGAGGCGGTAGGCGGGGATGCAGGCGGGCGACAGGGCAGGAGACGGCAGCGATGGATTCGGGGACGAAGAAAACATGGAGAAAAATAGGAACTGGAGTGGTAGTCGCACTTAAGTCACCCTTGTCACGCCAAGTCTCATGGCGTGACAATATGAGATTGTCATGCCATGACTTGCGGCGTGACAGAGGCCACGCAAGCTATCTACGCTGGTACAGTGCGTGGCAAAGGGCTTGCGTGTTAGTTTTGGCCACACCTCTATGGGTGGTATGACACAACTTTTGACCACACCACAGGTGGTAGTGTGGCCAAAGAGATCAAAATTAAAAATAAGGTTCGTAAGGAATTAATTTTAAAATATTAATAAAAAGATTAAAAAATTAAAAATTCCACAATTTCACTTTCCACTCTCCGTCGTGTTGCCCGTGAGGAAGTGCAGAGGAAAGCGCACCCTACTAGAAAGAACCCAAAAAAAAAAAACCACACGTGCTCATATTCATATACTTAGCTTGTACCTTTCTTTCTTCTCTCTGTTGATTTGATGGATTGATAGCTCCTTTTTGTCACAATCCACCGCACCGCCGATTCCTCCGACCCCTTTCTCCTCCAATCCTTCCTACAGCATACAGGGGCACTTGTCGCCACACAGGAATTTGTAGTACAGTACAGGCCGGATGCAGATGCCGTCTAATTTTACACGAGTAGGCAGATAACTACTGCTGTGTCATTTCTGGGTTTCTAGAATGCAAGCTATCCGCTGGTAATTAGTCCACTTGTAAATTGTACTTTTGGTAGTGGGTTGGAAGAGTTCATTGTCAGTCTAGCTCTTCCAGGCTGCAGGCATCGCTATCTTATGGATTGTATGTATGATGCAATCTTCGCATCTCAGTGTTAGGATCATTTCTTTAATCTTGTTGGAGCGAAACTAGTGCTGCCATTAGTAGCTTTTTCTCATGTATTTATATATATTTATTATATGCATGCACCTACCTCCAACTGAAGCGGTGGGTTGGACTGGAGGTGAACATGTCAAGTCAAAATATAGTAATCAAGCAAGTGCAGCAATATACACCTTGCAATGTCATTTGACCATGCATGGACAATGGTGGAGTTGAAGATAAGGATATGCACTTCATATGGCTGTTGCAATGCTGCAAATTAAAATCTATCAGTTGATTGGTATGCAATATGCATGATAGTATGCTACTACGAAGGTATTCTAGAAAAGTCATATGTGATAGGTTGAAAGGAGGGTTCATTTAACTTAAGTCCTAAGGATGAGAAATTCTATAAAGTTATTCTAGAAAGCCTTAATCCATTAGGAGTATCAATAGAAATTGGTTTTTCAGGCTCTTTTCTTGCATTTATTCCTTGTAAAAGGATGAAAGAGATATACTATTGCATTTATTCCTTGTAAAAGGATGAAAGAGATATACTACATCCACCACCAAATCTATGTGCGACAAAAGAAAATTTTCAATTAAAATTCAGCTTGTATAGATTAATCAAAAGACTAGATCATGAAGGGGGAAAATGAGCCATGCATCCATTCCACCCCAAGATAATTACGTACCAGTCTCAAATTTGATCGATGAAAACGAATTAAGTGCTTAAACAGCGTGGCTTAATTTCCAACAGTGTGTAGCATTAGGAGTAGCTAGGACCACATGAAAACGGGTCAACAAGTGAATGCATCCGACAATTTTAGCACGTACAACCTATACACTCAATAGATATATCGGTGGTGCTTAACAGATCACTAACACAATGTAATCAGCATAAACAAATGCAAGTGAATAAGTGATCGATATGACTTGACCACACCATTATCTGACTATCTGGATGATTGAAGCTTGCAAATTATCAGAACTGTTTGTCATGTCATATAAACAAATTTGCAAAAAAACACGTTATATTTTCATGCGCCCTTAGTTTTCATGCTTGATCTGATACCTTGCGTAATGAACATATATACATACATACATATTCCTATAAAACCTCCATGAACAACGGGAAAGTACCTTACAGCTGGAATCACCAATATCTAGTTCAGTTAGCTTACGGCATGCATGCCATAGGAGTTTAATTAATTTAAGCACTGCTAGCTAGATACAATAGGCTTAATATATAGTTGTCGTTCTTGTATTGGTTGCTTACCAGAACCTGTGCGAGTACACGTCTGAGACACATCATCTGGTGATAGCATCCTTAGAACAAGTGAGGCACAAACACGCCCTTCATTACTCTCTCCCCCTCCTCCTGTCTTCTACTGTGTTAAGGATTCGGTCACTATTCCTTTCAAATTTTTTTTGATGGAATGCAGTGAGTAAAAGAGTGCGAATTTTGGTCATTTCTAGCCCTCTCTATCACGTTAATACCAAATTTGGCTCCCGGACCATCGTAATACCAAATCTAACCCCCTCCCCAACCGCATGACTTGGATGGCATGACACGTGTTAGTCATGCGGTCGAGGACCGCATGACTACTACTGTTCACGATTTTTTTATTTTTTTTATCGAAAAGCAAATAAAACAAAAAAAGGGTGACAGACTATGATGAACAGTGCAGTCATGCGGTCCTCGACCGCACGACTAACACGTGTTACGTCCTCAGAGTCGTGCGGTCGGAAAGGAGGCTAGATTTAGTATTACGGTGGTCTAAGAGTCAAATTTGGTATTAACATAGTACAAGAGTTAGAAATGACCAAAACTCAAAAGAGTGCAAGGAGCTAGCTCGAATTCTTAATTTGGTTGTCGTGAAGCGGAGGACAGCACTGGAGAGGGGAGAATAGCTTAGCTAGATGCATGATGGAATAATGGAGCAAGCCAAGACAAGCAAACACTGTGTGCACTGTATGGTGGTGTGTTGCACGCACTAGTACGTTCTCTTTAATTTCTATTGGAGGCCAACCCCAACTGATTGCTAAGGCCTTGTTTGACTCTTGGGAGCAAAGGAGGTAGCAACCCATGCTCTCTGCTTGAGCCGGTGTCAAAAAGGTAGCAGCAGCATTCACATTGATGTCATATTTTTCATCATGCATAAACTTTGCGACCCCCGGGAGTACTGAGAATAACGGCACTGCGTAACTGAGCAGCAAAAAGGGTGCACGTATGGTGTTGCGTGTTCATCCTGAGCTTAATCTTTTCGTCGAGCAAAAACTAGCAAATCCAGATATTAATAATGTAAACCATGCATCCAAGCTAGTAGCTAGTCCTACTTATTACATGTACTACACCATAAACACTCGACATCTGCGCGTGCAGTTTGTTTTACTGGTGACTAATTTGTTGAAGTAGCTAAGTGATCTAGCTGTTGTCACATACTATATATCATGTTAAGCATGTCTCTCCATCGATCACTCGTTGGAATCCTGCACAAGAATACAAAGGATTGTATGCATTCGTGGAGCTAAAGAAATGGGAGCTAGGCTAGGCTAAAGAGTTTGCGTCTGAACAGGCGTTCGCCTAATAGATGCTGAACAACCGAAAGAATAATGCAGCGTACACACATAAAGTTTGACCGACCCTTAGCCTTTTTGATGACCTGCAGGCTGCAGTCAGTGCTCGATGGATCGATTTGATGCATAATTGCATATATAGGATGCAAGTTAGTGCTACCTATTTTTGTTGAAGGTGTTACTGATGAATATATAATTGATTGATCAATTCACTGTTCGATCGTTACATGCCAGATGATATGGATGCACAGCTGGTTGGATCATGGATGGATGGATGAATAGGGTAGGCACAAGCTAGTTTAGCTGTGATGCGTTTGCCTGGCCTCATATCAAAATTTGACCAAATGGCATTGCTTATGATATGAGTTGTGCAGGTCCTGCTTGATTGCAACTCAACAAATATGCTCGAGATGTCATCTCTCTCTCTCTCTCTCTCTCTCTCTCTCTCTCTCTCTCTCTCTAAAGAGAGCCTCTGGATGTTCAGTAGTGAACACTTTCCGAACTAGTTTTTAGGAATCTACCGAGGGGGACATCCCTCCTGAATTTAAATTGATTCTTCAGACTAACTTAAGTGTGAGACCACACGGAGGTCACTCTATGATTGTGATGAATAATTAATTTTTGGATTAGAGTATTTGCAGAGTTTGAATTTATTCTTTGAAAGTTTGCAAGTTCTTCAGTTGATTATGTTGCTAGTAGTATGACCGATATTGGGGCAGTGGTTATACCGGCCGATGCGGTAGTACCAGTCTTGAACAGCAGTCAGAACAGGGTGCGGTACTACTTGCATTGTATGGGCAGTACTACCGGAGTGAGGCAGTGTGACTGGCTTTTGGTTGGTGGTCATATCGGCCGAGGAGCTGTTGGGTCGTACATTTGTTTGAATCGAGTTGTTTGAGTCAGGGGCGGGGGGCCGACCCGCCAAGGCGCCGGCGTCATGGGCCTTGGGCGCCGTGTGTCGGCAAAATAGTATTAAATTTTGCCGGCCCTGGGCCCTAGAAGCTAAATAACCAGTGTAGCTCTCAATGAGAAACCAGTTATAATACTAAAAAGGACAGGAACAATAGTAAAATTTAAATAGTATTTCAAGACAAAAGGAAACAGAGAAGAGAAAATAGATACTAGGTGGTAAGCCAAGAGAAAATAGTAAATCGAGAGGTCGCTTGGCGTAATCATGAGATCATACACTGAAGTTACAGACTTACGCTTATATATAAAAATAACATGGCAAGAAAGGAAGAAGACAACCGAAACAAGCTCGATGCTAGTTCCCATTTTCTCGACAAAGGATGGGACTAGGCTAAGCAGAGTCGAAGTCCCGAGTTATAACAAGTTATATCGGTACTAGATAACTAAAGTGATCTGGACAATTTTGAACCTATTCATCAAGAAAACATATTACTAATCATTGAATTTGCAGAAATTAGAAAGAGCTCCTAACTCAGTGTTGCAGAAATTTAAATAGTATTTCAAGACAAAAGGAAACAGAGAGGCCTTACATATTGCTTGACGGTCAGTTTGGGCTTCTAGCCAGTGCTGCTCAAACTGAATGTTGTAAAGCGCTTCATCTAACTTTGCAATTTGTTCGAACAAAGGTGCAAAACGCTTTGGATCTTTCTGCTCAGGCTCAGCCGGCCGCCCGCCCACTCGGCGCTCGCGCTCTGCCTCTGCTCACCTTTGCCGGCTTGCCGCTTGCCTCTGTACGGCGAGATGGGAGACGAGTAGTAGTAGTAGTAGTTGATTCACATTCAACATTCACCGATTCATCATTCACGGAATAAATGTAAAATGTGAGTATGTGACTCTTCGACTTCGTTTTCTTTTTGCATGGATCTGGACGTCTGGTGGACCATTGGGCATTGGGATTAGGGGGTCTGGTGGACCATTGGGGGGGGCCAGGCCCCTGCCCGCCCCCCTTCTCTCCGCCCCTGGTTTGAGTGTGGTCATGTTATGGGTGTTGTTTGTGTGCACATGGGTTTGCCTTATAAAGGTTGTTTACACGACTAGCAATCGAACTACGGTCGACTTGGACTTTGACTCATATTCAAATCTTATACATTTGCTCTACTTGGACTCTAACTCGTATACGTCTTTTACTTGGCTATCAACACATACTACGCATATGGACTAAAAAAACTTAACCTGCGGGGGGTAAGACGGCCCCTGGGCATTTCAGCTTAAGAGAAGATCCTCTCACACAGATCAAGAAAACCCCCGAACCCCTGCTCCACCCATACACAGGGGCACCGTTGCCTGGGTGAGAACGACCAACGACTGGGCCGGGCCTTGACCCATGCTTTGGTGTGGTAGCGAGCGAGGATTTGACCCCGGACTGAAATTCGCTCCGAGGATTGAACCCGGATCCGGGGTGCTACTGAGGCGCTTTAACCACTGGGCTAGAGACCCGTTCGCACGCATATGGACTAAGGACTCAACTTAATGACAATATTACTCTAACAAGCCCTTCCCCGCTTCCCATCGACGATCGTCGGACACGGCTTGCATCTACTCCAGACACGGTTGACAAATATTGGGACTTGTAATCCGTGGCCCTTTGACATGCGATTAGCTCATGGATCGATAGTCGGCCAATAAGGTTGAAGACATCCATCTACATCTAGCCATCTGGTCGCCACTTGTTCAATCTGAACATCGAATAAGAATGAGTTGATCTAAAGAAAAGGGATTGCATGGTCGCCACCGCATCGGCAACGGTGGTAGCGAGAGATGGACATAATGGGGAGGGAGCTCCCTCAGTGGCTATGGAGGGCACCTAAAATGGTCGGAAGCGCACTTCACTTTCCGAACTAGTTAATATATATTCAGATTGGAAACATGTAAAAAGCTTCTAATACAACATTCAGACTTATATGATTATTTAAAAAAAGATGTTTTTTTATGAGGTAGAAATATAGATGGTTTCAAAAATTTAGTTATGTACCTATTCCCCTCACAATTGGATAGGGACAGCGTAGCTTGTGAATGACCTGCGTATAAGAGATCAGATGCCGTGCAGTCGTAGGTGTTTTGTAGACATTGCTCCTAGAAGCATATAGCAGCATGCTGCTATGCCCTGCTGCGATAGAGATATATCTGCTCGATGTCTCGATCGATCGTTGCAGTTGTGGCGTACGCATGAGACACGTTGGAGAATGGAGACTAACCATTGATCGCGCGCGCAAGAGAGAGTGAGTGAGTGAGTGAGATCTGGGAGGAGTCGTGAGGTGGTAGGCTAGGAGAGTGACGGGTGGGCCTCCCGCTGACCATCTGTCTGCCTACCAGCTCAGTTCAGTTCAGTGCTGAAGATATGATGATCAACTGCACTGCAGCAGATTCAGTGAACGAAGGAATGCATTCTTCCTCTGTTTGCCCGCGCCCATCCATGCCAAGATCGCTAGCTGTCGGGTACTACTAATTCGGTTTCTTGTGTGCTTTCTCGTGCCAAGATCTGCCCTTTGGAAATAATCCTGATGTATCCGTTTCAGAGTCTATGTCAAAGTTAAGTCCGAGTCGGTTGAAAAACAGAAATTTATGTATCAGAGCTGATGTATGTATTCGAGTCTAATTTGTAAAAGTTGTATATAAATAGTAGAGAAAACTAAGAAAAAGATGCGATGATTGGAGCACCACTAAAAAATTGTGTTTGCTATCGCTCAATTGTTTTCGTGTTGTCGTCGCCGTACTCGAAAAACAGAGTGCCAAAGGAGATGTTCAGACCAGTCCGGTCGGAAGAAGAGTAAACGTTCGGACCAGTCCGATCGATGTCGAAGATGCGAGTACTATTCACGAGTATTGTAGCATTCGAAGTTACTATAGCACTTGTGGCTAATGTAGCAGAGAAGGTTACAACTGCTACTCGTGGTCATATGTAAAAATGGTCGAAGTTATCCACAAGCAAATGGTTAAAGTCAAAATCACTATCAACATGATCGTAAACGACTCTATCTTACTGGTTGTCGTAAACGACTATATGACTCTGAGAGTGTTTGTATCCAACACTGCGTCGACCGATCGCAGGCTCAGTGGCCCCGGCCAGTGCTAGCTTGTATCTCTCCAGCTGAAATTAAAGTCTGACGAAGAAATGGACGCCTCTCTCGCCTTGTGTGATCTTCCGATCAGCGAAGAAATGGCTACGGATACCTTCGTTTTGTGGAGCCCACGGTGACGGCCCTATAGGAGACAGACACTCACGGGCTGTCATGGTGCAGTTCCCTCATCTGGCTATCATGGTGAAGGCCCATAAAAATTGTAAAGGCGGCCCAAGGCTTCAGCATGGGCTGCCTGAAACGACCATCAGCATGAAGGAATTTCCTGAATGCCCTGAGGTTCCACGGAGCGCATGCTTTCACGAGTAAGGGAGACACACCAGCACTATCACAATGGAAAGCCAGAAAAAGAGGAGGATCTGGGCATGTTCTTTTTGATTTCGGCTTATAGATTTTAGACTGTCCGTGAGAGATAGTACGGAATAACAGAAACTCATGTGTAATTTTGACCGATATAAATGAAGCCGTTACAGTGTGTACTACAATTAACTTGTAGACACCGCCTTGAAAAAACACTCCATTTGAAACCTAATTACTATAGAAAAGACAAAAAACAGTTTTTAGAAATTGAAAAGAAGAAGCCATCTAGTACTAGCAATAGGTACTTGTCCATGAAAAGAAACAAAAGAATGCTGTGAAGAGACAAGGTAAAATCGTTGAAGAAACCACTGAGACAATGGTCTATTTGTTCTCGGCGTATGGCTTACAGTTTACTTCGAAGAAACAAACAAAACGATTTCTTTGTCACCTTTTCAAAACGGTTTATTAGGATATTTTTTTGAAACGGCTTATCAAAACAATCTTTTTAAAACGGATAACGGTATTCGATTTGTTCGCATAAACACTCGTGCTATAAATCATCAGTCGCAACCGAAAAGAACCCACACAATAATTTACTCTGGTCCAAACAACATAAGTACATTTAATGGAGGACATAACCGGTACTCCTCCACCCTTCACATAAGTCTCTTGTACTCTTCTTCTTCTTCGAAATAGAGTCATGAAAAATTCCAAAAAATATTGGTTAGGTAGAGTATGGTATAGTCAAGTATCTTACAAAATGCAACTACAAATGTGACTTACAATAGGAGAAACAAAAACAAAATTCAGTGAATAGTGGCTTTATCCTTATCCACACGCACGATGACACTTCTTGCGTCTACTCCCCAAAAACGCATCGCAGACTTGCACGCATCCCACAGCGACTCTTCTTCAACCAACACTACGGTCCGTTCGAAGGAGCTGTAGCTTTTTTCTCTCCATAAATTGTTTTTTTTGACTTTTTAGCTGAAAAAGCAGCTGTAACGGACACGGATGTAACCATCAAAAAAAAATGGACACGGATGTAACTTTTTCTAAAGTTTGTTTGTCAATTTGATTTTTTATTAGGCTAGCTAATTGCTTCATCCATAGATAAACATTGAAATGTAAGTACCTTTGATGGCGAACTGAATAGAAGGCTTCTTTTATGCCGTGCTGTTTGGTTGGTAATTCTCACCAACTTACAGTGGCAATGTTCTAACTTCAATCTATCAAAAATCAATAAAGTACATCTTGATCAGTTTTTCAGCTTTTAGTTTATTTTTGAAAGGCTGTTTTTTGGTTTCTCCCCAAAGCTGATTTGAAGTACACTACTGTTTAGGGGGGCTTCTAGCTTTCTAGAGCAAAAGGCAACTTCACACTCTGTTTGGTATGGCTGTAGCTTTTTCTAAAAAGCTGGTTTAAGTTGGACTGTATGGCTGAAGGATTAGGGTGCCTTTGGTTGAGCTTTTGAGAGCTGCTTTTGCTTCCAAAAAGCCAAAAGCCAATCAAAGGGTGCAAACAGTAGCTGCTTTTGAAAGCGATTACTTTTAGGTAGTACATTTGAAAGCATCTTGGACCCTGCTTTTGGCTTTTGGCTTTTTGCTTTTTGAAATGGTGAAAATAGAGAGCTGTTTCACAGGTGTTTCAAGGAAAATAGAGATAGGAGGTAAGTTTTATACTTGTTTGAATCAAACAACTTACAACTTTTCCACAGCCCACAACCTACAGCAGCTTTTTCACAGCCCACAGTTCACAGCAGCTTTTTCAGAAGCCACAGCTCAACCAAACACACTCTTAATCGGTTGAGTTAAAGAAATTTGATGTTTGGCATCCTGTCTTTTTCAGTGAAATGAAATTTTGCTTGAAATCGTGTTGAATACTAATTAAGCTTGCAGTTTACAAAGGAACAAGTAACAAAACTTTAGAAACCCTATCATATGCTTTAGCCGAACTACTGATTAGCAGAACCCAGAATAGAATAATAGATCAATAGATTGGTAAAGATTAACGACATGGCTCTGAAAGTCTGAAGATATGTTTTGCAACTGACTTTAGAAATCTCTGACCAAAGGCAAGCAACAGGCACGACATAAAATTAACTCGGATTCAACATAAAATGTTTGTACTAGCACTAATCATCTCCATTTCATTGACTTGCAATGTGAACTTTTTTCGAGGACAGACTTGCAATGGAAACAATACCAAATCAACACAAGAGACCAACTTTACCATGGAGAACTGGAGTGTCAGGTTTATCATCTATGAAATGGGCATAATGGTACATAGAAAACTATTGTTATTGCTAACCGAGGAACAACATGCATAAATAGAAATTTCTGTCCAAAGTTTATTTTTTCTGTCCAATGTTTATTTTTTTTCATGACACTCGTGCTAGATGAATTACAGAAACTGCAACAACCCCTCTGAACAACCTCTACATGCAATTCATACATCCAAAAAATTGGTAAAAGAATATCTCAACATACTGATAAATGGAAAAATCATTACATGAACAAAATTTGTGTCCTAAATTTCCAACAGTCAAATTTGGCATCCTAATATTACAACCAAATCTGATTGATGCATCTGACAAACTATGTGCATCCCTTGCAACCTTCCGGTGCTAGTTGCTTGTCTGTGAATGAAGGAAGGTTGCAAACCACTGCTCAAAGTTCATGTCAGAAGGATGGAGATAAAAGGAAAATTACAACTTGAAATGGGAATTTGCTATATGGCACTCGAGTGTTTTTTTGCTTATGAGCACTCAATTTTTTTATCTATTAGATGTTGATTTGTTTGTGTTTTATAGTTTTGACTTTATAATTTTTTGTGTCAACAATGTGATAAGGAAGTAGTCAATTTATTTAGTGTCGTCTGGAGCCACAATATAAACGGCCAAGTAGGGTTTTTGTATAGTTTTTTTATTATGTTCTTTATAGTTTGTTTGGTTCCTCTTTTTTACAAATTGTCAATCATTTTTTACATAATTTAATTTATGTAAAACTAGTATATATTTGATGTAAGAAGGCCATAAATAAAAAATATATATTAGAGCATTTCTCAATGTATCACATCATATGCAACTAATGACCAAACTAGTGGATGGAGGTAGATATGTATCCAATATCTAAAAAATTGAGTACTCCTTAACAAAATAGTACTCAAATAGGAGAGAAGGCAAAGTGATTTCACCCATTGAATCTAGATCTAAAGCTCAAAATTTGAGTGCTATTTAACAAAAAAAACACTCAAGTTCTCCCTTAAACACCACCCTTAAAATGCTTACAAAATTTCCACTTAGTGAAATTAAAACTTACATAAACACACTGAAGGGAGAGAGGAGAGGATGGCGGTGCACCGCACACCCTCTATATCTAGAGGAAGGTGGGCTGAGGCAATCTCCAAATCTAGAGGGAGATGACGTTGACAGAGGAAATGGAGAACGACGTCGAGGGAGGAGGCGGGGTGGTGCTGGGCCAAGGGGAGGCGATGGTGAGGGAGGCGAGCACCACCACATCATATTTAAGGTGCATTCCAACGGTGAGGGAAGAGGGAGAAGGTGTTGGCCGATTCCATCGGGAGGAGGCCAAGGGCTATGTCGGCTGGTAGCCACGCTGGAGGGAGGTAGCGCCGAGTGCTCGAAATCCTAGTTGTGCTCCCGACTCTGTGGCTGCGGATGGGTATAGAGGGGACGGATGGATGGTGGGAGGGGGATGGTGGAGTTTTACTTTTTATGTGTGGTATACTGCGGATAATTTCTTCGAACTTCAGTGGTAAATGTAGATCCCTATCTCGCAAAAGCCATGAAAGCTAGAGTCGAATGGCTTATGAGCTTCAGCTTCTTATAGTATAAATGGACTGAAAGTTCAGCCAAGAAGCCACGTAGAAAACCTACCGTTTGAGCTCTGTTCTTTTTCAGTTTTTGGTTTTTCTACAGTAACTAGCTTTTAAACGAAATATTTTTTTAAAATGAAGTTTACTAGTTAATTATAGTAATACTGTACTAACTTCATTTATATTAGCAAAAACTATACATGAGTTTCTGTTACTTTATAATCTCTCATATAAATAGTCTAAAAGCTATAAACAATAATTAAAAACTATAAATCTCAGCTAAAAAGAATAGACTAAAAGGGCTTTCGGCTTGTGACTTGTGAGCCGTCCCGCCTACGGCTTTTACAACGAACCCCTCTACTTTCCCTCTTTTCCCCGTCGCCACCGAGGCTTCTCCTCTCTTCCGTCTTCTCCTTTGCTTCTCCGAATCTCCGGCGGCAAGGCAAGGCAAGCAAGGCAACCATGGAGCAAGGCGCCGACGCGGCGGCAAGGCGGATGGCCAGGCTCGCGTCCCACCTGCAGCTGCCCACCTCTCAGGTCAGGACCATCTCACCCGCCGCAAGAATTCCCTTTCTCTTATTGATGTGACTTGGTTGGGGATTAGAGCGGAGTCATTGAGCAAATTTCTTCGCCGTGCTGCAAGCTGATCCATCCTTGTAATTCTTTGATGGTTAGTCGCTTAGCTGGGCGGTGTAAATTTGCGTTACTTGATGGAAATTAAGGTGGGAGATTGGTGAGTTTTGCAACATTGGGGGTGGACCTAGATGTATGATTAGTTTAGTCTTGCTCTAGTCTAGTTAAGGTGGTGATCGGTTCGGCTGAAAAGCTCACGGCTTATGGCTGAAAACACTGTAGCTAACTGAAAAAAAAACTGTAGCTGACAGAGGTTTATTTAGCATAATTAAATTTAAAAAAATTAAAAATATAAAAAATATGTTAGCCCATTACGTATAATACAAACAAATACGGGAAAAAAGAACCGGCAAAAAAGCTCAACAAAAAGCCAAAAGTTCAGAAAAAGACGAAACTTATGAATAGTGAAAAATAAGCCAGAAGCCGAAGCCGAATTGATCAGGGCCTAAGGGAGTAATTCTTTAGTGGTGCTGTTCAAATTTGGTGTGCATTTTAAGGTTTACAGTGGAAAGCTCTGACCTTGATGGAATTGGAGGCTCCTTTTGCTTCGGGGAGCCTAATTTCTGACACCAGTTTCTAGGATCGTTTTGAGTTAGTTACAAATGCAGAAATTGGTGGGATCTTTCGTACGTTGAACTAAGTTCCTCAGCCGCTTCAGGTTATTGATTGATGTTTCTGTGAGACTGCGAGTGTAGATAAAAAACGCTGAATGAACAGAAAATTGCCTTCATTATGTGTAATGACATTGTAGGTACTGATTTGCCGATGAATTGTAGGTTTGCGATGAAAAATTCGAACCTTGTTGGGTCACATGCCAGAATGCTGACAAATCGTACAATTACTAGAATCTTTGGAATGTAATCATGAGTTCCTGCAATCCGTCTCTTCAGTGACCACCTCAGATTATGGGTCTGTCGTGCACCCAGGGGTCAGCCCCCTGATCCGGCAATCAACTGGTGTAACACCTCATAGGAGTAGTCCTTGATGTAATCTCTTTCCCCCATTCCCCATTTTCTTTTATCTTGGGAGGCAACTGCCATGCTGCATGCTGGCCTTGTGTAAACACTTGACAATTTTGAGTTAATATGAAGGAGTTCAGGAGGGGTAACCCTCTGTTGATTCTTAAAAAAAAAGGTTCCTGCAACCCGCAAATTCAATGCTTAGCTGTGGATAGTTGAAACCTTGTAAATTACATATTTAATAAACACCAGTTGTCTCTGGTGATGAGGACAAGCATGCTCTCCCATTATTATTGTCATAGATACGAGACCAGACAGTAAACTTAGAAGCACCTCCGGTCAGATGCGAAGACTGCCGAGGATGCGGAGGGACTCAAAGAGAACTAAGAAGCACACAAGTGACGCAAATGTATTCAATATGAGTGTCTAGGATTACAAAATAGCCTCCATCTCTCCCATTACAAGCGGTCCTATTTATAGGGGGAGAGAGAGGCGAGTGAAGCTACAAGTTTATCCTCGAGGCCTAGCTTACTCCTAGGGGTATCTGCGTCGTTTGCCCCGCACGGGCCCTGCCATGTTTGTGACTCCGGGGTTGGTCCGCGGTTGGCTTCAGACCCCTCTAGGTTGGTCTCGCAAACCTCGCCTAGGGTTGGCCTAGCAAATCTCACCAAGGTTGACTTGGGAACTTGACTCGAGGTAGACCCTCAAAAGGGTGCCGTTGCCCCGAGGTGGTCATGGGCCTGAGGTGGTGCGGGGCCCCTCCCCCAACAATTATACTTTCAAATTAATAGCTATTGATCAGTCTAGGAAACTAAGAATTGCATTCAAATTATTCTTAGCTGAAAATTATATCGGATACTCCAGTGACAACTTCCTAAATTTACACCTTCAGACTTAACCCCTAAATTTACACCTTCAGACTTAACCCCTAAATTTACACCTTCAGACTTAACCTTAGGTTCAGCTGTAGTGGTTCGAAGCTAAAAGAATGTAATTGAAGAGCTACCATGTTTTCCAGAATCTGCTTCTACTCGGCTAAATTCTCTTGCTTTATTTTGAAGATGGCAGAGGTCTCCCTCCTGAGGGGCTCTAATTGCCGCGCTAAAGGTGCGGCTCCAGGCTTCAAGGTTGCAATATTGGGTGCGTCTGGTGGGATTGGTCAGCCACTTGCTCTGCTTATGAAGATGAACCATCTTGTTTCGGTGCTCCATGTATATGATGTTGTCAACACACCTGGTGTCACAGCTGACATTAGCCACATGGACACTGGTGCTGTGGTATGCTACTGGACATTGTGCTTACCTCTTGTTTCGGTAATTTGTAATTTTGCTTGACAAGATTCTGAAGGGTAAATTACTGTCACAGTTGCATGTTGGTAGACCTGTACTACTGTTGGTTTCTATTTTATGTTCAGGTTATGTTTAGAGGATATAAAATGTTGCACGTATGTTTTCTCTGTTGTACTTGTGATTGATCGGGAAGCAATTTAGCGTTAAGCAGCTAGCAGTTATAATCTTTGTAACTCAGGAAACAATTAAGTGAGTAACCAATGCATAGCTCTAAAAATCATGTTGTATCAGGAATTTCTACAGAAAAATTGGAAGAAATTTACTTAGTATCTAAACATTCAGTGATAATTGCGGGCCAAATCTTAAAACATAAATAATGTTGCCAGAAAATCTTTTTAACCTACTTGCATTTTTTTTCTAACAGGAGTTTAATTGTCATTGGGTTTCAGTTTTGTAGCTTCCTAGATATCCTTCATTCTCCTCTGCTATTCATATGATTATTCATCTGATTCTTGAACCATAAAAGTTATCTTGATCATTGGATGTAAATAATTATGCTAAGATCTAAGTTATACAGGTGCGTGGTTTCTTGGGCCAGCCGCAGTTGGAAAATGCTCTAACTGGAATGGATCTTGTGATCATTCCCGCCGGGGTCCCTCGGAAGCCTGGGATGACAAGGGATGATTTGTTCAACATAAATGCTGGAATCGTCCGGACTCTCTGTGAGGGAATTGCAAAATGCTGCCCCAATGCAATTGTGAACGTGATCAGTAACCCTGTCAATTCTACCGTTCCAATTGCTGCTGAAGTTTTTAAGAAAGCTGGGACATATGACCCTAAGCGTCTGTTGGGGGTGACAGCACTTGATGTAGTCAGAGCCAATACTTTTGTGGTATGTACTTCAAAAGAGTTTGCCTGCTGCGCTATTATACTACTAATTTCTACATGGACAGTTTCTCAAAATTCCTATTCCTGCCCTTCTCTGTTTACAGGGAGAGGTTCTTGGACTCGACCCCAGAGATGTCAATGTTCCTGTTGTTGGTGGGCATGCAGGAGTTACAATATTACCACTCCTTTCACAGGTCATTAGTACTTTCAATTGCTGCAAATTTCTGAACCATATATGTAGCCGAAAAAATTGTTTGTCTGATGGAAATAGTAGAAAATCAACTCCACCCTATTTTATTTTTGTAATTTCTTGATGGAAATTTGTTATTTTCATAGGTGAATCCTCCCTGCTCGTTTACCTCTGAAGAAATTAGTTACCTCACTTCTCGCATTCAGAATGGTGGGACAGAAGTAGTTGAGGTATGAGTTTCCTATCATCTTATGCTGCATCTTTTATGCACAAGGAAAGAAGGAAGAAAAGTCAATTACAAAGTCCCTTTTGCAATTGCTCAGCTATGTATACTGGTTGAGATTCTCTGTTGAAGTAACTGTGTTGTATTAGGTATGCAAACTGGTTGCAGTTGTTCAGCTCTATAATTAACAAAGCTAAAAAGGAACTAACATGCTAAATTTAGAGAACATAAGAGTGAGACCACTGAAAATATGAACTGGATATGTCACATTATGTATGAACAATCCATTTGTTATATAAAAGACAAATTCGGTGTATGTATGCATATTTTTAGCTACATGCACTTCATGATGTTGACAACAAAGGTCAATTATTAAGTGCATGCTAAGTTCAACAATACCTTCCTTGCATATCTTTTTTACCCACGTAAGGGTCTATACTAAGTTTTGGTGTTAGATGCTTACATGTGTTTTAATGTGAAGGCCTGACAGTTGGTTCACTGATATTTCATTTGTTGCTCCTCATTGGTCACTCCTGTGTGTTGTTTCTTGACCAATGTTCTCTGTGTTAATACTAAACTTCCTTTTTGGTCCTTCCTGTTCTTGATGTATTTCAGGCTAAAGCAGGAGCAGGATCAGCAACTCTTTCGATGGTTGGTTTCTATCACTTATATGCATATTAGTGTATCTACTTCATAGTTTCTAATGCTGGATCAATTAATACTGCACTTTCTTTTGTAGGCGTATGCGGCAGCTAAATTTGCAGATGCTTGCCTGAGAGGATTGCGTGGTGATGCTGGGATAGTGGAGTGCTCATATGTAGCTTCTCAGGTTTTTTTTCTGTCTTTTATGCTTATTATATTTATTATATAATTTATTTCTTAATATTAATTCATTGAACAGTATTTCTGATTTGCAAATCCTGTTTTCCTTGTGTTGGGGCTGAAGGTGACGGAACTGCCTTTCTTTGCATCCAAAGTGCGGTTAGGTCGTTGTGGCATTGAGGAGATCTTACCACTTGGTCCATTGAATGAGTTTGAAAGGTCTCTAATTTAATTTACAGATATTCTTGGCATGCATTTTTGTCACACACACTCGATAATTCAACACCAACTGCACATATGCTTTCCAGTGAAGTTTATCCTCAACTTATTTTGCTCAAGCTATCACTAGGCTCATATTGCCAGTTCATAATCTTCAAAACCTTCGTTATTAGATCTTCCATATAAGCATATACTGAGAAGAAGTCAGTCTCATGGCTTGTATTCCATAGACTAAAAATACAGTCACTTGTTCCATAGACTAGAATGCAGTGCACAGAAGAAAGAATCAACCCATTATGTATGCAACCATTCAGATGTGCTTAGAAACAGTCCTGAAGAAACAGAGATGACCTCCTTGAAATTGTATGGCTTCGTGTTGGGGGTAAAATCATGATCACATGATTTCTTCAGATCCCATAGCTGCGCTGTACTGCTGTAGGATGACCATCTGATGGGATCTTAAGAATGCTGCATATGAACAAAAGCCTCTGTTTCATACCATTATTTATAATGCTGCATTAGGTCCACACAAATTGTTTTTGATATCCTCGAACTGTGCTGACCTTCATTACCTATTTCCTGCATGCATCACACTCATGCAGAACTGGACTGGAGAAGGCGAAGAAAGAGCTGGGCGAGAGTATCCAAAAGGGTGTCTCTTTCGCCAACAAGTGAAGTGAGGCCATCTTGGAATGTCCAACATAGAAATGCATGCGCTGTGTTTTTGCTTCCCGGATACACTTATCCTCTAATCTCTCTGTAAAACTGTACACATGATACTAGTAATCTATACGGCTGTACCAAATACGACCGGTTTGCTAGTGCTAATAAAAGTTGCTTCTGAACAAAATGGGCTCTGTTGTCTGTCTTGTTTCTCCCGTTGCCAGTTAACATGTGCTGCTTGGGAGCAAAGTTCTCAGTACCGTATAAGGTGTGTCCGAATCTGACCCATGATATACATGATATAATCCTGTGGTGTGTATAGTGTAACGTCTATTGACAATAGAGGAAGAAGGATTTTGCGTATCAAGCAAAGAAATGGTGAAAGGGATAATGTGCATGGCAATATATATAGAGAATCTGCAGATTGTTAACGCATTGATGGTAAGAACCAAATCATGTGACGCGAGATGTTTGATGTTTGTTGGTAGTGTTGTTGTTGCTTTCATGATACAAAAATACAATATTATCTTGGCCGAAGGTTGCTTCTTTGGGGCCGAAGAACACTGTGCTCTGACACTGAACCGTTTGGTTGAGGCATCAAGATCTTGAGGTTTAATGGCGGCACACTGACGTTATCGTGCCATACCTGCGACAGCAATAAACAAAAGAGAATGGCACGGCACTGCACGCATCGCCATTGGGAACAAGTGCAAGTGGTTCAGTTCAGAGAAGGCTTTAAAAATGGCTGGGAGTGTCACTGTGTTAATCCACATCAAAACCGTCATGAATGTGCGTGATGACTTACTTATACAGTTCTCTATTTTTTTTAGGAGAAACAGTAGGGGAGGCCTCTCGGGTATCTAGTAATTAACCGCAGATGGCAGCATTAAATTAACTGCAATTGATCAGAGAGAGATCCGATGATTGGATCCCACACTCGGAATGTGGGAGTTTCTTAAAACACTTCTGTTCTGCAGTCCGGGATTCTGATCAACCTGATAAGACCATCTTGGTTATTGGGAGCCAAGCAAACAGCTTTACTTTAAGAGGTGCTGAGCTCCGCCACAATTGAAGAGCACAAAGCAAGAGAATGGTTCCCTGGCATATGGCATTGTAAGCCGATTTAGAGGTGATGGTGTCTGGGACTCCTTGTTGCAATTGGACAGTTGGACCTGAGATAAAGCTGAGCGAACAACAAAGAAATCGCAGATGGCGCGCGAGCTGAAGGGTCCTTGCAAATCTGCCATCCACTTATTGTTTGGAAGAGCTTCGTGCAGTGGCGGATCCAGGAAAATTTTTTGGAGGGGCTGAAGTACCTTCAGCTTGACCTCAGCCCCTTCTATATTATACATCTATGGCTAAAAATTTAGGAGGGGCTCCAAAGGTCCGGTAGCGGTAGGGGGGCTCGAGCCCCCGCCCCACCGCTGGATCCGCCGCTGGCTTCGTGGATCCTGGTCAGCTTTTTCATAGAAGTCTTCACTCTCTCCCAAATGGCTAGCGCAAAGTCACAGATACTTTGTCCTTGCAGCCAGGCATCGGTCCAGAACAGTGCCGAGGCGCCATCCCCGATCTCGAAGGTCACTGATGCACGAAACAGATCTTTAGTCGCTCGGTCTTCCTGTAGGTGAACGCATTGCCAAATCCACATGGATTGGTGCGTGCCAACCATTCCCATCCGATTCGAAAGACGATGCCAGCTAGCTTCAGACCAGCAATGCCTAGTCTGCCATTCACATATGGCTGACAACATTGGCGCCAACCGACGGGGCACCTCCCTTTCTTGGTCAAGTCGTTGCCGGTTCAAAGGAAATCCCAGCAACTCTTGTCAATGGCTTTGATCGCCCATTCGGGAAAAATCAAGGTCATTAAGGGGTAGATTACCATGGATGTGAGAACTGTCTTAACAACTATAAGCCTCCCTGCACGCGATAGCGAATGCGCTTTCCAAACAGGAATATTACGCTGAACTTTGTCAATAAGGGGCAGGGAGTCACGACGCCGCATTTTAACCGTGGTCAGGGGCATTCCAAGATAAGCGAAGGGGAAGGCGGCAGTGCTGCATTGAAGGATCTCTATTGCAGCTTGTGGCTCGTGATGAGTGCAGCCAATTTGGATTAAAGTGGACTTTTGCTAATTCAGCCGGAGTCCTATAGTACTTCCGAAAAAGGGCAAGGATTTGCCGAACAGCGGTAAGATCTTGAATGTTTGATTTGAAGAAGAGCATAACATTGTCCGCATATAATGAGCATTGCGTTAGGATTGCTGGAGCAGGGGTTGGAACTTGGGCTAGTATAGGATAAAAGTATTAAGCATCTGTTGTTTGATTGTTCTATAGCAAAATATGTGTGGACTGTTGTGCAATGTGCTTTTGGAATTTCTAGCCTACCTAGTAATATTGATCAAATTAATGATGGAGGCTTGGCTTAGTAGCTTCCCCAGAAAAAAAAAAAAGGAAAATGGTTGTGATATGTTGTGCTGCTGCTTGTTGGTCTGTATGGAAAATGAGAAATGCAGTCTATTTTCAGGGCAGGAAATTGAGGGATCCTATTGACATTGTTTTTCTTATTTGTCATTGGCTCGAAACAAACCTGGTTTATTTTGCGGAAACAGGAGGATCAAGAGGACTGCTGCCGAGATGTGGAGCAACTTAGGAGGATGGCAATGGAGGTTTTCAATCATGCAAGAGGATGGGCGCCGCTTACTAGAAGACTGGAAGATGGATGACCACTCTCTTTGACGACTTCCCCAGCTCTTGTTGTTGGTTGATCGTTCCTGTAGCTTAGAAAGTATTATAGGTGCTCCTAGTTATGTTTGCAATTCATTCCTGGGAGGATTATGTTTGCAATTCATTCCTGGGAGGAAACTTAACGCACATGGATATATGCCAACTCTAACATCACAATACTCAATATGAGGGCATGATTACAAGTTTGAATTTAATCTCAATAACATGGCGCCATAATGTAATTTCAGTGCCTTAATAATAAAACATAATCAAAACTGAAGAAACAAATGCTATTCTATGAAGAACATAATTGCTACACCGAGGTGAACCTTAACATAATATGAAATAAAAAATTAAGACTGCTACACCAAGGTGAACCCTAACATAATACAAAATAAAAAAAAATGAAGATTGGAAATGATTCTAAGAAGGGTAGAAAGGCAATGACCTAGGTGAACTCTCACACAATACAGAAATAAAATAAAATAAAATAAATTACAATCCATAGAAAAGTTTTGAACCATGTGAACCCTTACACAATTTAGAAAATTCCTACATAAATTCCAATTTACAAATACTAGAATTGCATAAAGCATAGCAGTGCAAGCTTAGGTAGATTCATAAACAACATACAAGATTCATAAGCAGTGAACCAAAACAAAATATAAAGACAACCTTTTCTAAAACTAGACATAAAAAGTTTAGGTTGGGGAAACCCCCTACAAAATATAGAGACAACCCCTATAAAATCAAACTGAACCTTGGTAAACCCCTACAAAACATAAATTAAAGCAGAAAAATTATTTCTAAGTAGGACAAAGATAAAGATAATGGTTGGTGAACCCCCTACAAATACAGAAACAAATCTATCTTCGTCAAGCTGGCAAAAAAACATGGCAGAAATTGTGGACCCCATATATGTACATTGAGAACTCCATGTATGTCAGAAAATTAAACTAGCCAAATATATTTACATTTCATTGCATATAACAAATGGATATACTTATTTCTCACTAATGTTCAGGTTTACCTATGGAAAATATGAACCCATAGGCTTGTACAAAAAAAGGTTTACGTTCAAGAAACATGGAGATAATAAAACTAGTATGAATAATTTCATATTAAGAAATTTATAGATAAAAAATATTGAAATTCACCTCAAATAAATTACAAACACCACTAGCAAATATTTATGTTTATTAAAAAATAAATTTAATATTATCGGTGGATTAAAATTTGTACCGATTAATTGATGTACTCCCGTTTAAATCATTTTGATGCAAATTTAAATACTTAATTAATTTATTAGTCACATGTAAATGGTAGAAATCCATTAAGAATTATTTAGGACTTAAGAAAAAAAATTAACTGTCACTTGAAGATTTAAAATCTGTACAACGGTATGACTATTATGGATAAAAATATTTATGCTTGTTTAGATTTCATGAATGTTTTGACAAGATAAACTATTTATGTGTTTTCATTGATTTTGGATGTATAGTTTAAGGGGTTTTTCATGTTCCGATACATATTTGTGACCGTATTCGTTTCGATTCGTATTTGCTCAGTATCTGTATTCGACATTATTCATATTTGTATTCGTATTCGCATCCGAGAAAAAAAAATATGAAAACAAATATGATAGAGACATTATTATCCATTGGTTGTAGGTATCCGTATTCGTATCCGCATCCATTGAAAAAATATGATAACTATGCAGGAAGGTTGTAGGTCCTGTTTGGAACTCGGAAACCCAACGAAATGCTTACAAATTTGCATTGTTAATTTCTACTAACTTTTTTTCGAAATTCCCACGCTTAAAGTAAGAGTA
Source organism: Dendrocalamus sinicus (assembly GCA_036346575.1). Taxonomy (NCBI): domain Eukaryota; kingdom Viridiplantae; phylum Streptophyta; class Magnoliopsida; order Poales; family Poaceae; genus Dendrocalamus; species Dendrocalamus sinicus. The sequence goes on from CM070674.1 coordinate 513,326, forward strand.
CAAATTAGGATCTCAGTTGCATGCATCGCATCTAATAATTCGATCATGGAAGGACCAAATTAAAGTTGAATTCAATCTGGTTCTGGTGTGATCAATTCATGCGTGATCTTTAAAGATGCTAATAATTAACGTGTTAGTGTGATTTTATCCATCCTTCTCAACCGAAAGCAAGAAAACTTGCGTTTTACAGTCAGCATGCATGCAGTGCAGGCAGGAAGACATACGCATGCAGCCACTTAGAACTAAACACCCAGAAATGCGACACCAAAGTTGCTCCTACTTGCAACCTCCAACCTTGGTACAACATGCATGGCTAATGAATTGAATCGACCAATTATTGAAGCCTTTCATCCATCCATGCATGCCTGCATGCATGTGCCCAATTGCTCAATGATATAATATGATATAAGTTGGCTTGAGCTTAACAAAAGTTTACCTAGCTATAAACTAGAGTTTCTTGAGATATGCAGAGCTGTCACTGATCTCAAATTGCAATTTTTATGTTCTTCCAGTTTGGTAGCACTCCACCCTTATGAAATTGGAGTACTTTGTCCGGCAACAACCAGAGATGGTGTTCATCACCCTAATGCTTCCTCACTAAACTAATCCAATCGAATTAATTGCCAATAAAACACTCATCGAATCCCTCGTAATCATCGTTAACACGTTATTAATCGTGCTTTATTCCATGACGGGGGATAAGGACGAGCCTCCGTGTACTAATAAATGTGTAAGAATATATATATAAAAAATATACAGATCGGATGCTTCTTGGCTTGCCCTACCAACTAAAGACATGTTGCATTTTATGCGAACAACACTGTCCGAACTTTGCACTGCATATCTCAACAGCTTTGTGTATCCATATAAATAACGTTGATGTCCATTATATTTTTTTTTTCTGAAAGGAGCTTTGATAGTGCTGTACAAATCACGCAATATCTCTTAAACAAAGAGGGCCAATGAGATTGATGCAGAACTAACTAAAACCTTACTAAACCATCAAACCTTATACGACGAAAAAAATATATATTTTTGCATGCGTGACTCATGCACGAGTCAGAGGAGATATACCGGGATTTGATGCGCTCCTAAACTATTTCAAAACAAGATATTGTTGGAGTTCTTAAAGAAACAGGCTAATATTAGATGAGCTGTTGAGAGTTTATATAGAATTAATTGCGAAGACCAACCAAAGCACACACATATATGAAAGGACTGATATGATGCAAACACACTGCAACTTGCAAAACTATATGACAATAGGTCCATTTTATTAGAGATGAAAAATCCCAACATGCAGCAAAATGTCATTTAATTTGGTTCTCTCGTCAATGATTTGGATTGAGCAACAACAAGCACGGCCAGCAACTCGGACCAAAACTTGCGACCTGCTGTTGAGAAATTCTCGTCATCATGCAACATGCTCGATCAGGCATGCCCATGATCAATTCGTCATCATTTTTTACTTCACAGTGCATGCAAGGACGAACGAATGCGATGTTAAGCATGAGCACATCATCCATGACGAGGAATTCCTCACCATAAGTTTCTCTTTTGTAGTGTTTTTATATCATCGAAGGAAGATGCTTGCACGCTCGGATGTCCTTCACTCGGATAGAGACATATGCATGAGCAAGCTGCTTCTTATTTTCTGCTTGTTTCTTCAGTATTGCCGCTGTAATACTGATGCAACGCCGAGTTCAGCCTCCTGACGATCTCCTCCAGTGTGGCGTTGAACCCCTCCTCCACCTGAAAAGTTGCACCAACTAACATTGATCAATAAAAACATAATGTGAATTAAGTTCATACTAGTATGTCTCTAAATTAGATACACACGTATTTATTGTTCTTATATAATACCTCAAGCTAGCATTCCCTCCGAAAATAATTCAATTCCAATTGTTCTAATTAATTAGTTATATATGCATGCATGTAGGAAAGGATGTCGAGAGTTTCATCAAGTCAGACGAATGAACTCTTAGGACGAGATTTTACGTTGTCTGTAAAACAAAGGGATTTCCCTAGCTACATTGGCTGAATTCTCACCAGATTTCCCTAGCTATGTGAATGCTACGATATATGTGCAATCTGTTTGGAAATCGGTGAACTATTGTGCGGGACTGTGAGTCATAAAAAAAGAGAGAGAACCATTGAGGGATTCTGAGTTAAAGAAAAAAAAGAAAAAACGATCACCTTTTCTCCCACCCCATTGCAAATAAAATTAGGTGTCCATTTCTGAGTGACAAAATTTTCTCACTGTATTTTGACTGAGTTATCTATGGAACGACTCGATCACATGAAGATCTGTGCAAAATTTCATTTACTTTTTTTTATGGATGAAAAATTCATCCACCTGATCTTATCCAATACTAGTTAATTACATGTCCCGTGCATTACAACGAAATTCATTGGATATATATGGAATCATGCTATAGAAGGAGGTTGCTCTGATCGGTTGGAAAGTGGAGAGTGATCAAAAGTTGAAATAGATCGGTTAGAGGAGAATGGACTTATGACGGCCAACTCCTTTTTTTATAATAATAATATTGCCAATTTGAGTCCAACACTTCAACTAACGGACTCATTTGTCATGCTACCCTTAGTTCGTGCTGGTGCAGTACAACACATATGTACAATTTTGTAATCCTAAATCAGAAAACATGGAACCCACAAAGTCTTGGTTCATATATATCTAGTCTTAAATTTTCTGTTTGATCCATTTGGGGTTTTACTCAAGGGGAGTACACCATTCCATATCCCTCAGAATTTATAGAAATCCCATGCATGGAGTACCCTGACAAGTACACCTGCCCATACAAACGTATATAATTACATAGAGTAATCTTCAGACATTAATGTACAAGTGGTCTACATGAAATAACTAATATATATGCTCCAGATGCACTGATCATATGCTGCAGCACACACATGCAATTGCTGCTTACTTTTGTAAGGGTCAGTTTGCGGTTGCTGCGTTGTGTTGTGCGCTTTGGAATCTATAGTTAGAGGAGTCAGATTTTGCTGTTACGTACATCTCCAAAAAGATTGTTTCAACTAGCTGTGACATCCAAAAAAAGAGAAATAAATAAGCGCTTTCGAAAAGCCACCCAATTACCCCAACGGAGTCTAATTAAGGGCATAAATATTGTCACTCACGATCGATCTGTTTCACACCATTATATATAGCACTCTCAGCAGGGTTTGAACGGCCACAACCTACAGTACTGAGCATGGACAATTGTCGTATTACCAGTCACGGGACTACGAATTGTTTGATTCTTGAGCATGCATGGTTAATTGTTTAGAATGAAATGAAAATATGCCTCTTGTTGCATTGATTGATTCAGCTAGTGTAATTTTTGTCCAGCTAGCATGTAAATGTGTATACGTATTTTCGGGTACTATTATATGAACAGTAAATGTGCAGTACTTGCCTCTGCTGTGATGGTGATGATGACGGTGCAAGCTGGGAAGGGCACCACGCTGGTGTGGGTGATGGCGAGGTGCAGCTCCTCCACCTCCGACAGCACCCTCACCAGCAGCCCCCTCGCGTTACCGCAGTGGATCCGTAGCAGCACGCTCTTCTCCGACAGCCGCGCCTCGATCTCCGGCAACCGCGAGTTCCCGCCGTGATTCGCCGATGAACCGTCGTCGCCATCGGAGGTTAAGCATGGATTCCTGACGAGCACGACGGACTGGATGCTGTTGGTATGGCTCCTGGCGTTGTGGTCGTCCTCGAGGGACTTGACCTTCTCCTGCAGCTCCCTCACGTGCTTCACCGCGTCCCCAAGAATGGTGGCCTTGTCCATCTGCAGTGCAATCACAATTGAACAAGCTGGTAATCAATCGATCGATCACTAAGGCCATGAGCTTGGTGCAACTGCATTTTAATTAATTGATGCTAATTATAACGAATGACATCTTTAAGGTGTTACGTTAATGACATTTTGGGCTAACTAGAATAGGTGGATATGTATATATGTACTATTTACAGCAGCTACGTGTGGATTTTGCTGCACATATTGCGGCTAGCTGCACCCTACCTTAATTTCGAGCTCTACTGTAGATTGTAATAAACTAATGTGCACTTTCTGTAGATTGATTTTTACAGGCGTAATATTTAACTATCATTTACCCCGGAAAGTAGTACTCCTAAAAGATTAACAAAGAATCTGCTTGCCCTTTTGTTGCAAATATATAAGCAATTTGCTGTGCTAGCAAATGCCTGCTAGCTCACCACAGTGGCGTTGAGTGATGATATGACATATTGCAATGCATGCAATCTAAGGCCCTGATCAATATGGCTTCAGCTTCTGGCTTCAGCTTATTTTTGCACTATTCATAAATTTCGTCTTTTTCTGAATTTTTGGCTTTTTTTTAGTTTTTTTACCGGTTCTTTTTTTTCCTCGTATTTGTTTACATTATACGTGATGGGCTAATATGTTTTTTCTATTTTTAAATTTTTTAAATTTAATTATGGTAAATAAGCCTCACAACTACTGATGCTTTTTCACCACTCTGATGTTTTCAGCCATAAGCCATGAGGCTTTCAGCCGAACCGATCACTACCTTACTATCTTACCTGCAGTTTGTGCATGGTAAAAACAAAAATGGACAAGTTAACAAATCCAAAGAGAAGGACACTTCTTGATGAGAAGGTTAACAATAAGCATGAAATCAAAGAAGAATCATAAAAATTAAATAAGAACTAGCTAATTAATCAATCAAAAAAAGAAAGAAAAAAAGAAGTGGAATATAATGGTGAACGACCTTTTTGAGTCCGGGGATGACAGTGGAGAGTTCGATGAACCTCTGGTTGATCTTCTCCCTCCTCCGTCGCTCCGCGATGATGTGGTCCTGCACGTACCCTGACTGCACTGCCACCGACGAGCCCCCTGCCGCAGAGGGCGCCGTGCTGCCCCCTCTCTTCCCGGGCGGCGTATGCGCTCTTGCGGCCCTATCGGCGTTCGGCAGCGCAACGTCCCCGCCGCCGCTCTCATCAGTTGGCTGCGCTGATGCAGCGCTGAAGTTCCAGCTCACCGGTCTATTTGTGCCGACGCTAGTCCTGGCGCGGGCAGTGTGGGGGGGCCACCCGGCTGCCGCGTCGTGGTCCATGGCGGCGACGGGACTATCGCTGGAGCTCCAGCTGCTGGCCCGGTGGTCGACTTGGACTGTCAGGTCCCGGACACCGGCGGTCGCAGTGGCCTGGGAGGCGCCGCGGAGCACTTGTAGTGAGGAGAAGGAAGCACCCTCGCCGTCGCCGTCGCCGCCGCCATCAGTGTATGCAGGAGCGTCGGCGGCGGCCAAGGGTTGCTGCTGGTGCAGCGTGTTCATGGCCCACTGCATGAACAGGTTCGAGTCGTCCATGTCAATCGATTAATTCTTGCCCCTGCTTGCATCAACAAACAAGCCATGAAGATGATAAGAACATTGGGTCGATCGATAAGCATATGCTGTAACCTAAGAATCAAGAAATGCTAGATGTGCTCCAAGAAAATTGGGATCTGTTCTCCCTTTTCTTTCTTTATCAGCTAGTTTATGAGAGAAGAATCCATTAAGATGATAAGAAAAACAAGTTGCAACAGCAAGTTGGTAGCTTTGTAGCCAGCCAAGCCACCTGCTGCAGGTAAAGCCCATCAAGCTGAACACTAGCTAATCAATCACATGTCAGGAGGAATGAACTGGAGCTGATTTGAGAGAGAGCTAGCAAGCATGGCACGGATGCACCTCACCAACTCTAAGGCTAGCAACTAGCTAGGGAACAAGATGTGACCGACGCCTCGTCTTCTTTGCCAAATCAAAAGTAAGAACAAACAAGCAAACCAGCCAAGAAAGCTCTCCTCGAAGAAGAAGGAACAGATCTATATACGTATGCATGAATACATCAAATACCTGCAGATCAATTGATGAATTTGGGAAGACTTCCTCAAAGCTGCAGCGAGAATTTGCTACTATCTTGGCCTAGCTAACACCACTGACGCCTCTTGCAGCATCCATGCATCTAATTAAGAGTGTATTGGCCTATTTGCTTGGTAGATGGATCCGTGTATTGTGTCGACATGTATGCCTTCTTGTCTATCGATGGCTCCTCTCTCCCTCCTCTATAATTTCCTCACAAGTCTCTCTCTCTCTCTCTCTCTCTCTCTCTCTCTAGAAAGCAAGCAAGCCGAAGAGAACAAATAAAAGAATAGTTTTTTCGCTGTTGCTGTGCGGCCCAATCCTGCTAATTAATATAGATTATACTTGTCTTTTACACTGCACCCCATATAAAGAAAGAAAGGAAGTTGTGCGTGTGAGGCTGGAGCTAAATAATTTGTGGTGAACTGGTGATCTGACACGACACCATGCAACATATGCAAGCTAGGTCATGAATTAACACAACTACATATGTACGTGCACGTAGCTAGCTATAAAGAGAGATAGATGCATAACACCTATATACTACTAGTATATATATTAATTGTGTGTTGATGCACGTTCCAAGTCAACTTGAACGTATATTCAATCAGACTAGCTATGTATAGCTTGGCATTAGTTAATTGTGGAGGCTCAATGACCGTTTCTAGGGTTCATACTGGCCTTCCTGTGCACTACTGTTGTATACTAGGCATGCACGGCATGATGCCTTATATCAATCTAATTCAAGTGTGTGAAGTGTCACTCCGATATATATATTGGATTGTGTGCTTCCATGTAATTATTTGAAAGTGAAATGAGCATCGATTTCAGCTGTATGATCAGATCAATCAGAAGAACAAGTTGAGACTGGCACTATATATATCAATCGTTGGAATTGCTTTGATACCAAAAGTTGGAAGTCTTACAACTTCTCCAGGACTTTACGACCGCTTACGATCACTTACAACCGCTTACAACCGGTTCCCACTGCCGTTCGATCACTCAGACAGTCGTTCGACCACCTGTAGCTCCTCTGATCGCTTCGCCTTTGTGGTCGAAAAACTTCTGCCGAAGTTTTGACCACACCTCTTCGCCGCTGCGACCGAATTACCATGATCGCAATTCTCTCCGATCACGCAGTGATGCTAGCGATCACTGTTCATCGTGGTCGAAGCTTTTACAACGTGGTCGTAAGTCCTTCCAACCACGTTCAGCGCTTCTTCAACGTAGTGGAACACCTCTTCGACCACGTTCAACTTGCTTCGCTACGGTTGTATGTCTTCCGATCATGCCTAAACTTTCTTCCCCATGGTCGTATCACCTCCCGACCACATCTTCTTCAGGTTTGTCGTGGTCCAACGCCTTCCGACCACTCCTGCCGATACTTTGCTGTGGTCGTAAGTCCTTCCGACCACGTTTGCCGTGGTCATAAGTTGACTTCGACCACGTCTACGAGATTACTCAATGGAGACGATACTCAAGTTTTCCTTTTCACTTCTTTTCTTCTCGCATTACTCGGTGCATTTTCGACGCACTTCCAGTTACATGAATCCACCCCTTTTTATACCCGGATCTACTACTTCTACTCGGGTTACGATTGTGATTACAATCCGACTCCGACTACAATTACAATTCTGTTTCGAACGAGTGCAGAGGGAAGCAAGGAGAGGGAAATCAGGGCGCGCAATGCATGTGCGAGAAGAAAGGGGGAATGGGAAGGAATCTCGATGCTTGGGAGTGGAGCCGTGTCGAACTAGTGCGGTGCCGGTGGCGCTGGGTGGAGGAAAGAGGGAGGAAGGAAGAAGAAAGGAGGGAGGGAGATGACCGGTGGGGCCAGAATGGCAGAGAGAAAGACAGAGAGAAGAGTGGTGGGTTGTGCGGACTGGTCGGGTCATGGGGTTGGGCCGCGTGGGCCATGTGGCACGTGGGGAAGAAAATGGGCTGAGGAAGGCCAGGCCCAAGAGGGTTTTAGAATTCTTTAAATTCTTTTTGAATAAAGTAAAGGCTACAATTTGGAAAAAGGCTTAAAATTAGCAAATAAAGTCCACAAAATGCAGAAAAAATCATAGAAATATTTGGAGCTATGATGGACTTAGAAAAATTATTTCTAACTTAAAATTGGTCTTTATATTATACCTAAAATAATTTTTAACTTTTGAAATTATATTTTAAATTCAAGGAAAACTAAATAAAATCCAAATGCTTTCACATAATTAGTTTGCATTGGGATTTTTTAAAAAAAATCAAATTATCTTTTATTTAATAACTTATTTATTATTTTTTTTACTTAAACTATTTTTCAAAAGAAAAGCCCTTTTTTAAAATCTAAAAATCAGGCAAAGAAATTTTAACTCGAGAAAGCCATATTAACATTAAATTTACTTTTTTTACTTTAATTAAATTATTTTTTAGTTTTTTGTTATTATTTTTGAAAAAAACCTAGGCTGTGTCATCTCGCTATCTTAGATAGGTGGTTTTCGAAATGCTCTAAGGAGTTGAACCCTAGACCTATATTCTTCACACTCACCTTAGATTTGTTGAGAATCTATTGATATTTTTCTTTCCACTAGAAAATCTTTCAAGGTCTCCTTGATGTAGCCATTTTCTTTGTCTACGTTGGCACATGTAGTACACTCAAAGTTCTTGGTTGCCCTAATATATCTCTCTTTATGGATGGCTACCTCTACTTTTAAATCCTCATAGGACATACAAGAAGCATGTCTAATCCTACCCAGCTCCTTCTTAAATTTAACTTTAAAAGCCTTGTGTATCTCATCTAAATCATTTTCAATTTCAGCATAAAATGCACAAGCAATAAAATCAATAGATTTCTTGTCATCATTGATAAGAGTTTTATATTTTTATATTCATTTTCAAGTGTCTTGTTAATAGCTTCAATTTCATTAGTGGGCTTAGGACAAGTTTCACATGATTCATCTTAGCATGATGAAGCAATCCAATCATTTCTTTCAGCTTTTTGCTCCCTAAACTCACAATGAGAACATGAATATTTAGGGCTGAATTAAAGAAAGGTTTTAGTGGCACTTTTAAGTTTTAGTTCAAACAAGGCACATTTAGAATAAGATGAAGCAATAACACCTAAAGCAACAACACATGTGCCATCATGATCATTGCTAGACTTTAGTGTCACTAGTTCACCCTTAGCATCTATGAGTTGCTGATAATAGAAGAATGAGTAATCCTAAGCTTATCCAATTCAGAGTGTAAAGAAAAGCAAGAATCACAATTTTCATCATCGAAAATCATTGATTTAAGCCTAACAATCTCTAAGTTCAAGTTATCAATCATGAAATCCTAATGCTTGATTTTTTAGCCCTTTTCCTAAGTGCTCTTTTAGCCAGAACAAGAGCCCGCTTCATATCCTTGGTTGAGGAACATACATCATGGGGATCACTGTAAAGAGTGTCGTCATCGATGGTGTCATTGGTGATGTCTTCATCTGCCACGAAGCACATGCTAATGAAATCTTGGGTCTTCTTCTTGCCTCGGGAGTTGTCCTAATCATCCCCCGTCTTTTAGTCCACATGACTTATGTTGATAGTCTCAAGAGCAGCAAGGACCCAATTGATGAACATGAAGAAGTTGGTCTTCTTGGGCTTCACGTCGTGAGCTTGAGGACACCTCCAGAATTCCTTCTCCTCCTTGCCCTTGAGTTGAGGCACTTGGCCCGAATGTGGTTTGCCTCACCATATTCAAAATAGGTGAATGTGTCACTCTTCTTTCGGTTTCTCACATTATGATAAGCTTTTGTGAATTTGGTGGATAGAAATGATAAGTCATCCTTTGGGAGTCGCTCTAATTGCACATCACTTAGGGCATGCAAAGCAAACAAGGAAAACCCAAAAGAACCAGAACCCAAAAGACTAGAAGAATTGCCCTGAGTGGGGTCGACTATAAGAGCCATCGACTTTGTCTTGGGGAAACAAGAGATGAAGTTAATCTCATGCGTCTTTAATCTCAAGTATAACTTATCCGTAGTAAGCCCACTCATAGCAGTGTTATCATTCATGAATATAATCATCATCCCCCCAAACTTTCACATCTAAGACACCAAGCACTTGACGTGCATTCTTAGGCTCAGAGTAAGCCAAGCCAACAGCATGCAAGTTGCTGAGAATCTTGGTGACCCTAGAAAATAACTGATCCAAAGATTCATAGCACTTTTGCTCAAATTTAGAGTACTCTTTCTTGAATTGATTCTGTCTCACTTCCTTGATCGCCAAAGAGCCCTCATGATAGTTAGCGAGGGTCTTTCAAATCTCATGAGCATGTGTCAAGTGAGATACTTGATCAAACTCAGATCTACCAAGTCTCTAAATCAGGTAGTTGTGTACCTTATTGTTTTCCTTCACATCCGTAAGATTTATCGGAGTGATCTGGTCATCGGCAGGCAAGACATAAGCTCTCTTTACTTTTTCCCAAATTGGTTTCCCTTAGGCTTACATATAGGCTACCATCCGAGCCTTCTAATAGGGATAGTCAACCCCATGAAGACTGGTGGCTTGGTGGAATATTTATCTAAATTCATGATTCTAAGATCAGTTAAGACCAATAAAGAAGATCTAACTGGGCTCTGATACCACTTGTAAGATCGACAATAGCAACAGAGGGAGGGTGAATGATACCTTCTTAAAATCTTCCCCAAGCATCAAGAAGATCAGATTTAACAGCCTAAATCTAAACAACAACTGAAAATAATAAAGTCTCACAAATTCAGCACCTAACCAGTCTGACCGCCACCGGAGGTGTGGTTTGACCGGCCAAACCACCAGTCAGATTGGGCCTAGGAGTGGTCAGAAAATCAGCTCAAGCCAAAACAAATTTTGGTGCAAACTTCAAATCCATGTCGAAAAGATGTAAAACTTTGTACACACCTTGCTGAGGGTCTTAATCTATTCCATCTAATGATCACATGGATCTTGGTCAAAATTACAATCTTTTCTCAAAACATACATGGTTGTATCAAAATCGAGCAAATCCCAAAAACTTAAGACACCGCTTTCTCGTGGGTTAAGAATAGATAAGATAGCTCTAGATAAGTTCCCACATATCATAGCAAGCAAGACCACCCAAACATTCAAAGCCAAAACCCTCGGATCAAGTTTCCTCAAGAAAGGCTCCAAACAAAGCAAGAACCGAGCAACATCAAAATCTTACAAAGCACATTGCCTAGATGGATAGGATTTAATCTACATGAGTCATCTCCATCACTTACATATCCTTGGTATGAAACAAGATCAAAAAGGGGGAGAAGAGGCAAAGAACCAACAAGAACAAGAGAAAATCAATCAAGACAAGAACACTCCATGAGATGATCTATTGCTACTTGAAGATGAAAGTTTTATAACCACTCTATCGGGATTACAAGAGAACACACCACAATACTAACTCTTCTCTTTCAAACCATAACCCTAGAACTCAAGATTGAAATGGTGTGATGGTTGGCTTGTAAGCATCCATCCCCAAACCATTAAATTGATGGAGTAACCTGCCCACATTTACCATAATAGATATTATCCACTAGCATGATTGGGGAAAGCACGTTAATCCCACACAATATGGGTTTTACACTCATAAATAACTCATGCACGCTTTACAAAGAAGATGAGCCCGAACCCGCTAAGTCATTAGCCTTTGATCCATTTGATCTTCTCGGGATCTCCTTGACTTAAACCGCTTTCCAAACATCGCGATTTTGATTCAACCAAGTTTTTGGTATTTAGCTAACTACTAAAATACCCTCACCTTAACCTGATCTTCTCCTTCTCTTGTAAGAAGTCATCATGCTTCTCGCGTGTAGGTGTATCAATGACTTGCCCCACATCAGCAAGTCTCTCCCGCTCTGGTTTTCACTGGACCACGTCTCACTTGGAGCGACCAAGCCATTTGTTGCAACTAATCACTCGAATCTTCCTTTCAACATTCCTTACCTTCCTTGTGCCATACTTGAGCTCAACCATCTCACCCAGCATTCTTGACCGTTCTAGACATCGTCTCTTTCATGAGCATAATCATGGTCCTCACCATTGATCATAGTTGATTCTAAGCTTCCCTACACATTTAAAGACTAAGAAATCGTTTTCAGGCACAAGTATGCTGTGTCGAGAGGCTGCACATAAAATTTCATAATTTTTTAGCACACTTGCTATGTTTAAAAATTTGCACAAGCATTAAATATAAACTACTAATTAAGGTAGGTAATTAAGCTGGTTAATTAGCTGGCTTAATTACCCACCGTCTAGTGGCAGGGCAGGATAGAATGAGCTACACGGTGGCTAGGCGGCAGGCCCCTGCCGCACGGCCATGGGGAACCGCTGGCCACGTGTCAGCTCCACGACGCTGCCATCTGGTCACCGTGTGGCAGAAGTGCCATTTTTGCAATGGTTGTACAACTACGGCTATTCTTGCAAATACGAGTACAAAACATGCCAAAAGTGCCAAAAACTCCCAAATTAGACCATATGTATATGTATAAGACCAATGCTGGTAATCAAAGGGGGTGATGATCATTCAAATTTTTATAATCTGATCAATGGGGCTGGTCGGACCAAAAGTCTAGGGTCAATCTGATCAGTCCTTTATTCCTAAACCTGAAAGCCTCTCGGGACAAAGCTCAAATCTTAAGAACTTGCTTAATTCTAATGCAAACACTTCCAAGTTTTGAATGAGACTTGTTGAGAACATTAGTAACCTAATCCAATCAAGAATCAAAGGTTCTTGTGGTCGGGTTCACTAAAATGAAGAGAATTGAATCTAGGTCACAAGAATACAAAAACCCTAAAACTCAAATTAAATCTTGCTCATGAGGATCTGTGGTATGAGATCTTTTAGATCTATTCTTATATGTCCTAGCAAGGTAATTTAAGTATTAGTTCTAGCTAGAACTCCCACGAATATGAAATCACAAATCTTGGCCAAGAAAAGGCAAAACCAACAAGAATGCTAGCAAGAACATGATTGAGACAAAACTTTGATCTATTTCTAGTAGAGGATGAAGTTTACATACTTATGGATAATTACAAGGTGCAGCCAAACTACCACACTTTCCTCTCTCAAGTTATCTCTCTCATAACCATAGACGAAAATAAGGTGGTAGAACAAAAGCCTAAACTCTAGAATCTTTAGATCTAACACCTCCTCTCCTCCCTTTTAATAGCCAGCAACAACCCTAATGGGTCCAACCATTTAAGCCTACCGAGAAAACCTGTTAGCCCTACTAAGATAGGTTTTACACACTCACGCATGCTTCTCAAAGTGTTTATAAGACTCAACCTGCTAACCCTTTAGCGATTAATCCACTTGGTGATTCTAGCTCTCCTTGACCAAAACCACTTCTCCATTGCGCTTTCCCACATCGTGGTTTTGATCAAAGCACCAACTCGATATTTGGACAAATATCAAAATACCCTTGATGAAGCTTTTGGGCACCTTCCCTTGACTACGTCTTCACCTTCACCTCAAAGCATCTCTACATGCTTTGACACGTAGCCCGTAGTGCCCAATGACTAGCCGTCACATCTTCACTCATTTGGTCTCTCTTAAACCTCTCTACGTGTATTGGCCTCGTCACTTGGTGCACCACTTGCCTCTTTACGATCATTGTCTTCTATGTGCTTTCCTCTTGAGTCACGTGGCTTACCTAGACTTATACAACCACTCGGACCTTAGCTCCCCCGTCTAGTATTGGTCCTTTGCTGTCGACCGCTAACATTCTCCAAACCACCTGCACGTCCAAAGACCAAGTAACCATCTTGAACATAAATTTCATGCACTTGACTTACGTTAGTCAAAACCATAGATCATGCAACATAATACAACCAACAAATGGTGCCTATCCTGTGCACACACTGATCCAACTCAAAAACCATTTTCACCATTCTTTGGCAGTAGCCACCGGTCTAACCACTCTCCCCATGGCGGTCAGACTGCATCAGTTAGACCGCCAGCCACTGGTTGGTCTATCCGCTTAAGGAAACCATAAAACACTTTCTTTGGAATTTTGGTTAAATTCCATCTAGTTTCAGCTCCAATTTTTAATTCCAGTGACACCAAGTGCAAACTCATCATCAAATAAGGCAACATAAGTGTTGGTGTCCAATTTGTGAAAAGACATGACTGGTCTAACCACTTATTCCATGACGGTTAGATCGCTAGCCATCAGCCGGTCAGACCGTCTAAACCCGATAGCACAATCTAAAATCTAATTTTTCTGATTTTTCTTTTTTGCAAAATTCAAATCTAACTCGACCAAGGTGTCAATTATTCATTACAAACATACTATAGACCTTCACTTGGTCTCTCAATATCATTAAGACAAATTATATATTCCGGTCATCAATCTAATCCTAAGTTACTATATCGTCCAGGAACATAATTCCCATTTTGATCTTCAATAGGTGGGTTCTTTTCGGGTGCAGCTGATGACTTATGGTTGTAACTGATGGCTTATAATCCTAGTGCGAGCATTTGTGCGAACGAACCGAATGCAAATAAGGCTATAAGCCACTTCGAAAAGGTTTGTCCCGATAAACCGTTTCGAAGAGGCGGCAAAGAAGTCGTCCTATTTATTTATTCAGAGAAAATCATAAGTTATAAGCTGAAAAGAAATAGATGAATATATTAATGCCGATTTTTTAAACATTATGCAGATATCAGATTTATAAATTCAGAAGTTCGTTGACCAAACGGTGAGGGTCCCACCCTAGTGCATGTGGGGTCAGAAACGTGTGACACAAATCTAGGAGCGTCACATGCAAGAATAATAATAATAATAATATTATTATTATTATTATTATTATTATTATTATTATTATTATTATTATTATTATTATTCAACAGCTTGCGCGCTTCTAGACGGCGAGCACATCGTACCTCCTCACTTGTCATGTGCGAGAAATGTCATTTTAGCAAGTTGGTTTTTATTTTGCAAATACATATCATTATGGTTTTTGAGACTAGAAAGAAATGCTCCACCATCGGTGGTCTGGTCGTGAAAACAATTGACGTATGCAAAAAAAAAACAAGCATTATTGTTACCTGACACGCGTATAGAACTAAAACGACATCCAAATGATAAATGGTTGTAGTAGCTTTCTGTCATTTTTAAAGTTAAGTCTATAGTGTTTGGTACGTAGTAACTCACCAATCTATGCATGGCACGCGTGTGGCCGGCCGGCTAAACAAATTAATCACGTGCTGCGTGAGCTGCTGTACAAATTGCGGCAGTCCAAAAAAAATGATTAAGGCTTAGGACGCGTGCTAAAATACTGAGACATCTCATCATGGAACTAGACTAAGAGCAAGTTTAATAAGGCTGACTGTGCTAGCTATAAGGGAATCCATGTCAGCATAGGAGGGGAGAGAAAAGGAGAGAGAGAGCTAAGCCGACTCCCATGCAAGAGTCAGGCTATAGCACAGAAAAAGATGCATTATCCATGCATGTACCCATAGAACTAATTGCTATACTCATGCATGTATTAAATTATCAATACACATGTATGTATTAAATGATTGAGAGCTCTTGTGAAGACAACTTAGGCCAGTCTCAATGGAGTTTCATGGATGGTTTCATGCACATTAAATACGGTGCCACATCAGCCAAAAGAAGCTTTTTGCATGAAACTAGGAGGAGAGAGAAGGAAAACGTTTCATCCCCATGAAACCTTTGAGCGTTGTTTCCAAAACGTTGGTAATCGTGTGAAATCCCCACCGAGAGCCTTGTTGGGTTTCATCCGTGCGGCGTGCTTCGATTGGAGAAGAGAAGGAAGAGGGGACCACGAAAGGCTAAAATAACCTATGAAACCGCGCAATGAAACTATACACTGAGAGAAAAGACTTGTTTCATGTTTTGTTTTATATCTTGGAAACTGGGAGGTGAAATCTTGCATTGAGACTGGCCTTATAGCCAGCTTATTGTATGAGTTGACTGCATCATTATCTTTTGATGACATGGAAATATATTGGAGGTAACAGCTATCTGTACTATTAAACTTGCTCCAAGAGCAAGTATTATAAGAGGCTGTAAGCTGGCTGTATGCTGAGGTGGAGGAGAGAGAAGAGAGGTGGGCTGTAAGCTTACAGCCAGCTGAAGCACAAGAATCAAGAAACTTTGTGAGAGGAAAGAGTAGGTCATACAGCCTTCAGCTGACTGTAACTACTATATAAGTAGATTGATAAGTGGGCTATAAGTATCCATACAGTCAGCTAAAGACTGTATTATAAGACTTGCTCTAAGATCATCATCGAGAGGGCCTTAATTTTCAACCAAAAAAACTGCATGCAGACATCATCAATGGACTTAGGGCTTCGGCTCGTATGTGTGTGTAGTGGGTCAGCGGCTGTGCGCTAGCTTGCTTTAGTTAAAAGTGTGTGCTAGAGTGAAGTACAAGATGCCATGCACATTATTGTGCACTGGAACTAGGGTTAGGTCTGTAAACAAGCAGAGAGCTGCGATTTAAGTCTCAAGCTTGGCCAAAGTTTGAGTAAGCCCAGGCTTGATTTGTTGAAGTTCGATAACAGTCAAAATAATTTAAATATATATTATTTTTTAATAATAAGAAAAGTTCAAGTTTAAATTTGGTTCAAATAAGCTTGGTAATAATCAAAATAATTCAAACATACATTAATTTTCAACGATAAGAAAAGTTTGAGTTCGAGTTCAGATCGGATAAGCTCGGTAAGAGTTAACATGTATCACTATTTAAATTCGAATCGAGACATGCGAACTGTTCGAGCTCGGCTTGGTGACGCTCACGAGTTCGAGATCAAGCTTGAGTTCAAGTTCGGCTTGTTTAAAATTCGAGCTGAGCTCCAATCAAATTTAGAACGAGTCAATCTTTGAGTAGCTCACGAGTCTCAAGTTTTTTTTACGACCCTAACTGGAACTACTGATCACTGCTACATATCAGTGCTTCCAACAACGTTACATTACTTATACGATCCCCACCAACTTCAACTTAGGCGAAAGCCAAAGTTTGGTACTTTATTAAAAGAACGGAAGCAGTTGTCGAGTGTAGTTATCGAAGACTTAGAAGCTAGTACGTGTCAAATCTGAAATAACCCGGCCAGTCTAATATATACATCTAGCGTGGGAATTGAACTTTGGCCGCCAACTACAAACCAAGATGTCAAACCACCGGTTGAATTATAAAGAATCCAATGGTTCCATAGGTGCAAATGTTCTAAAATCACTAGTCTTGGAAGATATATCTACCTTAGATGATTCTTAATAAACTGACCAAACATTTCAGATTCTTTTTTCGATGGCACGGATGGGCTAGCTCAACATCTAGCATGGCTTCGTATATATTGTATTGTACGGATCGATACGAAGGAATAACCTCTGTAGCTAAGATATTGTTCCAAAATCTTGAGGTTGGTAATGCATTAGTATAATCTCCTTATTTGCGAGCAATATATAAACACGTCCACCCTCCTCACTCTCTCTCAATAACACAGAATCAAAATGATATCTCTGTGCACCGTCTTGGAATGAGAAATAGAAAAGAACAAAACATCGACAACTACTTAATTATTATTTTGCAGGAAAATACTATTGTTAATTGCAATCGTTGAGTGGTTCGTGCGATTTGCAGCGTGATTTGTCCCCCATATATTGTTGAATGGAGTTCACACGGGCGGGTAGATCGGTGTGCACAATGCACCACTAGCTCATGATAAAAAAGAACAGAGAAAAACTATGACACCCTATACCATTCCAGAATAGCGGATCAACCTCATCACACAGATTTTAAAGTTGTCTTCCCCAATCCATCACAACCTTATCTATTCCACACCTCATAGGAACCAACCATTCCCCCATCATCTTCATCATCCTCTTCCTCCTCCTCCTCCTCCGCTCTCTCCCTCTCCCCCCCTCTCTCTCTCTCTGCACCTCCATGGAGGACCAAGCACGAGTGGCACATGGCCGTACGAGCATGTGAGGCAATGACAGGGGCGCATCCCGTTAGGATCCTTACTGCTAATGTCTTTGTTGTCGGTGTGCACCTACATGCATGAGCGGATCTAGGATAAAAGGTTATCGGGGTCGATATATACTCGCAACACTAATCTTGCAATAAACTAACATGTATAAAAAAGTTAATACATTAAATGACAATATATCATAATAAAATAAAATCTCTTTACAAAAGTGGTTACCTCTTATAGTTGCTCTTTATGTTCTTTCATCCTCAGAAATCGATCTATCACAACATCATGTGGTATTGTAGCCAGAAAGCTTTGCTCCACGAAGCAAATGATGCAATTGTTCATAAATTGATCACCAATACGATTACATAGTACTGTCTTTACAATTTTCATTGCCAAAAAATACCTCTCCACCAATGCAATTGCTATACGCAGAACTAGTACTAGCTTGAGGAGCTTATAGACCAAAGCAAAAGCAAGATGTTTGTTTGTATCCACCATCAGATTAGCAAGTTTAGAAATAGTGCTCAATTTATCAAATCTTTCATTTGTTCCCACATTACCAATGTAAATAGGAAGCTCATGACCAAGATCCTTCAATTGCATTGAATCAAAATCATTTGGATAGGACTTAGCCAACTCCATTAAACCCTCAAATTTGAAAGCGTTAAAAAGAATCCTTGGGACTGAAAGTAGCCATTTGGGTAAGCAAATTAGAGTTTACCTCATTGAAACGGTCATTGAACTCTATAAGCTAAAAGTCAATAATGGGATTCAAGCAATTATATTTGTAGTGCTGAGAGTTAGCGCGGTTGGTTTTTTTGCCTTGGTTTATGTCGATGTACAAACTCTTCTTTCATATTCAACTTAGGAATGTCATGCTCTTCATGAAAAGTGTATATTGTCTCCAATAGAGATTCCCATCCATCATCTCTAATTTGCTAAAATTTCTGCTTGGTTGACTTCACCTCTAACATGGCCCCCAAGATGTCTTGATCTTTCCTTTGCAAAGATAATGATAGAGCCGTGTACTTCCTGTTAAGAAAATGTACTTCCTGTTAAGAAAATGAGTGAGTCATGAGTGAATAATAGAGAAGGAAGAAAATACATGTGTCGCCACAAAAGAAGTCTCTCCTGTGTATATTCATTCTCACTACTTGTGTGCATTTTATCCTTGGGTTGTGCCAACATCTTTCACATGAACCACACCAATAAGTCTTTCTTTGATTACTCTAGACATGTCGAGGTTCTGCAAAACCACACCATCTATTCCTTGTCGGAAACATCGGCAAACTCATCAACCAACAAATAAAAAACAGCACCACCAATTTTTCCAATAATAGATTTCACTATGATCTGCACAAAATAATAAACATCATTTATTTAAAGTACTTTAAGAGTGGACATCATATCTAAATCAAAAATGATGTCCTCTTCCTCCTTCTCCACCACCTCCCTTCCCCACCTATGACGCCCACGTCCTTCTCTCACATGGGTGGCGCTATGTCTCCCCTTCTTCTTCCTCACCATCGATGTCTCTACCCCTCTCTTCTCACGGTAGCATGGCTCGGTGGGGTGCGATGTACAACGAGCGCACACGATGAGGCATGTCAGCATGGGACATGGAGACACAATGCGGACCATGATGGCACAACTCAACGGGGAGTGATGTGTGATGAGCATGCACGTTTGCAGCGGCAAAAACAGGAAACTCATCGGAACTGGTTTGAAACTTCTTGAAACTTGGTACAACCTCTTAAAACTCTTTGGTTGAAACTTATTTAAACTTAAGTTTTAAAATATGCAACCCTTTGAAATTTTGCCTTGAAACTTTATTAAAAGCTTCTGAAAACTTCTAGAAACGCACAAAACTCAATGAAATCTAGAACTTTTCAAATGTTTTCATGAAACTTCACGGAATATGCTGCTATACTGTTGCAACGGTACACCGTTGCCTAGTTGCCTCCGAATAAAATACTACATCTCCTTGTGGTTGTGCGATTGTACCAAGAAAATAAGTTTTTTGTTCTAAAAAAAGAAAATAGCTAGGTCTTTTTTTTTTCTTTTGTTGTTTAAGAAAGAGAGAAGTACATACACGGGCGGCTAATAATCAGATTAGGATTATGTCATGGTGCTCAGATTTGGAGCAATACTTTTTTATATAAGAATGATGATTTGCAGCAATATATACTTGATGGGATGGATTGGCATCATTTCGTTGCATACGGAAGATGCAGAGAACCAAAAAACGAAAAAGAAACTTTATAGAAACGTGTTGTGGTGGGGCTAGCTCTTGCGTTGTTGGCTGTTGCGGAGCAGCGGATGGATAGAGAAAGAGACAGAGAGGATCAGCTGCGCGCCTCGGATTCCCAGGGAACTGTACAGTTCACCTGCACCAATGTGGACTCGTAGTACTATCAGCTGTTCTTGCACAGTACTATGAGCTTGCAGAGATTAGGTATTTTATTTCTAGAGTTAACGTCAACAATTACTCTGAACTATTTTCTTGGTACAGAGATAATGTATTTTATCTGCATAGTAGTACAATTTAACGGCAGTTACCAATAACTCTGAATCATTGATATTTTTGACAGCACCGTAAAGTGCCAACCGTCGAGCAAGCTAGCGCTCGCCCACAGCTCAACCATCCAAAATCCAGGCTGGGCCTGACGTGATCAGAGTCAGCCCATCGAGCCCAATAAACCAAACCGCCGTTCCTCGTGCCTCCTCATCTCGCTCTTCACTTCACTTCAGATTCTCCCTACCGTTTCGAGCTGGTACAACTGGTTTCGTAATGCATTTGCAGCTGTCGGTCTAGTTAGTGATGATAATGGCAACGTTTGGAATTTGAGTTCTCTGTTAGTGTTATTGATTTTATTTGCGTTAAAGGGATCGCTGATTTGAAAATTTCCCAGTGGCCCGGACAACTCGGGGTAAGGCGACAATTGTGCTCAAGATAAATGGGGAGGACACCAGTGTATTTTTAAGTTAATATATAAACTGAAATTTCAAAAGAATTTGATTTCTTTATTGAATTTGATTCCTAGTGAATCTCAGCCAAATCCTACACTCAAATCTCACCATCCAAGCCCTAGAACCCATGCTGTGTTGCACCAATGGCAACATTGTTCACTGTCTGAAATTGTTGGCGCCACCAATGGTATCCGTCGTAGCTTCCTGAGCTCTCCTCTTCTCCACCACTAGAGCCCACCGCTCGACCATGGCATCACGCCATAGACAGCTCATTAGGGGTCTCCCCAACCCAAACTGCCACCACTCAAGCCACCTTTACCACCCCTAGATGGGTAAATGGCCACCAACTGCAAGGATGATTACCCCTGTAGTTTCTGTACCGTCAAAAACTGTTTCGAGCCTTCGACCTCACCGCAAGTGAACGCAGCCTTCCCTGCCCTTGCCGACTCCAAAAATGGAAACCCCACAGTGCCAGCAAACCATCTAATGAGGCGACGGAGTCCCGATCTTCCGATAGGATGATAACTATCGATTTTGGTGGAGGTGATTCTTGCAATCCGACTACAACCGTACGACGTCGCTTGCGCCTTAACAATCACTGAACCACACTCCAAGTCGTTATCAACCGTGCCAAGAACGCGGTTGACCTGACCAGAAGGTTTATTCCTGCATGCAACCGAAGAACACGCAAGAACAAGATAACAAGCAATCTGAAATTGCAAATATTTGTATTGAGCTCAAAAGGTGGGATTCCGTAGAGGTTCTTTACGGTTGGTCTAACTGACACAAACGAAGAACAAGAGTTTTCACAATGGAAAAACTAATCAAACGAAACCCAATAAAACTAGAAAGGTGCAGCCTCCTTAAATAGGGGTGGAAAAACCGCACAAAACTAAGAAAAAAAGTGGTGGTACTATTTATATTACTGTTCATATGAATAGTAACCCGCCTAGGAGGGGAGCACCTCCCCTTTGGGCCCTAACATTACAAGGCCCAATTTGACCCAAACAGGTGACGCAACACTTTCTTTGAGTGATTGCGGCAAGCACAGGAGGAATTTGGAGATGAGGATAGATCCATTGGAAAGAGGATGAGAAAAGCTTTCCATCGAGTACTCGTGGACCTCAAACGGACTTCGTATGTGAAGGTTATGCACATTTGAAGTTGGGCCGTCAGGTTGAATCCGAACTGATCTGGAGGCCGAATTGGATTCCAAAACGTGTCCAAGTTGAACTCTTGCTTGAATTGGTGCAAAAGTGATGTGATGCTATAAAAATATATTTTTTCATTATTAGGTAGCATCATATTCTCATTTAAAATATGTTGAAACTGAAGAAACGAATTCACCTTTAGTTCAATCTTGATATTGGGCGCTATGGTCGTATGTGTTGGTGGCGTGGTCACATCACCATCCGTGGTTCCCAATCCCGTCGCAAATCACTATAGCCCCGCCGATCGTTGCCACTCTCCTCCTCTGTTTTCGGTGCTACAGTGCCGACGGAGGAGGAAGATGACACTATTCATCTTGGGCCGAATCGACTGGCAGACCAAGCTGACCAAAACACTGTAGCAGGCGAGTTCGGCGTGAACAGTGATTGTACCCACCATGACACAGTGAAAACCCATCGTGAACAGTAACCCGACCTGGTGTGAATAGTAAAGACCCGCAGTGAATAATGCCCAGACCCGTTACTATTCACCCAAACCGGAAAATGCATATGTATACTCATTTCAACCGTTTCGAGCTCGCCGATCCATCCCTCAGCTCCGTTTTCCCGAATTAGACACTTATAAACCCAAAACCTATTTTATTTTATTTGTCTTGAATTTTATTTCTTTCTTCCTAGTTCAACCCTTCGAGCATGGAATTGATTTCATCCTCTATTGATTTGTGTTAGCTCATGACACTGTAGAGCAACCAATCCAGGAGGGAGATTTTCAAGGACAAGCTCAAGACTCAGACGAATACGAACTTGTAGAATACGTTTATCCGCAAGGCAAGTCACATGTCTTTGATCATACTGAACCTACATTCCTCTAATTATTTATTTATCAGTATTATCATTATATTATTGACGCATTGTTATTTCTTGTACAATAAATATTTAGAATGATATGATATTAGTTATATCTTACCACATGAAAAGTCCCGCTTTATTTGATGGCATATTCACCTTGACAAACCCTAGTAATAATAAATAACTATAAAATATACCATGCTAGTTTAGAAAATTCTACTGCTTTACACTAGTAGTAATGGTGCCGCAGTGCACTAAAATATTTATATTTATTTGTGAATGGTTACCTGGTTGGTAAAAAGTAAGGACTAGAATCTTATTCTAAGTAAAGAACATAATAATCACTCAACCACAAGTGTTGACTTGTCAAATCTGGTTTAGTAGCTACTCAAATTGATTGAATATCTACTATAAGGATATGATATACTGTTCCAGAAAAGGAAACTGCAGGCGTAAGAATGTGGTATGGAAACGGTAAAACCATACTTTCACAACGATAAGCTCCGCCCTGTCAAGCCACCGTATTCCGTGATAGGGAGTACCTAGTCTATCGAGTAGAGGCTACATAAAGAGATGAGCAGTGAAACAACCTTGTTTTCTCAACTCAGTCATAAACAGAAGATGCTTACCAAGAAAATAAAGAAATCTATGAAGATGACGCTGAGGAGCACTACGATATAGACGATGTTTGGTGTTAGGGTTTATTCTACACTCAAGCATGCCTATGGAATTGTTTTGTGTGGTAATATAACTTTGGGTTGTACGCCCCGCTGTGTAAAACTTAACTGCTAAACCTTAATTTTGTAATAAAGTTTGATTTTTATGCTTAAGCTTGTGTTGGCAATAATGTACACTCGTCTACGATACTCGCAGTTAAACAATCATGGACAGTTGCGAGGATGTCCTAACGGCCTCAGAAATGGGGGCATTATAATGATGTTCTATTTGATCATTCAGATGCTATAATATCTCCAGAAAATGCCACTTGCATTAAAAGGTGCTTTGAAAGATTCTATACTAATTTCAGCATATGCAATTATATTGTTGCTCTATTAGATCATTTCTCTTGTAGTCAGTTGTTAGCTATCGTATCATCTTGTTGCTGTATTAGATCGTCTCTTGACTGTGTCGCAAGTATGTCATAGATTACAAGGAATTGTTTCACAACGTGAGCTTGTGATTGGGAAATCTAAAAATTCGTCCGTGTAATTTCAATAGCTTTAGTAGCAAATTTACCCTCCGATGGTCGGGCAAAGTAACTGATAGAGCCAGCAGGCTTTCAGGTGACTGCATTCCGATTTTCAGGTAGCAAATTTCAATAGCTTTCGTCGTGCTTCATCTGGAATCAATCTTTATGCAAAAGCTCATTCCCCAAGAGAGGATAACGATCGGTTGACATTTTGGAATTTCTGTGAGTTTGGTCGCTCCACGAGCATCGAAGTGTGCTTTGGCATCAATGCTTTCAAGTGGCAAAAGCAAACGACAAATGGGAATTCAGCACTGATGCAGTTGCAATTCTGACGAGTCGTGGTCGCCAGATGCACAATCTTAAAGAGTTTGTGGAGTAATTTCGTCGTTCGTTCTGGGAAATACACTGGATGGAATGCAAATACGACAGAAGCATCTCATGTAAAGCTTGTCCCACCATATGCATCGTCGGTCGGTTCAGTGCTGTGATGATATGCGATGATCAGCATATGCTGCTTTATGCTCCATGATACATACAGCTTTAACTAGCAATCAGAAGATCATGCCTGCCTGCACAGACAAGGAAATTAAGCAACCAGGACAAGAACCATCTGCACTTTTTTTCCTTCTTGTGACTAAGAGGCAACCGAGTTCATCACGACCATAACAGCAACAGACAACAACAACATTTTGATCCCACTTTCTTCACCCAAACAGCTAAATAACCGACGAGCTTGCGATCAAAAACACAGATGTGAACCACACGACCAAACGACAACGACGACATCAAGATAGGAGCACACTAGACGACAATATAACAAGATAACTGGCCGCGAGGGCCCCACCGCTCAGCTCCTCCAGTTCCCGTCGGAGTAGCCGCCGCCGCCGCCGCCGCTGCGGCTGCCGTAGCCGCCACCACGGCCGCCGCCGTATCCGTCGCGGCGCTGGCCGTAGCCGCCGCCGCCCCCGCCGTAGCCGCCGCCACCCCCGCCGTAGCCGCCCCCACCCCCGCCGTAGCCGCCCTCACGACGCTGGCCGTAGCCGCCGCCACCGCCGCCAAACCCGCCCCCGCCGCCGGAGCGGCGGGACTGGGCCTCGTTGACGGTGATGCTGCGGCCGTCGAGCTCCTTGCCGTTCATCCCCTCGATGGCGTCGCGCATCGCCTGCTCGTTGGCGAAGGTGACGAAGCCGAACCCGCGCGACCTCCCGGTCTCACGATCGTTGATGATCTGCACGCACAGCCATTACCAGGTCAGAAACGTCAAGAATTCTTCAACATACTAGCAGATCTACCTCAGAAAAACATCTAGTAAACAAAAATCCTCCCAGATCTGGATATTTGCCTCAAAAATTCTAAAAGACGCGCTTTTATGCATGTTTATGTAAGCACCGTACTAGATCTGAAGATTCAGAACAAAATCATAGAAATCCGCACAAAGCCCAGCATATCAAGCCAAGGAAACACCAGAAGGCCAAGAGCAAGGAGGAGGATTGGGTTGGTGTGCGACGTACCTTGGACTCGAGGATCTCGCCGTAGGGGCTGAAGGCGGCCTCGAGGGAGCGGTCGTCGGTGGCCCAGGCGAGGCCACCGACGAAGCAGCGGTACTCAGCAACGTCCGACGCCGCCATGCCTTCCTCCCACCAGAAACCTCACAAGAACCGAACCGAACCGGACCGGAGGGGGAGGAGAAGCCAACCCACCTCGGAGAGAGAAAGCACGAGGAACCCACCTCGCGCTCGGCGCCGCTTTATAGCGACCTTGACGGCGCGGCGACCGTCGAGATCGGATCGGACGGCGGAGCCGTGGGGATGGGCAAAGGCCTTTTGACCAAGTCTCCGCTATGCTCACACCGAGCATCCCCCTCTACCCGCATCTTCACTAGGTTTCTGTTGTTTGATATCCTCCTTCGGTAATCCTTTCTGATTGATCCACATGTTTGAACGTAAAATATGAGCCACTTTTAGTTGTAGTTTTGTCAATATCTTTCTTTAAGAAGATAATATTATCATGATTAAATGTGCTACCGCTTTAGATATTTTCAACATTCGGAATGATGCACCACCAGAATCATATTCGAATGGTGGATACACGTTCTTTTGTAAAGCCTTTGGAAAAGGAGTGAAACTTTGTATTCTCGTCAACTTTGTCCACATCATCCATTTATCTATTCTTTTAGATAAAATGCATTGCTTGGCTTAGGGCTGTAAAAAAAGCTCGAGACTCGTGAGCTACTCGGGTTTGGTTCGTCTTAGACTCGACTCGAGTTCGGCTCGAATTATAAACGAGCCAAGCTCAAGCTTGAGCTGAAGCTCGCAAGCTTATCGAGCTCGAGCTCGAAAAGCTCGAGTAGGCTCGTTCATTATTGCTAAGCATGACTCTTTAAAGTGTATACACATGTATTTCAATTTTTTTATCAATTGTATTGTCCAAATCACACCGGCTTATAAATAAGACAATGGTTTAAGCCTAAGAACAGATAGACTGCATTGGCTAAACATGGTAGATAAAAAGCTAAAGACTCGTGAATTGCTCGTGTTTCGCTCGTCTCAAGTTCGACTGAGATCGCTCGAAAGATAAATGAGCCAAGCTTGAGCCTAACTCTAGGCTCGGGTGATTCGAGGCTCGGTTGAGTTCGATTGATTCTCTAACAAACTCAAGCTTGAGGTAGTGAGCTCGCTCGAGCTCGGCTCATTTACAGCCCTAGCTTGGCTCAGATTGAAAACTAAGCACATCATCCATTTATCTCAACTTACAATTTTTTTTAGAGAAAGCCTGTCATGTTACCATACATAATTATTGGGAGCAAATCACCTGCAATTATTCATCAGCTATTGTACTTGGATCAAGGATTAATGACCATTATGAAACTGTTACTGTAAAGGAAGTTTACTTATAGCACGTTTAGAATTGTAACCGATGTTTTATAACATAGATGATGACGGTGGACAAGTGGTTGGTAGGAAAGCTGGGGCGGAGGGGAGGGACGCGGAGCAGAAAGGGGGGGCGATCCGGTGCAGGCGGGGCATGCAGGTCCCACGTGACGTGGAGGGGGGGCCCAGGTTGCCCTTCCCGTACTGGACGGGGAGCTCTAAAATATCTCGGGCGGGAAATGACGGTCATGCCCTCTGAAGCAGACCATGGAAGGTAGCATACGCAACGCGACGGTGGAATCCATGTCCTTATCATAGCATACCTTTTTTCGCTTGCTCCATCTTTTTTTCCCCCCTTAATTACCCACCACTAGCTAATTGTTAAGGCGATGATTGCCTAGCTAACACTGATCATATCAGGTTTCTTAGCTTTTGCTGATCACTCCTCCTGTTAAGGTGTCACTGGATTCTCCATTAACTATTCTAAAATATATTTTTTTTCTCCGTTAACTGAGTATACTAAGTTGGCAGTTTAATACTGTAGCTAGATCATTTGTTAAGGCTTGTTTTCTCGTGACAAAATGTTCTTAGGTCGAAAGGTTTATGTGCTTAAAGCGTAAAGAATGACCATCTACATGACCGAATTGGTACTTCAATTAAGGGTAACTGAATTCCACAACAAAAGAAGAAAATAAGGGCAGTCGTTCCCATAAATGAACTTGTTTAAGGAAGACCAAGCAGAAGTCATCAAGGTTAAATTTCCACAAAAAAAAAAAAAAGAGGTCCCACCGAGATTTGAACTCGGGTTACTGGATTCAGAGTCCAATGTCCTAACCGCTAGACCATGGGACCTTTCGTTGTACAAGCCCGCAGCTTTCTCTTCTTAAACATGTTTAGTTTGGACCTCAATTACTTCTCATGCATCGTACCTGGACGTCTTATTTGTAGCTTCTCAGGGTAGCAACTCCAAAAGTTCTTCTGGTTAATAATAACGTGTTGATTCTCCCTGTTTGCTAGTAGAACACCGATTAATTACGCTTTACTCCATATGTCGCCCTGTTCGTCTCGAAATGGAAAATATCAACCAACACTGCATTTACCAGTGTCCAGTTTCAGCTTCCCGTGATCGTCTCTAGGATCAAATCTTGATCGTTCTTCCTTTCATGGGAATTAGCTCCCTTCTCTTCTAATCCTTCCAGCATCTAACCCTTCATGCCACGCAGGGTCCAACACCCTCGCTGCCTCCTCCATGCAACCTCCCCAGGTGCATCGTGAGTTTGGGTTTCTTGGGCCGCATCAAATATATTTAAGCATTAGCAACTGATTTGTTCGATATTTAGCGCAACTTAGTACTGGCCAAATCTCCGTACTTTGTAATGGATAAAAAAAAATATATTATTCTAACACGTTAAGTCAATGTTGTCGGGATCGATCTGTTTGCCTCACGCACTTAGCTATATCGTGCCTCTATGCCTTTGGCTTTACATGCTCCTGGTAGAGCTCTGATTTTTTTTTTCTAATAAGAGAATTTCTAAGGTAGTGGATTTTTTGGTAGATTATTTTTTTTCATTTTTGTTAGAGATTTTTTGAGAGGTATAAAAAGAAACTAAAAGAAACAGATAAATCACCCCCACCAATTTCCTCTTTTAACCAGGAGAGATGGACAGAAAGTACACAAAACTATGGCTAATGTGTCTCCGACTTGTAGTCCGCCTTCGTAGTGGTGCCGGCGGAACTGGCAACGACGACCCCACTCAGTTCACACTCAGGGGTGTAACTAGGCCTCAGACTAGGTAGGCTATAGCCCGAGACCCGGCAATCTTACTAGTATTACCTCTATTTAGCACTACCTTTGTAATATATATGGTATACTAGCCAGTCTAGGCCTGAAAACATGTTCGCCCCGCAGCCCAAAGCTCGCGCGGCCACACGCCCTCAGCCCACCAAGCCAAAATGCCTCAGCGGTAGCCCAAAGCGAGCGCGCCCTCAGCCACCAAGCGAAGGAACCCTAAGCTTAACTAAATCCCCAACCGAGTAAATCCAATCCACAAGCCACAAGCATCCACTGACCACATCCACACGAGCACAACCGCTCCCTGTTGCCGGCCTCGCCTGCGTGCATCGCGCTTCCGTCGGCCGCCGTCCTCGCCTACGCGGGCTGCGTGTCTGCCGGTCGCCGTCCTCACCCCTCGCTCCCAACGTGACGACGCCGCAGTCCGCCTGCCGTACCTACACGACGCCACTACGGCGTCGCCCTCGCCTGCATCACCCGCCTCCCATCCTGCACTGCCCCGGTGCTCCCCTCCCGACCAGCGCCACCCCGACTCCCCTCCCCCTCTCCTCTCGGATCTCGGCTAGTGCCGCCTACTAGGCCCGCCCTCCTCCCAACATTGCCACGCCTCCTCCCCGCCGCCTCGGCCGGGCCCTCCCGCCGCACCGCCCGTGGCCCCCTCCAGAAGCGTTTTCAATGGTAATGCATCTACCACAATCTTAAAATTTGTTAGAATTTAAGCTTTTTACAGTATATATTGGATAGCACCTGTAAGCCAGCATGATAGCTAGATGATTGAGCACCTGTGATCCAGACACCTTGTTGTCAAAATTTACAGGGGATGATTAGAACAATTGTATGTACATGTTGTGTTGATTGTTCATAGGATGCTTCTAGTGAGCTCAACTCTTAATGCAAGTCAGATCGACAAAGATATTTCACTATGGAAGAAAGATAGGAAAAACTTGAAAACCGGTTGCATGATATGGCTTTGATGGTTGAGAGGCTAGAGGGTAGCCGCCAAAAGCTGTTAATAGAAATGTTTGATGTTACCTTCCTTTCCTTTGAAATGAAATAAGCTTCCTAAGTCATGGCTAAGTTTTTTATTTTGTTCAATAGATTGATTCTTAATCATCAGAAATAGAAAAGTTGTTTGAGGAGAACTCAGCCTTGTCAGCTTCACACCAAGAAGCCATGTCTGTTACAATGCAATGGGAAAAATCAGGTGTGCTTACGGCTGCATGGAGATGCTAAAAACCTTTATAGATGAAACCTGCATCTTGCCTATTGACTTAATTGAAACTTCCAAGTTAAAGATTGTCTCAGGCAAAATGAAGAGCTCCATTTCCACTTAGAGAAGCTAAGACTTGAGCAAGCTAGCCTGTTGAAAGCAAGCAATATTAACATCCAACCAGATGGGCAAAATGAGAACCGCATCTCAAATCCACTGAATTGGTCACGAGAATCTCTCTAAAGGTTAATAACTAAAGTGTTGAAAGTATTTTTGTTGCTTGGACCGCGATGGACTTTATTGTCTAATCCAATTAATATCATGTCATAATTTACGTTTAATATTATGTCATAATTTACGATAACATGTATACTTTACTACTGTAAGATCACTCATCAAAGAACAGAGCGGATCGGCGGGTTGTTGATGGAAATAATGAAACTTTCAATTTGAACTTAGAAAAGCATCTAAGCATAGAATAACCTCGGGCGTCTGTAAGTATACTCCCATTATTCAATTGAATTTACCTCATATGTTGTCTTTACAGATTTTGATTTATGTCCAACTATCGATGAAGAAATAGTGGAATGGGATAGAGAGCACATCTTCGTAATTTAGATACTTAAATTGTATCTTTATTATGTTACATTGTTTATATTTTGATATCATGTCCTGTTTTCTTTATTATGTTTTATGTTTTAGCATTGAAATCAAGTTGCATATCAATAATACAATTGTGATGTACTTTTGTTATATCATGGTATAGGATACAAATTGGTATTAGTTTTTGTTTGTTAGAGTTTAGTCCGAGTCGTAACTAAATTCTGGTTCTGTCACTGTTCACACTGACGAGCGAGCGAAAGATTCGGCTGCAAAATCCAAACAGAAACCCCGTGTCCGTCCTCCCGATGTCGCCGGCGGCGAGGCGCCTCCTGCTCGCCCGCCGCCGCAACCTTTCCACGTCGGCGGCGCCCTCCCCGTCGTCGCAGCTCCTGAGGGGCAAGCGGTGGGACGCCGTGGTGATCGGCGGGGGGCACAACGGGCTCGCCGCCGCCGCCTACCTCGCCCGCGCCGGTCGCTCCGTCGTCGTGCTGGAGCGCCGGGGCGTCCTGGGCGGCGCCGCCGTGTCGGAGTCGGACCTCGTCCCGGGCTTCCTCTTCTCCCGCTGCAGCTACCTCCTCAGCCTCCTCCGCCCCTCCCTTATCCGGTAAACCCCAAAATGGCTCATGCCTCTTTACGAATTACGATCGCAACCTCCTTTGCTGTCAAATTTACATACCAAGTCCTTTCCTTTATCCGCATTCTGTAACTTCCTTGTAATGCGAGTTGTTTCCTCTGCTGCCGCTGTTGCGATCGGTGCTTACTTCAGGAGCTGGAGCTGGAGAGGCACGGGTTGAAGCTCCTGCCGCGGAGCCCGTCATCGTTCACACCGTGCCTCGACGACCGGTACATGCTTCTCGGCCCAGACGCGGAGCTGAACCACTCGGAGATCAGCAAGTTCTCCAAGAAGGATGCAGAGGCATACCCAAGGTGATACAACCTTGATAGAGACATTGATGACCGGTTTTGGTGTGCATTTTAGCTTGGAATGATCTTAATACTAATTGACTGTGGTTTGTTTGTGCATTTTAGCCAAGGATCATCTTCTTATCAGGGTCTATGTGTGAATGTAGGTACGAAGAGCAGCTGGAGAAGTTCTGCAAGCTCATGGACTTTGTCATAGACTCGCCTCCGCCTGAGCTGAGGCAGGAGTACCACACCTCTATGGTCGACAGGATGAAGGATAAGGTCGACAAGTCTGTGTTCTGGAGCAAGCTTCTTGGGATTGTGATGCAGCAGGGGCAGAAGGACATGGTGTGAGTACTAAGTACTGGCCCTCGTTGCTATCATGGGCACCATTTATGGACAATGCAATATGTGAAGTCAATTTTTTTATTGGCAGGAATTTCTTCGATCTTCTTCTTTCACCGCGTCGAAGATCTTGAACAACTGGTTTGAGGTCGAAAGCTTGTTTCCCTCTATTCTTAAACACTTCTCTTCACATTGATCACACGAAGCAAGTGTGTCATTGGTTTATTGCATTTGACAATCTATACATAAGTACATAACCTTCTTGTATCTGTGGACAATGGCTTCTTGTTGACTGCTCTACTGCTACAGAGTGATGTATTGAAGGCAACTCTAGCAACTGATGCTGTGATAGGTACTATGGTAAGGGTGCTTTACATGAACCAATAAAACTTTTGCGCCTTGTGGATTAGACTTTGACCGTTGCGTCCCCCTTCTATAGGCGGGTGTCCATACTCCAGGATCTGGATATGTTCTCCTGCACCATGTCATGGGGGAATCTGGTGGTCAGCGTGGTGTTTGGGCGTACGCTTCTTACCCTGACATGATTATCCATGTTATTCTGTTCCACCATAGAAAAATATAGCCTTCATTTTTCTACACCTGAAACCATGTGTGAGCCTCTGTGGCACTAAGCATCGATTAAACTGAACAGATGGTCGGCTGGTGTATATCTCCACTGTCTAGTCAGACAAGTTTTCAGTTGCCTTAAGAAAACAAGTTTTTAAGGGCTAATGTGATAGAAAATGGCATCACTCTAGCCAGATCTGGTGGTGCCAGCAATTTGGATTATTATTAGTTGGTTTCTTAGTTCACCTTTGTTTTGCTTTTTTTGGAAAACTTGTTATATTTGATAAAGAAAACACTTGCTACAGCTATGTCCAAGGTGGTATGGGTTCAGTGTCATCAGCTATAAGCAAAGCAGCTCTTGAAGCAGGCGTGCAAATTGTAACAAATGCGGAGGTGCCTTTTCTCTTCTTAAACCATGATATTACCTCTTTGATTCGTAAGATTGCTCTTTGGCAGAGCAAATGATTCAAATTTAAGCAGAACAAAATAAACATGAACATTTATTCGCAACGGTTAACTGGATTTTCCACAGGAAAAGTCATTTACTATGTAGTGGCATAATTATAGTTTTGTGCCCAATTTTCCGTTTTAAGTTTCTTGCCTCACTTTCTCCAGTGTTCTTGTCTAGGTTTCCCAAGTAATGGTTGATGAAACTACTGCAAAGGTACAAGGGTAAGTACTTTGACTAACTAGTAAGTATATCTGTATATGTGTATTTCATTGCTTTCAACCTCTTGAAAGATTGGGAATTTGTAGGTAGCTTTGGCTGATGGAACAGAGGTGCACTCGTCGGTTGTTTTATCAAATGCCACTCCATATAAAACATTTGTGGTAAGAACTACTCTGAATATGTAATATTGTGAAGATTTATGAGCTCTAATTTTGCAGGCATAATTAAGCAGCTATTTTCCTCACTGATATCTGGTTTCTTTTGCAGGACCTAGTGCCTGCCGATGTTCTTCCAGTTGACTTCCTCTCTGCTATTAAGACAGCAGATTATAGCTCTGTAAGGACTTACAAGCATATTTTAATAGAGAAACTACATGAATGGTGTCCATTTTTAAAATGTTTTTCTACGCAATATATGTTCATGGTATCCTTATCCACTTTACTTTTATAGTTTATCCGTTACCCTTATTTGTATTAGCATACAGGACAAAGTTTTATCAAGTAAAAAGAAGCTATGATATTGGGAAAATACAACAAGGTTATTTTTGTAGCAAATTTTGAATGTATAGGTTACCGAGAATGGTGCTACTGCTGCTGTAGATCTTTGAAATGAAAACAGAGAGTCTATTCATGTCATCTATTTTGTGTTCAAGCCTTCAAGGTTTTAAGAGCTAAGGACTTCAAGTAATTGAGTTGTAATATTGATTGCTAACAATGTAATATGAATTCTGTGGAGGGCAGGCAACAACAAAGATTAACGTGGCTGTTGACAGGCTGCCACAGTTTCACTGTTGCAAAGATATCAACCCTGAAGGTGGTCCAGAACACATGGGTACCATACACATTGGGTCTGAAAGGTAACTAATGCTAGCGAACATTTCCTACTTAGACAACAACCAGTATGTGACATATTATTCTATTCAGCTGTTTAAATCTTTCTTCTGCATAACTATGGACAAGCAAAAATCTGCGAGACACTATTTTTTATCTTAATCCTGCTCATGTACGGTATAGCTTTGGTTTACCAACATAAGTAGTAGGTCTCTTAATTCAACAGTTTCACAGTTCTGCTGTTTTGATATAGTGCTCTGTGCTTGTCATCTCAACTTTATATACCTATTTGATTACCTACATGTATGTATTGAAGTAGTGATGTTTTCGTTAGTACCTTATGATAATAAAGAGCATAATCTGGTCTTGCTAACAGTAACCATGTTATATGAGATCTCCCAGTTGTAGACTAGTTTTTAACCATGTTATATGAGATCTCCCAGTTGTAGACTAGTTTTTATTTCTTTTAAGGAAAAAGCAAGATGGTCTGGCCTCCTATTTTATTATATGGAACTATTTTTGTGAAGTCCTACAGTCACTTTGTCAGACTTAATCCTTACTATCTTTCAATATGGAACTTTTACTTGCTCTTCAGCATGGAGGAAATTGATCTAGCGTACAGGAAGCCGCAGCGGTGTCTCAAATCCACAAGGCCTATAATAGAAATGACAATTCCTTCTGTCTTGGATAAGACCATCTCTCCACCAGTATGCCAGTTTTTGTTCCCCATCATTGCAGTTGTGTAAACCTACTATTATGGCATATCTCATTATCCCATTAGAGCAAGAAACATATATGGAGTCTGTTTTATGTAAATTGTATTTGCAATTTACAATTCATGTGTTCACGGTTATTTTGGATGTTTCTACAGTTGTTATATCTCATATTGTGTATATACTTTACATGGAGTCATGGACTGACTCAAATTGCATCTTTTTCTTTGTCCTTCGAATAGGTCAGCATGTTATTAATCTTTTTGTTCAGTACACGCCGTACAAGCTTTCACAAGGCAGTTGGCAGGATTCTACTGTTAGAGTAAGTTGGCCCTCCCTACATTTTGGCCTGATTATGCACTCTGTGTTTAAGTTTTTCACCTTGCCACGACCCACACAGATTGCTGTGTATATTGCCTCATAAATATTGGTTACCCATACGTGAACAGAGTTGATGATGATGATGATGATGCCCGTAAGCATCGTCATCCGTCACTATCCGTGAAGTATATTTCTGAATTTGGGCTTACCTTCAGTTATGAATCTTAGTTCATAACGGGTAAACACCACCAAGAAGATGGCCGGATGGAGTCGGCGTAGGGAGAGAGAGGAGATTATAGACGAGGAAGACTTTGTTATTATTCTGCTTGATTACAATAGCATGCGGTAGCCCTCTTATATAGACAGCTCCCCCTAACAGATGGAATCTAATCCCAATCATATCTCTAACAGATATAGTAACTAATATCATATCTCTAATTATATCTCTAACACAAGGAAACTAATCTCTAACTCGAATAGAAACCAATCTCTAATTCCTAATAATAACCCGGCTGGACTCAAGGCCCACGCCTATAACACTACACCCCTCCCGGACATGCAGCTCGTCCTCGAGCTGCTAGACGGCAGCCAATGGAAGACCTTCAATGTCGATGTAGAAGACGAACGGTGGCGGGGTGCTGCAGCGGATGGAGACGACCGGCCAAATCCAAGCGGAACAAGGCTAGACGAAGTGTAGCGCCTTTGGGTACATAATGCCTGCAAAAATAAGTTTTTTTTGAATTTTCCCTTTTTTTGCCTTTATCTAACCGTCGGTTTAAAACCGACCGACAACGAAACGTGACGGTCAAGGGAGGCCTCGCGCGAAGCAGAGGCGTAGCGGCGCCGAGGCGGCGGAGCGGCGGCGGCGGCGGCGGACGGCGGCGCACGAGGTGGAGCGGCGGCGGGCGGCTGCAGCAGCGGCGGCTCGAGCGAGGCGGGCCGGCGTCGGCTGCGATTCGGCGAGGCGCTCGAAAGCAGCGGCCGCGAGTAGCAACCAACGGAGCGCGGCCACCGACGGAAACGGCCGTGAGCGGCAGCCGACACGGCGGAGACGGCACGGGCAACGGCGGTGGCGCGGTGAGACGGCGGCGAGGCGGATCTGCAGCGGCGGCGGCGGGCGTCTCGAGCACGGACGGCGGCGGCGCTCGGACGGAGGCGGCCGGCGGCGAATCTGGCGGCGGCGACGCGCGCGGAGTGGCGGCCGGAGCGGATCTGAGCGGCGGCGGTCGGGCATCTCGAGCACGGAATCGGCGCGGTGCGGGAGAGACGGCCGACGGCGGGCGGGCGACTTGCGGCGATGGCGGCCGGCGACCGAGGACCGTGGCGGCGACGGCGGCGGCCGTGAGAGCGGCAGCGAGACAACGGCGCGGCGAACACTGAGACCGTCCGGAGGCGCGCAGCCAACGTAGCGGCCGGTGGAGCGGCCGTCCGGAGGAGAGCGGCGGCGGCGCGGAAGCGCGGCGTCGGCGGCCACGGATCTGGCGGCGGCGCGCGCGCAGCGGCGCAGGCGAGGCGGGGATCGGGCCGATGGCGGTCGGTCGGCGTTGGCGACGCCGTGGCCGTGGCTGCAGAGGCGCGCGCGGAGGAGCCGCCGTCGGTGGAGATGGCGATGCTTCTGCTCCTTTTCGTGATTTCCTCCCACCATCCGTCGTGCTCTCCCGCATTTGTTTGGTATTTTACGTGCTTGGATGATGATGTGCCTGGCGCTTTGTCTCTTTTGCATCTTTCTCCAATTCTCCATCCTCTCAAAGATGGCATGTATGTTGAAGAAGATGTCCGCCATCTCTTTGTTTGTGCTGGCCATCTTGATGGCGCTAGCCTTTATCGTGGCCAACGACTCGGCAGTAGAACTAGTCGCAGAAACCATGGTAGCAGAAGTCGTGGGGAAGGATCGACCGCTCTGATACCAAGTTGTTATGAACCTTAGTTCGTAACGGGTAAACACCACCAAGAAGATGGCCGGATGGAGTCGGCGTAGGGAGAGAGAGGAGACTATAGACGAGGAAGACTTTGTTATTATTCTGCTTGATTACAATAGCATGCGGTAACCCTCTTATATAGACAGCTCCCCCTAACAGATGGAATCTAATCCCAATCATATCTCTAACAGATATAGTAACTAATATCATATCACTAATTATATCGCTAACACAAGGAAACTAATCTCTAACTCGAATAGAAACCAATCTCTAATTCCTAATAATAACCCGGCTGGGCCCAAGGCCCACGCCTATAACACCTTCCTTCCATTGACCATTTTGATCAACACCAATTTTCAGAAATCCTTTGCTGAAAGATGCTTTTCCTTGATCGATGAATATGCACCTGGTTTTAGCTCATCAGTGGTAGGCTATGATATGCTGACTCCACCTGATCTTGAAAGGGAGTTTGGCCTGACAGGTAATCTCTCTCCGTACGGTACACTGTTTTTTGCAAGTCATGCAGAAGTTAGCGAAACGAACATGATTCTCATTTCACAGGAGGCAACATCTTTCACGGTGCAATGGGCTTGGATTCTCTTTTCCTAATGAGGCCCGCCAAGGGATGGTATGGCTGGGACTGTTAACATGCATAGTTGCTTCCCTTCTTCTACTTGGCAATCTTCCAGGTTCGATGCTTGGATGTCTGACTTTGGGACCATGGCTAACACGTTGCACTTACAGGTCAGACTACAGAACCCCTCTGAAGGGCCTGTACCTCTGTGGCAGCGGTGCACATCCAGGCGGTGGGGTGATGGGTGCGCCAGGCCGCAATGCTGCCTCCATTGTCCTGGGAGATCTAGAGGCAAAGTAGATATGACTCGCGGAAAATGGAAATGGTGGTTGACACGAGTGGTGTTTTCAGGCACAGGACGCAATGCGAACCTTGTTTGTCGCTAACCATCTGGTATAAACATTTTTTTTTTGTCATGTGCGCTTAGCATGATAAAAGGATGGGACGCGTTTTCTGTATGAATTGTCACACAGCTGTTCCATGGACGATCGGATTATCTTATAAGATGGCTAAAAGGGAACATCTGTAGTGAGATGAACTTCCTTTCGACATGAACATTTTCACACCTGTGGTGTTTTCTTCTCTATCGATCCAGTCTCTGAAATTTCTGTTCAGTTTGATCCATCCAATCTGTATGAAGTATTGGAGGAAGAAAAAAGGCGAACCGGCTCGCGCGCCGCCTGGATCAATTTCCGCAACGCCACCTCCTCTGTGTGCTGCCATCGTCGCTACGGCAGGTGCGCCAACGAGAAGAACATGAAATGAGCAGGGGCAGTTCAGTCAATTAGGGGAATACAAATTCGAAAATCAAATTATTTGAGTTAAAATCCCTGAGAATACTATTTGAGAGAAGTTTTAAGTACAAGAGTACTATTTTAGAGAAGCCCACGACGTAGATACCGTTTTGTCGAAGCCCAACTTAGAGGGTACCATAATAGCAAAAAAACTCAACAGGTGGAGTAGTAGGCAAGGCTGTTCTTCCCTGGCCGTTCAGAGATCAATCGCTGCTCAAAATAGTTAGGGATCCTTTTATTCTTTTTTGGTTGACACGGGAAATTAGGAATCGATCCCTTCATTAGTTTTATCTGGAGCTGGAATCCTTGCGCATTTGGTTCCAACAGTCAACAATGATTCCTTACTTTCTGAGAACAAGACAATTGTCAGTACGAGCTTTTCTTTTATTTATTTTCTTTTTTTTCTTGGGTTCGTGCGATACAACTTCACATCTAAGGATATCAGACATGCTAGTCGGGCTGCGCAAACATATCATGTACACGAGGATGACATTAACAGCATCAAGTTTTTCTCTGATGGACAGATATTTGGACAGGCTCAGGTGATGGTGCATGTTGATTAGTTGACATGAGAACAGGGTTTGAACTTCAGGTCTGCAATCAGGACGGTCAAAAAATGAATATTTGGACAGGCTCAGGTGATGGTGCATGTTGATTAGTTGACATGAGAACAGGGTGTGAGCTTCAGGTCTGCAATTAGGACGGTCAAAAAATGACGATGAATTTGCGATGTTTTACATCTACTGAGTTATCATTATGAGGAAGGCTTCTTTTTGCTGGATACTCCAATGGCGACTGTTACCTTTGGGACACACTTGTTTGCTGAGGTATGCATTTTCCATTAATTGATAGATGTATTTGATTCTGCAAAAAAGGAGAAAACCTGACACATCATTGAAGCTATCCCTACTTTTGGAGAAATAAAATACATATTTAGATTCAGTGAAGGTTTACAAACTTGAAGATACGGTTGAGCCAGTACAGATGCAATGTGTAAAATTACGTAGGCTTGATGCTAGCAGTGTTTGAAGGTAACCTCCACCTAGAAATGACCTGAATATTAAGTGAAAGACAGCTGAAGGAAAGGCATTCCACCTATAGAGGAAGTGCTGCTGCATATGGAACAAAATTAGTATGTGTAGTATGCTTGCTTGTGTGTTGTTGCCTAGAACTCATGAGAATCATGCATTAAGGAGGATATTGGATTTCAAATATATATACTGTTGTCCTGTACTAGCTGTATCTCTTACTACTTGTGTACATTCTTCAAATGGCCCTGGTAGTTGCTAATCTGGGAACTCTTGCAAACTCCCATCTGACAGGAGTGCAGTACGTACAAGAAGCTGGGACAAGCATCAGAAGGTAAGGTGCTTCTGACAGTATTACAACTCAACTGCAGTTGCATAAACTACTTTCTTCTCTTCACACTTGTACTGGCACCTCCTCCTCCCAAAAGGCCTCACAACCGCGACAATGGCCGCCGACTCCCGGGCAGAAGGTCAAGAAGCTCTCCGCAGGCTACGACCCGTGCATCTGAGGAATCTCATCTCGAGAAACCGCCGCAATTCGTCAGCGCCGGCGAGGTCAGGGGGAAGACGGTGGTGCCCTCAGAATCCTAAGCCAGTACGCGCGCATCTCGCGCTGCCCACATCTACTCTGCCCTTGATCATGTGTTGTGCTGGATGGACGCCGACTTGGCGTATCCACCGGCGGCGTCTGAGGCGTGGTGCTGGTGCCACCCTCTTCTCTCTACATTATTATACAGGAAGAACCGTGGTGCTGATCATCAAGCACCTGCTCGGCTCGATTGTCTCCCATCAGCAAGATGCTGCAGCTTTTTTTTTTATATGTCGTGCCCCAGAAAAAATAATGCCATCTTGCATATCTAGTATGGTAGCTATTTTTTTCTTTCAAATTTAGTCTCCACCGTACCAAGTTTCAATTTTAATCCCCTTCACAACCACGGGATTGTCACCTGTCAAGCTCCAGCACCGCGACTGGAGGAGGCTAATTACTAAATTAGTGTAAACACTCTCAATTAGTGTTAATCATGCTAAGTTAAGCAATATCATGTTTAATTAGTGTTAATTATGCTTAAATTAAGCAATATTGGATACTGTGCATTCTGTTGAGCTTGGGTTACATGGTAGATGCTCCTGCTAAGCTATGTTGCATGGCACGTCCTCCTACTGAGCATCTCCAACTTGGCAGGTGCTACTGTGGTGCACTCTCCTGCCAAGCAGGTGACATATACCGCGGCTACCGAGCTCAAAGAGGAGGTTAGATTTATAAAAACAGATGTCTGTGAGCTAATTTTTTTTTAAAAAAAAAACTACAATGGCAGATATGCAAAGGACTCCTTATGCAAGCTCTATTAGTATATGGTATCAGGTTCAAACTTCCCACAACTAAACCAAGCACCAGTATATCAATTTGGAAACCAAGTGTTCAACAGACGGGCGGTCTGCCTCTCCTTTGTGAATGGCAGACATAAGACCTAAGAAGAAGAGGGCATACTTTGTATCGACTAGCAAGTGCCAAAAAAAAAAGCGTAAGTAGATGGCAGGCAAAACTGCGACTGAATGAACGATCTTGCTTTCCGTTATTCTGGACAGTTCTGGAAGCTTCATTATTTCTTCTCATCATCAACAAATCTTTCTTATTGGTACAACTACCTGCCATAGTTAAAACAGAAGCATAAATAAGACGCAATGGCATGCCTTTGTACAAGTCAAGAGGCGAAGAGATGTTTGCAGGTTGCGTTGTCGAGTCTGATGATACTTACAGATTTAGTTGAGACCTCAGCATACTTCGCCAGATGGCATTGCACTTTGCACCAACTTGTTCACTGGAAACAGGCAATTTGAATGCATGCTCTTGTTAGTGGATCAACACACAATTTGCTAGGTACGCAATGCTGGAGAAAATGTGATTCTAGCTCGAGCAAACTACACCAACATCAGATTAACATCATGTTACAACTTGAGTTGCAGCATTACAATTTGAAACAGTTTGATTTCTTCTCAAACTCTACTCTCTGTTATTTATCATACAAATGCTGAGAGGCTAAGCACCAAAACAACAGTCCAATCTCTAAATTATGATAGCTCAAGAACTCGCGGGCATTCAGCAAAAGCAGTTATTACACATCATGTCAAGCTGGCAATACTCAGAAGAGCATCCTTTTTGCTCTATTACATAGCTACAATATAGGTACCGAACAATGTAAAGGTCAAGCAGAAAATATGCATTATTCATAGCCAAATAAGGGCTTTAAAGTTATCAATCAGAAAGCAATAATAAAGTATCTACTTCAGCATTCCTGTTGAAGGAAGGAGCTATCTCTACCCATTGTCCCATTTTAACACCAAAAGTTTCCGAGAATACATGAACTTGCTTTCCTGTTGAAGGAAACCTAGTTTCATCTTAAGGAATGGTGAATTAATGGACCGGTTTCATGCGATTTACATCTAAAAGAGGAATAAATCTACACTACTTTACGGATAGGAGCCCTACCCACGGTTTGGAGGGTCGGCCGTACTGCCACAACCAACGGATGCGCAGCGCCCAACCCATAATTTCCAAATTCAGAATGCCAAGTCCCCATATCACGCCAGCAATTGCACTTACTCCAAGCAACCAAACAACCGCCCCTTAGCTTGCTCATGACCCTTCCAAAGAAACCCACGCCGCTTCTTATCTATGGCCTTGATAACCTATTTAGGCATGTCCAGCCAATCATCAGAAAAATAGGGATGGCTGAAAGAACGACTTTGACAAGAATGAGTCTTCGACTTCTTATTCATTTGCTAGGCTTTCCAAGAAGGGAGCATATTAGCCACCTTATCCACAAGTGGCTGCAATTCTACTTTAGATGGCTTGCAGATGATGAGAGGGATGCCAAGATAACGATGGGAAACTTCTTAATCTCACAAGGCACAAGTTACGAGATTAGGTTCAGATCATCCACAGCAGCGAATGGGCGCACTGAGCTTTTCTCCAAATTAGCTTTGAGGCCGAGGCGTGACTAAAACTTCCAGGCAGCCTTTTAACGGGCAAATATCATCTCTTATGGGTCCGAGGAACATAATGACATCATCGGCATAAAAAGAGACCTTGTTGAGCTTGAGGGAATCGCAAAGGCTGCAGCAAACCTTCGCGATGCATGGCGATCAAAGAGTTAAGAAAGCCCATAGCCGTGGATAAACAACATAGGGAAAGGGGATCTCTTGCCTAAGGTCACGTGAAAGATCAAACCCTTGCTCCACCATTAACCAATACCGAGTTGAGGAAGTGGAAAATAATGGCACATCTGATTACACCAACGACGCCCAAAGCTATAAGGTGCTGCAACACATCCAACAGGAAGGACCAGGAGACTGAGAACCACAACACTGAGCTGGAGCGAGGCGAACGGGGACTTCTGGGAGTGGAGGAAGGCAGCGAGACCGCAGGTACCTCCGACACCACAGAAGCAGGCCTAGGAGCATCCAGGAGGGAGACAACCATAGCTGCTCAACCTCAGGAGGCTGGCAAGGCGACCGAGACCTGCCAGACTGTCCAAGGGAGCAAGCGTCATCGGCTCGACCTCGACCTCTCGACCTCCGAGGGCTGCCTAGGGGCCCAAGCCCAGAAGAGACGTCTCGAACTCCAGGGGGCAGGCCACGGCCCAGGCGAAGGGTCCAGGCCAGACGGTTCAAAATCTGGAGCCGGACCGCCAACCGCCTGAGACAACAAGCCGACGTCAAAGGGACTCCTCGGGCGCCGCGAGACATGAAAGCACCGGGAAAAGATCCTGCGCAAGGAGCGAGGGGGCGCCGTCTTCTGGGGAGCAGCGGAACAGCCAAGGTCCACGAGCAGTGGTTCTGAAACGTTGACATTAATGCTGCGCATGCCAACCGGACTGCTCGCGAGGGACGACGGCGGCACCGAGGGGGCCACCGCGCAGGAAGCGCCAGCTCCGAGGGGGCCCAACCGTGAGTGGACCGAAACACGAGGACCGCCGCCAGGAGGCACCGAACCGTCCTCAGGAGCCTGCGCCGGAGGGCCGTCAGGTGGACCACGCGAACGCGCCGATCCCGGCCGCCGCTGCCGCCCGGAGGAGAAGGGGGGGTGGGGAGGCGCCGAAACTGATGCCTGAGGGAGAATCGTCGCCCCGATCGCCAAGGGGTACGACAAAGCCCGACGCTCAGGCGAACTGCCCAGGGAAGGCTCCACAATGAGAAGTGTCATGGCTGAGGGAAGGAGCTCCGGCCTTGAACACCAGGCCCTCAGGCGGAAGAACTCCCTCTGATCAAAAGTATCAGGATAAACTGCTTGAATCCAACAGAACTCGTCAAGGAGCTGCTGCGCCGTTGCCAGCTCCCAGGCATGCGCCGGGATGCCACTGATCGTTATATCCACCTCGCTGGCGCAAACTAGGCTGTTGGAGCGATAGAGTCGAGACCAGCGCCTAAAATGCAGCCTGAGAGAGGGTGAGACGAACGGCTGCCCACCATTGAAGACGCGAGTAGCAGCAGCATCATCAGGAAGAATGACGAGGAAGAAAGCGGGGAATCACGCCGCACAACCAGCAACTCCTCCGCCAGGCAAACCCTCTAGCAATCTGTTCAGTGAGGAGCTCAACAGACGCGCCGGAGCACTCTCCACGACAGTCGCAACGAGGGCATGACGGAGATCATCTTCCCTGCCTTCAAGATTATCAGAACGAGCAATGACACGCTGAGGAGCGTCACCCAGACCATCCGCCGCCGCATGATCACCCGGAGCCACGGGGAGGAGCACAGCATTATCGATCGCTAGCAGAACGCGCGGGAGAAGACTGGCGCTCGCTCTGCCCACCTGAACGCCTCCGCCGAAACCGACGCCGCTTCACGGCCACCACCCTCGCCAGCGCCACCGCTAGCCTCCATTGCCGATCCCACAGAGTCAGCCGCCGCCGGTGCTGAGAAGGCTGCACAGGCCAGCGGAGGGCCAATCCGGCGCCACACCTTCCTCACCGCCACAGAGACAGGTTTATAGTAAGTATCTGGATAGGCTAACTAAACCAAAATACTAAGCCGAACTCTAATGTTCTGCCCCTTTCAACAAACCATGAAACAGGGCTGTCATATAATCATATCGCTACAGCATCCTAAAAGGACCAGCAAATTTGAAAGGAGATTAAATATGGACCCCGATTATTGCAGAGAGGAAGGCCAACATTCGGATAAGGATGCAAAGGCCAAACAGTACTAGTATATATATATATATATATATATATATCAGAAGGCCAAACAAATTTGATAGACTGACAATGATACCTGCACTGC
This sequence comes from Dendrocalamus sinicus, assembly GCA_036346575.1. Taxonomy (NCBI): domain Eukaryota; kingdom Viridiplantae; phylum Streptophyta; class Magnoliopsida; order Poales; family Poaceae; genus Dendrocalamus; species Dendrocalamus sinicus. Next base: position 557,778 of record CM070674.1, read on the forward strand.
AGAAACATGATCACTTAACAACAGGTAAGCGACAATGTGGCGCATCGATATACGCGCTGGTAGTGGTATCACCATCTTATATATAGCGCGTTAAGTAGACTTAGTCCACACTACACACGCTCAGCATTCATAGGAAAGACTTATGCAGACTTCAATGTGCATCTATCAAACAAATTATATATCAAGTTATCCGGATGTCACAAACTTCCGCAAAAAAAATAAAACAAAAACAAAAAGATTTTTGTTCAATAGTGCAATCATATCTAATAATAAATCAGCAAGAACGACATGTTCAGATAGCACCATTCATCCAACAGTACTGAAAATGCCATGACATTTCAAAACTAATAACCACGCAACTAATCATGAAAGGGGACCACAGATCTAAACAAACTTGCACATCAGAAACAGCAAACATCATAAAAGCCAAATCAAACATATTGCAGGTACTAATTAACGCATCTACCATAACAGATCTAATACGATCGCATCTCATGAAGCGTTATCCAAAATAAGAGGAGACAGGAAGCCCTGATTGTACCTGGAGATCTCAGTAACTGAGCTCACGTAGGGGATGAAATCTGCAGAGTACTTGCAGCCTGAGAGGGGGCCGATGGTGCGGGAGGTGCGGCCTTCGAAGTCCATGGCCACCACGATCTCTGCCTGAGGGTCAAACATCACCACCTCCGCGACGCCCTGCGAGCGGAGTAGCGTCACCCCCTCGCGGTTCCTGAGCTTGCAGCCGTCGAACTGACCGGCCCAAGCCCACGGGATCTCCCCAGCGCCGCGGTTCAGGTCCAGGTAGAACACCTTCACCTCATTGACGCGCTCATCCATGCACGTTACGCAGAGGCTCCCCTCCATTTCGCCGAGCTCCCACAGCGGCCGGTGCTCCACCTCTGGCGGCGCGAAGATCGTATCCGGGCCGCCTGCCTCCGGATTGTAGCAGAGGATATAGCCAATTGTGGTGCGCCAGAAAGCGCGGCCGAGGGCACCCACTCCGGACGCGGACACCACATGCTCGACGGCGCAGATATCGCCGCCCACGCGCCACTCCCAGGTCCTGGAGGAGAAGGACTCGAAGCCGAAGATACCGTCGCCGATGTGGAAGGCGACGACGACGTGGTAGTGGTCGATGTCGTCGTCGAAGCAGGACTCGTCGAAGGTGATAACGACCGCCGGGTCCCCGAAGGCGCCGTGCTCGCGTTTGTGGTACGGGAGGCGGACCCGCTTGAAGGTGACGGGGTTGGCGATGTAGTAGAGGCCGGTGGTGCGCCCGCGGAGGCAGACGAGGCCGCGGGTGGATGCGAGGACGGTGACCTCCTCGGGGAAGACGGAGAAGGCCGGGTCGGGGATGAGCTGCTTGGCGCTGCCGATTGCGTCGAAGGCGGCGTAGGAGGCGGCCCCGGAGGGGGTGTGGTAGAAGAGGCCGGAGAGGGGCTTGGGCGGCGGCGGGGGCGGCTGCTCGTCCTCCTCGGCGTCCTCGGGGTCGTAGATGCCCTCCCCGTCGTCGCCGACGACCTCGTTCTCGTCGTCGGAGGCGTCGGGGGTGGAGCAGGAGGAGGAGAGCGCGAGGACGCGGTCGTCGGAGTCGGAGTCGGCGGGGTTGTCGGAGTCGAGCATGACCCAGTCTTCGTCGGACTCCATGGCCGGTGGGAGGCGGTTCGCTCGCTAGGGTTTGGGTGGTTAGGGGTTTTGGAGATCGATCGATCGATGGGGAAATGCGGAGAGACTGATGGATTGGGATTGGCTTGTTGGCTTGCGGCGGAAGACGGCGAGAGATCAGAGGAGAATATATACCTCGTGGCCCCGCGCGGCGCCGCGGCGATAGTTACGGGGACCGCGTATACCCACGCGCTCTCGGCGAGGGTGACCCACATGTCAGTGGGTGGGTAGTTGGTGGGCGCGACGGATGTGTTCGACTTCGACATATATTTCCTTTAATCCTTTCCTTTCTTTTTGAAAAGAAAAATAAAAAAGTTGGAGCTGCGAGGAAGATAGATTTCATAAGATTTAATTCTCTCTCGTTTTTTGCGTCCTGATTTAATTTGCACGGTCCAATAGGAAGATTAAAAAAAATAAGAACGAGTGTTCGTGCCTTCTCAACTTGGCCTATTTATTTAACAAGAGTGTTTTAATTGGTTGGAGCTGATTGCTTTTTGTTAAAGTAAAATAAGTAACAATCCGACGAATTAGCTATTAGAATAAATCTTACAAAACAGTATTTAAAAGACACGTACTTAAGCTGCAAGCTGCAGTGCAGGAGCAAGACACATGCACTTTAGATAAAACGATGTGCACGTTTGGGTAATGTCCAAGCTAATTAATTTTCTCCATTTGTATTGTCCAAGCTAATGTGAAATACACTTATTGACAAATCAATCTTGACTCGAGGGTCAACGCATATATACATACCCTGGGCACAGGGAGTGTACTGGCTGCGGTGTCGCCTGTCGTTGAATGACCGGCCAGCCGCTGGAAGGGGACCCGGAGAGAGAGAAGATAGCTAGCTAGCTGCTGGACCTTGACTAGCTTAGCTTGCCACAGTCATGGTCATGCCTTCACACCGGCAACAATTCAAGGAATCCACAAACCTCATCATGGCATGTTTATGCGCATGGATTCATTGGCATTCAACGTTTGAACAGTCCCTGAGAAACCAAACCAGAGGACGATGAAGGGGACAAGAGAAAGCAACATGTAATATCCCTTGGCCACAGCAGTTGCTGCACATGAGATCGAACTCAATTCTTAGCAAACGTGGACACGTGGTAGAGAAGAAAGAAGGAGGAAGGAATCAAGAGTTCTTTTGTTTTATAACTTATATCATCTCAGTACACCACCTATGCTTTTAACCTCCCAGCATCGAACCCTTACAAGTGGACCCCACCCCTGGCCCACTACTCACATCTTCCTTCTGGCTTGGCACCATTTCCGCAAATTCCCATGTTTCTCCCCCACCAATCCTGCATACATTGCTTGTCACCGAGCAACTGCATTCAAATCTTCCCAGGTGACCGATTCCACCGGAATTCCTGTCCACCTCACAAGACCTTATGGTATTGCTGAATTAACTTTCTTAACTTTCTCTGGCTCCAATGATGAAACACTGGCATCCAACTCCACCATTTTTGGCAGCTCATGAAACACTGGAGTGTAGTCGGGAGTGAAGGGTTTTACTTGAGACACATGGAAAACCGGATGAATTTTACTCTCCTTCGGAAGATCCAAGCAATAAGCCACAAGTCCAACACGTTCCGAAATTGTGAATGGTCCATAAAACATAAAAGAAAGCTTGGGATTAGATCGATTCACCACCGATGTTTGAGCATACGGCTGGAATTTCACAAGTACCTGTTAAACAACCTGGAATCGTCGATCTTGGCGCCCTTGTCGGCCTGTAGGTTCATACGGCTCTACGTTATCGCCAAGTGCTGCTTAATCAACTCGGTGTGAAGGTCCAAGATATTGGCATTGATGAAACTCGGTACCGTGTGGACCAAAGTAAAAAAAAGACGATAATTCACGGGGAAGTTTTTCTAAAAAAAATCGAGGATATATGCGTAATTTCAAGAAAATAGAAGGTCTTTTCCGCAAAAAAAAAAGACTTATAAGGATCTGTACGTAACTAAACAAGGACTTATATGTAATTTTGGAAAACTACAGGGTGCTATCCTGCAAAAGGATATGCAATTTCAGTGAAGTGGAGGGGGTTTTCGAAAAAACTAGCAGTGACCTTTTTCAAGAACCGAGGACCTTTACGTGATTTCGGAAATGTCGGGGGCCTTTTCGTAAATATGCTGACATGGCGGTGGGAGGTCGGAGTTCCCCCGGCTTTAATATGGTGATGATTACCATTAACTGGTACTCTCGATTCCAACGAAGAAATCCAACAGTTCAAAAAAAAAAAAATAGGAAGAAATCCAAAGCTAGCTATCTGTTCCATTCGATCAGGCTAAAGCCTGACAGAAAGCTGAAAAGCACCATTCACATGTGCTGTCCATACCATCAACCAACTGATCAACACGCGGCAACACTGGGAAATTACCAGATGGATTATCTATATCATGCAAGAAAGTGCTAGCTTCACATGCATTTTCTTTTGCTTGGTCTCTTAAAGCCCTATTTTAGACCAGGAGTTTTGGGATTTAGTATTTTAGACCAGGAGTTTTGGGGTTTAGTTTTGTTGGTGGAGTAGCTCTTATCTTAGCCTAATCAGCTCACCAGATGCACGTCCGAGTAGGCATATAGCTAAAAGACAGGCCAACATAGGCATGCGGAGGAAACGATATGTTTGATCTCGCTAGCAAAGATCTCAGAAGGATATTTGTGTAAACGTATTCATCTATAACTATAAATATATCCTATAAGACACTATAGAGAGAGAAAACATTGTGTGTAAGAAAGAGACTGAGTTAATACTAAGTATCCACTTTACACCGCTTTCCTATCGCGAATTCTAGGCTCCGAGTGCCTTGCTAGGACTTTCTGAAGCGCCGGTATTTACTGCTTAGCGTGTAACCATAGCAAGTTTAAATTTAAACTATATCCTAAAACTTTTCATTAAAATACCCCTAATCTAAATACCTATAGAAGAGTACGCTTATCCAAAAGTACCCATACGTGATTAGTAATGGTATGATGTGTAGATCATTATCGATCTCAAGTCCCGCTTTCCTATTTCTTCTATATGAAAAGTCAAAACTATACACGATGCCCGGTGTGTGCACGTCAATGGAATGTGTATTCATGAATCATGACATGTGTAGCGTCGAGGTCATATATTACCGAATTAACTAGTGTACTCACTGACATAATCGCGGAGTTTACTGGTATCCTTAAAGAATGTTGTTTTTTTAGACCCTTACAGAACGTTAGTTAATTAGTTATACTAGTCTACTCCTAGTACGTACGCACTGACTTAGGCTCCGCTCGGTTGGGCTAAAAAGCTATGGCTTATGGTTGAAATTTCATTGTAACTGAAGATGACTTATTTGGTATAATTAAATCTAAAAAAATTAAAAATAGAAAAAATATGCTAGCTCAACACGGACAACGCAAAACGAATACGGGAAAAAAGAACCGGCAAAAAAGCTCAAAAAAACCAAAAATTTAGAAAAATACGAAATTTATAAATAGTAAAAAAATAAGTCTGAAATCAGAAGCGGAAATGAGCAGGACCATTTTGGCAGGATCAACCTACAAGGCAAAATGACAGCGTTCTGATAAATCTTTTATCAGACTGTCACCCAGCTAGATTGATTGGTTACTATATACTACTAGTTAATTAACTGTTTTCTAGAGTGAGCCAGTCAGCATTCAGTAACAGTGTACAACCTGCCATATATGATCGGTACAGTTAGCAAAAACAGTACTATGTAGTACTATAGTACTTATCTGAACGGGTGTTAATTAATTTAATATACTTACATTGATTATTGCAGGTGGTCCGTGCATTATGCATGGCACGTCAGTTGTGCCGGGTGCAATCAGAAGAGTACACCTAAAAACCTAACCCACGGTACTAAACGCCAAGTCAAGTCTTACCGTTAATTCCGCTGCGTCAATGGCAGTACGCACACTGTCTAATTAATCCTAGCTGCCATGCCACTAGCTACTAGTTTCTTACTTACCTTATGCTTTAATCAGGCAGGTAAGCTTTTGTGTGGAAATCAAGAGATGATGTTCATTGCCACCCATTTCTTCAGTTAAGTGGTGACCATTTGCCTGATTAAAGCATAAGGTAATTAAGAAACTAGTAGCTAGTGGCATGGCAGCTAGGATTAATCAGGCAGGTAAGCTTTTGTGTGGAAATCAAGAGACGATGTTCATTGCCGCCCATTTCTTCAGTTAAAAACACGACTCCATAGTCCAGTGAAGAATTTCTTTTTGATGGGTAAAGAAATGCATTGATAAAGTAAGAATTTCATTAGCTGGCCAGTGGCCACAGTAGCTGCACGCGTATCCATTCCTACCATAGATGCTATGTTAATTTCTTAGTATTACTGGAGTAGTATATGTAATAACCATAGTATAATCTACTGCTCTAATCACTGTGAGTGTGAGATCCAACGGGACGAGGGCGTCGGTGTGTAAAAGTAAAACTGATTTGGAAACATATACTATAAAAAATCTAAGATGAATCTTAATAGGTTTATGATTTTTCACTTTTTTTAAGTAGGATTCTAACTCTACCTTGGAGGATTATACTATATAAAACCATGAAGAGTGGTCATAGAGAACCCAAGCAACAAAGCAAAGAAGTTACTTATTTAAAAGTAGAGGTGCATGAGATAATTAGGGGTAATGTTATGCATGAGATAATTAGGGGTAATGTTATTCTTTAGCACTAGATTATTGTATAAGGCAAGGATATGAGGGTCCTACAAAATTTGAGAAAGTTGTGAGAGAACGACAATACTTTTTAGTGTTTTTGGATTTTTGGTCTTTTATTTCTTTGAATTGTTTGTAATGATATAACTATTTTTAATTTTTTTTTTACTTTAACTACACTAAAAAGCTATTGAAATACAGCGAAAAAACCGACTATAATAGCACAAAACTTAAAGCTTAAGTTTCACAGGTCCAAATAAACACCGTTACCACACACAGCCTGAGCCGGCAATGATTAGCAGCAGTGGTTCCGTCCATGTCACTTTGGCCTCTAATCAATCTCTGACTCGTGGCCAAATCCGAGTGGCTCTCAATCCTTCCTTGGCATGTACATGTAAAATCTGCAACATTTTCACCTTGTAAGCCAAGACCTGACATTGGTTATGCTCGTTTAAATTGTAGCTTTTGATGTTTAGTTATAATTTATTAGTGTAATAAATAATAATTACTTAGAAATCTTAAAAACCAGTGAAGAAACCGAAAAGAACATCACCATTTTTGTTTCACAACGAAGAAAGAAACCACACCTGGCATTGGGCATTCCGTTCCGGTAGGAAATGGAGGAAACTCTCATTAATTTCGTTTTTTTTCCTGATGGTTTTAAGCTAAGTTCTTTTAGTTTAAAGTTGATTTATGCTCGTAAACTGTCTTTGAAATAGTGTGCTTTTAAAGATAGGATTAATAGAAATATTATAATAAAAAATATACTGAGTTCAGCTGTACTGACTATGCGTACCATCTCTTGTAAACAGACAAAATTCTAATATTTAAGCCATAAGCCATAAGCCCAAAAGAACCCACCCTTAGCCTTTGTCTTTTCGTGATACTTTAACTGTTGTTAGTTTTTTCCTAAAATATTTAATTAAAACAAAAAAGAAAAAACATCGTTATATCTTTATAAATAACGTAAAGAAAAAAATAGGATACACCGTCAGAAACTCGTATGTTTTAAATAACTTTTAGATTCTAAAAACTAAAAAGCGAAGAAGCAAACAAAAATAACTATTTAGAATGACCACTAAGAGCAAGTCTAAGAGATTAGCCAAAAGAAATATCTAAATTTAGTGATTTAGCTATTCTCCAAAATGAATCTCACCTAAAAAACAAGACTACTCCAACAGCTATCTAAACTAGAGGGCGCGCGGTGGGTCGCGTACGCGCGGGAATGGGGCGCAGCGTGCGGGAAGGAAACGCCGACCGTGCCAAGAGGCTGGATGGTGAGCGAGGTAGGCTATCCAAAAATAGAGAGCGAAGGAGAAGGGATGGAGAGCTACTAAATCTGGAGAGTCATTTGCAGAGTCTATTGGAGACGTTTTTTCTCCAATAATAACCAAATTTACCTTTAAAAAATGATTTAGCTCTCTCTTGAAGTTGCTCTAACTGGTCTCTGTCCCTCCTCCCTGCATTCACGAGCAAATATACAACTCATGGCCTCATAAGACGGGAGGCTGTTAAAGTTGTCAAGCTGCGTTTTTTTTATGATTTACAGGGACGATACCGCAAATTTCTCTAAAAGAAAAGGAAAAAGAAAAGAAATGCGATTATTTCCACGCTTGCAAGAGAAGGACTAATTAGCGCTCCTGCTTTAACGCCGCTCCTCTCCGTCTCTTCCCCCGTCGCCGAATAAATTCTCACTCCACTGCCGCAAGCAAGGCACCCTCTCCATCGCGGAAAGCTTCGATCTTTGTCTCCATTTGCCCACGATCCCTCTGGTTTCTTGTCCCCGAGGCCTCACTCGATGTGACTCCCAGGTGCGTGCTTTCCTCGCGCTTCTTTCTCCCTGCTTTTTTCTCCGTTCTTGCGCCAACCCGATTGCTACGTTTGGGACACCGAGATGGTTCCTGCAAATTTCGCAGTTTTTCGTACATGGATAAAGGTTGCGAGAGAGTACGTATCCCTTGCTGTTTGCCATTTTTTTTTCTACCCTGGATTTGGAGCTGCAATTTGTAGTCTTGGCCAAATGCTCGATTTTTCTAGATCTCTTTGGATGAGTTTTTCGCAGAATTGACGATTAGATGCGACTGTGGGGTATGCATTTTCTTTCCTTTTCTTTGGGGCTTTCATGTTTTGGGCTAAAATTTTCTCAATTACAGGAGTAATCGATTCGGTGTGCGGTTGTAGAAAGCTTATGCTTGGTTGCAGCTGCTAATTTTGGTCATAATTCCTTGTGATTTTTCTCTTGCAGAATAGGCGATTGGAGCTCGTGGTGGTGAATTTTTTGCCCCCCTGCGTGTACTTTTTTTGGGTTGGGGTTGGCGGCGCGAAAACATTGAGTGTCACGCATGAATTGGAGAATCAGAGAAAGCTCGAACATTTGGGTGAATTTGGTAGCCGTCCCAGCCAACTTCGTCATCGCAGCTCTGGAATTCGCGATGTGGAGCTCCGTCTGGTGCTTCCTGGCCATTTTCTCCACGAATTTCTGAGCCAAAAATCTCGTGCTATTTGAAGCCCCCTATCTGTGGGGTCGTCGGAGCAGTAGGCCACTGGTACCATAGTAGTTGCGGCAAAAGGAACAGGGCACCTTCTTCGAGTTGGGGTTAGGTACAGTCTTGAGCTCAAAAGGGCTCGTTTGGTGGGAACTTTTCGGTTGCTTGTTGTGTGCTTAGCTTCTTGGTGAGCCAAGTGAATGAGGATTGCTGAAATTGGGGATGAAAAAAACCTTCTAATTGAGTTGAGAGAGGGTTATTTTGTTTTGATTGGTTTGGATTTGAGGATGGAAGAGAGGTCGTCCGATGCAGTAGGCAGGTTTGCTGGAAATTCGAGAGGCGAGGATGATTTCAGGAGCTGCTGTGGAGATGATGAGGAGTGGGAGGACACTGAAGAGTCCTTCACTGCCAGTGTCGCAAAAGGGGAGCTTGATGAGACTTCAGTGCGGTTGTTCTTCAAGGGCGTGTCGAGCTCGGAGGAAGAGGGGACGAAATTGTCTGGGATTGGGGTGGTAATGGAGAGGTCACCCGGGGTGCCTGTTCTTATGGTACAGAAGAAGCTGGATTTCTTTGTGGAGGAGCTGGTAGCTGAGCACTTGGCACTGATGGATGGCCTGTTGGTGGCGTTGCAGAATGGGATACGGAAGATCTTCGCTTTCACTAATTCAGAGAAGCTGTACTTTCAGGCAAGAGTTTCTGATTTCTGTAATAGATCGTTTGCTCATATGCTTGTTTATACCTGTTCACAGAATTGGATACTCTAAGATGATTTGTCAGTCAGCTCACTGAACTGCCGTTTTTCTTTTCGTCATTTATACTGATATGGTATTCATTCAGTCTTTGTGTTTTCCACAATTAAAAAACACATAATTGACTCTTCAGTTTTATCAAACTGAATGCCTTCTTGAGGTGTGTTCACAGAATTATGTATTTCATGTTTGGGAAATTCACAAGCTTGACTGGTAAATCTGAATGCCCATAAACAAATTCCCATGATAACTGATTTTTACTTCTTTCCCTTTTGGCTGGTTCCAAATTAGTCAAGTTAATCGATTCAATCATTCATCGCAGATAATTTCCTTCTTATCAGAGAATTCAAAGGCTATGTATACACCCATGACTGACTAAATGTTGTTATATTAAGTCTTGCATATGAGAAATATTATACGAATTAAGATGCGAGGAACAAAATGCTGAAAAGGCAGTGAATGTGCAGTAACACACAGCTGTGCATGCTGCTAATGCAGCAGCTGCATATGCTTCTGTTGATTTAGCTGCAGATTGCCGTTTTTTGTCATTCACAGTTTTATGCAGTGGCCTATTTAGGAAATTAAAGAATACTTGCTAGTCTGTTATTATATTTCAGTTCAATTAATTAACTGTCTTGCTGTAGTGTATCAAATCGAAACCTATGGATCTTTGGATTACTCAACAAATCTTTCTTCTCTTTTTTTTTCACTGACAGATTGCAGAAGCTGAAATTCTCGAAGACCAGCTTTTGGTAGCTTTAGGACACAGGATTCTTGAGCTGGTTGATAAATTGGAAGACTTTGATTTAATACTGCTTCCTAACTTTGAACTTGAGAGGCCCTTGCAGTTGGCCAAAGAAGCAATAGGCATCATGTATCTATCTCCCTATGAGTTTGGCACCTGCCCGGTTTGCTGCGAGGAAAAACGAGGTTCTCAGATGATCAAGATGGGTTGTTCCCACACATTTTGCTACAGTTGCTTGATGGCATATGTTGAAGAAAAGCTGCAAGCCTCAAAGCTGCCTATAATATGCCCACAATTAAGGTGTAAATATCATATTTCAGCTAGTGAGTGTAAGTCATTTCTTCCAGGTAGCAGCTATGATTCCCTGGAGAGAGCTTTCGCAGAAGCTGGCACCACAGACATGGAAGTATTTTATTGTCCCTTTCCAAATTGTTCAGTTTTATTAGACCTTAGTCAGCACTTTTCTAGGGCAAGTTCATCAAGTCAATCAGATCTCAATTGTGTCGAGTGCCCAGAATGCCATAGAGATATCTGTATCAACTGTGGAGTGCCATGGCACATCATGATGGGCTGTGATGAGTACCAGAGCTTGCCTGTCGAGGAAAGAGATGCTGGAGACTTATCTTTGCATTGGCTAGCACAAAACAATGCATGGAGGCAGTGTCAGAGATGCCAAAGAATGATTGAACTCACACAAGGCTGCGTCCATGTGACTTGCTGGTATGCTCTGCATGTTTCTTTTCCATATTTGCCAGATACTTTGACGTTGTTAATCTTCAACCATCCTCAGGTGCATTGAATTTCTATAGAAAAATAGACAATTATAAGTAGAACTGAGCTTTACTGCGGTCTAAATCAATGAGCACTTATTTTTCCTGGCTTCCTTGGGTTTCAGATCAATCCAATATGCGAATCCTAAAAGAGGCCATCCAAAATGCTACTGATTCATGGCTTATGAACAAATGGCGATTGTGTTTTCTTACTTTGCTTTGGAGTGGTGTTTAAGTCCTATAGGGTTTTGTGTTTTGTCCTCCTCTGGACAAGGTCCCTAGTCTTTGGCCAAGACTCCAAATTTGAAAGTTATCCAAAACAATAGAAAGTGGTAGCCAGAAGTGGCCTTCAACGATTCTGGATCCCCACAACAGTGGTATGTTTATGTAGATATAAGGGACAAGTTGCCTAAAGTAGCGAAGTATGTTGTGTTGTCGGCGCCACCACACATCTATGGCCTTTGCCCTGAAAATGCATGTACAAAAGATTATCGATTCATCAGTGCATTTTCCAATCCCTATTGCTGTGCTGAAGGTTGTTTCGTCACTTCTGCAGGTGTGGGCATGAGTTCTGCTACTCCTGTGGTGCTGAGTACAACAATGGTGTACAGACATGCCATTGTGTGTTCTGGGATGATGACAACATTGAGCCCACCTCGGCGGCGCATTCCAGCCAAGCATCTGAGATGTGGGCGTGGGACACATTCGACTGCATGCCCACTGCCATTGAGGGGTACTCGGAGCAGGAGAGAGCACAGCTGGCGCTCATTCAGAGGTTCCTCGCAGGGGGTTTCAGCCTGGGAGACCACCCATGCCAATCGCCACCCCGCTGCTCCGACTCGTATCTCGTTGACACCATGAAGGACCTCCACCAGCTGCCCTGGCTCGAGCGATTTGTCTCGGTGATCAGCGACAGCTACAACGACGATTACATCCAGTGAAAATCATTATAGATAGCGTTAAAAAAATGTCACATGCTGGGTTCCATTTGGAATAATATGTTTCAATGCTCCTATTGAAAATTGACACAGGAAAAATGATATGCTTCTACACCTTGGATGGGCTTTCCCCCTTGTATTCCTTTTTTGGTGCATTAGCCAAGAGTGATCTTTACCTTTTTTTTTGGTTTTTTCTATAATCTATCTTTTAAATAAAATATTTTTTAAGATGGAGTCTATAATTGATTATAGTACATACTGCAACGATTTCATTTGTATTGGTTAAAATCACATATAAGTCTTTCTATAAGTTGTTACTATTTATAAGCTAAAATAAAAAACTATATAAATTTGCCCTTAGATTTTACTATTAAGATCACTATACGGTACCGTGTAGTACGTTACCACAACATGCATCAATTTGCACAAACGGAGTGAAGTTCTTTTGGGCTAGGACAGATCTAACTGTTCACGTTGCAAAATAGTACATGCCTAACTGTTAGGTAAGTTTACTCTTATCTTTTTCACACATCAGCAATCTCAAATGCTCAATCCTCCAGCAGGCTGCCCAATTGATTCTCAAAAGGAAACAAAAGAAAGAAAGAGAAAGACACAAATAAGTTAAGTGGGAGTGTTCTTATTGATTTTTGTTTGATTTTTGAGTGTGATACTTTAGGCAGCCGCGGTGGTATTACCTTGGGTCCACACATCCAGTGGTGGACCCAACAGAAAACAAAGATCTCCCCGTCGGATAGCTCGCCGCGCCGCTGGTCCACACGCCCACCGTGCACCTCCGCCGGCATGGCCGCCGCCGCCGCCACCCGATGCCTCCTGTTGAGGGCATCTCCGCCAGCGCCGACCCCGCCGGAGGTCGCGAAGGCCCCCACCTCCTCCAACTCCACCTCTCTCCCTCTCCGCGCCGCCGTTTCCCCGAGTTACGGCCGCCGTCTCCAGGCGCCGCCGCTCCGGTGCTCCTCCTCCTCCTCCTCCTCGGAAGGAACAACCACGCCGCAGCTCGCCGTGCTTCTCGAAGTGGAAGGGTAAGGACCCCCCAAAATCCCGTCTTTTGCTGCTTGTTTCCTCAGTTCTTGCCCAAAAAGAGTGGCCTTTTCTGCTTCTGTAACAATTTAGTTTGTAGTAGTAGTTTGATACATATGGCTTCAGTTCTTGTAGGCTTGTAGCTAGAGCTATTTCTGTTACTCTTCTGGTCACTCCCTCACTGGCATAGAAATCATGGGTTAAGAGCTGCTTTGCAAATGTAGAAAGCGGTAGGAATTAGCTAACATAGCCAACCATAGTCCAATCAGTCTAACAAGATGGTTCATGGAAATGCCCGATGTTAATAATCGATGTGACTTCTGGTTATTGTGACTACGCTATTACATCGATTTAAAATGCACCACGTTTCGTTCTTGAGCAAATACTACCGATTGTTCATAGTTCGATTCTGTTGAGGAGATGTGTTTGCCGTGTTGTTCAGCAATTCAAGGCAGCTACACAGCTTGTGGCATTCTAACACTGGCTTCGGTTAGTGTTTTGGGGGACAATGTGACTGACATGTCATATTCTTATAATAGTAACTTGTGGTTGCTTGATGAGAAGTTTTAGCTTTGTTTGTCCTTTTTTGCAATTTTATTTTTTGGGGTTGCTCTTTCTGATTTGAGTAACATGTGTTTCTCTCTTCCTCCAGAGTTCTTGCAGATGTCTATCGCTTTGGCAATCGCCAAGCGTTCAATGAAGGTGCGAACAATGTAAATATACATCTTTGCTTAATGTCCTTATTAAGTACTTATCCTTTTCTGTGATACTTCATTTCTCTGGTCCATGCCATGTCAATATTGAAGCGGAAAACATCAAATGAAGTAGATAAGGTGACAGCATTGGCCTATGTTACAAGTTTTTATATTAGAATAAAACATGTTGGAGGTTAACAGAATGGAAGTCAAGCTGTGCAAGTATGTATCTTTCTTGTCTGTCTTGTTATTCTAACACATTTAACATGTTTCTTCACCAGCATTTCAAAATCTTGGCCTGGATTGTGCAAATTGGACAGAGCCAATATATGCTGATTTAGTGAGGTGCGTATTGAATTATTTAACCCCATCAAACTTGAGCATCATCTCTTCTACTGCATTGGGTTAACTATTGGCATCACTGTTTTGAACTTTTCCCCTGCTATTTTGTTCCCTTTTGTTTGTCCTCTAATAATCCCTTTCTACTCCTTTATGAACAATATAGTTTCGATTGGGCTGCTTGAGAATGTATTTTTTTCTCATTATATTGTTTATTTTCCTGAAGTTTCATAGTTTTCTAGGAAAGCTAGTGGTGATGTGGAAAGGATGCTGGTACTATTCTTTGACAGGGTATGGGCCTTTTCTTCTCCCAACTGCACCCTTTGGTGAAATAAGATTTTTATTTACTTCTCCTACACTACACAACTGCTCATTATGTAACATGGTGTTGTGGAGCTGACTAATTACATTTTCTGATCGATTGAAACATTGGAATTAAAATGCATTACTTATCTCCATCCTTTCTCCTACCTTAATGCAGATTGGCTGGCCTACATCTTTGCCAACTAGTGAGAAAGGGTCATTTATAAAAAGTGTTCTTCGTGAAAAGGTATATATATATAGCATAAATAACAGGGACACCACAGTGTCTGAGCACCAAGTCAGACACCATGGTGTCCTAGTTTAGCGTCATATATCTGTGTGCGCGCGCGCGTGTGTCTCTGTGTGTGTGTGTAACCATTCGTTGACAACTTTATGCTGTGTGTGTGTGTGTAACCATTCGTTGACAACTTTATGCTATGCAGGTGCTTAACATATTAGCTAGAATTGTCACCAGACTGATTAAAATAAATATTGATCATTTCCATCACAGCCAAACTATTCCACCTAAAATTTGCAAATGTGGTTCACCTTTTTTCATGTTTAAGATAACTGTATTCAGTTAAGATTCTCATCCTCATGGGTGTAGCATGCATGATTTTACTGAGGAAGGGGGACATGAAACTGATTTTTACAACTGGGACTCTGGGAGGCACATGGTTTAGCAGTCAAAAATATGTTTGGGTTTTGGATATACCCTGAAAACAGGGTTACACTATTTATTTCTTGTTCAGTGCACTCATTTTTATGCTTGGATTTGTTAATATCAAAATGGTTAAGGGGCTTCTTTTCTTCCTATCTATTCAATAGAACTAAATAAGTAAATATCCTTATAGTGACTTGTTTATGCATGATTCTTCTCATAGGTGAAAGCTTTGGAAGAGTTGTCAGCTTCTGATAGCTTACCACTGCGGCCTGGAGTTGAAAAGTTAGTCTTCTGTTTCCTTTTTGTCGCAATTTATTACAAAATCCCTCTAGAGAAAGAATTCCAGGAGAATTTGAGCTACTGTTGATAGAGCACTTTCAGGATCATTATAAATTAATCGTAAGATGCTATGACCATTGTCGGTAGTATGCAAGGTAGGCTTTTTTTCTTTGTCTTACTTAAGAAATCTGCAAGAATTCTGGGCTATTGTACAAACTGAGCATATTTGAGGACTAAATTGTTATCTGCAAGAATCGACCGAAGTCACAACATCTTTAATCAAAAGTTTCTGGATTTCTGCATGTTCTGATACCCATGCAGCATGCTTTAATTTCATCAATACATGAGTATTTAAAAGCAAAATATTTTGTCCTTATTTTGATCTGTGTATTCATTTTGCACTATGAATAACTCTATCTTGGACTTTAAGTTGCCTTATGTCTGATACTGTGTATGAATCATTCAAAGGTTCATTGATGATGCACTTATTGAGGGTGTGCCTGTGGCAATATTGACTACATATGGGAGAAATGGAGAAAAGATTTCAAGGTTCAGTTTGTATTTATTAAATTATTTTTGTCTTGTCAACTCTTGCAGTTTGTACCAAAATAAACTTTGCACTTTGGGATATGCACAAAATGTTGTTTCTGTCAAGATAACATGTTACTGTAGTTGTGGATTGGTTCATGGTAATGGCATGCAAATCTTCGACTGCAGATCTATAATTGAAAAGTTAGGCCCTGAGAGAACATCAAAAATAAATATTGTTGGAAAAGAAGAGGTTGAAAGAAGCCTATATGGGCAGCTTGTTCTTGGTAAAGGAGTTGCCTCCAGTTTGGACGAACAACTTGCTAGGGAAGCACAAAAGGCTGGTGAGTATTACTAATTGGAACAATTGCTATCTTGTTCGTGTTTTTTAGTGCCAGTACAATTTGGAGTTTTTTTCCATTTGTTGTGTCGTGACAGCTTCGGCAGAGAAGCAGAGGATAGCAGAAGAGGTTGCATCCATTCTAAAACTTAGCGTGGACATCAACACAGCGCCGGAAAGGTTATTACTATCTGCTGATTATCCATATTTTTGCACTGGAGAAGTTATTACTATCTACTGATTATCCATATTTTTGCACTGGAGAAATATACCTGAATTTAACTGTTCAATCACCATTCTCAGCTCTGAGAAGATAATAGCCACCCTGCGAGCTGGATCTGAATACGTTGGATGTGACGTGCAAAACTGCATTCTTGTTGCCGGTAGCCAATCGGGCGTCCGCGCAGCTGAGCGCATTGGCATGCCATGCATAGTTGTTCGAAGCAGGTAAACCAATCTGGCCTACAATATACTCCATCATACTGTATTAGGCCACAATTTTCTGTGCTTGTTATCTTACTTGTGTTTGCCCCTCCCAGCCTAACCGCCAGAGCGGAATTTCACTCAGCAAAGGCCGTCATGGATGGATTCAGTGGCACAGACTTAACCATGTCGAAACTACTGAGCAAGAAGTGGTCTTAATAACGAATGAAAACTAGGCATTGGATTGAAGTTGTATGTTATGAATTTGTAATCGATCGACTGAGGAATGGCCAAAATGCGGCTTTATGTAAACCTGAGCGTGTTGCCAAAAACCATGAGAAGCACAAGCTGCTTTACGCCGCTTTCTTTTGTACTTCTGAACTAATTGTACTTGAATTAGGCAATTCAATTCATTGCCTGGTTTGCTTTGTGTTCCATTGTGGTGTAATTAAAGATATCGTGTGATCTCTGGCAATATCCAATCCACCCACCTTTTTTATTTTGTCCTCTCCATCTACCACACCTTATTACATACCACACCTTATTACATAGCAGAGGATCTGAATCTTTTCCTCCTCCCACACTACTGGTCTATGCATCTACCCTTTCCCAAACACCTTGTCAGTTACTTGTAGACATGGAAGGCATAGGGGAGTTTACGACAACGTCATGGCCGGTGTTAACAGTGCAATGTTAGGTTCAGACACTGCAGCGGCCATGAGATCCCTCCGATGCGAGACTCAGTCGTAGGTTGTCCATGGCTACACGCAGCACTTCGGAACCATGCTGGAGAGTTTTTTTTATGTGCGACGTGCTCGCATTGACTATAGAATACAATGTAGCTCGAATCATCAGTAGATTGGAACCTGAGCAAGTTGAAGAAGAAGAAGCATATGTCGTCCTGTTAGCAGAGCTACTTGTCTGGTTATAGGGATAGCAATCGCTTGTCATTGTGGTGTTGGACGACAAGCTTTGTCAAATACTGGGGCTGTATGGCACTATCACGCTTCGTCCTTGAACAAATACTGCAGTTGTTCTCTCTCTTTTTTTTGGTGAGGAAAATACTGCGAGTATGCGTGCATCATTGTTCTCTATGTTGATTGCTTGAAAACATTTCGACATTTTTCCCATCAGCATTTAAAGATCTGGCGCGTGCGTCTGATTCCAGAACTGTATGCACCAATGCAGCCTTAATAGTGAATGGAAGATGAGCCATGTTTCAGACAGGTTCCTGTTTTTTGGTTTTCAGAAGTCGATTTTTGAATGAAGTGACTTTTTAAAGTGATTTCTGTAAGCTATTTGTAAAAGTCATTGTAGAAACTGCTATGATCAAAATGACTTCTCAACACGAGTATCTTTTACTCACTCAATCTCTCTCACAATCAGTCAAAATATATAGTCAAAAGCCAGACCATTTTTAAACAAAGCCCCACTGCCACCAGATTACTTTTGAACAAAGCCCCACTGCCACTATATTATACTAACTTGCTCCCCATGCTCTGCTCTCTCTCATGCAGTACCTCCCCTTCAGGCTTTCCTCGAGCAAGTTGTCACATCTCATTCGCTTGAATCGCTTCCCTGCTCAGCTACTCATTCCTAGGCATGGAAGGCATCGGCAAGGTTACATCGACGATGAAGATGATAGTCGCAGAAGAGCTAGCAAGACGGCCACTGGAGCTCCCAGGAGCTCACATCAAAGATCTTGCTCTGGCCACATGTCTCTCAAGCATTACTACGACAGCTGTCAGTAAAACTTCAGAGTCGGGGGGTGTGAGTGTGTAAAACTCATATTACCCATTAAAATTGTTGCTGATTATTAAAGGAGGAGGGAAGGAGTTGTTAGATGGGATGATTTTAGGTTTTAAGTTTTTGTTATACCATATTATTTCCTTCCATGTTGTGAGAGAAAACTTGAGAAAGAAAAAATTAGTACTTTGGTTACACCTTGTGATGAATAGTGTTTGTATTCATCGTGGGGCCATATACACGTACAGGTATGACATATATATGCAGAAAATCTCTTAGACAACAGGATAAATACATAGCTAACATTTGTAATCATCCATAAGTATGTAAACTTTATCCTCAACTGAAAATAGATCAAAGTTTTGTCTCAATCATATTCTTGTTTGCATTTTTTCTTGTTTTTGTTTTATCTTGAGCAAGATTTATGATTTTGTATTTGTAGGAGTTTTAACCCGAACTCTTGCTTAACTTACCTTGATAGACATATGAGAATAGATGTAGAAGACCTCATGACGCATATCCTTACGAGCAAGAAGTAGTTTGAGTTTTAGAGTTTTTAGTGTTCTTGTGATATAAATTCGATTCTCTTCATTTTAGTGAACCTGGATCCAAGTACTTTGTGATTCTTAATTTGTTTAGATTGCTAATGCCTTGAACAAGTCTCACACAAAATTTAGAAATATTTGGATTAGAATTGAGCAGTTTCTTTATATTTGAGTTTTATTCCGGGAGATTTTTAGATTTGAGAATAGGAGACCGATCAGACTGGCCTCACTGGTCAGATTGGGCTTGTGCCTGCGGTCAGACCGGCCCATGTATGATGGTCTAACTGGGGTTGGTCCGATTGGCCTTGGGTAGGAGTTTCCTTATTTTGTTGGCTTAGGTCTCCATCTTTATTTTGCTAAGCCTAGATGATGTAATATGAATTTAGTAATTCTTATTTTTAGATAAAGGATATAAAATCCAGCCTCTATATCCACGAGGGATATACACAGCCAACAGATACACGAACTCTTAGGCTCAATTTCTCAAAACCTGAGGAGCATAAAACAACAAGAAATAAAGCTTAAGGACTATAAAAAAAAAGCTAGAAAGACTAAGCTTCATAACTTCTTCTCCATCCTTATTTTCAACCAAGCCCCTATCCTTTTCCGACCGTGCCCTCTAACCTTCGGTCTACTGTGCGTGAAGAAGGACCTCCGAGGCGACGCCTCCAAGGAGGCGACAAGAGTCGCCGACGCCGCCCGCCTCACCGAGGCAAGGTTTTCACCTGGAGATCAGTAAACATGAGGGCTATTGTAACATCCTGAAATTTCAAGTGTTCAAAAATGTGGAGGTTTTAAAATTTTTCTTGCATTTTGTTAGCATTCAAGTTTCTTCTGAGTATCTATTGAAATCTTTTTGGGTTTTGTGCCATACAAATTAATAATCAAGAGTACTCCTAAATACAAATAATAAAAATGGAACAGATTATGAATTCAAAATACCAACATCCCGAACTCAAATTCAGTCAATAAATTGAATCCAACAAGAATATTAGAATATATCTATAAAAATCCAAACCAAAATCCTAGGTTGAATATTCAAGTTTTATACGTGTATATATATATAATTCATAACAAAATAATAGAAACATCGACATCCGAGGGCAAATTAAATAACATAGAGAATAGGAAAATACTGGGTTTTGGTATCTAAATATTGAACCAAGATTTGAAATTAAGTTGAAATCAATAATGTTAAACAGGAAACAGCAATTAAGTTAAAAATTCAGTTTCGAGATTTTCTAAAGCTTTCTATTCTTCTCATTCTTCCCTCTCTTCTCATTCTTACATGTGGGCCCTACACCCTTTCTCTCTCTCTCTCCTCCTCTCTCCTTCTGCTGGCGGGCCCGCCCTGCCCTTTTTCTCCTGCGCGCAGACCGGCCTGCCCTCTCCTCCTTCCTCCTCCACTCGTTTCCTTCTTTTTCTTTGTCTCCCTGGTACGCTCCCTGTTTCCACGCCGAAGCTTCGTCATCCGGCCCCGCCTCCCTGTGCGCCCGTCCTCCCCGCGTCAGCGCACGCATGCCGCCGCCCCTGCCTCCCTCGCGCACTGTAGCCATGCCGAGCCCTACACCCGCGTCCTGCTCCGCCGCCCACTGCCCGCACGCCGCCCGGTCGGCCCGGTGTCCTTAAAAGCGAGGGAGCGCCCCCATCCGCTTCACCTCATCCCTCTCATCTCTCCCCCGTGGCGAATCGCCCCAAAAGCCCCCGAGCTCGCCGGAATTTCACTTTTCCCCAACTCCGGCCGCCACCGCCATTCTCACGGCCACCTCTTCCTCGGTCGTTCTCTCTTCGATTCCTCGCCACGAGCACCCCTCGGCGCCTGGGTTACTCCAACCGCCGGCCAAGCCTCCTTCGCTGAAGCTTCCTCCGCGTGAGCTTCCTCCACCACCACCGGCCTCGCCGCGGCTCACCTTGGCCTCTCCCGCTCGACAAATCCCACCGTAAGCCACTACCTACCCTTCTCGAGCTCATGCGCGCTCATTCCTCCTCTCCTCCACGCGGCGCCGCCTCTTTTCCTACTTCAATCCGCCACCGTTGCGGCCGACGCCGACCAGTTCCGGTGATCCCGACCACCGTTGACATCCCGCCGCCTTCCCGGAAGCAAGGAATCCGTTTTGCGGTCGTTAGCCCCTCCCGCCCTCCGTCGCCAGACGAACCCGCCGCCTGCGCGCCGCCGAATCTCTGCTTCAGCCCCTGCAGCAGACGGCTAACTCTTTGAGCCCCACTCCGCTTAGGTAACACCCAACTCCCCACAGCTAGCTTAGCGCGCTTTCAGTTCGCCGCGAGTTCGAATCCCGACCCGCATTAGTAGAATAGGTTTTGGGTTAAGTTTTTGCAAAGCAATCTAATTAAATAAAAATCTAGGAAAAATCAGGAATTAATCCATAAATGATGCTAAAATTTATTAGAATACAAATGAACTTAATAAATATCTAATCATGGATTAATTATTATATGTGCCTTTAACCCACTGTGTTTATGGTCTAGCAATCAGGAGAATCCTATTTAGACTATTAAATAACATGGAAAATAGAAACCATATAGTGTTAACCATTTGAATAATAGTGACTAAATAAGTAGTCCCATGTGATAATAAATGAGGATATTAACCATTTAACTGATTAATTGATGGTAAAACTCACCTAGGATATCACAATGTGAAATGCTACAAACACAAGCTCTGCGATTAATACGATAAGTTAAATCGATGTACATCACGAGCAAAACTCCTAACCTAATTCTTAAAAACTGACCCCCGGCACATGACACTCAACATCTCTAGACAACTCTTACACCTGTTCATAGGTCTAATCTGACTCAGGGAACTTCCTTGATAAATACAACAATATATAAAGGAAGCTATGAATACAAAGATCGAGCCATCATATTCTACCATCAGTGTACCTAGTTATCTTCGAGCACTAAACAAAAAGAATCTCATGTAAAATCTCCGTGTTCTAAAATCACAAGGTTTTGTCCCTTTTAATATCTCGAGTAATTTCTCCCATTTGTCCATCGTCTTACCTGACTCCTGGAACTTTCCTGATAAATATGAATCAATAGCAGAAAGACATCAATTAAAAGATCGAACCTCGCCTTTCTCCAATCGGCTATGTTTGGCCACTTCTTTTTCAAAGCAAATAATTCCTGTAGATACTTCCTCACTTTTGATCTCTTATTACCCCAAAATTTTCCCTCACGGTAAAGCTATTCAAATAACTCGAACTCTTGCTCAAATCCAGCTACCATTTTGTTGGCAACACATTAAACCGAATCATCCTTCTATTCTCAAAATCGTAATAAGTGTAATTGAACCGGCATTTAAAGTATTTGGATTTATTTGGATCTCTTGAGTTATTTGCTTTTATTTGGATTCGATAAACTTATCGCATAGTTAGAAACCGGAGCCCCAAGAATCAATGGATCGAGTGTGATCAAGAGCATGGTGCAGATAAGGACCGGAAGCTCAAAACCATCGTAGGAGAAAGTTTTGAGTGAACTCAAGACCGCGGTAAACCGCGCAAGGCGAGTCAATACTTTGATCATGTTGATCCTATGTTTTCTGCAAATTACTTTGTTTTAAATTATCAAATTGCATGCTGTTAATTTATATGCAAATACATGCTTAATTTAATATTCTAGTTATGTGCCCATTGTTTACCTTGAATAATATTACCCCTCCTTTGGAATATTTAAATGTGTGAACCTTGTCGCCCTAGCAAAAATATAACAGTAACATTTCGAAAATAAGTCCTTAATTGTATACCATGCTTAGCATTGACTAGGAACCCGGGGCAAGAAATTGTCCCAAGCATCACTTTTAATCATGAGAAAATTTGGTTGAACAGTCATGGTGGTAATGACTGGTATATGTTGGATATAATTATTTTATACTCCCAAAAACCTCAAATTGCTTATTTATCTGGGCGGATGGTTCGGGGGTATGGTGCAGGAGTGCACGAGAGTGTGGTTTGTGGTAGACCGCCCAGATAATTCTAAGGACTGAATCTTGTCATGACCTCCCAGGTAAAACAGTACAACCACAAGTTCGTAAAGTATGACTTGGCTAAGTAAATTTATCAAAACCCCGGACTCATCTCACCGGTAGAGGATAGAAGTGTTAAGCTATGGCAAGGGGCTCAAGGGACACCAGTGGAGGGTGAAGTTTGCCCACTGTCCTAACGCTTGCGGGGAGGAGCCCGGCTGTGTTAGTGGTCGTGGGAACATCCCGCGATAGATGGGACCCACCGCAAGTGGGAGAAGCCCATAAAGTGAGATGAGAAAAGGGACTAGATACTTTGAAAAGTCACTGTGATGGTCTGCTCAACCACACTTATGAGGAATCGTGTGGGGCAATGAGTTGATTGTCTCTTGTGGTGAAAGTGTACAAACTCTGCAGAGTCAAAACTATTCGAATAGCCGTGCCCACGGTCAAGGGCGGACATGGGAACTTAACCGATATAGTTCTATTTCAAAATGTTTTGTGGGTGGGATGGAAAAGTGGAGGCGTGAAAGGCCCTAGTTTGGAGTTGTCCCGGTGTCGTCCCAGTGGTAAGTTAAGCTGCTATAACGTTGAAGAAATTGCTATATGGTGCAGATGCCATGTAACGGTGGATGGAATCTGAATCGATATTAATAATGCATTTCCTTGTACATTATGATTTGTTCCAAAATTGCTAAGTCATAGGGCTTTTAATTAATTGTATTCAAAAGCACTCTCACGCAAAATAAAATAGCCCGAGCCTCTCCTTTGTTAAGCTATGCATACTATTTATTTGCATTCGTGTATTGGCTCGCGAGCACGGGGTCGAGTGCTCACGCCGCTTTGCGACAAAATTCATAATCGAGAATCAAGTCACCGCACCGTAGCAACAAGATTGGACAAGCTGGCGAGAAGATGAAGATGTCAAGAGCTAGGTCGCGAACCTCCGGTTGGTCGCTGTGGGCATGTCCTGAAGGTCCCACTGTGTGCTTCGTTCTTCCGCATTGCTGCAATTTAATGATTTCGCCTAATCGCCCATGAGTAAGTCTAATATTAAATTTTACGCTCCGCATGATATGTATTTTGATATTCATTATCAGAATCGTGAGCACTATCTACCGATCCGAGGAATAGTGCAAGAATCACTGAGGAATCGGATGTATAATCCGGCTTCGGCGGTATGAGGCACCATGACAACACCTCCAGGAAGGAAAATGGCGCCCGAAGGCGTCATCGTTGTCGAGAACGGTAAGATCACCGGTAAGGCTTTCGTCAGCACCTCCACAGCACCCCACGTACTATCCACTCACAAAATAGACCGCCACCAACCCACCGGGGACCTGCGCGCCTCAAGGCCATGGCATAGCCACCCTTGAACTCTACGACGAGTCGCTCCCTGCAATGTCCGCCACTGAAGAAACCACAAAGCGACGCCTATGCGCCACCACTGAGCAGATCCAGGGAAGAAATCTCCCACGCACAGATCCAAGTGCGCCCAGTGAGGAAATCCAGGTGCAGCTGCGATTGTGACTTGCACAGCCCACTCAATTCGTTGCCTCGTCCGGCAGGCACCCCTTCTCCTTCCATGACCGCATCATCCGCCCAGCGTCCTCAATCTTCCCTGCCTTACACAGGGACGAGAGCAGGACCGCGTAGATCTTCACACTAGGCACGATCTCTTCTTGAGCATTTCGTCGAACATCTTGAGCGCATCCCCCGACATGCCGCGCTTGCACAGCCCGCCCATGATCACATTGTACGTGACCCTGTTGGGCGCGCAACCGGCGCCATCCATCCGGTTCTACGCCGCTGCATCGAGGAGGATGACGCCGCGTCGACGAGGACCGAGGACGCCCGCCGGCTGCAACACCGATTTCTTTGCCGGAAGCGCCACGGAGCGCCGCCTCGGGCGGACGCCGCCGCCGCCCGGGCGGCGCGCCTCAACACCGCGCTCGAGGGTGACCGCACAAAGCCGGCCGACGCTTCGCGCTCGATCCGCCGCCTCTGAAGCCACCGCCCGCCGCCGCCTCGCCCGAAGCTGCCGGAGCGCACCGCTGCCACGCCGCGCTGGCGCGCCGCCGCCGCCGCCCGGCTGCGGCACGGTCGGCCGAGCTCGCCGCCGCCGCCTACCGCTGCTCTCTTGAGCTTCGCGCGCCGAGCCGCGCCACGAGAGGAGGAGGAGAGGAAAGTCTATGTGCTCCACGGGTGGAACCCCCTCCCCCTCGACGCCGGCGAGGCCGCCGGAGAAGGGGGAGGGGGGCCAGATCTGGAGAACGAGAGGAGGAGGTGAAAGGTCTCAGGAGAACGAGAGGAGGGAGTTATTTAAATGAAGATTTTGAATACCGTTGGAGAGAGTTTTAGGAATTATTTATCTTTCTTTAATTGCCGGCATAGGTCCTACCAGCTTCTACAGCATTTTAGATTCGATTCAATGATAAGTCCCTGTGCTTTGATCTTTTGCACCAATAGCTACTCTCTGTCATGTGCTACTAAGAGTACTTTTCACTATTTCTTCTTGTATAATTACAGTATCTGTCTGGGACAAAACTAACTTTTCATACGTAGAAAAAATAGCAATCTCACCAAGTGCCATTGAAAATTGATCCCTTATTCTCCACAACACTGTACATTCAAACTTAAAAAGAATAATGATTTCATTCACCGGAAAATAATGATCCAAAAAATTAAAAAGAAGAAGTGGTCTTAGGTTCTATTCTTTTGAGTTATGGTTTATGACTTGTAGCTGTAGTTTATTAATCTAATAAATAATAATTGTTGAAAGAAGACAAAAGCCAAAAGCCTGCTAAAAAAACCGAAGAGACGGGGCATAATTAATAATTAAGATTGATTCTATTTTTGTTAGAGAGAAAAGTATAGAATTACTACTCCCTATAAACCTAGGCATTGAAGTGGAGTTCTGTTAGGAATTTGTAATCGATCGACTGAGTACCGGAAGCAATGAGGCTTTTTTGTGAGCTTGTTGCTCAAAGCCATGAGAAGCACAAGTTGCTTTGCACAGCTTTTTTTCACAACTGAACAGAACCAATACTTGAATGAGGCAATTGAATTCATTGGCCGGTTTGCATTTTTTGTGTGTGTTTTGAGGTGTTATGTGTGATCTCTGCCACGTACTATCCAATCCAGTCACCTTACCTTAGTACCTGATTGGCATGTTTTTTTCTTGTTTTGGTTTATGTCTTTTGAGCAGTTCATAAGAGAAAATATGGAGTAATAGAAATTTACGTGTAATTTTAACTAATTAAACTATGGTTTTGACTGATATAAATGAAGTCGTTATACTCCATTTGAAAGTAATTATTGAAGAAAAATCGAAAAACAGTTTTAAAAACTGAGAAAAAAGAGACCCAATAATAATAGAGGATACGAATCATTTCCCTAATATACATATTGTATAATCTCCTCCTCCCTCCCCGCCCACTACTAATCCAGTGATCGATCTGCTAGATGCATCTCCGCCTCCCTCAAAACACCTCGTATTCACCTCAACTACCAGTGGGCATGGAAGGCATCGGGAAGTTTACAACTACAGTGTGTAAATTTCTTGCAACACAATGTGCAGATCAGACCCTGCAACGCCCATGAGATGCCACCAGAAACCCATACTTGCATACGTGATCTCATAGCCACACCACACTTTGCAATGGGTTTGCAATTGCGGGTCTCTTTTATGTTTGTTTTACTAGTCACCACCTAGACTACTAAGTATTTGGCATGATAAACTGAGTGGTAGGAGTCTAATCAGAATGGACGCGCATGAGATGTCCTGATTGTTTTAACATATTTTAACATGTCTAGCATTTCAACATCTTGGGCATCTGATTCCTGAACTAGCTGCTCCTTGTACGTACCATCGGTTACCATTGTCCAAATGTACAATCGATCCACCTTGTTTCTGATGGAGTCCTTGCTCACCTACCATACCTAATATTGCAAGAGAATCCAGATCCTGAACTTAATTCCCCGGCCTATATACCAATCATACTTCCTCCTCCTCCCATGCGTGCTACTGAACTACTGATCTCTGCTCTCATGAATGCGCCATGCATCACCCCTTACCCCAAACACCATCTCATATCTTGGCTTCTCGATTACTCGTGGGCATGGGAGGTGTCAGGAAGTTCCTAGTAACTCAGTACTGAATCGGGGCGACTCAATTTGCGGATCAAACACTATAGCGGCCAAGAGATCCCACCGGGCTCATTTGCTTAGCCACATCTACTGAAGCCATCCCCTACCAAATGTCTTGAGGAAAACTTAACACGGAACTCCAATCATCAGTGGTCAGTATAAATCTATGTAACCACCCTAGTTTTTTTGGAACAAGGCCGTCGTACTTCCTGCAATAGTCCAGAAGTTTAGTTACGAATAGAAATAGTATCATATCTGCTTATGAACATTTTAAAATAATTAAATTAATTAAAATATGACCTAATAGTCAACTTTAGAAATTTTACAGACGTCCAAGCTCAAAACTTAATTTACAATCAGAAGAATCAAAGAAAATTCCACAGAAATGTTTAAGTATGGTCGTAACCCTAACACAAAAACTTAAAGCATCCTTTCTCCCTCTCATTATCCTGCTCGATGAAAATAAAGCAATATTGAGCACACTAAGTACTCAACAAGCTACATGGGATGGCTATGTAATTAATATGTAAGAAACTCAAGTGGATGGTCACATGCAGTAATAAAATATTTGTGGATACAAGTTTGTTGGTAAATAACTTTATATTTAAAATGATACTTAATTAACATAAGGAGGTTTGTTATCTATGATTCTCATATCAAAACCCCCCAGATTATATTTATACCTTGTTGTTAAAATCACTCATAAAATACAGCTCCATTAACCAAGAGCATGGTGTATTCGAACACCATTTGTTATACTCTGCAGAGTTGCCCAGCTTTACCAACAAGATTTCTTAGACTCTCAATGTCATATAATAGACACGCAACAAATAGCATACGACTGAGCCGAGAAAACAAGGTCTTTCATTGCTCTCCTCTTTCTAGTCTCTACCCGATAGGTTATGAGCCATACATTATCGGGTATCTATTGGCCAATGTGGAATGTTACCGTCTGACTCTGAGTGGATCTACCGTTGTCAAGTATGGTTTCACCATTTCCATACCGCCCTCTTTGTCCTTGGCTATTCCCACTCTGGGAATGTCCTTGGGCCATTCCCACTCCAGGAACCCCAACATCCTATAAATATTCGATTAATTTGAGTAGCTACTAGACCAGGTCAGACAAGTCAAAACATATGGCTGAGTGATTTTTATATCATTTACTTAGTATAAGGTTCTTGTCCTTACTTTTTACCCATGAGGCAACCAGTCACAAACCAATAACCCAATGCACTACAGTACTGCCACCATTCCAACCCAAGCCTCACCCGACCTGTGTTGTCGCCTCCAGCCGCAACCACCAGTGCACCGCCTCGGCCGTCTTGGCCCACACCTCCGCCTTCCGGC
Source organism: Dendrocalamus sinicus (assembly GCA_036346575.1). Taxonomy (NCBI): domain Eukaryota; kingdom Viridiplantae; phylum Streptophyta; class Magnoliopsida; order Poales; family Poaceae; genus Dendrocalamus; species Dendrocalamus sinicus. Next base: position 586,177 of record CM070674.1, read on the forward strand.
CGTGCTCGCTCTTGTCGTCTCCTCCCGGCCGCACCCACCTGCGCACCTGCGCCACGCCACCACCGGCCATGCGTGCGCATCAGGTTGCCACACCGCCACCGGCTGGGTGGGCCAACAACCCGAGAGAGAGATAAAGGTAGAGAGAGTTAGATAGATAGATGGGAGAGAGGAGAGGCACCAGCATGGGGATGAAAGGGCACACACATGGAGGGAAAAAAATATGCCTTTTAAAGGCCTGGGTTGAGGCTAATTAGGGTTGCCCTTTTTGTGTGGCCCTTCCCAAAAGAAACCAGGGCGCTACACTGTAGCCCCCGGGATGTAGAGGGAGGCCAGGGAGGTGGTGGCCCAATGGTGGAGAGCGTCGGGTGGCGGCGGAGGGCAGCGAGCGGCACTGGAGGGCGGCACGGCGAGGCGGTGGCGTAGTGAATTTTACGTTAGGCAAGGTGGGGACGGTGGGGGAGGGGGAGAGGGCGGCGCGGTGAGGCGACGGGGTCGCCGCCGGCCACCAGTGGTGGAGGAGGGGGTGGGGGAGTCGGAGGAGGAGCGTGGAGCTGCGGCCGGTGCTAGAGAAGAAGGCGGAGAGGGCGGCGGGCGCGGAGAAGAGAGAGGGAGAGGAGGGCAATGGCCGGCACCGGAGAAGGAGGTAGGTGAAGGGGAGGAAAGCAGCGATTTGAGAGGAAGGTGAGGGGGAGCAGCGGCATGGGAAAGGTACCCGATGGCATACCATGCGCTAATTCCTCTCTTAACTTACGTGGCCACGCCTTCGTTTGAAAACATTGCTGGGAGACGAGGAGAGTTGCTCTATCTATATGACACGATCGACTAATCACGTACGAGGCATACAAGAAGTAAGCATTCCTCGATCGTCGTATTGCATCGCACTAATTATTGCACGTAAAATCAGTACATGCATGGTGATCATAACTCATAGGTACTCCAAGTAAGATGAGTACGTACGCGTACTAAGCTTAATTACAAACGAACAAATTAAGCATACATGGCTGAGGCATAAGCCACCAGGAGAGGCATCAACACGGCAGCAACGCATCCGGAGCTTGGTGCAGCAGCATGTGCTGAGTTGAAGAACAACGGCCCGTTGTATCCGAACCCGTTGGGCCCTAATCCTCCAGGGCCCCCGCCGCCAAGGCCGGCGCCGGCGTCATCCTCGGGTGTCGGGATCGGCAGTGCTGACGCCGCCGGCAAGTATTCCTCAGGCGGCACGGTGAACGGCGCCGCCAGTGGGATCTTCTTGGAGGCCGTGGTCGAGGACGCCGGCGACGCCGCGGTCATCGCAGCTACAGCGCTCGAACCTGGCACACCTGCAGGCATGCAGCACGGTTAAGTTGTTGGCTGTTTTCAGATGTGTAAATCTGTCGTCGATGAACGCTGCAATGGTGAACATGTACGCTACTAGCCTCCGTTTGGTTGCACCGGTGATGTCGGTTGCGTCGTCTCCTTCGCGGCGGCGGAGGTCATGAGTGGCAGCGCGCAGCAAATCGACATTGCCGTGATGACGAGCACAAGGCTTGATGGGCACACGAGCTTGTGAGCCATTATCATGGATTCGATTGATCGCTCTAGGCGATGCGGTTTGCTGGTCTTAGTTGGTGATTGGTGATGAAGAGCATGGACGTGTATGGCACATGATTTATAGTGCCAGAATGTAGAGTCTGTTGTTTTCTTCCGAAACTAGCGGTTTTTGGTTTTTGTTATAGTACCTAACTTTTAAATAGAGTATTTTCTCAAGACGGATCTACAAGTTAATTGTAGTACATATTCAAACCTTAACATCTGTATCAACAAAAATCGTAAACGAGTATCTCCCTCTCCGTAATCTCTGTCGCAAACAGCTAAAATTTAAAAATTTCAATCAAAAGTTACAAGCTACAGCCGAAAAGAACAGACCCGTAGAAAAAGGATTGCGTACGTAGTGGGTGGATGGGCAGCTCCATCTAACTGAACACTTTGCCCAGCAAGTCAAGCTCAGGGAGCAAGTCCAATGGTAGTTTGCCTTTGCCTTTGTCAGCTCTGTGTTGGTGGACAAATCTGAGAAAGCAAGTAACAACGCCGAAGGAGGTGGCGTTCGTCGTAGCACGCGCACCAGAGGACCATATCCCTGCCTAAATATGTACTATCTAGAATTCTTGTCATTTGTGCTCTTCACGGAGCAGTATATATGTATTGTCTAGAATGCACACAATCAAGCCTGAGGACTTGGGTTTAGCTACATCGGCCAAAGGGTCAGCTCAAACCTGACAACAGATCAAGATCACAACTAATCAGCTAAAAATTATATTGAACGGCATATATACTTGATCTTCATATCGATCTTGGAAAAGTTTGAACCTTATATGTTCTACCATGAGTCGGGCTAGTCAAAATGGATGTAAAATTAAAGCATGTTTCATTTTACTAGTAAGGTGCTTGTACGTTGCAACAGTACCTCTGAAAAGAATGATAGATATAATTAAACTTAAGGTTACGGATTTATCTCTGGCCTCATGCTATGTGAAAATATCTTCTCTTCTCAATACGGTATTTTGTGAAACTCAAGATAATTTACCTTGTGCAAGTGATTTAATAAAAAAATAAAACTAAGGCTTCTTTTGGATTTTCTAATTTTTGTAATAATATTTGAATTATTTCTTGCGGCACTCTTATGTTCCAAGCAGGCCCTAAAAAGTTTTACTGAAAAAACAATTGATATACCCAACCTACACTATCTGTGATGGGTCATATCTCATTCTCATGCAATAGAATCTTTTTGGACCTGTTTGGAAAGGGGTTTACTCTAGAAAGTTTTAGTATTTAGGCCATGTTTGGAACGGAAGAATTTCAAACAAATATCATACAATTTATACTACTTCCTGTAAAATTCCTACATTTCAAACAGGATCTTATAATTCAAATAAAGATTAAAAATTACATCCCATCCAACGTTTTAATGCCCCCCAACATCAACTCCCTGGGTGACACACAACAATATTTCAAAAAAGAGCATAACATGATGATCATACAGATGACTCGCCCCAGGCGTCGGGCGGAAGCTACAAACTCCTACTCCTCGAGCGGCTAAAAACCCATTGGGCCGTAGCTCATGCCCCGGCATTGTCCACAGCTCTGTGCCTCCACCATGCCCATGGTGGACATGCACCACTCCACGCTTTCTTGTCCCCAACTTCTGCCCTGCCGTCACTGAGATCACACACGCATCGAGCTTGGCCGATTCAATGGTTTGTGTGCATGATTTGGACCTTGCCTCACGACCTCCTCATGCTCACCCTTATCATCTTCGTTCCTGCACTAACTGGCAAGGGGGACGCGGCTGCCGTCTCCGTACACCTCAACGCCAGTGTCGCTAGCCTCCACTAGATCTGCTGCCACCGTCTCACATAGCGCTCGCCTTTACCTTGACTTCTAGGCGGGGCTTGGAAGGTGGCGAGGTCAAGGTAAAGGCCCCTGAGGCATCTCCGCACTCGCCCGAGGCCGTCACTGCAATCACTTGAGGCCAAGGGAGGTAGAGACGTAGAAGACGGTGAATTCAATATTGACCGGAAACCTCTTTCATGTTGTAGAGGGTTGCAATCCTTCAGCGCAATCTGGAGTATGTAAGCTGTCAGTTGCCAAGTAGTAACAAAAATGCATTTGGAAGAAATTATGGGTGGAAGCTGGAGCACAAAGTAGGGAAACCAATGTCAACCACATCATGCAAATTGGAGAAACATGGAGCAGTCCAGCAACATACCTTCGATGAGGAGGTTTCAATTGAATTCTTGATTTCCTTGGTAACAGTATAGTTGCAAGTTCAACTCACATCTGGGAGAGGCAATATCTCTTCAGAACCAGCAAGCCTCTACAGCGTGATATGTTTCAACCATTAGAACCAAGCAATAACAAACAACAGATCCTTCAATTCCAGCAATGGATAGGAGCTACATTAAAATTAACTAGGTGCCTTTGATAACGATAATTATCCGGTGTTAAGGATTCAATCCAAGATGCTTTTGCGCTAAGTACTAAGAGCAGTTAAATGTGCCTTAAATTATATTGCAATAGAACAGTGGGGATGTTGCCTATACAATCAGAATCATTGGTCCCTTCTCAGATGGTTGGAGAAGACAATAACACTAAAGAGCTCCAATTTTCATAGTTTCAGTATTGCATGCTGAGGAGTACACGAGTCCCTGATCAAGCTTGAAAAGAGTTTCACATAGACCATAGAAAACTGCACAATATAGACAATATTGAAATATCAGGATCGTCTGAGAAACTAGAGACATATTTACATGTATATTGCTATACCTACTTTGGGTGTTCTGATCTGAGCTCTCGTCATTTAGAGCAACTTCAACATCATTGGAGCTGGGAATCACAACATGAGATGTCCCCATTATGACTCCTGCTAACACAGTCACATACTGCCATTAAATTGAACAAAGTAAAGATGAAGTCTCTACGGACGAAAGTATATGTGTCTCAATAGTCAGTGGTGCATACCTTCATTTAGTCGCAAGTTTGAACCACCTTCTGAAGTGGGAAGAAACAGTACCGTTTGTTCTCCAATCTTCACAGCAGTATCAGTAACATCAGAAGCTGCGAGATGTTGGCTAGTTATTGACACAGCCATTTCGCCTTATTTGTAATAACAAGGATGACCATGGCACCTGCATATCTGTTCAGTGTATTCTGCATTAGCATAACCCTTGAAGAGGCTACAGAATTGACGAAAGGAAGTACGGAGAGTTGGGACTTGGGAGACATGATAGTTATAATCCGAAGAAAATGAAAAGCTAAAAAAGGCAGTGATGAAATCACGAAATTCGCATGTGTAGGATGAAAATGAAGCAGTCAAAAGAAAGCACCACATTCAATCTGTTTTATGCCATTGCATGTTTAGAATTAAATACTGATAGGTGGCACAAATAATTTCTCTATCACCTGACAACATGGAAAACCATCAATGATCGGATTTGCTGATGAATATATATTGCAAGATATTTGATTAACAGAGTTAATTATGGGAAATCTGAACACAACTACAGCTTGCAGTGTCTCTTCCTTGTCATCCTTTAGCTCTTCTAAGTTCAAAACTTGGGTCTCTGCACGTGATAAAGGTTAACTTCTCAGTGTAAAGAACTCTATATATGGCAGTTTAAACTCCGGGATCTCAATCTAATATCACAATACAGGAAAAGTAAATAGCATGGTTTAGGTTACAGGATCATGTTATATCTGCAAATTGATCAAGAAAGATCACCATCTTATCTGAAGATTAAAAAAACAAAAGCACTAAATTATTACTGTACCCATCAGGCTTCCTTACCTGGACTGTGTCTCCGTACGACACAGTCTTCAAGATCACAAATTCTGTCTACGAACCCATTGGAATTTTGAGAAACAGCACCATACATGAATGCAGCTTCTGTTTCCAACATTACAAACTTGACTGTAATACACTGTTCTGCTGCATCCTGATGACAATATAAGACAAGAATCAAACAAATGTCATTATCACGAGAAAAGAATAAGAGGATGAAGCGCTACTTAATCCCTTTCAAAGAAAATTTTAAAGCCATACCATAAGAGGTCTTCCGAGAGCTTGTGTGTTTTGTGCAGACATACATATAGCAATCACTTTCCTGGAGATGTCATCAGTCGCCCAAGAATAGATGGCTCTATTGCTAAAAACATTTATTAATAGTTAGATAACTTTCTATCTGGAGCATTCTCCTATTAAAAACCACACAAATTGACTATGTTTATGCTGCTGAGTCAGTTTTGATCTTGGGAACCATCATACATTGAACATGAAGATCATCCAATACAATGGTCAATTACCTCCAGCAGGTACAGATGCATGTTGCTCTGGAAGAAAGCCATCCAGAGGCAAATTGTTCACAGCATGGTGGAAATCTCGATGGCTAAATTTCTCTCCAGGCCTGTACGCAATCTTGAGCTGATGAAAGTTGGCAATATATCAGTAAAAAGTGACAGGATCAGAACAGCGCAGAAGGAATGCATCTGGGATTGAGACTAATCAGCACTATAAATATAATGAAGTATGCGGCAATATCAGCAGTTCAAATTTGGCTATATGAGCAAGCAGTGACATTTACAGGGTGAATTGTCATTAGTTGTGTTAGCCCACGGAGGCAGCAAATGCATATGCATCCTACTTTTCACTAGCTCATTAGGATGTGTTGTTAGCACGTAAGTAAGGAAGCATGCTGGTAATTCAGTGCAGGGCATTGTGCCATTCATCTTCCCAGATGTGAATCATGACAAATTGAATCCGAAATCAGCATACATACTAGACATTTGACAACACCCACAATTTTTCTATGGCAGCAGTAAAATCTTCACTTTTATATATCAATTAAGCAGAAGTTGGAAAACCGGCATGTACACTCAAAACTTAAAAACAGTCGTGAATCCTGGAAGAGGAAGGGGCCTGACTGATGAGTAATACAGCATACAGGCCAGTGATAATTCGGGGCAAAACAGCAGAACTATGATGTATCAGATTGCAGCCAGATCAGTTAATATCAAGATGTTTAATTTAATTCTTACTAACTAATCATGCTGCATGCAACACTGGAGTAGCAACAAGGGCTGTCAGCAGCACTTCTGAATGGAGAAGACAGTGCCATCATTTAGAGGCAGCAAGCTAAAATAGGAGCCGTTTTCATCGACACAACACGCCTGCCACGCTATCTGATATGAACCTTCAGGAAACGAGGAGACATTCAGCAAGCAATTTGAGAATCCCTGGCCACTGCCAGCTGGTTCAAAAGACGCAAAGGCTGTCACCAAGTCCGTCTTAAAATGGAAATTATTCTTGTCACTGAAAGTCTTCCTCGAATCACTCTTTATGTACTGCAGCAGCTTGGTGTTCAGTTCAACCATTTCGGCAGTCTTGTGTATCTCAAACTGTTTGCTTCTCGTTCCTGCTACATCTAAGCAGGATGATGAGCTTGCAGCTAAAATGCAGTACAGTTCTGCAATACGAATGGAAGTCCTCTCTAACACAAGTTTCCACTGCAAGCAAAGAGTCAGGGACAGCTGGAAGCCAGGCAATACTGATATTCTGTCTCTGTTCGCAGGATTTGAATCAAAGATGAAAAGCTCAGCACCAAGGCAAGGCCTGCATAAATATTAAAAATTGAAAGACAATGGTTTTGGGGAAATTGTGAATGAATTAATGGGAGCAAAGGCTCGAGTACATATAGGCAGGGATATTCATGGGAATAGGAAATAATCCTATCTGAGAAGATCCTTGCCTATTATAACCAACTAACCAAACCAGGGGGAGGCGCACAAGGCAACATGCCTGTGCAGCCGCACCACCCTAAACCCAAGGGTCCTGCCTAACATAGCAAGGGCCCTGCCTAATATAGCACACGCTAACACCCCCCCGCAGTCGAATCGTCAGCCACTGCACACGTTGAGACTGGTCCTGAAGTCTGTAAAAATGGTGGAAGGTAGGCCCTTGGTGAAGACGTCCGCATACTGTGATGTAGTAGGCACATGTAGGACGCGAACAGCACCAGCGGCAACTCGTTCTCTGACAAAATGGAGGTCAATCTCGATGTGCTTGGTGCGTTGATGCTGGATGGGGTTGGAAGACATGTAGACGGCGCTGATGTTGTCGCAATACACCAGCGTAGCTCGCCGGAGGGGGGCGTGAAGCTCCAGGAGGAGCCGGGCGCAGCGGTAGCCGGCAACTCCATTAGCCATCGCGCGATACTCGGCTTCAGCCTTCGACCGAGAGAGCGGTGTTCGGCGCTTGATGACCAGAGACGAGGCGCCGCCGAGGAACACAGCATAGCCCGAGGTGGACTTGCGCGTATCGGGACAACCAGCCCAATCAGCATCAGTGTAGACCACAAGATCCGTCGCTGAGGATGGTCGCAGCATAAGACCCATGTCAAGAGTGCCACGAATGTACCGAAGAATCCGCTTCAGTGCAGAAAGGTGCGGCTCCCTGGGATCATGCATGTGAAGGCATACTTGCTGCACAGCGTAGGCGATGTCTGGCCGAGTGAAGGTCGCCCATCGCAAGGCATCGCGAGGCCGCGAAGTCGAGACATCGGAGATCGGGCACCATCTGCACCGCAACCTTGGGGCCGTGTCCATCGGTGTCAAGCACGGTTTGCACTTTCGGACATGCCGCGCGATCAAGGAGCTCCATCATGTATCGCTTCGAGAAAGAAGAAGACCATCGCGAGCGCCAACATGCATACCGAGGAAGTGGTGCACCACCGAGGTCCTTCATGGAGAACTCCTGTTGCAGGGCCGAAATGATCCAGCAGAGGAGTGTTGATGAAGAGGCCGTAAGGACGATGTCATCGACATAAAGCAGCAGATATGCGAGGTCGGATCCGCGACGGTAGACGAAGAGCGACGTGTCTGACTTGGCCTCAACGAAACCAAGGGAAGTCAGATGCATGGCGATCCTGGTGAACCACGCGCGAGGGGCCTGTTTCAACCCGTAGAGAGACTTGTTCAGGCGACAAATAAAGTCTGGGTGAGCAGGATCCTCGAAGCCGGACGGCTGTGCGCAGTACACTGTCTCTGAGAGGGTGCCATGTAGGAACGCATTCTTCACATCAAGTTGGTGCACGCCGCATGCGAGAGAGCGAGAGAGAGGAGGCATGGATCGCGGTATGGCTTCACCACTGGGTGAACGTCTCAAAAATCCACGCCAGTATGGGTGAAACTCAAGAAGAACCCAGCCGCGCTTTGTACCGCTCCAAGGTCCCGTCAAGATGGAACTTATGCTTGAAGATCCATTTGCCCGTCCACGACATTGGCATGTGGCGGACGGGCACAAGATCCCAAGTGTGGTTCTGCGCAGAAGGCGGCGTGCTCGTCTTCCATTGCGAAGACGCCACGGCTCGGGTGGCGAGTGCGCTGCGATAGGTCTTGATGCGAGAGAGGGCGCAGCATGGAAGAGCGCCGGAACGCGGAACCCGTTCTTAGCGCGCGTCGCCATGGAATGCTGGTTGGTCACCGGTGGAACGGCAACAGCACCCGTGGGAAGCACCCTTGGCGAGCAGTGTCGCGATAACGGCGGTGGTGCGATGCAATGGCGGCGTTCCGGCGTGTGTAGACGTTGGTGATGACACGCTCGGGAAGAGGCGGGAAGCCAGGTGGCGACCCACGAACGGGGGACGCAGCAGGTGATGACGGCGTGGCCGCGCGTGGCACGGGGAAAAGGACCGGCGGTGCCGCGCGTGGCGCGGGTGACGCTGGTGTAGGGGAGGAGGCCGCGCGTGGCGCGGGTGAAGGCGAAGTCGGGGCCGCGCGTGGCGCGGAGGATGGTGCCGGGGTCCCCAGGGAGCGTCGTCCGGGAACGAGCGCAGCGACGGGAGGACGACAGGTCCTTCGGCGCAACCACAATGGGCCGAGGGCACTGCGTGGGCGCCAAGACACCGGTCGGCGGGATGTGTTCTCGCAGCAAACTTGTGCGATGGACCAATAGGAACAGCACGGCGTCGGAGCATCAAGAAACTCGAAGGCGGCGAGGGGGTCCATTGCGATCAAGAAATGGAAAGCGCCATCGAAGATGACATGCCTTGAGATGATGATGCGATTGGAGGAGAGGTCAAGACAGCGGTATCCTTTATGATGGTCGAATAGCCAAGGAAGACACACAGATGCACCTAGGGGCGAGTTTGTGAGAGTCGTGGCAGATCGTTCGGATAACACTTGCGACCAAAACCGTAGATGATCATACGCGGTGGTGTGCCATATAGAGCAAGATGCGGCGTAGAAAGCGAGGTCTTGGTGGGCAAGATGTTACGCAGAGCCGTCGCGGTGGAGAGCGCCTCAATCCGAGAAGAGGGCATGGAGGCTTGGAACAAAGAGGAGCGAACAACATTATTGATCGATCGAATGATGCTTTCGACTTTACTGCTTCGCTGCGAGGTGTAAGGGCGGGGACATGCGAAGATGGATGCCCGGGAGAGGAAGAAAGTTCGGCGCTGGAGTTGTCAAACTCGCGCTTGTCGTCGACCGAACGGCCTTTCACGGTGGCGCCGAATCAGCGGAGGCGTAGGCAATGAAGTTGGCGGCGTCTTTGAAAGTGTCGATTTAACACGTAGAGGAAAAGTCCACAGATAGTGCGTGCAATCATCAAGAATGACCAAATAATATTTATAACCGGACATACTGACGACCGGGGATGTCCAGAGATCACAATGTATAAGATCAAACTTATTAGACGCATGAGATGCGGACGCATGGAAAGGCAAGCGAACGTGGCGCCCTAACTGACAAGCATGACATAAATCGGAGCAATCCTCTATATGAAAGGAAACACTAGACGCAAGTTTCGACAGAGCTTCATGGCCAGGGTGACCGAGACGACGATGCCACAAGGGGGAGGCAGCCTTGGCGATAAGAGATTGTGCTGGAGGGAGGCGCAAAGTGCGGGCCCCGAGCTATTGCACTGACGATCACGTTCGAGTTTGCGATCCTTCACGAACAACCACAGGTCAAACTCAACAGAGCAATTGTTATCGATAGTAAATCGCGACCGAGATGAGATTCTTAATAATTTGTGGAGACACAAGGACATTATTAAGAAATAAAGAATGAGGTAATTCAGTAGAGCCAGTGCCAACTACGGGAAGCATGGAACCATTACCGACAACAATGGATGAATGAGTAGGATACCGCTGAGGAAAAATATGTGAAAGATTGCTGGAAGAGGATGTCATGTGAAGTAGCGCTGAGTCAAAAGTCCACTCGGCGGACGGGGCGATTCAACGTTCTTGTCTTTGAAAGCGAGGCCGTGGATCGAGTGTCCCAGAGGCGCACCGCCATGGGGTTGTAGTACCTGGCGGCGCCGCTGGTCGCCCTCGACGGCGCGCAGGAGAGCGAGGACCGCAGTGGCTGCCGCCGCGCGACGGCGTCTTCTTGGGGCGAGGCCGAGGAATCGGCGCTAGCGGGGGCAGCGCGGGCCACATGTGGATGGTGCCCGCCCACGGGTTGTAGACGGACGGCGGCGGCCGGTGGCGCCGCAGCGATCTTGGCGCTGCATCGCCGCGGCCGGGCGCGCCGGTTTCGCCTTCTTGCCGCCTTGCGTCGGTGGCGCCGCCGTTGGCGGCCTCGCGCCGCCGCCGCCACGCTGCCGCGCGGCCGTTGGTCTTGTGTAGCCGTTCGTGGCGGCCCGAGTTGGAACCGATGCGCTGGGACGGCCGAGACTTGGTGGTGGCTGCGAGGCGCGGCCGGGAAGGCTGCCGATTCTCCGGGTGAGCTCCTCCGAGGTGAGGTCGTCGCCGCGTCGAGGAGAAGGGCGGCGGCGCGCGACGCGGCGGCGCCGCGTGGGTGGCGCTCGTTGAGGCCTCGGATTACGTTGAGGACGAGGCGCGGTGGTGGCGACTTCCCGGGGCGGTGAGATCGCCGGCCATCTTGAGGCGGCGGTGACTTCGGCGGCGAGGTCGCCACGACGGTTGCGGAACCGCGTCTCGAGCTGGATGGCGCGTATCTCCCGGTTGCCGAGGAACTGAGACTCAACGGCGAGCCAAGCGTCCCTGGCGGTGGAGCCCTGGGAGGAGATGATCTCGGTGAGATCGTCGGAGAGGGTGCCGAGGATCCAGGATTGGACCACGCAATACATCCGCTCCCAGTCCGGCGAGGGGACCGGGTTGTCGAGGCGTCGTGATCCCGGAGGAGAACTTGCCGAGTCGCAGGAATTGGTCACGCCAGGCGGTGAAGTTACCCGAGTCGACGTCGAACGATGGAGATGAGGTCGGATGTTGAGACGGCGACCACCGAGGCGTGAAGGTGCAGGAGGCGCGGCCTCACGGAGAGCATCGCGGTGTGCGATCGACCGCGCCGCCATGCGGTGCAAACGCCACCGGAAGGCCGAGAGGCGGCGATAAGCGGCGGCGGCCGCCGCGCGCTTCCTTGGCCGCGTTCTGGCGGCGTTGAAGCGGCGATGGCGGCGTCGCGGCTGCGCGGGCGGCTCGCCGCCTCGTCGCCCTCGCCGCCTGAGCAAGGCCGACCGTGCATCTCCGGTGCTGCGTGGCGGCGTTGGCCTTCTCGGGCCGCCCAGCCGGGCAAGCTCGTCTCCGCGGACGGGGAGGCGAGGCGGGACGGATCGGTGAGCGCCGTCGCCGTTCTTCGAGGTCACCTCCTGGGCGACTCGGAGCTATGTCGCCGTGGAGGAGAGACGCCGCCGAGCAGGAAGCGGCGCATGCGGCGCTGCACCTGAGGCGCGCGCTAGGTGAAGGAAGCGAGGAAATCCGAGGAGAATCCCGGACTTCTGATACCATGAAAGACAATGGTTTTGGGGAAATTGTGAATGAATTAATGGGAGCAAAGGCTCGAGTACATATAGGCGAGGATGTTCATGGAATAGGAAATAATCCTATCCGAGAAGATCCTTGCCTATTATAACCAACTAACCAAACCAGGGGGAGGCGCACAAGGCAACATGCCTGTGCAGCCGCACCACCCTAAACCCAAGGGTCCTGCCTAACATAGCAAGGGCCCTGCCTAATATAGCACACGCTAACAAAAATGTTATCTAATGTTTGAAATATTCATTTGCAAGCAATGCATTACCGCAAGAAAAATTTGGTTGTCCTGACATTACCGTATAATCACAAAGTAAAATTGAACAATGACTTTTGCTACTCTTGTTTTCTTATCTGAACCCTCCTTCAGGTATTTAAGTCACCAAACAAAAGCTAATATGGTATAGGTGGCATCTGAATAATTAATTCATACAGCATATAGAAAGTTTCCTTCTACCATTAAGATGATCTCATTCAACCAATTAAGAGGACAACAGCATATATTCAGTACCTTACTCTGAAGAAGTATTTGGGAACAACGAAAGGCAATTCCATAAACCTCTGCAAAGTGCTAGACAGAAATTGCATCCCTTGGTGCAAAGGAGACAAACTGTCCTCTCCATTTTTTACTCCTTTGGCATCCCCATGTACACGAAGCAAAAATGCCACAGCAAACTTGCAAAGAAAATAAGAATCCTTTTCCAGATTACCTGAACAATTCATTCGTGTGCTGAACTGTAAGGAGTCCAGTTCATAAGAAGAAATGGACATGAATTGTCGCAGTTGGGAAACAATTTCACTATCAGTCCTATCTACTCTTCCATGTAAATCTTGTAGGATTGAAGCATGAGAAAACCTCTCTGGAAGCCTGGAAGGCTCCATATTGCTAGGTATCTTTGAGAAATCCACAGAAAACGCAATACAAAATGACAAAAGTGAGCACATGAAAGCGAGCCTGGCTATACTAGTAAAACTTTGGTGATCCATGTCCCCATGGGATACAGCAAGGAGATCGTAACTCTTTGCCAGGTCACTTAGTCTTAAAGAACAACTAGCCAAAGCAAGTACTTGGTTGTTATTATGCTCTATAGCTACGCTTAAATGGCTTCCTCTTGCTTCATCATGGTATTTGTCTTTCTGAGCAGAAGAATGTGCACTAAGGATACCAAGAACATCAGTTAGGATCCCAAGAAATGATGCTCTGAGACTGATGAACCACCTCTGGAAAAAGAATTCACAATCTGAATAGGCATTTGATGAGAGGGTGTCATTTGCTAAGCATGTTCTGCTGCAAATACCAGTGACCTTTGCTTGGTAACCATGCAACTCTAAAGATCTACCATGAGTATTGTCAACATCTGCTTCAACACAGTAAAGGTCCTCATGAAGATCACCCTCTGTTTCTAGCTCATCGACCAACTTAATGATCGCTGAAGGAAAAGGCAATAGCTTAATCTCAATTTCTCCAGCAGAAAAAGCAGCAACGATTTAAACCAAAACCAAGAAGCCTGACTCAAAAGCATCTGCAAGTTTTCTAAAGATAAACGATGCCGTGAACCAGAGACCTTCGCGACAACAGTGCATGGCGGACCTATAGGCTTCCCAATAGCTCTGCTTTCTTATAAGCATTTTTGTCATCCGAAATGCACACAATTCCTGAGCTACCCAAACAGAAGGAGTAAACAATATGTCAGGGTGCTCTTTTGAATCACCAGATTCTTGATTGCCATCTCTGATTTTACAAGTATTCCATGAAATACAAGCACACATTATCAGACAGAAGGATTCATATGTGCCGCAATACTGAGAGACACTCTGCTGCACACACTCAATTAGACCCTTAATGCTATGGTGAAGATTAGCGCCAGATGTTTTACAAAGCATATCATGACAAGCATTTGCAAACTTGAGTGTGCAAAGAATTAGGTCATGCACTATAGACTCTTTATTCTTGCTATTAAATTCAGTAGAAGCCAATTTTGCCTTATCAAAATCTGTATCCATGAGAGAAGCTTTGATACTTGTAGCTACTGGTTTGACAGTGTCATTTGAAGCGCTAAATTTCTCAAAGGCAACAAATGGTTCAACACAGGTGACAGCAACTTTAGAGTAATCTTTGTCATTTATTCGAGCCAGTTCTTTTATCAGGCATCTTAGTTTATCAAGAGCAACAGAAGCAGCAGAAGGGTAGACTGTAACAAGCTTTAGCATAAGACTGAACGGAGCTCTATATTTCTTCAATTCCGAGGAGGACACACAGATATGTCTACTTGCTACTTCCTTGCTTCTATTGCTGATTACTTGGTTGACCAGAGATATACTATGATCCACCACTACTGTTATAATCTTATTCAGGGAACTGTCCTCATTATTTTCTTGATGACTTGACGGCATGTTGTTGGCAATTCCTTGGCACCCAGTGTATATGAATGATGAACTATCCAGAGTGCTTATGGTCTGATGTGGCTTTGTTTGCTTGAGAAAGCAAAAGATAGCTACGAGAATTTCAAGAGCAGTACCTTGCATCTCCCAGGAAGAACAATGCAAAGAACATTCAGCAGCCAGAACAAGCTTAGATAGCTCAGAAGCATTGACATGATGAATGCTTGGAGCTTTACCACAGAATATCTGAAAAGTATTTTTTTTTCAATCAGATAATAAGGAAAAAAACAGAAGTCTAAATCAGAATGTACAGAAGCCATTATTGTTCACCTTTTGCAGAATCCTAAATGCGTAGATCTTACAATCAAGTGGAAAATCGTCATCATCAATTAGCTCCAACAATGTGCCAAAAACAGTACTAACAACAGGAAAATGGCAAGTATTTCTGCTAAACATAAAACATAAACATTTTAATGCCATAATCTTCATAGAAAGAGAAGATTCATGCCTCAGAAACGATAACAGCAATTCCACCTGAAATAGCAAATTGACCAAGGAAATAAAGTTAGTTCAAAATCAATCGACAAATAGAGAACATTAATAACTTGATATCTATGAACCATTGGTAGCCCCCAGCTTCTCAGCTAGAGGATTAATAAATGCATAGCTTGCGAATTGAAAAAGAAAGTTTGCAGCAGTACAAAACTCAGAAGGTAATGTGAATGATAGCAAGGGAAGAAACGAAGGGATGTTGGTTTGGGGTAAGATCCAAGAATTATGAAGGTTGTGTTTACTGTTGAATCAAGGCAATCATACCATTTTCTGAATCTCATGTACCTACAATTTTATTTAATTATGGAAAACAGAAATCATCTTTCAGTAAATTAACAAACGGTAAACATAGAAAAGAAAATTTCGATTGACAACTGGAACCATATATATCTAGAAGACATTGTTGCCACTTGCCAATATCTGTTGAAGATAGCAAATGTCATTTGAAGGAGAAATATACAACTTATTTCAACAAACAACTAAACACAAACATATGCTTATTGCAAAGTGAACTCAATGACATCATGGGAAACATACTTGCAGAGATGACTTCGACTAAATTCAGCCAAATACATAAGTTACCAACTTGTGGGTTACATTACCTGATCACCAAACAAAACAATTGACTTGGATGCCAATCTGGAGAGTGAGAAGAGCATTTCAGCTTTGAATACATCTTCTAGTGTGCCTAGAACCGTCTGCTTTCCAACCTGTGACATTAACAGTGAAAAAAACTTTCTTAAAATTTGGTAAAAACAACTGCAAGCAAAAAATGTGCAGAGTAGTCCCTCTTAGAACAATGCACAAAGAGGCATAATTGTGAAATGCAAGCAATTCCACCTATATTGTGAAATGCATGCAGTATTTTAAGATACTAAATTACCATTGGTCAGTATACAAAGAGGATGTATTGTTTTAACGCAAATATCATCCCTGCGATCTATATCAGCTCAATAATGAGCACAGCTTTAGTTCGATATGCAGTGGGTGTGAACAAGCATGTTTGTATGAGTGTTGTCTTGTCTGTATAAAAGTGCACAGGCAGGCAGGCAGCACAGATGTTGGCCAAAATTAAGAGTAAATAACTAAGCAAATCATATTTAGCCAACAAACATATATGCAGAAACACCTCATGAACTCTATGGATAATAGCCAATGTACAATCAAGCTCCGAGAAAGCCTTAATTGCTGCTATAATAACTTGAGCTTCTGATCTTGGTGAAGAAATTGATCTTGTCAGTACTTCAAGGGTGATGTACGAGAAGTCCTCTGACAGCTTACAAAAGCAACCAGCTGCAAACAATGCCGCTTTGACCTGCCAAAGGGTAAGCATGATTCTTGAACAACTTATTACTACATTGATCAGGATGTATTGCAAACTCATTTATACAATCATTAGCCTAATCCTAGAACCATAGTAAAGAAAGGCACCGACTGACCTCTGTAGCATTGGAGGAGCACAAGCTGGAGAGCAGGAGAGAACGGACGTGCACGCTGTCCTTGGCGAGGTCGGCGAGGCAGCCGAACATCCGCAGCGCGAGCGCCCTGACCCGCGTGTTCCCCGTGTCGTACACCGCCGTGACCCTCCTGAGCACCTGGTCGGGCTCCGCCACCCGCGCCCTGGTCAGCGCGCCGTCGTACGCCCGGCCCTTGCTGGCGAGCTCCCTGTACTCCGTGGCAAGCGATCTGACGATGCGGGCCCGGACGGCGTTGTCGGCGCTCCTGAATTCGGTGGCGAGGCGGAGGAGCATCGTCTCGGCGAAGAGCCGGGCCTCGCCCGGCAGGACGCCGAACGCGGAGGCAACCGCCGCAGGGGCGATCGGGCAAGTGCCGAGCTGGCGGAGGCGCGGGCCGACGACCTCGAGGGCGTGGAGGCGCGTGCCTGGAGACAGCCGGGAGCGGAGAGGGGCGAGGTGAGGCCTAGAGGCAGGCTATGGAGAGGGTTTAAGTGGGGCTTAGGCTTACCAGGGTGGCGAGAGCGGAGGCCCCTGTCGAGGTCGATGCTCCAATCCATGGCGGAGGCCGCTGGGATCTTCTCCATCGCCGCAGGCTTCGGGGATTCCCTCCTTGTTGTCTCAAGCGAAGGGAAGGGACAGCGCGTTGCCTGCTCCACGGTGAGCCGCGCCATGGCGTCCACCGCCGGGAGGGTGAAGCGATGGCTGGCTTGTCGCGGCGGCGGCGGGTGAGCAGCGCTCCAAACCTTGTGCGGTTAAACTTTTCTAAACCTTCGCTGTATATCGATATCTTTAAGAATGTTTAGATAGAATCATTAGATACTTGCACAGATCTTGAAGCACCCCAAAGATAAGTTTGTTCGGTTAACCCTTGGAGGTGCATCAACATTTGTTAGTACAAGAGCGGGAGGGAATGGAATGCTATTTTGTCGAGTAAAATGCATTACAGGTATAACAACTTGTAAGGTGAATATAAGCGGATCATATAGCTGTAAATTTGTTCATTTATATCATCATTTTTGTTTAAATGATGTAACGAGGTACAAAAGAGATCTGGTGGTACATCCGACACTGATGTGGTGCTTGGGACCGTGTGGTTCATGCATGAGATTGCCCTCCCTTCCGATAGAGCCTTTAGTTGTTTTGTAACAATTACTAACAAAACAAGATCACTTTTTTAGATAATTGCTCAATAAACAAAATCACTTCTAATCAATGTGTTTAGCAAAGGCTAGTTGTGTTGTCAAAAACTATATATCTTGGCTAGGTGTTGCTCCTAAGCTCATTGTATCAGTGCTTCTAAATAATTGTAATGTGAGTTTGTCTAGTTATTAAAATAGCTAGCTTTTCCCAAAATAGATAGTATAAGACATGGAAAAAGAGAGGAATTATTAACCCATTTGACGATGAGAGGGAGCAGCTAGCTAACCAGGTCTCCAAAGGGTTAGACTGACTGACTGATATTACTGGATTTGGTTATTTCCATTCCACAGATTTTGGCACGAGACCACAAGGGCGGCCGGGAAGGCTATTTTGTCGGTCAATTACTGTGTACATACGTTACGTACGCTTGGAAATTCCATAGAGAAAAAAAAAAGCATCTTATGTATTCATATTGCTAGAGCATATCAATATAATGCTCCTAATATCATTGGAGCCATGTCTCCAGGCGCGTGTGCATCTAGAACCAACAATTCGATAATTCCAAACCAATCTACAAACGTCTAAAAATACTAATTAGCCACGTCCTTTTCGGTTATCGCTTATGGATTTTCTAAATAAATGAGTAGGACGGGTTTTCAAAGTTTTTTTGAAGTGATTTATCATGACAGTCTTTTTAAAGTGATTTATCGACATTCGATTCGTTTGTACAAGTGCTCACTTTAAGAGTAAAAACTATTAGTTATAGTTATAAACCATCAACTATAGCTAAAAAAATATATAGCTAGATAGTGACTCCTCATGTCAAATATGCTATGTACCTATGTAGTATTGCAAGCTTTTATGTATGTATGTATGTATGTATGTATGCGCACATTTGACAATTAATAACCGTCGTCACTCGGTCAGATCAGATGCAAAGTGGCTTGTCGACTGAGTTAAGGTTCTGCTCGTACTGGTTTTACTTTTGGCTTCTGTTTGAAGAAGCTAGATGTCAATGTGGACATATGACTTCTCGAAACGTCTTCTTCACTCCTCTCGCTTCTGTCTTATTTCGAGGATAAGTCACAGGGTCACGGACGCATACCAATCCTTTTGTTCCTGTCTCGTGTATTCATCTCTCCCTCACTTTTTACATCACTTGCCTCGTCCTTTTATAAATTTTTTTAGCTACTACTATTTATTTTTGGCTAAAAATTACCTATCGCAGAAAAAAAAATTGTCACAGAAGCCAACGACCCCTAGGCCATACGATAGGCTTCAGACGATACATTTTTCGGGTTTCGCATGAAACGATATTCCTGTTTTAATTGACACTGCCCAGCCTTCCAGCGACGCAACGGGAATCCAAGCTTCAGAAGGGTGGCCAGCAACAGAGAGCCTAGGCAAGATTGATTTTTTTTTTGGGGACAAAACCTTGCTGCAGGATCTCATACACTACTTGTCTTGAATGTCGCTGAGACTGATTACATGAGTTGAAGCTAATGCCTCCCGTCGTCGTCAGTCACACGTGGACAAGCGAGACAAGGGAGCAAATCTGCACATCTAAAGGCCATCAGAAATTCTGATTCAGAATGCACAACAATCCTGAATTTCAGTTTCGGAGGGCTGTTTGGTTCATGCAGTCCAGTTGTGAAGCCTTCATAGCTTATCAGAATTCAGAAGCAGGAACGGTTGGCAATAGTATCGCTGAACAAAACTCATGTTCACTGAATGGAAACTGGAAAGTTACAATATATCAAGCAATTACTTGTCTCAAAATTATATAGATATATATCTGTGACTACCAACAGCCAAGTGCAGAGGCCATAATAGAAAACTCTCTGAACATGGTAATCTAACAAGAGTCACATGAGACATAATCTGAATGATTACTGATAGACTGGACTGAAACCACTATTCTCAGAGGGCGCAAGCACCGGAGGAAAATTTCAGTGACATCTGCAAGTCTACAACTGACGATTAGATCTGCAATTGGTCTACAGCGAAGAATCAGAAATTGACTAATAATTCATCCATCAAATCCATCATCAATCATGGTGAATCTGCAAGAGTAATGAGTTATTAGTCCTCATCTAGAGACATCACCTTCCCCAAAGACAAATGCTAAGGTCAAGTATACACGATTGTTAAGGTCTATGATACCGGCGAGGCACAGCAGCAGATACATGAACAATACTGTGGGTACTGCAGCACGTATGAACAGTACCCACGCGGTACTGTAGCAGTGTTATCTGTTTAGAGATGGAATCCTATGTATATCTTTACATTTGGCATAATTAGATGCATATCTTCATATTAGGAATAGTTATATGCATATTGTCATATTAGGAATAGTTCGATGCATATCTTCATGTTAGAAATAGATATATGTATATCTTTATATTTAGATAATATAGATATGATCTTATCTTTAGTTGATTGGTTGTATTAGATCTTGTTAGTTTCTATATTGTTATAGGCTAACCTCATCTACACAAAGAGATGAGCCGCGGCATTCATAGTTTCTTAATCTCCCCCTCTTCTTCAATTAAACCTCAAAGCCTTGACGACGGTATAGCCAACTGTTCAAGGGCGAGTGTCCTACCCTCGGTCCTCGGATCCGCACTCCAACCACCACTTACCACAACTGGAATGGAATTTGGCCTAAGGAGGTGGACACAGTGACCAAAAGCAAGCTTTACCTCGATACTTGGTTTTGCAAGGCAGTAGACGCAGTAAAAGTCAAGCGCCCTTGTGAATGGTTTTTGTTGAAGGCAATGTACCAAACACATGATCCCACAAGCTCGAAGTTATTCCAAAGCCCTTGTTTTGAATTCTGAAGTGATGGTTCAAATGGTATTTCTGATATATAGCAGAAAAAATGTAAGTATAAAATGAGATGGCATGGTTTGATAAATTTCCGAAAGAAACAATCACCTTGAGATGCTTTCCCGGATTAGATGATGGCTGGCCATGATGCAGGTAGTAGTGTGTGCAGTCATAGATCACGTAACCCAACAGGCCACCTCCAAACACGCCAGGAGTGGTAGACGGAGTAGAAAAGAGCTTGACTAGATTCCAGAACTGGATGGACAGAGCAGAAGATCAATATTAAAATGCGATACAGCATGATTCAATAAAAATCAAGGCCATCAATGTCCAAATGAAAGTTAAATAATTTCTTTCACAACCCACCAAAGGGAATTTAAATTGGTTTGAAAGGGCCTAATAATCTTTCATGTACAAACATGCCACTCAGAGAAGCTTGAAAAAAGCATTAGAAGGCGCTATAGAGCAAATGTGGAAAGGATTCCAATGCTTCAGTTGATGGGCATGTTAAGTTGATGGATGTAATCCATGAGGAGGCTGATTTACCGGAAAGCACAAGATAGCTGCGGCAGCTGGTGGAAAGACAAGCCGAAGTCCATCCATGGGATGCTTGTGATGGCATCCATGAAGAAGATAATGAGCTGTGTTTGTCCTGCATATCAAATTAACAGAGATCAGAGGATGCTCAACTCATCTGTTAGACTTGAACAGTAATTGCAGGACAACTTACCAGTAACTTTTAGTATTTATGTGGAACAGGAACCGTGCAACACATATTCAATCAATGTCCAGAGAAATATTCCAACCACAACCATCAGAGCTACTTCTGAAAATGTGTGGCCCATTTGGATCGATGTAGTCAGGCACCAACAGACAACAGGCAGCCAAATAAGAGGAACTGCCCACCATTTCGTGCGTGTTAAGAACTGAACAATGAACCATTCATCAGAACACAATGTCCGAAGTTTTAAATAGAAGAAGTGCAATAAACAGAATCTTCACCTCCAATACATCATTGGCAAAAAATCGTGGCCCCTCCTTGCTAACAATTGGCTGGTGAACCCAGTCCTGATACTGTTCCTCCAGATAACCAACCTAGAAAATTCAACCCAAATAGTTGAAAACAATAATCAAAGAGTAGACCTGGGTTTTCAAATGCATCCAGACACCAAAGCATAAGCAGAAAAAATTAGGTGAGAATCGAGTCAAAGACTATCGATAAGGACTGCATACATAATAGTGAAATCGAGGAAACTAAAAACATCACAATTTGAGTTCATTGTAAATAATGACAAAAATTTTCAAATATGTACTTTACACATCTTAATGACATGCACAGGATAGGCATAAGAAATTAAGTAGGTTCTTTTGAGCTGATGGCTCATAGCTTAAATATTTGAATTTTGACTGTTCGCAAGAGGCAGTATGCAGAGGAAAATAGTCGCATGCGATTTTGGCTGGTACAACTAAACTTATTACACTTTTTACTATAATTTTCCTATTAACCCCGCCTTAAAAAAACGCACCGTTTAAAAGCTAGTTATTGTAGACAGTACAAGTATAAGCCAATTTTAAGCCCAAAAGAACTCAGCCCAAGAACTAAAAATACTTGTAGCTACCAAACTCTTGGCCATATGTACTCTACCTTAGTGACTTGCCATAACTTATTTCTTTAGAAAATCCACTTATACAACAAAGTTTGGTATAAAATAAACAAACCACCGATATGCCAAACAAGCTTTCAAAATGGAAGAAAATTTACGAAAAGAATAAGTGACATTACCTGAAATACAAGAGGCTTATCCAAATCTACTGTAAAGGCTTCTGCAACCATTTTCTTGGACAATGATTACTGCATATAACCAAAATTAAGGATATGGATATTATGTATAAAAATCAAGAAATTTGAAACACATAAATGACAGAAAATACATTTGAAGCCAGGATAAGATAAATCAAACTATGTTTGAACACATTGTGTGACTGCTACGTTTGCCGTCTATGCTACCTTTGTGTTCGTACTTTGTCCAAGCTGGGCAATTTAATTGACACTCAAGTGGCACCACACCACCATGTTTCCATATTTCTATCATGATTTGGACCTACCAACCTCTTAGTGCACCCAATCTTTACCTACTTCAGTAGAGTTCTCAGCCCATTTAACAAACAAACAGCAAGTGGCCATGACACCTGGCGTTACTATTCTATGAAGATATTGAGCCCCAAAGTCATGTCCAGTGGTGCCCGTTTAGGCCTTGATCTGAAGGTGTACCAGAGCACCACAAATGGGAAAGATCGGATGGTCCAACACATGCGATCTGGTCCGTCCATATAAAAAATCTAGAGCAAATCCAAACAATCCACTTCACAGACAAGAGCACATGGCACAAGCTTTTGCACATTACATGTGTCATGCAATTTGAGTCCATAATCTAACAAGTTGTGCAAGAATACAAAAGAAACACAGCTCAGAACCGTCTGTAGGGCATCCCACTGGAATCCAAGAAAAAGTTGTTTGCCGGCTGGGGCTTAATCAGCACTTCCATAATAAACTTTTGATAGTGACTAATTTTAGGCTAAAATGGGGACGTAAGTGATACCTGTATCACTTGTTCAAACAGTTTGCCAGCATCTTGAGATATGGCGGAGATTATCGCCACATCAATGCCATGTCCAAAAGTTGCACATGCTCACGTTGACCTAAATGACGGTGAGCATTGTAGCAATGCTTCGTCCGATCCTTATCCCACCCATTGTAAGTTACTCAAGCATCTACATGGAATGTAAGCTGAGGAGTAAAGTGAAAAATAAATAAAAATAAAATCTAGAGCCGCTCCATCAAACATCTTGCAGAACTCTCTGTGCTTGATTTTTTTTTTTTTGGAGATTTATAACTTGAGACTATTTTGTTTCTAACCAAAACATGGCACACACATTACCGCAAATCCCAGGTTTTTTCTTGAAACATTCTGCAGCAAAATTGCTGATTTCTCAGTGCTTCGGAAAAGCGGCATCACACTCGTGATTCTACAAGTACAGTATGTAACCTCCCCCCGCACAACGAAGTCGCGCTGGATTTACCCAGAGAGGAGCAAGACATCTCAAATCTTGGCCGCCGCCGCCGCCGCCTTTCCGGCCACAACCGGTCAACGCGGACTGGAGGCCGGATCTAGCTTCCGGCTCTGAACGGATCTAAGACTAGCGCGGCCTAAGTGAGCTCCAAATCAAGAGACCGAGAAGGCCGGCAAGTAGGACACCTCACCTGCGCAATGCAATGCCGCCGCCGGGAGGTGGGGGTGAGGAGCGCAGATGCGTGCGGCTGGGACGGCTCGCGCGCGCGCTAAGAGAGGCCCGCGCTTCCTCTCGCCTTCCGCGTGCTCCTGCTGCTCGGAGAAGACCCAGGAATGGGGCAAGGCCATCGCATCGGCTGAGTTGTAGAGGATGCTTTTTTATACATCGCCCCCTCTGTTTCGGTGTTATTACGGCCCTACTCCAGTCTCTCCCTCAAACAGTCAAACCTGGCCTACTGATGGACGGATGCATGAGATCTGCTCCAAAGGGTTGAAAACTCTTCCTCAAGATCAAATTTTAGAAGCCAAAAGCTCAAAGCCATTTGAGATGGAGAGATGTATGATAACTGATGAATGAAAGAATGAATGGTGCATGAGATTAGATTAGTTTGTTAGCATTTGTTAGTGAGGGCCAACAATTTCTTAGAATTGGAGAGCGCATTGATGAATAGCATCTTCTCTTTTCTTGGTGCCAGCACAGAATTCGGAAAGGATTTTTTTTGTCCAGCGCATGCTAGTGCTGATCAGTGATCAGGTTTGTATGCTGAAATCGTCTCGAGTATGTATGCCAATAGTTACTTAGTCGAATCTTCAGATCTGTTGCAGCCTGTGAATCTTAGGTCTGTCAAGTATGAAAGGAGCACATTGCCAAAATCTTAAGCATGAACGTCGCAGCAAGCAGTTGAGTTCATGGGTTTTTGCTCTTTTTCTCTGGGAGAGAAGCAGTTTTCTTTCTTTCCAAACAAAGTCCATGCATATTACCCTGTCAACCGTCACTGAAATCCATTTTTTATCCTTAACTACAAAACCGTCTATTTACCGCGCTAGCTATCAAAACATGTTATTCTAAAATAGATGGATTACAGTAACATATGAAACAACGCAACCAAGAATGTTCTTATCAACTACACGTGTCACAGGAACGGGCTTACTCCTCTCAGCCAAGAGGAGTATTTGGTGGAATGGAGTTGGCCGAGTCCAAGAAG
The DNA here is from genome assembly GCA_036346575.1 of Dendrocalamus sinicus. Classification (NCBI taxonomy): domain Eukaryota; kingdom Viridiplantae; phylum Streptophyta; class Magnoliopsida; order Poales; family Poaceae; genus Dendrocalamus; species Dendrocalamus sinicus. Next base: position 611,121 of record CM070674.1, read on the forward strand.
GACCTGAATGACTATGATTTCTGAGGAAGTGAGTCGAAGCCCCCCTCCTATGATGTCGTATTTTGATACGAACATGATGTGTTTAGTAACACTTTTCTTACCATGTCCTCCAGCTGGCTGGTTGATAATGTGTGCAGGACATGAAGTTCATCACAGTCTTGTTTTGTTTCAGACTCGTAAGGTCATTTGGCATTTTTCTGGGGTAGTCTAGCCTCTACTGCTGAATCCAGTATAGTTCGTCTTCGTGAGAGTCGGATACGCCACCGATCATTTTTCTGGGGTAGTCTAGCCTCTACTGCTAAATATCATTAATGCCTTGCTTCAAGAGGATTCAAAATGGCATTTGGAAAGACTATCTGATGAAATAAACCTTTTTCAGAGAATTGCGTGATGAGAATAGGTTAGCTTCTACGTTACTTTTGCAGCTGCTGCTTGAATTTGACCTCCATTTTCACAACATGTTCTCTCTTTCTCAGCAAGTTTGTGAAGTTGACATTAGCACGGCTATTGCTTGCTTGTGCTGCAATAAAGTCCCATGGAAGTTCTCTGGTTGAAAGGAAGGGATACTGTGAAGAGGCACTTGGGTTCTTCAGTGACTTGATTTACCTGGATCCATCTCATAAAAGGTACTACGATGATGAGCGGAGCTTAGCCCTAATGGATCAGGTAACAGAAGAATGTTTAAACAAAACTTGCTCAGTAGCAAATTAGCAATATTTAAGTATTGCTAAGCTTGACGGGTTGTTATGACAAAATGGGATCATTTAGTATTTGTGGAACCTGCCACCTAAAATACCATGTATTAATAGCATCATTTTAGCATGATAATATTAACATCTTATCATTTTCCATGCATGAAGGTGCTACTTGCTAGAAATTTCTTGTATCCCACATGTAGCTATTACCTTCTTTCCCTTTTTTTCAACTTATAAACATGAGCACGAGATAAGGTGAAAATGTAACATTTCAACAGGTCTCGCCTTTTACATTGTAGTACGGTAGAAAGTTTGGTAGCGTCATGTTTGCTGTGTATAATTGTGTTGTTCAAAGCCAATGAATCAATGTATAAATTAGTCATCTACATGCTCTTTGAAACCATTTAGTAATGCATGTAAGCTAGTCAGGCTTTGACCACTTGACACGAGCCTATCTAGATTTGAATAAATCATGTGGTGTTTAAACACAGTTTGAAACTTTGATCACTCAAATTAGCAAGTCAATTGTGTTAATGAAAAGGGTGAAGTATGATTGCTTTATATTTTTCAAAGTTCACATATAAAATGTATCCCTTTTGCTTTCTTGATTTAAATTGGATCTTATTTTCAGCATAGAATCTGCTTTTATCTGACTTAACTTTTGCTTGCAGTTAACGTGCAACATGGAGTCTTTTATGAAGCACTGTTTGGTCCGAGTTCAACCAAATTTAGGTCCGTTAAACCATGTGCAACTTTGCAGATTATCTTTAACACGCATTGGATTCGCTGAACGCTTGTTGTGGGTTCAAGTGCTGGACCTAAGACAAAACAGTCTCAGATCAGCTGAAGGTTAGATCTTTTCGAATCTTGTAACTCTTGTTTCTACTACAGAAGCATTTCGATATTTATCAGTGTAACATGACCTGCAAATTAGCTTCTTAAATGTAATAGTCAAATTGACAGTTATATTAAACTAACCACTATGTTTAAAACTATGAATTGCTCAAATCATGGGCTAACACCTGATGAATAAGCTCTGCGGTGCGAGACTACAAGAAACTAATTTCTTGATCTTTTCAGGGTTGGAGGCTTTGCAGCAGCTTGTATGCTTGAACCTCAGCAAAAACAAGATAAGTAGTTTCACAGCACTTGAACCCCTTAAGAAGATAATTTCTTTGAAAGTACTGGATCTATCTTTCAATGAAATTGGAGCTCACACGATCAACACGACAAGGTACATCTGCTCATCTCCATTTTCACACAAAGTCGAAGCACGTGAAGTTGTTACAGAGTGTCAGAAGACAAATGTCAAAGTGGAGGAATACTGGGAGGCCATACTGTTCTTCAAATATGTGAAATTAGCACAGCTTGAGATTAAAGGAAATGCAGTTGCCGACAAGGACGAGTTCAGAACTCTTGTGATGGCACTCGTTCCTTCTCTAGAATGGATTGACGGCGCATTTGTTCGTTAACTGATGTTTCTATCAGAGAGAATACAGGCATGGATAGAATGTTAAACACGCCGTACACTATTTTTTGCTAGCAGCTAGCCATTGATTTTCTTCATACGTACCCAAGTTACTGTATTAAAAAACCAAGTCTGAGATTAACATGATGTCAAGTGGAGAGTTTCCAGTTTGTCTGCAGCGAAATGCTATAGGATTATGTAAGGAAAACGAGTAAATTGCACCATAGGTACATGAATTTATCAGGTGGGTGCATCTAGATCACTAAAAATGAAACCGTGTATTTAGGTCAATAAACTTGTTAAATCATGCAAATAAGGTCCAAAAGAGGATTTTCAAGGATGACAAGGCATCCACGTAGCACTAATGCTTATGTGCCGTTGATGTGAACACTGATATGAGAAGGTGAAAGCCTCTGTGTCCACCCCGCTAGCTATGCCCATCTACATGTCCATTAACGCCATTTGAAAGTGTTCAAAAGTAATTTGGTTTTGATTGAGAAGTAAAGCTACGAGTTTGTTGCCGTGATGGGATTCTTATGGCTTTTGAAAGTGTTTGAAAGTAATTTGGTTTTGATTGAGAAGTAAAGCTATGAGTTTGCTGCTGTGATGGGATTCTTATGGCTTTCTGGTTGCATGAGATGCATATGGAGCTGATGCATATGTTAGTAGATGCATATGGGAAAAAGCCAACGAAGAAGAAAACGATAAGCCAATCTACGTGCTCTAGATTGTGTCAAACGTGGTTGACTACTTCCCGTAGTCCTTGTTCGAGGAACACGTCGTTAAGTGGCTCCTCTCCTTTGTTGATGTTATCTTATGCTGCCTCCTTGCGGATTATATTGTTCCCACTTCTTGATAAAAGGGCACGGCCTACAACCTGAAAGCGGATGTCAATACATGAGACTAACTCATGAGAATGATGAAGGGAAACACTAGTCGCTAATAAACTTTATTGATGTCGTCAAAGAGTATTTAAGAGAGCGTGATAATGAACACAAATGATTTTGTTGTGTCCCTATCTATACAAATCTAAAGGGTGACAGTTAATGTTTGAATATGTACCACTTGTCTTCATGCGCGAGTCTTTTATGTGTCTTGAAATATTGTGTCTATTGTCAAACATCGCAATTTGGTGGAAATGCCATTAACCATTCTCACGTGTCAAATTAAACATTCACATGGAAAATCGTATTGGTCCTGACCAGTTAATACTCTATATTAGTCCTGACTAGTTAATACTTTGCTTTAAGATGCGAACAGTTACTAGTCGTAATTAACCACAATTGGTCGTCGTTTTGGTGTAACAGTCTTCGATTAGTTATATTTATTAAAGAAAAAAATTCTCTTTTATGTGCTCGTAGGCTAGACAAGATACTTAATGAACCCTATCTATATGGGTCTAGATAAAGATTTTTATTTTGACTCATATTGACCGAATATATTGATCTGGTTGATAATCCTCAGCAGTAGCCAATTAAGGTTTGACAGAAAAGAGTGAGAAGAGGGCATATGAAGGATAGAGAAAAAGTAGGTGAGAAGAGAAAGAAGGAGAAGAACTGCACGCTAAAACAAAGACGGAGACTACAACCTCACAGAATACGGGCACACGCTTTAACCACTAAACACATTTATATACGTGTGTAACAGTATCTAAGAGACTCCCCCGAAAGTGAGGCACCTACATTTAGGGGTGGATATCGAACCAACTGCTCGTCTTATCGAGCTTTTTCTAAAATTGGCATATTTTGATTTAATATCATTTTACGGATAATTTAAAAGTATTTTTAGAAACGACCTAACGAGCCGAGCCGAGCCGAGCTTGAGCAAAATTCAAATTCATTTGAAATCAACTCATTTTAATGTTTAACCAATTAGCAAGTATAATTGAAGCAATTTTGAACCGAGCCAACGAGCCCACTAAGGAGCTTTTTTTCACCCCTACCTACATTACTGATGCGTTGCAGTTTTTTTTTTTTTTTTGTGGAAGGGTATGCGTCGCAGCATTAGCCTGCAAGAACCAAAGACTGCAATTCTCTCTGATGTACTAGCATTTTCCTTCTGTATCGAACTGCATATGCATCGGAGATCAGGATTCGCAAGACTGCAATTTCTTGGAACAAGCAGAGAGAGTCTGAAACCCAACAACTGACAACATGACGATCAAAGACACAGAAATTGAAGAATCGTTTTCCGCTGTCCAACATGAGGACGTACCCGACAGACGCGCAGACACAGACAAACAGCCACACAGAGCACGTTGATGATTGTTCGCCAATTATCACTGTCTTCTTACCAAGGATGCATCCAATCTCTCTCTCTCTCTCTCTCACCCTCGCGGTTGGTGTGGCTACCGCATGAATATATACACGCACATGGAAAACGTCGAGATTTCGTCTCCGGTGCATGATTGAGCAAACGCAAAGGATTAAATATGCCGAGAAAAATCTCAAGAAACTGATGTCAATTGGCCTGGCCGGCATGAGATCAAATGATATGATGTGATATTGTGGGCTCGCGGAGTTGAAGAGCGGTGACGCTGATGTATAGGATATGCATGTACCACCGAGGTCAGAATCGATGCCGGGGAAGGAAGGATTCTCATTTCAGTTGCACCAACTCGATCGGGCAATGCAGAAGCCAACATGGCCACCGATCTGGGAAAGGAACAGCAGCCAGGACAGCAAGATGACCAGACAAGAAGAGGCAGTGTCACTGTCAGGATCAAGGCAGCCAGACCGGGCACATGCCACTGCTGCTGATGCACGCATGCAACAGGACCTTGTAGTCCTTGTGATGATAAGTTCATCTCTCCGATGTATTGTCGTACACCATTGCTTCTGAGTTCTGATTTCTGAAGTATGATTGTAACTAGCAGCTTGTTTGAGCCTACGATCGCTGTCGATGAACTGTTTCTTGACTCTTGTGCAGGGAACGCGTCAGCTTCGCGACGAGAACCAGTCAAGTCTCCAGTTGCGCAAGCAGCCCGAAGAAATCAAACAAAAGAATATAAATTTACAAGGAAAAAATTCAGATGAGAACAGCAAATTTTATCATTTCACTTCTTATTCAGTTCAAGAAGGAATGCACTTGCAAAATCAGAAAAACGAAACGTGAGAAGGAATGCAATTGCAAAACATTCGGAAAAACAAAAGAAGAGAACCCCAAGAACATGTACTATTTTACACTTCTGTCTTTTTGTTTGTAATTTACAACGAACAAACTCAATCTGCAACCTCCCCCGGTTTCGATGGAATCTGAATTATGAAGTCTGAACGCTGCTACCTCAGAATCAGATCACTCCATCGCTAGCTAGCTGGCAACCTCTCGACTGAACTGGAGAACACGACGCAGAGGACGGTCAGCGCCACCGCCGGGAGTTTCCCGGCGACGAGGCCTACGAGGACCACCGGGATGACCGCCGCGAAAGGCAACGTGCTCCCTCGTCCATCCAGCTCCTCCTCCTCCCCTCTGCTCGATTCCGATGGTGTCTGCGCGGTGGAAGCAGCTAAAGTGTCGCTTTTAACCGGCCCGGCGTTGCTGCCCGCCTCGCTGGCGTCGTCCGGTTGCTTGCCGGAGGGATCCTTCTCCTTGGGCTGCTTCTTGCCGTTGTGCAATTTCTTAGCGATTAGTTTCCTCAGCGATCTCTTCTCCTTCCTCTTCGGGTTGGTCGGATCGTCGCTCCTTTCGCCGGCCCAAAGGGAGGAGACCTCGCTCCCATTGTCGGAATCGGCGCAACTCGACCTGGGCGTCTCTGTCTCCGATTCCACCTCACGTATCGGCGAGACGCGGCCGCGGCAGCACAAACCCAGCAGCTCCATGGTCTCCGCCGGGCGCGGCCGTGGCCGCCGGCGGGAGGCGGACCTGACGGACTCGATCCAGAGCAGCGAGAGCGACGCGACGGTGACCGCCGCGACCAGCCTCTTGCTCCAGATCACCATGAGCGCGAGCGCCACGGCCCCGCCGAGCGCGGGGAGCTCCGGGCGGATGCTAAAGGCGGCGCCTTTGCGGCGGGGCGCGTCCTGCACCGGCGAAATCTCGGGCGGTGGCTCGACGGCGGCGGCGACCGGCGGTGCGGGAGACGACGGGGCGGTGGCGGGGCGGCGCCTCTTGGGTTTCTTGAGGCGGCCATGGTTCTTGACGACGAGGTCGGCGAGGGAGGTGGGGAAGCCGGTCTGGACGGGGAGGGGTCCCGCGCGTGCTGGCGGGCGGAGGGAGGCGAGGAGGCGGCCGAGGGAGGGGCGCTTCAGAGGCATCGCCGGCGAGCATAGGATTTGAGCTTCGCGTGTGTTCGGTGTTATGTTAGGGGAGCGCGCAGACAGACGACGACCACGACGACGCCAACAACAAAGCATTTTATCTGAAATAAATTAAAATAAATTAAAAATAAAATCTTCTTTAAGATCAAAAATATATGAGCCTTGAAATAAAACCTATAATACTAAATCCTAAGCCGTACAACCTACTATCTGAGCCAAGAGTCTAAAACACTGTCATTAACTTTCTTATGATTCTGGTACGTAAATCACTAACTTTCATACGCTTCTATCTAAAATTAATTCTTTAGATACATTTTAATTTCTCAAATCTTTCACGCGCAGCCAGACATAGGAGCCAAAACTATGGCTCGTCAAAAGTGTGGCAAAGTTTGGAAAGCCATCAAACATGCCCTAAGCCATAAAACACAGTGTCATGCTTGTGGTTTAACCATCGCTTGCTTGGCACGTAGGAGCGAACAAAGTAGAAAAATATAATTCTCTCTATTCGGTAACTTCCATAAATCTGGTTTGCAGAGAAGGAAATCAAGATCCTTTTAGGTCTGTCAAGAAGAGGAGATTGCTATGAGAAATTTTAGGATTCAGTTCAGAATTGAACTGAACTGAATCCTAAGAATTTGGAGGAAGAAACTACGATTTTCTTCCTTGCTAACCTTGTTTTGTAATGTATGGTTAATTCCTTTTTTAGGGGGGGTGAGGAGAATGAAGCTAGAAATGTACAGGAGAGTCAAATCGTGCTACTCATCTACTGGTAACGTGGCATGGTTCGGGTACATCACCTTCGAAGCAATAAATTGATGCGGCTGAATTCAATAGGATAAATGACGCGAAAGATACTTTACAAATAGAAATGCTCCTTTCAATATTAATAAGATAAGAAATCATGAATGGCAATCATAATTATTGAAAAGGATATGCTATTGCTCCTACATATACTTCTACGGATTAAAAATGCTACCACATGTATAACACCATATCACCGGCCACCTCTAAATTTCATGTAGCACTATAAGAAGTTAGAAGTTAGAAACAGAAGTCTATTGTAGCAGCGTATAGTTTTCTAGAGTTTTTGAATTTAACCATAGAGCTGGAGATATATTTTAGGCCTCATTTAGAAACACAGAGTTTTGATAGGAATTTTACTAAAATTCTATAGGTGTTGCTAGCGTCTGGACGTTTGATCGGACATTAGCATCGCATGCTCCGGTTGAAACATTTTACACTAATGCTTACAACATTATCATATACACATGTGCAACAAAAAAAAAGCCGTGAACTTTTCAATGCAACCTCCTTAGACAATATGTGCAACAATTTTAACCATCGTATGCAATGAAAGGTTTCACCAAAATCTCGACGTTGCACTGATTGTCGCCACATGATATCAAAATATTACAACAAAAATAACACATACCTCCCATGACAAGCGGCGGCAAGGCCTCAGGTACGATGGCAGCGGGCGGTGGGAAGGTGGCGTGCGTAGTGTGGACCTGACACTAGGAGGAGAAGGCCACCCGCATCCTCACGACGTATGGATGGGCGGCCTAGCGAATGGCGTGCTGTAGCTGGGAGAGGTGACGGCCGAGCCGACTAATAGCGTGCAAGAGGCCGGAGTCGGCACGGCCAGAGGAGTAGGTTGTGCTTGCACGCGAACTGCGGTGGCCACTGTTGGTGCTGATGTAGATGCAGGCCGCGCCTACACGCGGTGGCCGTCTCCTCCCCCCACATGAGGTGGCGGGCTGCCTCGACTGGAGGCGACAGGGACGCGAGGGAGGAGGGGCTGGTGGGGGTGGTTGGGTTATAAGCAGTTAGTGGTGGTTGATTTGGGAAAAGTGAGGGAGACGGAGAAGTAGGGCTTAGGAAGGAAGAAGCAGCCAAGGGGAAAAGAAGAAAAAGGAGGACAGTGAGTGAGCAGTCTCAGCTTCTGATTTTTTTTTTTGTGCTGTAGTAATAACCTAAATTTTATTAAAAAAACTGTTTATTTTTATAAGAAATATAAAAAAGTTCCCGGGTTCCGAAAGAAAGAGTCCTTGGCGCAGAGAATCATGCCCGTCAACATGGCATGCTTTGCTTCCTCACTATCTGGGTTGGTTGGATGGTTGGTTGTTGACCAAGACGTGACTTGCGACCAAGGACCAATAGAGCAGGCACGCACTGCATCCATGCAAGTCCAAATCATTCCGCGTGTTAGGTCATTATTATTATAAAATGAAAAGGGGAAATAATTAAGGAGGATAAAAGATCGATCACTCGGCAAACTTTAGTAGTATTTGCTTGTGATGATGGTTTCCGTGGAACATGCCCACAAATTCAGCTGCCTTTCCTTCACAATATGTTATTTGAACATGTCTTACCTAGCTACTAGTATTTTTTCAGTGACTGAACACAGTTACATTACATATCTGTAGGAATCAAAAGGCAAATAGAGAACCAGCTCCTAGACCCTGGCCTTTTGTAAGTTGTAGAAGAACAAAACATGCGATGCAAATTGTGCTCCCATTTCGCTTTCTTGCCGTATCTCCTTTTCCATCACTTTGCATGCATGCATGGTTACTTATCACTGCCTGTCAAACGTGTTGTCTGATGTGCACGCATGTATGATATGATGGACACTGTTTTCGTCCCCTTTTTACCCTGCATGATCGATGTCTAGACCGCCGCATATACCCTAGACTCCTCTTTTCATGTTGTCCCATCCTAGAAATTTGTTGAATAATCAATTTATTATTTGCAATTACAAAAATATACTTGCGATTTACATTATTACACTTTTGAACTCATGTGCCCAACGGTTGAGCGACATGTAGCCAAGTCGCCCAATGATTCGGTGACTTGACATTGCTGCCCAACGGTTGGGCGATTACTCACCTGGTTGCTCAACCGTTGGGCGACAAGGTCAAGTTGCCCAACCGTCGGGCAACTGATCCGTCCTTTTGTCTTTGACCTGAGACCTAGCTACACATGCAATAAGACAAGGCTCTTTCACAAGCTATACTTTTATGTTCTCGTCGTATGTAGGACTATCAAAATGGACCCATTAAACTTCATGTCAGAATATTTCATGAAGGACAGGGTGGTGCAGGTGTGGTACGGTGAGCTAAGAGGCTTCAGGGTTATGGGCAACTTTGCCACTTCGGATATTGCACAGAGGGTTTGGATTCCAGATCTTGACCTATTGAAGGGTGGGAAGGACTATCGGCAGAGTCGTTGCAGTAGGAATGACATACATGAAGGGGAAGACGACGCCACAGTGTTGGAGCTATGCGCGACCAGATCCGGGCTGGGACGAGGTCACCGGCTACCGGATCCATTGGACGAGGACGACGGTAAGGTCTAACTAGATCCGATCGGATCCAGCCAGAGCCTGGCGGTGGCGAGGGTAGTGCCAGGCAAGAAGATGTTGGCCGCAAGGGGCGGCGGCACTGAGGCTTGCGAACGCCGGTGTTGGATGGGCGACGAAGCGATGTTGGATCGTCGGCTGTCGGATCTAGTCGGACAAAGGCAACGGTGAGGTCCGACCGGATCTGGCCGAGGAGCAATAGCAAAGCAGAGAGAAGAGTGCGCTCGGGAAGGGGGGCCGAGCTATGATTGAAGCTACCACTCAAGCCACCATGCAGTGTGGGAGAATTTTTTTATTAAGCTGATGTGGCGATATTCTCTCTCACAAAATTACTATCATCCTGTGGTAGTCTTCACTGTAGATGCCGTAATGATCCGTGGACTGTGTCCCTGAGAGAAGTGACGGGTCCACCCTCGCAGTTACTACGCATGTCCGTGCTTACCAGCTCTTCAATTTCTCTGCAATGGAAAAGCAACCGGCAACTAGGGCCCCGTTTGGCACAGCTCTAGTTCCGAGATCTATACTGGATCTGTAGTTTGTTGACTAAATTAAAGTGATTTAAATATTTTTATTTAATATATAATATAAATGAAATGAGTCATGTAAATGCACTTAACATACCTGCAACTCTAGATTCAGGATTTCCTAGAGCTACAGATGACCAGCTCTAGGAAATCTACAGATTTTCTAGAGCTAGAGTTCTGCCAAACGGGGCCTAGAAAGAGCAGAATCTCTTGTTTATCTGCGCAGCAGGCACGCATGCAACCGGTGCTTTCCCAAAAGCGATCTATTATATTTCATAATTTAACATTTGAGCGAACTTGCTTTGAAAATAAAAAGAAATTCTCGCCAACTTGGCTCTGTGTCGTGTTTAATGAACTCCTGTGTCCCCCATGATAAATATCACAATGATCAGCTGGGCCTCATGAATTTGGCGATCCGTACTCGTCGCAGTGATCATTATTTCATACCATCTTAATTTTCAGCAACTCTAATAATAGTTTACTGTTCCGGCTGAACTGATGAAGAACTTTGGGCATTGTTTGATTATCCACCGTCTGAAATACTAGCAGGATCTCATTTAGTATCTTATCGCAGTTGGCATAAAACATTGACGCTTAGGTGTATCACTGAGTCTAGATCCAAGTAAAACCTTACCAGATAGTTTCACATATCAATGTTATTTCTGATTTTTCTAGAATCTGATCGTGTGACCTCTCAGTGTAGCCTTAAGGAGCTAGCTAGCTAGAATGCTAGATGTTGATCTCAAACCGGGAGCAGCAACTGAAATAAATAGAGCACGCAGTGCCTGAACCACTAGCTAGCTAGCTAGAGCATGGCCTTTGTATGTGTGATGATCCAAGAGAGAAGAGGACAGTGACAAAGCAACAGATAAGTAATTTATCAGCACTTGAGTTGCAAAGGTGGCAGCAGCAATCTGCTTTTAGGTAGTTAGCAGTTTCTGAACCACTACGTAGCACTGTAGCAGCACAATATCTTAGGCGTTGAGAGAGATCTCTCTAGAACAGCTAGGTAGAGCTTGCATCTAAAATACTAGCAGTGTCGACACAATGCATATATGCAAATGGACGGCACTGACGACGACATATCATGCCCGAAACAATAACACCTGCACTGACGATAAGATTACCACGTACGCACGGCACATGAAACCAAGTATTAAGCTAGCCATCACTCGTACGTCCTGCTCAATTGCAGCGTTTGTCTTCCGCCGGTGCCGACATCGCCGGCGAGGCGGCAAGTGTCTGCAGTGTTTCGTTTGGCAGCCTCCGGGCCTAACACTTTGGGCCTTTCCCAGTGCAGTCTTGGGCTTCTTTGGTCATAGCAATGGCATCGTGTGATGTCTACTGAACGATTGATTCATGGAAACTTGTTTCTTTTTAGATGATGTCTATTTAGATGTAACTGACCCATTCTATTGAGGCTGGTCTTACTCTTGCATCAGTTCCATGTCATTCTCCCAGCTCAAACCTAAAAACTTTGTGATTCTGAGAGAACAGTACCATTCAGAGAGAGAGAGAGAGAGAGAGAGAGAGAGAATTGTGTGGCAATAAAAATGCAGACTTACATCCTGATCTAAAAAGTCGAAGGAATTCTTTCCTGAAAAATATATAGCAATACAATATCAGGCATATAGTAATACAATATCAGGCCGAAAGTCGCGAAAGCAGCTTGTAAAACAACATGCGCTGCTTCTTCAATTAACCTTCCTTCAGAGTCTAGGCTTCAGGATGCTGTTACTCTGATATTAGTCCGAGTCTTCAGGCTTAGTAGTAGTTCACGCCTTGCATCACAGCTAATGCCATAATTGTAGGATCTGACGGTATACAGTTGTAATCTATCTATTGAGTATAAATACAACTCACTCACGCCTGGATTGGTGTGTGGGATTGCAAACTCTCTATCTCTTCTCTATGTATTTTTACATGGTATCAGAGCCACCTCTTCTCCACAAACATGTCAACCTCTAGCGCTAACTCTTCAGGTTCCACCGGTTCTACAACACCAGCCATTGCCGGCGCATCACCAATCTCTGCTGGCCTACTCCCAACACCATCATTTAGCCACCTGATTAGTGTCAAGCTCGGTCAGGAGAATTATCTCTCCGAAGGCACAAATGATGCCTTACCTCCGGCCAGCAGCTTCTAGGCTTTGTCGACGGATCCAACAAAGGTTCTCGACAAGATGATCACCACCAACACCGATGCGCACGCCCGTCGCCCCCAACCCGCGTACAGATCTAGCCGCAGCAGACCAAGCCGTCCTCGGCGCTATCCTCTCATCGCTGGCCCAAGTCCTCTCTCGGTGCTGCTCCCGAATACATCATATGAGGTGTGGATCGCGCTGAGCGCAGTTTGCATCACGATCAAAGCGCGGATCATGCATGTTCGTCGCCAACTTGCCATGATCCGTAAGAAGGATATGACCATGGCAAATTACCTTGGAAAGGTAAAATCCTTGGCCGACTCATTGAGTACCGTGGCGTCGCCTCTCTCAAGAAGAAATTGTGACATACATGCTCACCGGTCTAGATGCCGACTACGACCGACAGTGACATCGCCACCACCAAGACAGAACCGGTCCACTCTCAACGATGCTTATGCTCATCTCCTCTCTTTTGAGATGCGCCACGAGCGTAACCAAGCCGTGATGCAGTGAACCTTGCAGCACGTGGCGGTCGTGGAGGAGGACGCGCCGGTGGGGCGTGGACGCAAAGATCGCCATGGCGGTCGGGGCTCGCCGTGGTGGTCGTGAACAATAGGCCAAGGAGCAAACAATCACAACGCAAGCAAACCAACATGCCGTGTGTGGCAAAGTTGGGCACGTTGCTCTCAAGTGCTACCATCGATTTGACCATTCATACCAGTGAGAAACGAAGGTTGCTGCTGCGAAGACACACCTCGCCGTAATACACGCTTGACATGAATCGGTATATCGACACAGTGCGATCGACCACATCACGGGCGAGATTGATCGCTTTCGTCCGAGAGAAATATGGCGGCAAGGATCAAGTACAAGCTGCAAATGGCTCGGTATGCATATTTCCCATATCGGTCATTCACAAATTCATACTCCCGCCAAACTCTCCAATCGAAAAACATTCTCCATGTCCCCAAAGCATCAAAGAACCTTCCGCGTTCACGATTCACTATAATAATGTAATGTTTGAGTTTTATCCCAATCACTTTGCTATTAAGGATTTGGCCACGAGGAGGGTGCTTCTTCAAGGGCGCAGTAAAGGTGGACTTTATCCTCTGCCATCCAAGGTTGCTACCACAACCAGATCTGCCTTTTCTAGCATCAAGACTTCACACGAGCAGTGGCATTGCCGGCTTGGTCATCCTTCTTCAGCAGTCGTTCAGCAAGTTATTCAGTCTAATAATCTCCCTTGTTCTAGCAATAATAAATCCACATTTGTGTGTGATGCCTGTCAATGTGGAAAGAGCCATCAATTACCCTTTTCTTTGTCAAATACAGTATCTGTTTCGCCACTTGAACTTGTATTCTCCGATGTATGGGGGCCAGCACTCACTTCTATTGGGGGATATAAGTACTATGTGAGCTTTATTGATAATTTCAGCAAATTTGTTTGGCTTTATCCTCTGAGACAAAAATCTGAAGTTACAAATGTCTTTGTTCAGTATCAAAAGCATATAGAACGACTGCTTGATAGAAAAATCCTTTGTATACAATCTGATTGGGGAGGGGAGTATCAAAAGCTTCACTCCATTCTCACTCAAACTGGTGTTGCACATCGTGTATCCTGTCCCTACACTCATCAGCAAAACGGTTCCGCCGAAAGGAAACACAGACATGTCGTTGAGGTAGGCTTGTCCCTTCTTGCTGCAGCGTCCATGCCCTTAAAATTCTGGGACGAGGCATTTCAAACAAGCACCTACCTCATCAACCGAATCCCTAGCAAGGTGATAGGTTCTAGCACTCTCTTGAAAAACTTCTAGGTGCTAAACCCAATTATACTCTTCGAAAACCTTTGGATGTGCTCTGGCCCAACCTCGCACCATATAACTCTCATAAACTGCAGTTTAGATCAAAACGTTGTGTGTTCTTGGGTTATAGCAATCTCCATAAGGGATATAAGTGTCTGGATCCTTCTAGTGGTAGAGTATATGTTTCTCGAGACGTTGTCTTTGATGAGAAAGTATTTCCTTTTTCTGAAAACTCTCCTCCCTCAAGGATACAGTACACGGCTGATGAGGTCCTACTACCCAATCTGCATCATCAAATCAACTCTAATGTTTCTGTGAATGACCGTGTGGCTAATGTGCATGCTTGTGATCCATCTAATTCTATTCTGCAGCAACATTCTACACATGTTTTGCAGCGGTAATGAGTCTCAAGACACTGTGGTGAATCATTCTTCTGCGATTGCGACAATAGCACAAAGAATCCACGGCTACAACGATCGAAGACACAATTGCAGCGATAGAATCTGCCAGCAATCCTATCTCAACTGGTCAAGCTGCACCACCACATCCAATGAGAACTCGACTCAAAGATGGTATTCGGAAGATTAACGAGTTCACTGATGGCACTGTTAGATATGCAGGGGCAGCGATCACTGAGCCAACAAGCCATCTGGAAGCACTAGAAGATGAAAATTGGCGACAAGCAATGCAAAGTGAATATTCAGCATTGATGAAAAACAAAACCTGGCATCTTGTGCAGCCACAACAGGGAATGAACTTGATTGATTGCAAGTGGGTATTCAAGCTTAAACGGAGAGCTGATGGTTCCATTGATCGGCACAAAGCCTGTTTGGTAGCAAAAGGATTCAAGCAGCGATATGGTATTGACTATGACGATACATTTAGTCCCGTCGTTAAGTCAGCAACCATACGACTTGTCTTGTCTCTGGTCATTTCAAAGGGTGGAAACCGAGGCACTAGATGTGCGAGAATGCGTTCCTTCACGGCATTCTTGAAGAGGAAGTTTTTATGAAACAGCCACCTGGTTTTGAGGACCTCAAGCAACCATATCTGGTTTGTAAACTCGACAAAGCCTTATACGGTCTCAAACAAGCACCTAGAGCCTGGCATTCAAGACTTAGCTCCAAGTTATGTGAGTTGGGGTTTATGCCTTCTCGTGCTGACACCTCTCTTTTTATTTATAATCATCAAGGTGTAAAGGTATTCATGCTTGTTTATGTCGATGATATTATAATCACTGGGTCCTCTGATCAAGTAGTGCATCAGCTACTTCATAAGTTACAAGCTGAATTCTCCATGAAAGACTTAGGTGACTTGCACTACTTCTTGGGCATTGAGGTGAAGAAGATTGCTACGGTATTACTCTCACACACCAAGTATACTGATCTGTGAAGAAAATGCATATGGAAAAGTGCAAACTCATCAATGCACCAATGGTCATTCTGAGAGAAGTTGTCCAAAATCGAAGGTGAACTTTTGTCTCTGAAGATGCCACTGTATAGAAGTATGGTTGGAGCTCTACAATATCTTACCCTAACCAGCCCGACATTTCCTTCTCTGTGAATCGGGTTTGTCAATTTCGCATTCACCCACAACACAAAGACTGACAAAGCAGTGAAGAGAATCATGAGATTTCTCAAGGGCACACTGGTTTTGGTCCGTCTATTAACAAGTCCAACACCGAGTTAGTAAGTGCATTCTCCGATGGTGATTGGGTGGTGCCGGATGACGAGAAGATCGACAAGTGGGTTTGCGGTATTCTTCTGAATAAATCTCATATCTTGGAGCTCCGAGCAGACTACGGTCTCAAGGTCGAGTACTGAAGCTGAGTATAAAGCACTCGCCAATGCCACAGCTGAGATCATTTGGGTTCAATCTCTTCTTGGAGAACTTGGGATCTTCCAGTCTAGGCCACCATGCTTATGGTGCGACAATTTAGGAGCAACTTATCTCTCTGTGAACCCTGTGTTCCATGCTAGAACCAAGCATATCGAGGTGGATTACCACTTTGTTCGGAAAGAGTTGCCCTCAAAGCACCGGAGATCGATTCATTCCAAGTCAAGATCAAGTAGTGATGTATTTACAAAGCACGTGTCGACAAAACAACTCATCGGCGACTCAACACAATCTCAATCGACGAGTTGTGATTGAGGGGATCAAAACAACATGCGCCGCTTCTTGATTAACCTTCCTTGAGTCTAGGCTTGGGATGTTGTTACTCGATATTAGTCCAGTCTTGAGCTTAGTAGTAGTTCACGCCTTGCATCACGCCTAATGCCATAATTGTAGGATCGACGGTATCTGATTGTAATCTATCTATTGAGTATAAATACAACTCACTCACGCCTGGATTGGTGTGTGGGATTGCAAACTCTCTATCTCTTCTCTATGTATTTTTACACAGCTGAGGTGGGGAGCAGCCGAGCAAGCAGGCTCCGATGCTTCTTTTCACTTTGTTGGGCTCCGATGCTTTTATGTGCTCCGCACCGGGGCATCTCTGCATCACCTGTTGCTTCAGGTAAGGTACATACATCATCAATGCACCCTGCATGATCTCCATCAGTGATCGATGAAACATTACAGGTGTTGTGGCTACGCGGCAAATAGCAGATATCGGGGATACGGAAAGGTTGTAATATGGTACCTGAAGTCTAGAACTTAAAATAGGAGAAAGGTATAGAGTATATGTATCACACTTGATTATTACATAAGCTTTTTCTTACCAGAATATTTTCCTCTCTTTTATGGTGCCCTAGGAGTCACATTTATAGTCATAGGATAGGTTATTTATATAAATATCTCTTTTAGAGTATGTAATAGCGAGGGCAATCATGTCCTTTTCTTGGGATTGCCTTAATGGACTAGCCATATAGTTACACATATAATGGGCCTTTACCTTGGTGGGCCAACTAGGTCTAAGTAAGAGCCACTCCTCTAACGTGGTCGTGGTCTGTATGGACCCGAGGACTTTGGATAACTCTTCCGGCCACTTTCCCTTGGGAAGGCCAATCAAACACTTATTTATTCCATCCGATATGGTGCCATTGGCGTGCTCGACTACTCCGTTTGACTGTGGGTGGCCTATGGAGGCGTAGCCAGGGGCGGAGGGAGGGGGTGCTGGCAGGGGCCAGGCCATCCTCATGGTTGGATTAATTTGCACTATAGTCCTCTATATTTTAAGAAATTATGTTACCGTTAGAGCTATTTGACCTCCTTATCAAATGTAATTACATTGTATAGATTGTTTGGCCCTCTCATTTCTAAATCCTGGCTCTGCCTCTAAGCGTAGTATATCTTCATGCTCATACATTCACGAAGACCTAGCAACTGCTACATCAAATTGCAAGTCGTTGTCATCGTGAGCTCTCTCAGGACACGAAATGGCATATGATGCTTTGCCAAAGGAATTTCTATGCTGCTACAGGGGTAATCCTAGCAATGGGTACCACCTCGATCCACTTGAAGTAGTCGTAAGCCAAGATGATGAACCGGAGGTCACCGGGAGCACATGGGAACGAGCCTATGATGTGGAGTCCTCAGCTCTCCAATGGCCATACCAATGGGATTGGCTAGAGGGGGTTTCGTGGTGCATGTGCAAACCTCCCGGTCCATTGATACCCTTGGCAGCGTTTGACCAAATCCCATACATCTGGGGCTGCGGTGGGCCAGTAGAAGCACTGAAGGAAGTCCTTCCCCACCAAGGCATGCGGGCCCAGGTACGAGCTGCATAAACCGTCATGAATCTCCACAAGGAGCTCTTGGCCTTTGCGGTGTGAGAGACACCATAGGAGCGGAGCACATACACCTCGTTTGTAGAGCACCCCGCCTGCCATGTTGAAGGTTCTTGTCCAGTGTGCAAGTCTCGAGAGCTCTTGTGGGTCATTCGATTCCTCGATCCCCTGGAGGAGTTAGTACCACACCTGGTTATTAAACAAGCATTTTCTTGTTAGAATGTTTTTCTTCTTTTCATGGTGCTCTAAATGTCATATTTACAATCATAGGAGAGATTGTTTATACAAATGTTTCTTTTGAAGTCTGATGTAGCGAGAACAAACATATTTGTTCTTGCCATAATCTTAATAGGGCTATCATGTAGCGACACACGTATAATATACCCCTGACCAAGTGGGCCGACTGGTCCAGGGCCACTCCCCCCGACAACAGCCTCTACAGCAATCTAGCGTGAAGCTTATAGATCATCGGATATTCCCTTGCCATTTTCGTTTCTTTGCTGCTCCCATTTTTCTCTTGGCTGTGCTCGCCGCGATTAGTCGCAGACAGGCAGGTTGTTGATTCTTGCGGCGGCCATGGCGTTCGTCAGATCGTGCGTGAGTTCCCTTTCTTTATTCTCCCCTCTCATGTACTCTAGACTTCTTCCGTGGATTAGCTTTGGAGAAAGCGGTGAATCTTGGGCTTATTTGCGCGCATTTCGTCTGCTTCGCTTGGGATTCTTGGGGCGGTTGCTAGAGGTATCTTG
Source organism: Dendrocalamus sinicus (assembly GCA_036346575.1). Classification (NCBI taxonomy): domain Eukaryota; kingdom Viridiplantae; phylum Streptophyta; class Magnoliopsida; order Poales; family Poaceae; genus Dendrocalamus; species Dendrocalamus sinicus. The sequence goes on from CM070674.1 coordinate 629,844, forward strand.
GTGCTCGATCTGCACTCTAGTTGGTAAATTTTGTTGTTGTTCTGGCGCAGTAAGGCCTGATTTGGGCTGTGAATCTGAGGGATAAAAAGAATTGCGCCTCTTGTTTTGCAATTTTGGATCTAGTGATCAGGATTCTTGTTGGTGGGTGCATATTTGCACTGTACATTGCTCCAGTTTTGGTTCTTATAGATGAATGGCTGGTACCAAATCACTTGAGAAATGTAAAAAATAAAAAGATATTGATGGGTGTAGAATAGTAGTGTCCAGTGAATACACGAATTGTGTACCCTAGATGTACAACTGCGAAGATATATAACTATTGAAGATCTTACAGAAGAGTGCAGGTGACAATTGTACTTAATTACTTCCAATCAAACATTACTCTTCAAACTATCCAAGTAGTTGGTCCCAACAGAACAGTAGGACATAAACCTGTATATATAGATATCCACTGGTCAGTTTTGTGCCTAATCACTCAAGAAGTGATACATGTGTTGCTTTTGTGCCTTGGGCCTAAACATTGTTGAGCGACTCACTCGGCACATTTTGAATGATTAATTGCCTCTGCTAGGCCTATCTAGCATTCTTGCCGTAGCACGAGTACCTTAACAGCTTCAAGGAGATATTCATAAGTGAAGGTTTGTATTTTTCTGGAGGATTCATTTTTGTGTTAGAAGTTGAGAATCAATTCCAGTTGCTCCTCGACAGATTATTTGAAGTGGTTGAGGACACAATGTTTAGTTCTAGTCTCTCTGGACAAAATATGACTGGTCAAAACCTTGAAAAAAATGGATCATTTGCATCAGCCCATCATTTTCATCTGCACAAATAGTCAAGATATGTCTGCAACCAACGAGTTTAGATTACATTCTTTTTGAATGACACATGTATGCTCAGTGCCTCATTTGCACAGAAAAGGGCTTTACGGTGCCTGTTGAATAATGCATAGGCATGGTTGTGCTCATCTAGTTCGAGCAATGGTGAAAGCATGTTGGACTGCTCTCTATGAAATGGAACCTAATTATTTTTCTGCAAAACTATATATTTCAATATTTCATGATCTCTGATCAGATAATCTTTCCTGTTCTAAAACATTACTTTTTTCTGCAGTCAAACACCTCCTCTGGAATGGGGGTTGCTGCGGAGTGCAAGGAAACATTCCTTGAGCTTCAGAGGAAGAAAACACACCGCTATGTCATCTTCAAGATTGATGAGAAGGTAAAGGAGGTTGTTGTGGAGAAGACAGGTGCCGTGACTGAGAGCTTCGATGATTTCATGGACTCTCTTCCTGAGACTGATTGCCGATATGCCATCTATGATTTTGACTTTGTCACCGAGGAGAACTGCCAGAAGAGCAAGATTTTCTTCATTGCATGGTCAGCCTAATGTTTTCACTGTCTTGTTGGTCTAACTTATTTATTTTTCCATTGTTTTGGTCATACATCCTTGATAACCCATGTGGTTTTCATTTTTTCCCTTACAATTTCAGGTCGCCTTCAGTTTCCCGTATCCATTCTAAGATGCTGTATGCTACCTCCAACGATCGATTCAGGCGTGACCTGGACGGCATACACTATGAGATCCAGGCAACTGACCCGTCGGAGCTGGACATAGAGGTCCTCAGAGACCGTGTGCATTGAGCTAAGGTCCAGGCATCTGCTAGCGTAGCCAGATGGAACTTATCAGCTACTTCTACAGGAGCATATGTTTGGTGAAAAGCATCTTGTAATATCAGACATGGCATGTGAAAATGTGCTGCGTGGAAATCTAGCTTATATGTAAGCTACAATGTTAGATAAGAGCACCACTGTTGGTGACTCCGTGCTGATGTTCTTCAGCTCTATCAGGCTGTTACTATATTATTTGTGGCTTCTATGCTATTTAATGGTCCATCTTTCTTGTTCTTCGAGCGTGCTGGCAATGGTTGAATTTCCATGGTATTTGGGATTTGCAATTGAGTAAAGGCGTGCGAGAAGCTTGATTGGATGTGCTGAGGATGGCAAACTCAATTTGCAAAATGCTGATTTTGGCCAATTTCTTTTATCTCCTTTTTTCCCCGTTGGCAATGACCCATCACGAAATGTCAGAAAATTACCTTTCATTTGCTGTACAGGTCAATGAACTTTACCTCCATGTAATCTCTGCAATTATGCCGCTGGTGTGGAATATGCGCATGCTATGTTTCAGTCATCAATCTTCATCAACTTTTTTTGAAGCCAGCAATCATCTCGCGTTAGGCTCCGCTCGGTTGGGCTGAAAAACTGTGGCTTATGGTTGAAATTGCACTGTAGCGGCTGAAGTTTCACTGTAGTTGAAGGTGGTTTATTTGATGTAATTAAATCTAAAAAAAATTAAAAAATATGCTATCTCAACACGGACAACACAAATGAATACGGAAAAAAAGAACTGGTAAAAAAGCTAAAAAAAGCCAAAAGTTTAAAAAAAGACGAAATTTATGAATAACAAAAAATAACTCTGGGACACAAGTCTGCGCCTCTGGCGAAACGGTGCAGACAAGCTAAAAGGGAGGATGGAGAAACAAACCAAACCCTAAACCCCAACCGCTGCCTCGCCGTCTTCTCAGAGAGACACAGAGAGAGGCGGCGGCGGCGGCGGCGGCGATGGCGAAATCGCTTGGGAAGAAGGCCCGCAAGTTCGCGCGCAAGCACCTCCAGTCCGCCGCCAAGCGCAACCGCAAGCTCCGCTCCCAGTTCACGCGCCGCCCTCGCAAAGGTTCGTCGTACCTACTCACCGCCGCTCGTCTACTTCGCCTTCGTTTGCTCTCTGTTTTTTTTCCGGGGGTTCGGTTTGGGGTGCTAATTGCTACCTAGTTCGAGCCGTTTCAGGTGGGAGCGGCCGGGACAGGAGGCGCCTGGGTGATGCCGACGAGGAGGCGCCTCAGCGAGTGGACGATTCCACCATGTAATCAGCTGCTGTGCTCTGTTTAATTTGGTAGAGAATGCTTGCCGAAATGTGCTGCCGAGCGCTAGCAGGCCCCATTCGTTCTACTCGAGTGATTTTGCTTGATCAATTGATGTGGTGTGAGAATTAGGGTGGATTGGTTTAGTCTCTCCACGTTAAAGTTGGATGTGTTCTTGCACCTCTGGACAGCTACGGTGTTTGCTTTATGTGCTGTTGATTATTCTAATTGCTACCTGTTTGGAATAAAATGCTTTTGCATTAGGATGTCTCTGATATGCAATATATTGCTTTTCTGTGGTTTGGGATAACATCCATAGTGTTTAAAGTAGCTGTCACCACGGTTAAGTGGTAATCCGGCGAAAACCAGAAGATGAGGATGCATTGCTACGTCAGCCTCACAAGTCAAGTTGCAGCTGTACCGGTATCACCATACATATCGGACAGTGCATTTTTTGTCGATGAAATTGGTCTGCTGACTTGTAGCCATCTATACCAAACCTAGTTTACAGTTTCAAACGTTCAGATCATGGATTTCTCGTTGTTCCCATAATTTACTTACAAGTTCATTAATCAAGATAATACTGTGCAGTTATTCATTCAGTTGTTTCTATTTGTTATTTAACTAAGTTCAAAATGCTTTTCGTTTAGGAACACCAACGATGATGTTTCTACATTGGTTAATTGTCTAGAGTTTCCAGAGGAGAGTGAATTAAACAGTGATCTATCTGACAGTGATGGTTATCTTTCAGAGGTATGTTTGGCTGCTCTTTACAGAGACTCTTATTCATTTATTGACAACCAAACTTCATTTATGAATTATGGACATGCTTTTTTTAGTGTTTACAATTGTTCCACTTTTGCAGTAACGTTTCTGTCTTTGATATGTCAATATCAAGCATATAAAAAAAATAGTGTCATCCACCGTTAGTTCGTGCTCATGCCACAACTCTTGACCTTTCTTGTCGTCTTGCCATTCTGTCGACAAGGTCGTAGGGCGTATTTCTATTTCTCGTAGATAAACTTGCTTCCAGCAATCTGCTCAGGGGTTCTTTTTTTTATATATGGCAATTTAGCAAGTATCTCTAGAAATTCATGGATATTTGAGGGGAGCAACTTGGTTGTTTGGCATTCCCTAGCCTTTTTGCGATTTCTTCTAGACTAAACCTTTTGGGGAATGCACTTGGTTGGAAATATCTTCACAATTTGACTTGTGTGCATAGATCAATTATGAGCTACTTGAATAATGTCCAAGTATAGGAGCCTATCAGCCTATAGTTTCTGTTGGCAAGAGATGAACAAATTTGTTCTATGTGGGTAACTGGGTATGTTGAAGTACAATCTCTGCATCTAAATTTTGTACAGCTGATTCAACACACATCACAATTCACAACTGCTGTTGCTAAGTTGCCCTTATAAATTGCTGCTTGATGCTTGATATGCAGGATCCTGAGTGTCTGTACTATTCTGACAGCGAGGATGGCAATGTTCTCAAAGGCTAGTATTTGTTGTTGTAATGCTTACTGAAATTTGTGCTGTACTAGTTTCTAAGCATCTCAATATTCCCTCAGATTGTGTTGTCCAAGATGGTTTAGACGGACAAAATGATGAGATGAATTTAGAGATCAAAAAGCAAAAGAAAAAGTTGAAGAAATTGCTGGATAAGGTGAAAAATTGCCTTTACCTGTTACCTCTGAACTTGATCATGCGCATTGGCGCTCCATTTGTTGGCGTTTGAGGATTTGCCACTCAATGTCTCACTAAAATGTGGGTCCTTGGGCCATATGTCAGTGAGACAATGGAGTGGCAAACCCACAAATGCACTTCAATGGAGTTGGCAAATCCTCAATTTTTCATTTAAAGTATCTTTATTCTTTCCTACAGTTTCAGGCCATCCGCTTAGTTGCCGGATATCTTTTGCTTGGTTGTAGTGATGTGTGCACAATTTTTTTTCTTATAGAAAACAACGTAAACAGTCATTGTCTCACAAACTCTCCCCCAATTGATTGGGCAGGGTAATTTTTAGATTATATCAGTTCTCCAAACTATTAGTTATGTTTATGTAGCAATCAAAATACAGCCAATTACATTGTTCAAATACGGTTAGTCATGCTTTTGAATGGCCACTTGGCCAGGATGGATTCACCCTTATATTAGCTGCATTTTCTGGAATTCTGGGGCCGTAATGTACCTTGTTTTGGCCTGTTGGATGATTTCTATGTGGATTGTCAGTGTTTATGTTATTTGTAGGACCCTGAGTTTGCCAACTTCCTTGAAAAATGGCAATCGGAGTTGGAGAGCTACAGAAGTAAAGAAGTAAGATTTTCTTAGTAGTTGCTCTCCTTTAGCTGATGCAATTCATGTTCACCTTTTGCTTTTTTATGTTTATGATGTACTTTTCAAGCCCAATGATGATCACACCAAATAAATTTTCTTTTATTATGATTCTATTGGTATCATCAATAGGATTCGGATGAAGAAGATGAGACGGATTCTGTGGGCTATGGTGTTGATTTTGGTGATAAAAATCCTCCAAATGATAAGATCCTTACAAGCAAGACTATAACTGAATGGTGTCAGTTAATTTCAAAGGAACCCAAAGCACCTGCTCTACGTAACCTACTAAATGCTTTTCGGGATGCATGTCGATTTGGTGTTCACTCCAATAGCCCTTCCATGCAGAGACTTCGAAGTACTGGAGTATTTTATCAGATAATAACATTTGTTCTTTCTGAGGCAGACAACATTTTCCGTGCTCTTTTGGAAATTTCAGATGATGTTAACAAAGGGAAAATTATGAATCTGAGAAATGCAAAGAAATGGCAAACTATTGAGCCACTCATAAAGTCTTACTTGTGGAGTTCTCTTGATCTGCTTAGTCAACTTACTGATAACCAAACACTTACTTTTGTCTTGACTCGGCTGAGAACATCTGCGGTACTTTTTTCTGCATATCCATCAACGTCAAGGAGGCTTCTCAAGGTAATTGTTCTTTGTTGATGATGTTGATTATTTATATCAATTTTATTTTGCATTTTTTGGTTGTTTCCAAGGGAATTCATGTCTAAAAGCTATTCTAGTCAATCATATCTGACGAACACTATTGGCCTTCGTGAGAATTAATTTTGTTTTTTGGAAAACGACTATTTGAAATACCCGCAAATTAGACAACTTACAACACTTATTTGCCTGTGATGGAGGAATGTGGATAAGATGAGAAAGGTGGTTTCTATTTGGGCTGGGGCCCTGTTATATGAAAGTTGTGTTTGTAGGGTAGCCATGTGCTTTCATTGTTGTTTCAAACAACTCATCTAAGTTATCTAATTCTGGTAATGTTTTATCGACCTTGAAAAGGAATGTTGTTTCAAAAACCTTGAAGTTGGGGCCATTTTAAATTCAGTACACATTCGACTGGTCTTGGTGCACAAGAAGTGTCATGGTGTCAGTAGGTTATGTTTTGAAAATTCACATGGTGTTCAATTATTCTACGACTGTGTGAAGATAGTGTCTACAATGTTTTTGTTGTGTCAAATGCTTTGCCTTTTTAGTTGTGATGCTACCTCATCATATATTGTAAACATTATGCAGATCTTAGCTCGCTTGTGGGCAAGTGGTGCTCAGAACTTGTCTCTGTCTTCATTTCTTATGATCCGAGAAGTGGCTTCACTGTTACCTGACTGTCTGGATCTCTGCTTAACTAAAGCATATAATATGTACCTTGCCAGTTCCAAGCTTGTGGATGACAGAAATATAAAGTATATTGATTTTTTAATGAACTGTCTGGTGGAGCTTTATTCTCTGGATGTCCAGAAATCATGTGAGAGGGCAGTAATGTCTGTGGGACAACTGAATGCTATTCTTAGACAGGCTTCTAAAACAAAGGAAAAGGTATTTAAAAAAGCTTATATCTACGGTTGTGTTTGTACTTCTGTTTAGCTCTAGACCAGGGGTATAGAGTTCCTATCATATCCTATCCAAACTGATCCTTATGGCCTGTTTGGATGTGAGGGGCTGGCTGGGTCCCCCCACATCCAACAAGGCCTTAGGGTGTAGTGTATCTAGACATCAGTTATGGTAAAATGCAGTTCATTAAAATAGACTGGTGCTTAGTTTTTTTCCGTGCTAAGACATTAGGGATTTTTTTAATGATTGTCACATTTGCTAAAAGCATTGCTCAGAAGAGATCCTGGCATATTTGTAGTCATTGTTTATTTAATTCCTTCTTGCATCGTGATAGTGAGTTCACAAACTGCACCATACTTGTTATTTTCATTGTCTATTTCCTTCTTGCATCGTGATGTGGATTTCACAAATTGCTACTTATTAATTTGTTCTTGTCACAACTTGTTGACAATTGAGAATTTGTGACATGTCAATAGCTTTTTCTTGCTATGGCTATCTAACTTGTCAAGGTTTATCATTTATGATTATGATCATATCATTTATCATTTATGATTATGATCATACACGAAAAAGAAAAATCCTACTGATATACATGTCCTTTTCACTCGCCCAAAAGAAAGAAGATTGGTTATGTGCATGTGCACGCTGAGGCTTAGCCTTGCGCTTGTATTTTGTTTGTTCTTTTTGTGTCACATGAATAGTTATATGATTCTCCTTTGTGGTTGCAGGAAGACCTCAGGAAGATAGATAACTGGCAATATATTAACTGTGTAAACCTATGGGTTAGGTTTCTTTGTTGTAACTACAAGGATTACAATCTCCATGCATTATTTTCTTCACTTGTTCAGATAATAAGAGGAGTGGCTCACTTATTCCCAGGCGCACGTTACTTACCACTGAGACTGAAGCTTGTGCAGATGCTGAATGAGCTTTCCAAATGCAGTCAAATGTTCTTTCCAATTCCATCTTTGTTATTTGATTGCCTAGAATTTAGAGAGGTATCTCAGAAAGAACAAATACAAAAGGCAAAGATCAACTTTTCATCGTTATTGAAGGTATGACATTTTTACTGGACAAATTGCGATGATAATGCTAAGAACTTCGTGCCCTTTAATGTCTGTTCTCTGTCACCAAAATATCCCAAACATACTGTTCAGCCCTGACCCCATAAAACCAGACACTCATGACAAGCTATTTTTAGTAATGAAGTATGATGTTTTGCATCATGGTGAAATTGTGAACTGTTTGTCTTTCTAGAGTTCCTTCTAGATTGCTTATTTTTAAACATGTATTGCAACTGCATTAGTACGCCGTTTTATAATTGTATAATTTTGGCTTCATATTCTGAAAATGGTTTAGTTTAACCGCTATTTGCTTTTGTTTTTAGGTGCCAAAGAACCTGCTGAAATCACGAGATTTCCAAGAGGAGTGTATTCTTTCAGCTATTGAGGTTCTATCGGCATATTTTGCCCAGTGGAGCTATCATGTTTCTTTTCCAGAAGTAGCCACGATTCCTCTCATTCTCTTGAAAAGATTACATGAGCAGACAACAATTGAATCCCTTCATCGTCCTATTAAACGACTAATAGATCAGGTGAATACACAGGATCCAGTTCCTTCTGGTTCTGTCAGCATCTCTGAAAGATCTATTAGCATTGTTGTGTTACTCTACAATGATCTCTACAGGTTACATATAAACTGCAAATTTCCATCAGGATTGGTGCATGTGAATATATTCCATGCAATCCTGCTTTCTTGCTCCCTTTTTTGTTATGGAAATGAGGGCGGACCACATGGTCCTTTTGCTTTCTGTATCAATGTTCCATTCCATATATGACAGCTTGTTTTTAATGCTGAAACTGCAGGTGAATGATAACAAGGATTTTATACAAAGGAAGAGAGATGGGGTCTCTTTTTCACCAAATGATCAGGCATCAGTTGAGAGCTTCCTTCAGGTCGGATTGCCCCCCTTTTGTGATATTCCTATTTTGTAGTCATCATTTGTTCTTGCAGACTTTGCTTCCTGAGGTTGCTGAAAAACTCTTTGAATGCAGGAGAAGAGCGGTGGAAATGCTTCCTTCACACAATTTTATGCATCCGTATCAAAAAATCGTCAATCGAGAGGTGAGAACAATCTTTGACTAACAACATCGTCTCCAATGGCTTCTAATACCCTAACCACTCCCATGCCGTTTGCAGGGAGAAAAATGCTATAAGATGTGAACCCAGTTGTTGGAACTAATTGGCTGCCAGAAGAAGACTTAGCGGATTACACCGAGGACGAACTGAAGAATCACTCAAATGTATACGTGGTATTGATCGACACATTTGCCTGCGATAGATTTTGATGAACTCTAGTTGATTGCCGCCTGGTGAAGTCAGGGTGTGCGCAATGACGCCGCTCTTGTTGAAACTGGGGGCGATGAGCTTTTTGGTGAGCAACTTTTGAGTGCGAATGTAACTGTGTATTGATGCATTAGACTCAATTAATGGGACTGAACAGCGAAAGATTTAAAAAACCTAGTCCATATGGTATGCTAATGGACCTTATTACTGTTCGATGCATCTTATGCAATATTTATCTGATTGCTAATTTGCTGCACATCTAAGGCCCCTTTGTATTGGCTTTTTTGTATTGGGTTCAGCTTGTTTCGGTTTCTATTTGAAGAAACCAAAATTCAATCTAAATATCCGGTTTTTCAAAAAAAGTTTCTTCACTCTTCTCGCTCTAGATATAAGATAGGAATCACAGGGGCATTACACATCTTACTCCTTTTGCTCTCATATCGTGTACGCATCTCTTATTTTTTTTACTGCTTGCACTCTTTTTGTAAGCGTCAATTTTTTTTAGCTACTACTATTTATTTTCAGTTAAGCTATCAGACGTAGCTAATATGAACGCCCTTTAAGTAATCTAGCAAATGTGTTGTGTATGTGTAATATCGCTAAAATGCAAAGGGAAAAAAGCGAGAAACGAAACAATCTAAGGTAAAATAAAAGAGATAAAGAAATGTTTTGCCGTCAGACCCAATGGCTTTAGAAATGCTAAATGAATTAAGCACTCACTGAGATTCCCAGACCGTCCAGGGCCAGCGGCACCGTCTTGCGTTTGAGTTCTCATCATCCAGCGAAAAATTCCATTCTTACCTCTTATCGACTTGCCTGCCACAGTAGAAAAGCCTCAAACAGTGTAGAGTTGCTTTGGACCAAAAGGTCCATGAGGCACATAACCAGCCAAGACTAAATAGGAAGGGCATAAATGGCAATGCACACAAAGCGAGAGAGTCATGACCATTCCCCTCATAAGCCAGCCAGCAAGCCCACATTTCTCATATGTTCCCTCAGCCTCTTTCAGCCAAGGTAAGAGCAAAGCCCGAGTGAGCAAACCATTCCCCATTTTCATTTTGTAGCTAAGACCGAGGGCCAGCTCTACTCTTAAGCAAAATTTCATATATAATTATCACACACGGTTCGGATTACAAACCGTCTGTGGTAGAGACATCACAGATGATTTTTTTTAACAAAAACTATCTATGATAATGGGAGATATCACCGACAATTCTTATTAAAAACTGTTGGTGATAATGGCCAGATAGTAGTTCACAAAGATAATATATCGATGCAATATAAACATTTAGTCTCAAAAGATAAAATAGCAAAGTTTTATACAGCTTATATATGCTCGCTTGAAAGGTTTCGATGAGATCTACAACTTTACAGTTGAGGCGATCCCCAAATTACGAAGGGAAGATCGAAAATTTTGGCAAAACAGAAACCGAAAACTTGCAACACAAATTCAGGGCTAAAGATGGCGATTTTCGGGGGTTTTAGAGGGCAACAGGTGCAAGCCAGTCATTGTTTTGGATCGGGCTCGTCATTAGCTTTCCAACGAGTGCACGAACGTTGAAAACGGACACCGTATGCAAAGTTATGCTTGTTTTACTGAAAGTGTCTCGGAACGGAATCCTACTCGAACTCGAATTCAATCCCGTATGCCAAACTTGTTGATTTTTTTTGTGAAAGTTTATAGCTATATATAGGACTCCACCAATTTTCACTGGATTTGTGAAAGAGGATTTGGATTTTCAAATGATTTTTAAGTGCAACATCATAGATGGTTTTTAATCCGAACAGTCTGTGATAATTATGTATCATAGACGGTTTTAGCCATCGCTAGTAATATAGACGATCACGCTTGTAAAACCGTATGTGATAATTACAATACAACTGTCTGTAATGAAACGTCCAGTATATCGTTTTTTGTAGTAGTGTAGGACTCCTGCTACTAATTTTTTAGTTCCTGCTCCTACTTCTTCAACGATCTACTCCTCTGAGAATCTGGAGTTGGCTAAAGGAAGCGTTTGATAGAAAGTTGGTTCCAAAAACTATAAAAGAGATAATTGGAGACAAAAAAAAAGAGACTATGCTACCCCTAATTTTAGCACTTAAGTCTATTTGTTTTTTACTCCTTTCTATTTGTACACAAACTTCTAAATTTTCTTAACTCAGATTCACTACTTCTTGCCAACTCATTCAGTGACACAAAAATCATTACTTAACTCAGTTTTGCTATTTACAGCTGCACACAAAGAAAAAATTCAACTTGATTGAATTCCATTTATCTTGACAATTTTTTGCATTACATTACTTCAGATACTTCAACGGCTACAAAGTACAACTGACATATACAAGTACAAAGACAACAAACACTCATGCGTCTAATACACTTCACTTGCCAAACCTAGCTACCAGTATTCCTACCAACATAAAAACTGAGAATTTTTAGCGTTGTTTGCGATGGTATTTACAAAATTAACCGTATACGGAGCGTATTTGCAGAAATAGCACTTCTGCCGTCCGATGGGCGGGCGGCATCGTGGGGGAGATGACACGTGGCGAGGCCGAAGGCGGCAGGGGCCTGCCGCCCCACTAGTAGACGGCAGGCAGCCTGCTGCCCGGTGAGGGGACTACAGGCAAGCTTGCCGTCCGGTGAGAGAGCGCCAGGTGATCAACATGAAGTGGACATCACATTATTTCTCTCTTGTTCTAGTCTCACTGCCCAAATTTGTACCAACAAAATTATAAAAAGGAAAGGATTGTGCTTTGCTTAATTCAAGGGATGAATTATTTACCGGCAGCCACCTCTTTTTTGTCACATCAGTTGGTTGCAACGCAAGAAAGTTCTCTTGTCCTGCACGATGATGTATAGACCTATTTGAGAGAAGTTACATGCGGCGAATCAAGCGGGTCAAAGAGACAGTTGCTGCCTGCCAGGCCTTCTAGATGGTTGACATCCCAATTTGGTCCAAATTAAACAACACCATGCATGGCAGCATGGCCTAATCCTCTGCTGCTGCTTATTATATTCAGGGACTTGCTTAGCATCCTCCCACGCTCCCCGGTTGCATGGGGACGAGCTGCTGCGCTCCCCGGGCTCAAACAAAACTAGTTTCAGAGTCAACTTCCAAGTCCTTAATCAAATAGAGTAGATTGGCACGCTAACCTCCAAGCCTGATCCGCATCTCCAAAGTCAATGAACTCGCGCGTTGTTTAGCCTGAACTCTATGCACATTCCAAGGATATTCGTGCAGAGTCTTAAACACCCAACGCAAGATGTAACCCATCTCTCTACGAATCGTCTCCACTGCTGGCTCCGCTGTTTCTTCCTCTCTTGACTTGTTGGAAACAGGGGAGGGAGGAAGAAGCAGGGGAGGGAGGGAGCGAAGGAAACAGAGTGCAGTGCACCATGTTGGGGGCTCGATGGCGCCTGAGCCTTCTTGCGATCGCCGTGCTCCTCGCCGCGGCGACGTGCGCCAATGCCGGGGTAATAAGATTTCTCCTGCCGTTCTCGCCAATTTGTTGGAGCAATCGCTTGATTTATCTGTTCAAGGACAAAATTTTGTTTTTTTCTTGGATTCCTTTTTCAGCTTCTTGACGACGGAATGGGAGAGGCATCGCCGGCGATCGCCAAGGATGTCACTGAGGTGAGCGCATCTCCTCTCAATTTTCTACTTTATTTGTTCCGCACTTCCGCGGTTGTATTGATGTTTGGATGTGACAGAGAAAAATTAATTGAATTTTTGTGATGTGTAGTTGATCGGGAACACGCCATTGGTGTACCTCAACAAGGTGGCCGATGGGTGCGTCGGGCGCGTCGCGGCCAAGCTCGAGTCCATGGAGCCCTGCTCCAGCGTCAAGGATAGGTGGGCGCTGCTAAAAATCTCTCCTTTTTCTTCGTCTTTTACTGTAACTTGAGGGTGGGTGGATTATGTGTGTATTGTGCAAGTTTGTTGCGAATCTTTTAAAGGTGGATTATGTGTAAAAGTTGGGAAAATTGAGTATATAGGACTGAGTTGGATGTGATTTTGTGAAATAGGATCAAGTTCTTTGGACTTGTAAATATAGGACTGAGTTCACCACCTCTTTGCAAATATAGGACTTTTCCCATTTAATTTCATTTTCAATTTCAGCCCCTTTTCTCCACGAAATGACTATTTTGCCCTCTTCTTCCTCCTCGCCTGCCGCGCCGCCTCGCTTGCGCGCCGCCGCCTGCCCGCGCCGCCGCCGCGCCGCCGCCGCTCCCTGCGCTGCGCCCGCGCGCCACCACTCCTCGCCCTCGCGCGCGCGCGCTCGCTCCTCGCCCTCGCACGGGAGGAGCGGCGCGCGCGCGCCGAGGCAAGCGAGAGGAGCGGCAGGCGCGTGGCGGCGCAGCGCAGCAGCAGCGGCGCGCGGCGGCGAGGCGGCGCGCGGCGAGCGGCGGCGCGCGCGGCGGCGCGGCGCGGGGAGGAAGAAGAGGGCAAAATAGTCATTCGCGTGGAGAAAAGGGGCTGAAATTGAAAATGAAATTAAATGGAAAAGTCCTATATTTGCAAAGAGGTGGTGAACTCAGTCTATTTTACAAGTCCAAAGAACGATCTATTCCACAAAATCACATCCAACTCAGTCCTATATACTCAATTTTCCCGTAAAAGTTTGGCTCTTTCTGCTTGCTCTGGGCAAACGATGATGGTTGTTACTTTGGGTCGATGGTTTGTAAGGATAAAATTTGGATTTTTCCCCATTCTGACCTCACTAGATTTTTCACAAAGTATTGGTGCCGTTCTCTGGTGTTTATGGTTAAAGTTTTTGTTCTTCTTTTACTTACCTTCTGGATTCTGAGCTAAAATTTTTGTTCTGTGCGTTGCTGTTTTATTTTTGTGCAGGATTGCATACAGTATGATCACTGATGCAGAGGAGAACGGGCTCATCACTCCAGGCAAGGTGTGTAAAATCGAACCTTTTGGTGCTTCCCCTGAGTTATGCCAGTGGAAATGGTTTGGCGTTACAAACAATTCGCACTTCTTAGAATGTAATTACAACTTGTAATCAATAGAAAATACAAAAGGTGTTGTATCAGAAACACGAGTAGGCTGTGGGATTAGTGTATTTTGCATTAGTTTGTTAGATTGTTCCTTCTTGTTATTTGGTAGTAGTAGGATGGGCCATGAAAAGAGGTTCCCAAGATAAGTGGTTGGGCTGACTGGTGCATGTGGTGAAAGCTCAACTAAAAAAATAGATAGAATAATAGATGGGCCATTGACTTAGTGCTTTGGTTGAAATACATTTAAGTACCGAAAGGAATAAGGCGTTCTTCATCATTTTCGTGGTGGAGCGTGAAGAAATGTAACTCTCTGCTGCCACAACTGCTCAATCATAGTTATTTAATAGTTTCTTCACAAAATCACCGCCAACCTCGGCTTTTATATACTAGTGTTCTAAATCGTGTTCGACTCAAACATAAACACAAAATCTTATCTCTTCCTCAAATCAAGGGACCCGAAACCCTTTCCTAACATGGGTTTTATTCAAACTATCCCTCTTCCAACCTACGGACTCTATTCGTAACACTCCAAACTCAACACGCGACGAAACCTCCAGGATCGCACCTCCCGTAGCTCAGTCTTGCATCACGATCTCCATGTGCTCCAGCATTAGCCCGACCACCTCATGTGACATCGTCAACCGTCTGGACCTCAGATCTCCTTATCCTAGTCCCGGTCCTCCTCGTCACCGACCGTGATCATCTCCATGCTCACCTACATATGCAAAGACCAAAGAAATATTTTCCTGGGACAAATTCTTCTCAACTTGACCGTCATCATCATCATCATCATCATCATCATACACAGACACACACACACACACACACTCAAAACACACCTTTAACGATCCATCATCATCACTCAGGTCAACCATGACCAATCACATTATCGCTATCCAGGAATCACTCTCAGACTACCAATTATGGCTGCTGAAAATCATCGCTTTCCAAAACTCAGCCTCAGACAACACTTTATGACTGCTAGCTCAATGAGTACTCAAAAACCACAAGTACTCGGGAATTACCATCGCTCTACTTAAACACTTAGGAATCACATCGCTATCGACCACAGTCATGGAGGACCAACTGCCCAGTACTGATCACATATCACAAATCTCCAACAGCTGATTGCAACACCCATGATTGCCAATCACTCACCATCGAGTACCAAGTCCTTCCTACTACTGAGTACCTAGTCCTTCCGACTAACGAGTACCTAGTCCTCCCGACTATCGAGTACAGAGTCCTTCTAGTACTATTCCTCCGAGTACTGTTCACCAATCACCGAGCACCAGCCAATCACCCCGCTAGCCTAATATGAGTACTTGTAGTACTCGAAGATAGCAAGAATTAAAGCACTTGTACTGAACATGAAATCTACGAATACCAATTGTGAAGCCTACGGTAACCGATCGCAAAGCCTTCGACTACTGATCGCGTGGTTTACGACAATTGACCGGAAAACCGAAGGCAACGACAGCAGACCACAAAGTCTACGACTATGATAGCAGTCTACAAAGTCTATGACTATTGATCACGATCAGTAAAGTCTACGACCATGAAAAGTATTATAGCTACGATTATCTTCAGTGGTCAAAGTCGAATTGCCGTGGTCGAAGTCGTATGTGGTTGAAGCCGGTCGTGGTAGTAGTCGAACGTTGTCGAAGCCAGATGTGGTCGAAGTCTGTCGTAGTCGGAATGCCATAGTCGTGCTATGGTGCTTGTACTGTCGTGGTCGAAATCCATAGTGGTCAAAGTTGGACGTGGTCGTTAAGCTGTGGTCATCAGCTGTGGTCGTATTGCCATGGTTGTAACCAACAAACAACGTGGTCATAAATGACTCTGAGTGGTCGTAAACATCAATGTGGTCGAAACCCGCAGTGGTCAAAGTTGAACGTGGTCGTAACTCTATGCTGCCACTTAGAACTACTCGAAGCAGACCAAGACCACTCAGAACCGACTGAAACTACCCGGATTCAAAACCTATGACTGCGATCAATCGAAACTTTTGCAAACGCAAATTCTAAAGCAATCCAAATGTCAATTATTCATCATCGCATTAATCATGACCACCACATGGTGTAACATAGAGTAGTTGTGAAAGCAACGTGTTTTGGTGTGTAACGTTTCTTCTAGCTTAATATGGCCTTGATTTGCAGTATTGATCCTTTTCTCCTGCACCTTGGTGTTTGATTTGTACAGATGCTTGGCTTAAGTATTTTATGTCAACTCTTCATGAGCATTTTGGTTTCAACGTTTCATATTTCTAATTACCATTCACACAATTCAATTAGTAATTTAGAGCCTCTCTACTTTGTTTTCAACAACACCTTTGATGAATGATGATATGTTGGCCCTTATTGCAATCTTGCCGATCTACTTTTGCAAATAGGCATTTCATTCGTGCTGATAAGTATTAAGCTTTTGTCCGGTGGTAAACACTTTCTGCAAACTGCTAAAAAAAGCTAGATTTGTTAAAAATTTCAGAGAGTTAGGATCTGATTTCACTGATATTTTGCTTTCCTTGTTAATGGTTACCAGAGTGTCCTGATTGAAGCAACCAGTGGCAACACGGGCATTGGACTGGCATTCATGGCTGCTGCAAAGGGTTACAAACTTGTACTCACAATGCCTGCCTCCATGAGTATGGAGAGGAGAATCATATTGAAGGCTTTTGGTGCTGAACTGATCTTGACTGACCCACTATTGGGAATGAAAGGAGCTGTCCAAAAGGCGGAAGAGCTAGCAGCAAAGACACCCAACTCATACATCCTACAACAATTCGAAAATCCTGCGAACCCAAAGGTGCAGTATATCTTAACATTTATATTTGGAGAACGTGTTAATGCCCATGTTGATGTTTGCTTCTGAGTTCTCAAACTGAAATATGTCATGCAGATTCATTATGAAACAACCGGGCCTGAAATCTGGAAGAGCACAGGAGGGAAAATCGATGGCCTTGTTTCTGGCATTGGGACAGGTGGTACCATAACTGGAGCTGGACGATACCTCAAAGAGCAAAATCCTAATATCAAGGTAAGCACTAGAAACGCTTAAGCTAACAGTATTAGCTGCCCACTTTGACTGGTTCCTCATTTGTTCTTTTACGAAGATAGTAGTATCTGATTTTATTTGTTTTTCTTATGCAAGCTCTATGGTGTGGAGCCAGTAGAGAGTGCTGTCTTATCTGGTGGAAAGCCTGGTAATGTTTGCTTCTTGCATATATTCCTTTTGTTTTAAGGGAAATTTTACCATCCTTTAGGGGGAAGAGGTACCAAATTTAAGCCGTTGATCACACTGATCGAACGGCTGAGATTTGGCAGTACCTAGTGGTACCGGACGCGAGGTACCAAGAGGTACAAGGTACCAAGAGGTACCAAATTTTGAACCGTTGATCACACTGATTGAACGGCTGAATCTAATTTGGTACCTCTTGGTACTTTGTATCTCTTGGTACCTCCTCAAGGATAGGAAAACTGCTCTTGTTTTAAATACAAAGTCATACATTAAATTCAACTCGTGGTTTTGTGGTTGTTTTCAGTGACCGAATATGCAACAATGTAAATTGTTAACTGAGCTCTAATTTTTCCCACAGTTACCAAAAGCTAAAAAAATTCCTTAAGAGTTTCTCTTTTGTGTTTTGTATTGTTCTGGACTTGTCATGTTAAATATCTTGTCAAGGAGGTAGATCTAACAGATGTTATCATCGGATGGTTGTATTTTGAAATAAGAATTATCGGATGGTTAAGCATTGTTATTGTGGCCTCTTGTGGGGGCTTTTTTGGTGATCAATAATATGATAAGGGAAATTTTACCATCCTTGAGGGGGAAGAGGTACCAAATTTGAGCCGTTGATCACACTGATCGGACGACTGAGATTTGGCAGTACCTAGTGGTACCGGACGCGAGATAACAAGAGGTACCAAATTTTGAGCCGTTGATCACACTGATTGAACGGCTGGATCTAATTTGATACCTCTTGGTACCTTGTACCTCTTGGTACCTCCTCAAGGATAGGAAAACTGCTCATATGATAAAGATATCCTTTTAGAATAAAGAACTTTGTGAACCATTTTGCACCAACATGTTCTGCTTTGTTTCTTGGTACTGCTTGTTTTGGACTCATGAGATTCGGCTCTCGTAAGCAGGGCCACACAAGATTCAAGGAATTGGAGCTGGTTTTATTCCCGGTGTCTTGAATGTTGACCTCGTTGATGAAGTTGTACAAGTACATTTTCCTCCTGTATTATGTTGAGCTGTAGAGAAGACACTATATAAACAATTTGTCAGCGCATTATTTTTTGCTCACTTGGTTCGTAGTTTTAGCTTTCTCCCGTGCTAATAGAAGTATCTGGTAGATCTATGTTGTTCCTGTTTGTCTTTGCATTCATCTGCATCTTTTACCCTTGTGTAACCTTTTTGATGCATTCAATTGTTTGCCAGGTTACAAGTGATGAAGCTATCGAAATGGCAAAGGATCTTGCTTTGAAAGAAGGTTTGCTGGTGTGTTTTCTGTCCGACATTTATCTGTATTTTATCTACTATGTTAATATGGATCATTCGGAATCATATCTTTGCCTCAGCCATTGACGATGTAAACATTTGTAGGTTGGAATATCTTCTGGTGCAGCGGCAGCTGCGGCCATTAGGGTTGCTCAGAGGCCCGAAAATGCAGGAAAACTTTTTGTTGTAAGTGACACATTTCCTCCCGAGAATTTTTTATGTTTCAGCTGCACGGTTCTTTCTCCAGAAATTTATCTGATTTTTGAAACAATCACAAATGAATAGATCTACTACAGAGTTACACTTGAATAACTTATAGGGAGACAACCATTCTTTTATTGCAAACAATGGAGTATGAATGCAATTAACATACTACACTAAGCGAAGAGTGGCTTTAAGAAACAATCTCCACATTGTCTCATTGGTTCATTACATCCCAATGTTGACATTATTACCTCTATGTAGGTCGTATTCCCAAGCTTCGGAGAGCGCTATCTTTCTTCAGTGCTCTTCCAATCCATCAAGAAGGAAGCCGAGAGCATGGTGGTATTCCCCCCGGTTCCGAGTTTTGGAACCTTGGTCGAGAGCATGGTGGTCGAGTCCTAAAGCGCAAATTTCCGGCAGCTATTTTCAGTGTTGATCTCTCAATGCCGGTCTGCCACTGTCAAGTTTTTTTCTGTTTGTGTAGCAATGGAGAATACATTGTGTTAGCCTTGTTGTGCTAACAATTTGCATTTTCTCTGCCCTGTATATTGAACTCCTTTTCTATGGTCTTTGTCAGCCAGTGTGAAATAGAGCCTTATGATGTCTTTCATGTCAGAATCTTTGAACCAAAGCGTCCAGTGTTCTTCTACTAAAAATTTTCACAAGAAAACAGTAGTATACTTGATAAAGGCAAATAGGCTCAAACTAGCGCTCCGGTCCAAGGGCCAGTGCAACACCAACAGAGAGAGATTAATGGTAAAATATGTGGGGCTATTTGGTTTGCTATCTATGCACACCAAATCAAAAATTGGTAATGCCAATGAAAATTAGTTATTGTTTGATTTGTTACTAAAATTGGTAACATCAACAAAAATTGGTTGTTGTTTGGTATGCTACAAAAAATTAGTAACGTCAATGAAAATTGGCGTAATAAACCAAACAACTGTTAGAGATATGTATAGTTTGTTATTCCCCATTGTTATGAGGGGTTCTTTGTATATTTACCATATGTACTTTGTGTATATATACCGGCCCATTGGCCTCATATGAATACATGCGCTATTCATAACATGGTATCAGAGCCAAATCTAGGGTTTTAGCTACCTAGGTTCCGTGCGCCGTCGCCGACTCCGCCGCCGTCGCCCGACTCGCGTGACTTCCCGTCGCCGCCGCCGCCCGCCCGCGCCGTCGGCTCGGCTCACTTCGTCGTCGCGCCGACGACTCCCGTCGCCCGGCCGACTCCCGACGGACGCCGCGCGCGCCGGGGTTGCCTCGGCGCCGTCGCCGCGGCCTCGCCGCCTCCGTGCCGCTGCGTCCCCGCTCGGCCTCCCCGCCGCCTCCTCTGCTCCCCCGGCCGTCGATCCGCCGGCCTCCTCCGCTCCTTCCCGGCCGCCGCGTCATCCGCCGGCCTCTCGCTCCCTACCCGCCGCCGCGTCATCCTCCGCTCTTACCCGAGGTAGCCGCCGCTGAGAGCGCGCCGCCGCGGGATCGCGCCGCCGCTCAGGAAGGCCGCTGCCGGAGTCGCCGCCGTCGGCCGCTCTCCACGCCCGAGGCCGCGCTCTCGCCTCCTCCGCCGAGGTCGCCGCAGAGCCGTCGCCGTCGCCGCCGCTCCGCCCCGCCGGCCGTCGTTTCGCCCCCGGCCGAGGCCGGATCCGGCTGCCTCGGTCGGTTTTGTAGGCGTTCGGTCGGTCAGCGGGTTCGTTTGACCGAAGAAAAAAAAAGCAAAAAAAAACCGCCGCCGCATTGCCGCAGATCTCATCTCTCCGGCCGCCGGCGCGGGTTCCGCGTCTCGTCCTCGACGCGGCCTCCGCCTCGCCTCCCCGGTCGCCGATCGCCCGAGGTCGCCACCGCCACTGAGAGGCGGGCCTCCGCCGCCTCGTCGTCGTCTTCACCGCGCCCGCCACCGACGCCGACTCCGCTTTCGCCGCCTCTGCTCGCTCGCCCGCTGGTTCGGGCGCCGCCGCTGCCGCGCCGCGCCGCAGGCCGCGTCTCGCCCCGCCTGTTCTAGGTTGGGCTCGGCGGGAGAGTGCGTCTCGGCCGGTTGTAAACCGACCAAAACGCTCGTTCTAACCGCGCGCCGTCGGCGCCGCTGTTAGACCGTTGCCTTGGTCGCCGCGCTGTCCAGCGCCGCCTACCAATGGGCACCGTTTCCCTCCCTCGCTGCCCGGTGATCTTTGATCGTCTGAGTGGTGCTGGTCTGATGCCACTCCCCTCTGTGCTCGCCGCTCGTCCGCTCGCTACATCGCCTCCTCGGCTACCACAGGTGGTGGTGGCCGTCCTCACTGTTCCTACTGCGACAAGGTCGGCCACATTGAGTCCCAGTGCTATAAGAAGAAGCGGCATCTTGCACGCCGTTCTTCTCCTGGCACTAGTGCTTCTACGACGACGTGCGCCGACTCCTTCAGCGCTCTCTCACCGAGCAGAGATAGCCGACTTCGGCGCGCTGCCGCCAGGTTCTCCTTGGCGGTTTACGCAGCACTAGTGCTTCTACGACGACGTCTCGCCGACTCCTTCGCAGTTTCTCTCACGGCGAGAGATAGCGGACTTCGACGCCGCTTGTCGCCGAGTTCTCCTTGACGAGTTCTGCAGTTCGCTCATCGACTCTTCGCACGCGAGAAACCACCCACTACACATCGATCTTATCGCTGACCCAGATTTTATAATCCGAATCTCGTGTTTAATCGCACTATTCCACGAATCGATAGATAGCGCACACGATTCAGATTCGAATATCAAAGTACATATCATGCGAAAGCATAATTAAAATAATAGCAAACTTACACATGGGCCGATGAGGCCGAAAACATTAAATTGCAGCAGCAGAAGAACGAAGCACACAGGTGGGACCTTCAGGACATGCCCACAGGCAGCCAACTGGAGGTTCGCGACCTAGTTCTCGATATCTTCATCTTCTTCGCCAGCTTGTCCACTCTTGTTGCTGAGGCGAGGTGATTTGACTCGATTCTGAATTTTGCCGCAAAGCGGCGTGAGCACTCCGACCCCGTGCTCGCGAGCCAATACATGTAATGCAAATAAATAGTATGCATGGCCTAACAAAGGAAAGGCTCGGGTTATTTTATTTGCCAAAATTTTGCTTGTAGCGGCATTATTATTCTTAATTAATCAAAGTTTTATTATTACTACCTAACTCCACACTACAATTACCAAAATCGACTTAATCCACGAAAATGTACTCTATTTATTGATTCTTGTCTAAAACTCCAAACAGCAAGTATCATCATTTATTTAATCCACCGATCATACTTTGTACTTTGAATTATTAATAATCCAATCATGTCATTACTATTCATCAGCCCCTTACCTCTGAACTCTAATGATTCTCTAACATAATTACTTTCAAATCCACCGATATCATTTGTATTCAATCCTTTTTGTCATTGATTTCAACCCATAATCCAATAATCCATCTCATTTTTCCATTATCTATCACTAGCTAATCCTCAGATATACCTCCACCAAAAATTCAATTTACCAAGATTATAATCCACTAATTATCATGACTCCTCTAATCTTCTCAGAAATTTAATTCGTCCCTCTAGTAATTGATCAACTCCTATTAATTCCCTATATTGACAACATCTTCCAAGGATTAACAATCACTATTATATATCCACCAAGAATATCATTAATCAAGAATTATAATCCAATACTTGTATTACTCTACCAAATCCTCAAGAATTCATTTGATTCATCTAGTAACTGAATCTATTAATTCTAATATTGACATCTCCCAAGAATTTATCAGTGTCATAATCCAATATTTATCTGTGTAATTCCTAAATCTCCAAAAATCATTTAAATCCTCTATCTAGCCTATCATTTAGCTAGACTTCACCAATTTATTTCCTCCAGAACCCACACTATCATTTCTTATTCAAGATCGACATGAATCCACCAATGCCTTTATATGTACTCTACAAACATTCCTCTCTTTTACTCGCGACCATGGTTATTCCACCCATATTTTATTTTGTAAGAATAGAAATACCACTATTTGAAATATAATACATAAAATTTCCTGAGACCTAGCAGTTTTGGACAAAAACATAATGTTCAAGGAATATTAACATGATTTTCCATACACAAGGCATTATATCATATGCACACTATCACCATGGCATCACACCATGCAGCGTATTTCAGCGTTATAGCCGCTTAACTTACCACTGGGACGACACCCAGGACAATTCCAAACCAGGGCAGTCCATCGCCCTTCCACTTTTCCATTCCCATTTTTCAATATTTTGAAACAGAACTATATCCAGTTAAGTTCCCATGTCCGCCCTTGACCGTGGGCACGGCTATTCGAATAGTTTTGACTCTGCAGAGTTTGTACACTTTCACCACAAGAGACAATCAACTCGTTGCCCACACAATTCCTTAGTCATGTGGTTGAGCGGACCATCACGGTGACTTTTCAAAGTACCTCGCCCTTCCATCATTTCACCCTATGGGTCGCTTCCCACTTGCGATGGGTCTCATCGTTGTGCGGGATGTTCTCCTTCGAACGTCTAGCACCGGCTCCCCACCCACCGCTAGCCCGCCACGCCAGTAACTTCACCTTCCATCGGTGTCCCATTCAAGCCGTCACACGATCGCGCTTGCACATCCTCACACCGCCTCCGGAAGGATGACTTTCAGGTCCGGTAATTCTACTAAGCTAAGTTGTAATTTACAGACTTGTGGTTGTACTGCTTTTACACGGTTGACATGACAAGATTCGGTCCTTAGTGGTATCTGGCGGTCTACCACTAACCCACACTCGTGCACACTGCACCACACCCCGAGCCATCCGCCGGATATTTAAGCATGTTGGGGTTTTGGAGACATAAAATAATCATATTCAACATTTATCAGTCATTACCACCATGACTGACCCAACCAAAATTTTTTCTCATGATTAAAGTGATGTTTGGGACAATTTCTTGCCCAGTTCCTATTCAATGCTAAGCATGGCATACTGATTCTGGACTTATTTTCAAATGTTACTAATATATTTTTGCTAGGCGACAAGGTTCACACATTCAAATACTCAAAGGAGGGTAATATTATTCAAAGTAAACAATGGCATATAACTAGAATATCAAATTTAGCATGTATTTGTATAAAAATAACAGCAATGCAATTTGTTAATTTAAAACAAAATAATTTGCAGAATGTAGGTTCAACATGATCAAAGTATTGACTCGACTTGGTCACAGTGGTCGGGATCTGGATTCTCCGGTGCTTCTAGTGCTGTTGCCTCGATCTCCTCTTCTTGTGCCTCGTAAGCTATTTTAGCGTACGCCGAAATTTGTATAAAAAGAAAGCAGCAAATCAAACCAAATAACACCAGAAATTCACATGAACTCTAAAAATTATGATTTCAGTTCCATTGGATAGATCTTGATTTTAGATGAATTTAAAAATTTGTCTCACTCAATTTGGAGTTAAAATGAATAAGTTATGCCCTTTTGAATATTTCAGTTTAGTTAAATCCAAAAATTATTAAATTTCTGACAGTGGGACCCACATGTCATATTTTAATTTTTATCTTTTCTTTTATCATTTTTCTCTGTCTCTATGACCGGTAGGGCCCACATGTCAGCCTGTCCGGTCACTGACAAGTGGGACCCTCTTGTCAGTGGTCATGGCGTCTTGAGCCACCGCGAGTGGGACCCAAGGGCCTGACCCATCTGTCGGCGGTGACGCCGACAAAGGGCCTAGAAGCAGCCGCCCGGCTGGCCACAAAGCGGTGACAGGCGGGCCCAGTGTCGGGAGGCATTTCAAAGAAATGCTTGACCGCAGCGCGGAGCCGGGAACGCGCAGCGCAGGAGAGCGAGGAGAAGAGACGAGCGCCGATAACTAAGTGAGCGGGAGGCTTTGCCTACCATATATGGGCAATAAATCCTTTGAGGATGTCGCGAGGGCCGGCAGAAAGTCGGGCGGCAGCGGCGGCGCGAGCGTGGCCTGAGGGGTCCGGTTGTTCGTGGAGTATAATCCCGTGCGAAGGGAGTCTTCGTGTAGACGGCGGAGTGGAGAAGCACGGTGGCGGTGGCGGCGTCGCGGCGGCGGCTCGGGAAGGCTGCGAGGCCGGCGATGTTCAGCGACGAGAGGTCCGGTGAGGAGGCGGTTGGCTTTGCCGTGCTCCCGCCAAGCTCGGGAGCCGGGATTGCCCGAGGTGACCGAAGCGCGGGGAGGGTGGCGCCGGAGTTGGGGAAGAAGGCGTCGCCGGCGGGGATTGAGAGTGCTACAATTCAATTACTTGTGGGGGAGGGAAGAGGGGAGTGCTGCGACGCGATTTCGGCTCCCAGGTGGGGTATTTATATCCGGTAGAGGGACGCGCGGCAAGACTCGCCGGCTCGCTCTGCTCATGATGGCGGGAGATGAACTCAATCTCCCGAGATTTTGTAGGAGAGAGGGGCCGGGAGAGGTTCGTCTCCCCTCCTGTAGGCCTTGGATATTTTTCCCGCGAGGTGAGAGAGCGGAGGAAGATCACCGCGGCAAGCTCGAGCGCGAGAGAGGAGCGGCACCGCGCGTGGAGGAAGAAGAGGAGGAGGAAGAAGCCGACACTGGCCCCACCGGCCACGGGAGAAGCGCGGCGGGCGGGCCACCGGCCGGGCGGACGACGCGGAGGCGAACGCGGCGGATGGGCGGGCGCGCACGGACGGCCGAGCGAGGCGAGGCGAGCGTTGGGCGCCGGGCCCGCGTGGCGAGGCGGGCGAAGCGCGCGCGCGCCGCTGGGCCGGGCGCGATGGAGGCGCGCGAGCGGCTGTCGCGCACGGAGACGGCCAGTGGCGGCGAGAGGAGGAAGGCGGGATGGGAGCGGCGACGTGGCGGCATCCGCCATCCACGTGGCGCCGGAGGTGGGTGGAAATTCCGATTTTTCCCTATTTTAATTTCTTGCTTTTAAAATTTGTCAGAAAATTCCAACAAGG
This sequence comes from Dendrocalamus sinicus, assembly GCA_036346575.1. Classification (NCBI taxonomy): domain Eukaryota; kingdom Viridiplantae; phylum Streptophyta; class Magnoliopsida; order Poales; family Poaceae; genus Dendrocalamus; species Dendrocalamus sinicus. Next base: position 655,671 of record CM070674.1, read on the forward strand.
TCAGAAAAATATGAAAATACATCCAAAAATTCAGGAAAAATTCACAGAAGTTCCTGATGACATTCTGGACTTAACAAAAATATTTTCAACTAGTGTTGGTACTTAATTTATTTGCTTTCCTTGTTATTTATGGCATTATTAAAATGAGGGCTTTATGTTTAAACCAAAATTTCCTCCATTCCTTTCTGGATCATCTTTTCAGATTCTTATTTAAATTTTCTATATTTAAACATGTTTGTTTCCTCTTTAGCTTTTGGAACATTCATCATAATTTTCGAGACAACACCAGAAACTCCAAATTCCAATAAAAAGCAAATAAACTAATCCAAAAACTTCATAATTTAATATTTACATTTATCAGGATGTTACAGGTACCTCCCCGTGGATTCTTGATTCTGGAGCATCATTTCACATGACTCCTGATCCTTCCACTCTGTCTTCTATTACACCTCTTGATTCTCCTGTCAGTGTTCTTACTGCTGATGGTACATCTCTTTCTGTCTCTGGTCGAGGATCTCTTAGCAACTCATCTTTTCATGTTTCCTCTGTTGCTCATGTTCCTCGCCTTACCATGCAGCTTCTTTCTCACGGCGATCATCGACCTTGGTTATCGGGTCATTCTCGACTCGACTCTTGTTGTGTTCGAACCGCCACACGGAGCTCGGTTGGTTCGACCCTCGACGCGTGACTCACGGCGTCTCTGGAGCTTGACCGCTTCACCTTCCTTCCGCCGCCACCGCCGCCGCCGATTACTCCGCTTCGCCGCTTCGTCTACCGGCTCTTTCCAAAGAAGGCATCACCGTCTTGGTCATCGTGTGGATCTCGTCGCCGTCCTTACTTCGCCGTGGTCTTCGGGTCTCGTCTCGGAGACGTGTCTTTAGATTGTCGTACGTAAGTTAGGTAAATGATTCACTTCCTTATCCTCATAGTGAGTCCGTGTCTCAGCGCCCTTTTGATCTTGTTCATTCGGATGTTTGGGGTCCGACTCTTCCGTTTGAAAGGGGTCATCGATATTATATCATATTTATAGATGATTTCTCTCGCCACACTTGGATATATTTCATATCTTCTCGTAGTGAGGTCTTGTCTATCTATAAACAATTTACCACTATGATTCACACACTTCTCCACTCCTATTCGTGTCTTTCGTGGCTGATTCTCTGGCGAGTACCTCTCATTACTGCGCGCCTTCCTTGCTGGCGGGGCACTCTTGCTCGATTCTCTTGTCCCGGTGCTCATGCTCGAATGGTGTCGCTGGCGCAAGCATCGTCACCTCCTTGAGACGGCTCGTGCTCGATGATCGCCGCCTCTATTCCACCTCACTTCGGGCCGAGGTCGTTTCCACCGCCACCTATCTCGCCAACATCCACCCTCTTCGCTCTTGGTGCGATCCTGTTGAGCGTCTCGTGGTCTTCTTCCGACTACTCTACCCTTCATCTGCTTGGCTGCGTTTGCTACGTTCTCCTCGCCGAGAACGCACCAAACCGACCGCTTCGATCGTTGAGTGTGTCTTTCGGGATCTGATGCGCGAGCACAAGGGCTATCGGTGTTGGGATCTCGTTGGTGCGTCGGATGCGGGTTTCTCGGGATGTGACTTTCGACGAGTCTCATCCATTCTACCCACGTCCCCGCCTCTCCTTCGCTTCCTCGTGGAGTCTCTGTCTTTCTTGACCTTTCCAGATACACCTATATCTGTTTTGCCTCGTCCACTGTCCCACCGAGTCTCCACATATTCCTCCCGTGGCCTCTCCGCCAGCAGTCGCCGCTGTGTCGCCTCCTCGACTCCCAGTGCCCTCCCACTCACATGACGTCGACTCCCCTGTGCTCCTCCTACTACAGTACCTCCTCCTCTTATCTTCTACACTCGTCGACCTCGTATTGAGGATCTTCCGATGAGCCATCTTCTTCGATGTTCCCTCTTCTTCGATGCTCCATCTTCCCGATGGGCCATCTTCTCTCGCTACGCTCTCGCGATCGCTGCTGATTCGCCTCTGCTGCTTTTGCCTTTCTTGCGCGCAGCTACTCGTGAGCTTGTCTCCTCACAGGGATCTCATTACTCACCCCGAGTGGCGACTTGCCATGGCCGAGGAGATTGTTGCCCTTGAGCGCATCGGTACTTGGGATCTTGTTCCTTGTCCATCTCATTCTCATCCCATCACTTGTAAGTGGGTCTATAAGATTAAGACTCGCTCGATGGCTCTCTTGAGCGCTATAAGGCGCGTCTTGTTGCTCGTGGTTTCCAGCAGGAGCATGGTGTTGACTACAACGAGACTTTTGCTCCTGTGGCTCACATGACCACCGCTCGCACTCTTCTTTCGGTGGCGTCGCTCGCCATCGGTCTGCTTCTCGCCTTGATGTCAAGAATGCCTTTCTTAATGGCGAGTTGCGTGAGGAGGTCTACATGCATCCGCCACCGGGTATTCTGCTCCTCGAGGGCATGGTGCGCCGCCTTCGCCGCTCTCTCTATGGCCTTAAGCAAGCCCTCGTGCTTGGTTTGAGCGCTTCTCCTCGTGGTCACCTGCTGCGGCTTTTCAGCTAGTGATCATGATCCTGCGCTCTTTGTCCACACTTCGCCTCGTGGTCGGACTCTTCTTCTCCCGTATGTTGATGATATGATCATTACGGAGATGATTCTGAGTACATTGCCTTTGTCAAGGCTCGTCTTAGTGAGCGATTCCTTATGTCGGATCTTGGTCCTTTTCGTTACTTCCTTGGGATTGAGGTTACTTTCACTCCGGATGGTTTCTTTATGTCCCAAGCGAAATATATTCAGGATCTTCTTGATCGCGCCTCTCTCATCGACAGCATCTGTTGAGACTCCCATGGAGCTCAATGTTCACCTCCGACTCTCGATGGCGAGCCTCTTTACGATCCGACTCGCTATCGTCATCTTGTTGGGAGTCTTGTCTACCTTGTCATTACTCGTCCGGATATCACTTATCCGGTTCATATTCGAGTCGCTTTGTTTTCCGCTCCCACTCAGTCCACTACCCACCTTCTTCGAGTTCTCGCGATACCTTGGCGGGTCTATCTCTCGCCGTCTCTTCTTTCCACGTTCCACTCTTTACGCCTTGAGCCTATTCGGATGTTACTTGGGCCAGCGATCCTTCCGATCGCGGTCTATCTCTGCTTCTTGTGTTTTCTTGGTGGTTCTCTTATTGCCCGGAAGACGAAGAAACAGACTACGATGTCCCGTTCGAGTGCAGAGGTGAGTTGCGAGCTATGGCTCTCTTGGCAAAGAGAGATTACTTGGCTACGGTGGTTACTTGAGGATTTTGGTGTTTACACACTACACCGACCCTCTCTTGTCGACACGATGCAGTGCTATCGGTATTGCTCGTGATCCCGTGAAGCATGAGCTCACCAAGCATATTGGTGTTGATGCTTCTTTCATGAGGTCTTGTGTGCATGATCGATGATTACTCTTGCATGTGCCTTCTGAGCTTGGATAGCGGATTTCTTCACGAAGGCCCGCACTCGAGCACAAGATAGCTTCTACCTCTCCAAACTCAGTGTTGTTGATCCACCATGAGTTTGAGAGGGGGGTGTTAGAGATATGTATATTTTGTTATTCCCCATTGTTATGAGGGGTTCTTTGTATATTTACCACCTGTACTTTGTGTATATATACCGGCCCATTGGCCTCATATGAATACATGCGCTATTCATAACAACAACAATCAATTTTTGTCAGCGCAACCAAATTTTTTGATGAGGTTTTCGTTGGCTAACATCCAAACAACCCCTTGGTAACGTCAATGAATTCTAATGTCACACGTGGTTAATCCGAGGGTGAGAAAATTGGTCACCAAAATTTTGGTAACGCCAAAATCTAGTTTGGACATGATCCAAACATTCTTTTTGCTAATATTTGGTTTTGCCTAGGTTTTGACGTTACTAAATTTTGATAAGGTTTTTGTTGGCTAGCATCCAAACAACCCCTTGGTAACGACAATGAAATTTAATATCACACATAGTTAATCCAAGGGCAAGGAAATCACTCACCAAAATTTTGGTAACACCAAAATTTAACTTGGCCACAATTCAAACAACGTTGTCCCGATATTTGACTTTATCCATACTTTGGCTGTACAAAAATTTCTGCTGCTGACAGATACTCTATCCATTTTAGCCGTGATCCAAACAGCCGCAGTACTGATCGAACATTGACGCTCCTAGTCCTTGCTTCCTGCTGCTGCTGCTGCTGCAGTAAACTGGCTTTGGCAAGACAAAAAGAAACCAGAATGAGTAAAAAAAGGTGTAATGCAGGCTATGTTCATGTTCCAGTCACTGTACTGGCAGCACTGTTGGCAATGCCAGAATGGAGTACACCACCATTCATTGATTTTTAGGCTCTGGTACCGCATCACTGCCTCCTTCATTTGTACAACCCTGTTCTTGTAGCCACACAGATTTGACCACCGTCTATGCTTGGAGACCTAGATTATGCACTACTATGCCTGACTAAATGATGGTCATCTGAATCTCTAAACCTGTGATTCAAGTAACTGATATGGTTGACATCTTCAGTGAGTTAGGTTTATGCTATTACAGCCTTACAGGATTAGCACAGTAGCATGTCCATTGTCAACATGACTACCTGTGTAGGTACTTGGACTTTGGGGTTTCTACTACTTTTCTGTTGGTAGTGGTACAATTATTCCTACCTTCAACAGTACGACAAGGCTGGTTTAGCATACAGCTTTGGCTTTTAGTTAATGGCATGAGAAAAGTGTCAACTTCTACTTGTGCAAAAACATGAGTGGAATCGATTTTTTTGAGACAAGTACAGAATGAGCTTCTTCAGCGCTAGAACAAGGCTCTAACTTTCAGTTATGCATAAGAAAAAATAAGTAAAAGGTTGCACTAGCAAGCATATCACTAACGTATGGCAAATTGGCACCAGGAGTGCAAAACACATGAGTAGGACTGTAGGAGGTTGCAAATTGGCACCAGGAGTGCACAACACATGAGTAAGACTGTAGAGGTTGCTTCAATGAGCACTTGAATTGCGTCATTTTCTGTGTCTGATAGCCAATGATTTTTTAAAAAATAATCTATTTTTTATTCTAAATTACAATAATATACATCTATTTTTTTTTATTTTACAGTAATGATCTTCTATCGCTCCACTGTTGAGCGACTTAGGCTAGTCGCCCAACGGTTCTGCGCCAAGTATCCAAGTCACCCACCGGTTGAGCGACTAGTCCCTTGCGCTATTAGTCGCTCAACGATTGAGCGACTTAGCCCCTAGTCGCTTAACAGTTGGACAACTTATCCCCATAGTCACTCAATCATTTGGCGGCGGAAGGGTTGCATCTAAAAAAGGTACATTCGAATCTCCCATGATCTCTTTGACTATTTCTCTCGGGAGAGAACTAGAGTAGCTTAGGGGAGGAGGAAAAAAAAGAGGGAGAGAGAGTGGAAGTGAAGAGGGGGAGAAGGTCGTGAGAGGCGGACAAAGAGAGAAGAAGAGAGAACGAGGGGGGAGAGGCAGAGGAGCTCGGAAGAGGGAGAGAAGGAGAGGAGAGGAGCTCGGGAGGTAAGAGAGAAAGACGAAGAAAGCTTATTGATAAGCAATGAAGCAACCCAAGAAACTTCTCTTGTCCAGCACGTTGATGTATAGACGTATTTGGGAGAAATTACATGCGGCGAATCAAGCGGGTCAAAGAGACAGTTGCCGCCTGCCGGGCCTTCTAGATAGTTGACATCCCAATTTGGTCCAAATTAAACGACACCATGCATGCATGGCAACATGGCCTAATCCTCTGCTGCTTTTTATATTAAGAGACTTGCTTCTCACGTTCTAATGCGCCGCCCGGGCTTAGCATCCTCCTACGCTCCCCGGTTGCATGAGAGGATTCCAAATCTGAAATTACAGGATCTAGAGATTAAATTTGAGATTGCGATATAGTACAGAACAAAAATACCAAAATTTCCAAGCTAGCTAGGATATTGGCTCCTTGAGCTTCCGAAGGACCATCGATCTCTACCTGGCTAGCTCATCCAACCGTGGATACTTCGGTTGTATCAGCGGCACCAACAACAAGTACAGCAATATAGGGAACAGATCATTTGGACTTTTTTTGGTGGCTTATGACTGAAAAGCACTGTAGCTGGCTGAAAAAACACTGTAGCTGACAAAGACTTATTTAGCATAATTAAATTTCAAAATTAAAAAATATAAAAAAATATGTTAGCCCATTACGTATAATACAAACAAATACGGAAAAAAAGAACCGGCAAAAAAGCTCAACAAAAAAACCAAAAGTTTAGAAAAAGACGAAATTTATGAATAGTAAAAAATAAACCAGAAGCTAAAAACTGAAGCCAAAACGATCACACAATAAAAACATGAGTTATACATACGTTACGTATATTCATCAATATTGTATATTCCAGTTTGAAACATGAGATTTTTTTCCGATTCTTCGGGGAGTGGAAAGTTTTCGTTGTTCAACTATGGATGCTTCAGCGAGTGGTATTCCTTCTCGTAAGATACGCAATTTGCAATGCATCTGTAGAAACAATTGATTGTTGATTGCGCGTTTTCGTGGACAGCTGTAGCAAGACAACTATATGACGGGAGATCGCTCCATATTTCATAAGCTCGACGAGAAGGAAAAATCAAGATTAAGGAGGTGATTATTAGATTTTTAATCTTGTTTTTAAGGAGGAAAGAAGGGAAGAAGTTGCAGGCATGAGAAGAAAGACATAAAGGAGAGAGAGTAGCTAAGAGAAATAAAAGAAGAGAAGGAGAATCAGTTGTGCTCCAGAGAAAAAATCTCGGCGGCGTTGTCTTGTTGATTTTCCTCTCCAGTGAGTTCATGTGTAGCGACGTGCTGCATCTTTGTGTGTGCGCGCAGGAAGACAGAAGAGTCACGACGGGGAATAGAGATCAGCGGGTCCAACGGCCGAAGCGATCATAAAGATTGAACAGAAAGAACGTATCAAGTGGTATCAGAATATAGGTGATAAGGCGAAGACTCAGGGTGGGTTAATCTTCCTCCAGTACCCTCTCCTGACGGTCGACAACTACCCGGTGTGGGCAATGAAGATGAAGGCGAACATACGCGCCCAAAGAGTCTGGTGTGCAGTCGATCCGAAGGGGAAGGACAAGGAGGTGAACGACAAGGTAGATCAGGCGGCTTTGGCCCAATCTACCAGGCGGTGCCAGACGCGATGATACATCAGCTCATCGGCAAGGAGACGGCACGAGAAGCGTAGGAGGCGCTTCAGACGATGCATGAAAGAGTTGATCGTGTCAAGGAGGTGCGGCTCCAGAATTTGCCGGGCCTTCTAGATGGTTGACATCCCAATTTGGTCCAAATTCAACAACACCATGCATGGCAACATACATGGCCTAATCCTCTGCTGCTTCTTATATTAAGAGACTTGCTTCTCACGTTCTAATGCGCCGCCCGGGCTTAGCATCCTCCTACGCTATACATCCAGCTAGCCTTGTTCAAAGCAGCAGTGCAACAAAATCTAGAAAAAAAATCTAGAATAATACAGTTCGTTATACATACCGTTAGTTCCAAGAGGTTGTAACACCCCGCCTATCTACTGGGCCCGGAATGCTACCACCATTGCAACATTTACCTTACTTTCAATTGCTAGAAATTCAACACTAATGTAATTAGGTAGCAGTCAACAGATACATCATAGTTTTACTTTTAGCCCAAACACTAGCAGCTTAGTAAAGACTAGCATAAATTGACAAAAGGTGGAACAGAGAGTGCGGTTAATATGTGAAGATTATCCATGTGCTAATCCCACCCCGAGCAAGACGTCCTCAACGATCACCTAAAAATAAAACAACAAGGCAAGGGTGAGTCCAAAGACTCAGCAAGTACATAATAGAACGATAAATACTAACACAACAAGAAACAATTTGATCCAGCCAACATACTCTGCATGCATAGCCATGCTCATATCCTCATTCTCAAGATTCCACATCAAACGTACATATTTCACATACACTCTCATGTTGCACATTGCCACAACAACAATGCAATGCAATGCATCCCTGCTCTATATGCACATTTGCTCATCATAATGCGAATACCGGTATCGCCGAGTGAACACCCGTCGATGTTCACCCATCATCTGGGCCCGCCATCTCAACACGGAACCCCTCCACTCCGTGGAGGCCTACTGGCAGGTCTTACTCAAGAGCACTCCGGATTAGCCCACTAGCTTTGCTGGTAGCTAGGGACTTTCTCACCGCCCTCACTCTTGAGCGCACATAATGCATATGCATATGCCATTGTCATTATCACGGTCATCCATAAACATCATGTCATGTAAACATCGTATTTCTACATCAACATTAGCACATCATGTAAACATCGCATATTCATAATCTCTACCATCTACCGCTCTACCATGCACTTGCCTATTAACCAAACGGAGCGGAGCGACGTGCGGACGGCGTCGACTCGGGACCTCCACCTGGTGCTGGCCGAAAGGGTGTGGCTGTGAAGGAATGGTTCAGTGGAGAAGAAGAGGAGAAGAGTGTTGTGGGTTGAGCTGTGGCAGAGGTGATGAAATGGGGAGGGGGTGTTGACTGCTGCTGGACGCAAGGCCCAGGTGGCTCACATGCACGCTGCATGCTTGCCACCTCCCTCTGGCAGAAGTAAAAAGTAGGTGAGGTGTAGCTGGTTTTTTTTTCTGGTATTACAGAGGTAGCCTTTCTAGGTTGTTGACTCTTTCATCGTTCAGCTATGGATGCTTCAGCGAGTGGTATTCCTTCTCGTAAGATACGCAATTTGCAATGCATCTGTAGAAACAATTGATTGTTAATTGCGTGGACAGCTGTAGCTGGCTTGCTGCTCGGTCTTGATGTACGTTGCTTCAGAAAAATTTACGTTGCTTCAGAAAAATTAAGGCCGTTTAGAACTCACGAATTCCACACGATATATAGTTTAATTCCCGCAGGAACCTATAAAAAATTGCGTGCTTCAAACGTGGCTCACTCGCAAGGTCGAAGCCGAAGAACAGCTCACAGATCGATTAGCTAGCTTGTAGAGGCATTAACATCTCGCTTCAGCGCACAATAATCTTGAGACGACGTAGCGAAAGACGGACAGCGCGGTGCCGTCGCAAAGATCTTCGTTTGTAATTGTACGGCTCCTTTGTCTGCAGAAAGATTTGCAGTACGGCATGCCCCGCAAATTCAGTATATCTTGGTGCGAGGTCTCTTATCTTAATTTCGCTCAATTTGCAAATCTACAACCTGCAGAGAAGAGTAGATAGTCCGTCTGGTAATAACATTCATGATTATGGTTCAGTTTCTAGCCGTTCTTGACTTTTGGCTTTTAAAAATTAACTTTCAAATAGAGTAATTTTTAAAGATTATTTTTATAAGATACTTGTAAAAGTCACTGTAAGAGTCGTTTTAAACAGAGTGGCTTCTCAACGCGAATGTCTATTACTCCATCAATCTCTCTACGCAATCAACCAAAAAATACAACACTTTTGAACATAGTCTATACTATGGACCTATTTGGTAAGACTCCCTACTACTTATTTTTCAGCTCCTGCTCCTATTCCTTCAAGGATCCACTCCTAAATCTAGAGTCGGATAAAAAAACGTTTGGTAGAAAATTAGCTGCAAAAACCATAAAAGAGATGATTGGAGACAAAAAAAAAAGACTATGCTACCCTGATTTTAGCACTTTTAAGTCTATTTGTTTCTTACTTTTATATATTTGTACACAAACTTCTAAATTTTCTTAACTCAGATTCACTACTTCATTCAGTGACACAAAAATCATTACTTAAGTCAGTTTTGCTAGCTATTTACAGCTGCACACAAAGAAAAAAAATTCAACATGATTGAATTCCATTTATCTTGACGATATTTGCATTACATTACTTCAGATACTTCAACAGCTTCAAACTGACATGTACAAGTACAAAGACAACAAACAAGCGTGCGTCTAATACACTTCACTTGCCAAACCTAGCTACCAGTATTCCTACCAACATAAAAAATTGAAAGGTGCACTGATCATTGCTTTCTTCTGCAATACACTAGTTTCTTCTCAGCTCTTGCTTCCTACATGTCTTGTAGGGGTTTTGTTGACTTCAGCTAGCCCCTTTGATAACCTCAACCACGATTTCCTCTACAAATCTCAGTTAGTACTCAAGAACTACTAGTACTCACAAGGAAGACCTGAATCTTGCAAACAACAATGGTGACGACCATTGTTCTAACCTGCTCTGAATCTTGCCACACCTATTGCTTATGTTCTTAACTGAAGTACGGAGCATTGCAATAAGCAGATCCTAATGGCATGCCTCATTAGAGATATTCTTTAATAATCGTTTCTGCAAATTTCACAACGAACATATCTGAATATAGAGATTCATACAATTGAACTTCCAATTTAACTCATGAATTGGCGGCTAAAGAAATCTACCGGTCAATCTCTAGATCCAACAAGTAATCGATCAAAGAATCAATCGGGCAAAAAAGAAAAAAAACTGTCGGGTCAAGTAATTATCTCGTGAGCACACTTGTGTATTGAAATCAGCAAACATTAATTCCAGATGCAACTCACATGAACACACCTGGATGGATCTGGACGGCAAGGTGGTGCTGGCCGGAGAGAGAAGGTGCATGCGAGGGCAGAGGGAGGCCAGGTCAAGGTCGCTGGTGGATGCCATCGTCGCCGTGGCGATGACATCCGGGGGTGAGGCCCGGCCGAATTATTCGACAAGGATATATACCATCGTCCGTATACGTCCAGCTGCTTCCTTTGTCAGCAACCTGCCGTGCCAGGACCAATTCAAATAGCTAGCTAGCCCTGATCGATCGATGGATATGATGTATATGTAGCAAGCGCCGGTGGTTCACTTGTTCGATCTCCTCGATCCCTAGCTATATACGTACGTGCGATCGAATTGACGTGCATGACAGTAAAGTGGCCTTGTCGTCGTTGCTAGCTGCTCGAGATGGAATGGTGCAGGTTGGACAATTGTGAATCCGTCCATGGAAGAAGCTACTCAAGCATTCTTTCATGGCCTTGATTGGTTGCAAGTTGTAGATTAGATATGCATGGCCTTGATTGGCTGCAAGCTGCTAATTAATTAACCAGTTCAAGTGACCAGCAGTAGTAAGCAGTGATGAGCGACAGAATTGAGCCGTGATCTGCACCTCGCCGCGAGTACACGCGGTGTTTACTAAAGTTTTACATACTAGTAGTGCAACGATCGATGTTCGACGTCGCTTCAGCATTTGTCCATGGCACGGCGGATTCACGCGTAAGCACCTCCGCAACTTTCTACGAGGGAGAGAGGAAGGGAATCGTCGGCGTTTTACTTAACTAGAGAGTGCTGCTCACTCGCAAGCCAGCAGTTTTCTGGATCGTCGGCGTGCACTCAACAACGCTCGCTAGACGGTGGTATCGATTTGGGAATAGACATGCTACGGTAAGGTCTACCGCCGCAAGCAACAAAGCAGTGATATTGTCCCATTCATTTCGATTTATGGATTATAATTTATAGTTTTTTAAATAAACAAACGAGACAGTTTTTTCATTATTATTTCAAAACGGCTTATCGGGATAACATTTTTTAAAACGGCTTTTATGGATTATAATTTATAGTTTTTTAAATAAACAAACGAGACAGTTTTTTCATTATTATTTCAAAACGGCTTATCGGGATAACATTTTTTAAAACGGCTTATGTATTTGGTTCATTCATACAAACGCTTACGCTAGAATAAAAAATATAAGCCACAACTAAAAAAACCCATACATACATATATACATACATACATACATATATACATACATACATACATACATAGAACATTAAAGCGGCATAGCAATTGTTTGCCATCTTGGAGTGACAAGCCTAGAGAGGCATGCTTTGGCAAAAATTATGCGCCATAGCAACCTATGACAAATTTCTATGAAATTCATGTTTTTGAAACGGGCCTGAGGTCCTGAGATTGAGGTGCAAAATACAGCTTTTTAGACGGGAAAATACAAAATTTCAGTGATCCGCAACCATACTTATTAAACAGCATCACATTCCGGTTAAACCTTTTTTGTTTACAAAGTAAAGAACACAGCATTAAGCTCGTAGTGAAAACAGCTCAATTTTGAGTACATCATTCCAAACTAGCAGTTCAGATCTTCCTACAGGTTCCTCCATGCTTGAAAGTTGTTGGCCATCTTGATGATTATTGACTAAATACCAATGTAAGCAATGAATGGCTAAGGTTGTCACTTAAGAATTCAGATCCCCATTGATAGTATCCCCTGCAATTCCCAGTATTCCTTGGATTGCTTCACCATCTCAGTCCGCTCTTCGAGCAGTCTCTAGAACATGTGTAATGACAATCAGGAGATTAACACTTCCATCATATTTCTTGACAATCAGGGGACGCCGTGGAGGGCGGGGGAGGCGACGGCGTCGCCGAGGGCCGGGGGCGTGATGGGGAGACCGTCGAGGGCGGGGAAGGTGGCGTCGCCGAGAGCCGGGGGGCACGACGGGGGACGCCGTGTTATTTGCTTTTCAAGCAGATCCGCAGATGTCCTCACTACACACACATATACATACTTTAATAGTAATGAAAGTCAAGAACACCTATATATAAAATGGACCAAGGATGTCATGCACTCATTGTCCAGTTCATTATTGTTATTTGCATGGTATTGAAACCAACACATTTCTAGAACATGAAGAATCTTCAAACATGTACGCTTATATAAATTATAGCGATGTACTGTGCCCATATCAGTTTTGTCTGTCCTCCATCTGCGATTCTCTCTCTCCTGCATGATCCATGGCAGAAAACGCCGTCCAGATTCAACCAACGCCTTTGCTCTCTTAGTCAGCCGCCAAGAAAAATCTCCCTCTCTCCAACGCCCGCCGCCGCCGCCCCTCCCCCGCCGCCGCCACCCCCTCCCCTCGCCAAACCCTAGCCACCTCCTCCACTCCTCCACGACTGCAGCCGCCGCCGCTCCCCATCTCGTCCCCCTCCGCTTCCAACCCTAACCCTCCTCCGCCTCCGCTAGCCACCGGAAGGGCGTCGCCGTGGGGGCTGCAGCAAGCTCCATTCACTTCATCACTACCACTGCTACTGTCTCCGCTCGGTCTCTCGAGTCGGAGCTCTTGTTTCCGCGCCCAGGCCGAGGTATTGGGTTTGGTTCGGAATTTCTACCCCGAAAGCTTGCTTCGGTTTCTTCTTGGGCGAGTTCCTATCTGGCGGGTGAAGGGAGAGGGAGAAGGGGTGGTCGGAGCCGGGGCGTTTTTGGGGGTGCTGTGTGTGCGGTGAAGCCAGTGGTGCTGTGGGGAGGCTGGTGTGGCGGGTCGCGGGGGAGCTTGGTGGCGGTCGGGAGGAGGCGGTCTGCGCTTGTGTTCTGTGCTTGCGGTGGAGGTGGTTCGTGGCCGGGAGGGGTGATTGCTTGGTCGGGTAGGTCTTTGGAGGTTCGGTCGGTCTTGGGTCGGATGGAGAAAGGGCGAGCGAGTGCGGAGGACTGGAGGGTCTCGCTGGGTGGTCTGCCGCTTGAGGAGGAGCGGAAGGCATCCAAATGCGATGGGCGATCGGTTTGAGGAGGTGGGCGTCCTCCTCGAGCGATGGGCAAGCTGTTCTCGTCGAAAGGCCGGATATGTGGAAGGGATGGTGCGACAGCGGGTAAAATCGGTGCCGGCGAAAGGGATCCGGTGCAAGGAGCTGGGGATAACATGTTTCTTTTGCTTTCCTTCAGCACCGGGGCAAGAGAAGAGGCATACGGAGGGTCCGTGGGAGTTTGGTGGTGATCTGCTCATTGTGGTGGACTTTGATGAGAATAAGAGACTAATGGATTTGGAGTTTACTCACATTCCGGTATGGATTCGTGTTTTCAACCCGCCTCTAGGTCGATGAATAAAAGCACAGTCGGTCGATTGGGGCGAAGTAGGGGATCCATTGGAAGTAGAAACCGATGAGGATGGGTGGTGTGGGAGCTTTCTTAGGCTTAAAGCCCTAATTGATGTGCGCAAGCCACTTTTCGGGGTGATGGTGGAGAATGGGGATGGGAGCAAAGTCATTGGTGTAACTTGGATATGAATTCCTACCAAATTTCTGTTATTCTGTGGTTTGTTGGGCCATGTGGAAAAGGAATGTGATGAGAAGGTTTGGAAGGTGCACGATCATCGGTTTGGGACCTGGATGAGGGCTTCTCAGGCAAAACGTGATCAACGGCTACCGGTCGAGGCGACAACTCGGGGTAGTCATAAGTACAAGTCGTCGGGCTCTTGGAGGCGGGGGAGGGGGAGGAGATTGCAGCAGAATGAGGAAGAAAGGAGGGGAAGGTCTTGGAGGAGAATGAGCCGTGACGATGGGTCGAGCCCGCTCAAGCTTCCACAAACAATACCACTTCGGAGGAGTACCAAAAATTAATTTTTGGGACGATGCAGTCTTGACAAGGAGAGCGAGGTGGAGTTGGTACCGGAGGCGAGGAGGGGTTCCGGGGTGGTCGGGCGGGAAAAGGGAGTTGGGGTTGGTAGAAGGGAGGAGGAGATGGAGGTCTCAACGTGCGGGAGGAAGTCTTGCGGGAGTTTCGATAAGGCCGGTATGGAGGTGGATGTGGTGGGTCCCTCGACCTTAGGGGAGAGGCGGGAGCAGGGTTTCGCAGAGTTGGGGAGCGGCCGGTGGAGGAGTTTAAACAGGGCAAGGTTGGGGCGAGGTAAAAAGATGAGGTCTACCTTTAAACGCCGTCGCGTGAGCTTGTGAGGTCGATGGGATCGGCTTCCTTCCCGTCGTGTTGCGAAGAGAGGGGAGAGGAGGCCAATGGGGAGGAGGAAGTAAAGAAGAAGGCAAAGCTCAGGCATTTCTCGTGGAGGAGGAGATGGGAGAGGAAATTCCTTGTTGGCGGGGCTGCATGGTCACCGGCGATCCCAATGAGGCTTGTGGCGTGGAACCTGTCTGGGGTTGAGGAACGGCCGGCGGTCGCGGTCTTCGGATGTCCGGAAGAAGGAGGACCCGATGTGTTGTTTCTCTCGAAACAAAACATGGTGAAAAATGGATGGAGGGTTTTAAGTGGAAGCCGAACATGCCATACATGGTGGTGAAGGATAGTGTAGAGGCGAAGGGTGGGTGGCCTTGTTTTGGAAGAAGGAGGTGGATTTGCGGGTCGAGTTGGTCTAGGTATCATATTGATGCCAAAATCAAGGAGGAGGATGGGAGTGCTTGGCGGTTTCTGGGATTTATGGCGAGTCCGTAGTGAAGAAAGGGAGAAAACATGGAAGTTGCTTGAATTTTACACAGATCGCGATAAGCTCCTTTGGTCGTCTTTGTGGCGACTTCAATGAAATCCTTTTGATTGTGAGAAGGAAGGGGGAGCTCCTAGAGCAGAGAGCAGCATGGTAAAGTTTAGAGATGTTCTAGAGGAGTGTGATTTGCACGATTTGGGCTTCGTGGGGGATGCTTTCACTTGGAGGAACCATCATCAAAATGCTCTCAGCTATACCAGGGAAAGACTGGACAGGGCGGTGGCGAATAGCGCATGGCGGGATCGCTTTCCTTTGGTCCGTGTGATTAATGGTGATCCTAGGCATTCAGATCACAGGCCCATCATTGTGATTCCTAGTGCGAAGGAAAAGGTCCAGTGGAGGAAACCTCTGGAGGTCATGAAGAAGTTTGAGGCGAGGTGGTTGGAGGAGGAGGAGTGTAGCGAGAGGGTGGAGGAGGCTTGGGGTAAAGCTATTAGAGGTGGTGGGGTTAGTCTGATGGAAATCCAATCTCAGGTTTTGGGGGAGTTATGGCAGTGGGACCGTGAGGTCCTTGGAGCCTTGGAGAAGAGAGTTAAAAATGCCAAAAGGAGGCTGGAGAGGATCAGGCGAGCCTCTATTTCCCAAGGAATATAAACAAGGAGCGCTTGTTGCGCTATAAGCTTAAGCGTCTTACGGATCGACAACATGTATCTTTGAAGCAGCGGGCTCCTCCATGGTTGGCCAAAGGTGACCAGTAACACAAAATTCTTCCATGCTCGGGCTTGGAAAGGAAAGGAGGAATGCTATAAGCAAGCTGAAAGATGAGGGTGGTGGGGTGGTGGAAGGAAAACATCTGAAGAACTTTATTGCTAATCAGTACCAGAAACTTTTTATGTCCAATGCAGGGTCCCAGGATGAGGAGGTCCTTGATTGTGTTCAAGCGAAGGTCACTCAAGAAATGAATGACAACCTGTCAGCACCTTTCTCAAGTGACGAAGTGTGGGAGGCTCTGAAGGATATGGGTGAGTTGAAAGCCCCAGGGGCTGATGGCATGCCGGTGGTTTTTTACAGGAAATTCTGGTCTCTCGCGGGTGAAAAGGTCAAAGAAGAGGTTCTTGCGGTGCTTAATGGGGCTGCGATGCGGGAAGGGTGGAATGACACTTGTTATTGTTCTTATCCCAAAAATCAAGTCAGGAGAGATTGAAGGATCTTAGGCCAATCAGCTTATGCAATGTAGTGTACAAGCTCATCTCCAAAGTGCTAGCAAGCAGTTGAAGTTGGTGCTCAGGAGATCATTACACCTTCTCGAGTGCCTTTGTGCACGGTAGACTTATTGCGATAACGTCCTGTGGCGTCGAGCTCACACACTATCTAAGGCAAAGGAGGTGGGAAAAGCAGGTGGTTGCCATTAAGTTAGACATGAGTAAGGCATATGACCGTGTTGAGTGGAGCTTTCGGAGAAGATGATGCTAAAATTGGGGTTCACGAGGTCGTGGGTGGAAAGGGTGATGAAGTGTGTTACAACGGTGAAATCTTGCATCAAGGTCAATGGGGACTACTCTTGCAACATCCACCCACGAGGGCCTTCGCCAGGGACCCTCTGTCGCCTATCTTTTCATTCTTTGTGCGGAGGTTTGTCGGCAATGTTCTGAAGGTGAAGTGGAGGGCAAGATCGAGGGCATTAGAGTGTGCGGGAGGCTCCAAGGATTAATCATCATTCTTGATGATTCTTTGATCTTGATGAAAGCTTGTAGAGGAGATGCTCGGGGTTGAGGAGGATTTTCTTTGGCTTATGGCGAGCCTCGGGACAAGCGATCAATAGGATAAATCATCACATTCTGTTTAGCCCAAACGACGACTACATTGATAAGAATGATGTGCGACAGTCCTTGACATCATGCAAGAAGCAAAGAGTGAGAGATACTTGGGGCTACCGGTTTCTATTGGTAAATCAAGAAAGAAAGCTTTTGAATATATCAAGAGGAAGGTGTGGATTCAGATTCAAGGATGGCGGAGAAATTGCTTTCTAAAGTGGCAAGGAAATCTTAGTAAAGGTGTGGCCCAAGCAATCCCAACCTATGCTATGTCATGTTTCGAAATGTGAAAGGGTTGTGCGATGAGTTGAACTCTATGATTGGCGGTGGTGGTGGAGCGAATGATAAGAAAAATAAGATCCACCGGGTGGCACAGGATAAGTTGACACTCCTAAGAATAAGGAGGTTGGGTTTCGGGATCTTTATTTGTTTAATTTGGCCATCTTTGGCTCGACAAGCTTGGAGGCTTCGATTTTTCCGGATACAACTTTGTGTGGCCAAGTGCTTAAAGCAAAATATTTTCCCAATGGTAGTATTCTGCAGTATGCGGTGCGGGATGGGATTTCTTACACTTGGAGGAGTATTCTCAAAGGTGTGAATCTCTCAAAGGGCTCATATGGCGCATTGGAAATGGTGAGTCGGTGAATATCTGGAAGGACCCTGGATCCCACAGCGGTACAAGGCGTCCTGTTACCAATAGGGGGCAACGGTTACGACCGAGGGTGGTGAGTTGATGGACCCGAGTTTGGGTTCTGGGATGAGACCTTAGTGCGGGATGTCTTCTCGAGTTTGATCTTGAGGCTATCCTAAAATTGAGTGAACCAGGACTTGGTAGATAGACCAGGCATGGCACTTTGACGAAAGGATCTTCTCGGTTAAGTCGACATATAGGTTGGCGATTGAATAGGAGTATGAGCTTGGTAGAGATGCGACAAGTCTTGAGCCACACCCATCTGAGGACTCCAGTTCAGGTGGGATAAAATTTGGAATATGGAGGTCCCAAACAAGGTGAAAATGTTTACGTGGCGCGTAGCCCATAATAGTCTAGCGATTCAGCGGAATTTAAGGCGCAGGGGATGAAGGAGGATACCACAGTGCCCCATGTGTCATAAGTTGGATGAAGGCTGGGCACCTCTTTTCGAGATGTAAAGAAGTAAAGAGTCTTTGGAGAGGCTAAATTTGGAGGAGTGTCGCATTACCTTAGCGAGAATGTCATTCAGGCGTGACTTCTTGAGAGAGTGCAGGGCTTTCCACACCAACCCGATACAAATTGTGGTTCTTTTGTGGAGGTGGTGGTCGATGAGGAATAAGGTGGTTCTTTGGAGAAAAAAGATTGTCTGTCTGAGCTCTGTTCTCTTATAACCTTCTATGTGTCGAATTTGAAAAGGAAGGAAAACAACGAAAAGTCGGCAATAAGTCAATCTCAAGATTTGGCGTATGCCAGGAAGATGTCTACAAGCTTAATATTGATGGCTCTTTTAAAAATGGTTCGGTCGGGGAGGTTGGGGTTTTGTTGCTAGGGACAGTCTTTGGTGAGTTTCTTCGGGGTTGTGGCAATGCATGCGAGTGGGCTGACCCTTTCCAGCGGAAACTCTGGCGGCCATACGATCTGCGAGGATTGCGTATTTGGGAATGTCAAGAATTATCACGGAATCGATCGTCGACCTGATGCGGGCTTGACTTGCGGACCTTGATCAAAGTGTGAATGGAAGCCTCTCAAGCAAATCGAGAGATCTTATTGGTTCTTCCTTTGATTCTGTAGCATTCGGCATTGTCAGAAAATTGCAACAAGGTGGCTGATCGCCTTGCGGTGTATGGGGCGAGTGTGGTTAGCTCGGCTCAATGGGTTTATGAGTCAGTCGCACTTTGTTTTTAGCGGTCTCAGGTGGCGCCTTGGAGATAGTGTTTAATGGAAACAAGCTTTCCGGGATAAAAAAAAAACGCCTTTGCTCTCTTCCACGAGCCGTGTCCTGACAAGGCACCCTCGGTCTACGTACACCAATCGTCGGATCCATCTCCAGGGGGGCCCACGTGCAGTGGCGAGGTTCACCGTAGACCTGTTTCCTCTAGCAAACCGAGCCCCTCCTCGCATTCTCCACCAGCCTCTCCTGTATAAAACTTCGCCTCCTGCGACCTCCAAGAGCCGCCAGTTCGCGAATCCCCCGAAGGGTCACTCCTCTATCAAATCGGTAATAAGATTTCTCCTGCCGTTCTCGCCGATTTGTTGGAGCAATCGCTTGATTTATCTGTTCAAGGATAAATTTTAGTTTTTTTTCCTTGGATTCTTTTTTCAGCTTCTTGACGACGGAATGGGAGAGGCATCGCCGGCGATCGCCAAGGATGTCACTGAGGTGAGCGCATCTCCTCTCAAATTTTTACCTTATTTTTTTGCGCGGTTGTATTGATGTTTGGATGTGACAGAAAAATTAATTGAATTTTTGTGATGTGTAGTTGATCGGGAACACGCCATTGGTGTACCTCAACAAGGTGACCGATGGGTGCGTCGGGCGCGTCGCGGCCAAGCTCGAGTCCATGGAGCCCTGCTCCAGCGTCAAGGATAGGTGGGCGCTGCTAAAAATCTGTTCTTTTCTTCGTCTTTTACTGTAACTTGAGGGTGGGTGGATTATGTGTGGATTGTGCAAGTTTGTTGCACATCTTTTAAGGGTGGATTATGTGTAAAAGTTTGGTTCTTTCTGCTTGCTCTGGGAAAACGATGATGGTTGTTACTTTGGGTCGATGGTTTGTTACGATAAAATTTGGATTTTTCCCCTTCTGACCTCAGTAGATTTTTGCAAAGATTTGGTGCCTTTTTTTTTGCTGTTTATGGTTAAAAGTTTTTGTTCTTCTTTTACCTGGGTCGATGGTTTGTTACGATAAAATTTGGATTTTTCCCCTTCCGACCTCAGTAGATTTTTTGCAAAGTTTTGGTGCCTTTTTCTGCTGTTTATGGTTGAAGTTTTTGCAAATTGCTATAATGGGACTCCAAACAACGTGTTTCGCTATAATGGGACTTCTAACGTTGACATCGCTAAAATGACACCCGAAACATTGGCTTCTCGTAATACATGACATTTGGCTCTTTTAATTCCAATGTTCGGGTATTTCGAAACATTAGCCAAATGTCATGTATTACGAAAAGCCAATGTTTCGGGTGTCATTTTAGCGATGTCAACGTTAGAAGTCCTATTATAGCGAAACACGTTGTTTGAAGTCCCATTATAGCAATTTTCTCTCTGGATTCTGAGCTGAAAATTTGTTCTGTGCGTTGCTGTTTTGTTTATGTGCAGGATTGGATACAGTATGATCACTGATGCAGAGGAGAATGGGCTCATCACTCCAGGCAGGGTGTGTAAAATCGAACCTTTTGGTGCTTCCCCTGAGTTATGCCAGTGGAAATGGTTTGGCGTTACAAACAATTCGCACTTCCTAGAATATAATTACAACTTGTAATCTCGGTCTGCATTAGCTGTGTAACACCCCGCCCGCCCTCTGGGCCAGGATGCTACCACCACTGCATACTCATACCATTATCAATACTAGAAGAATTTAAATCAACTCTGAATGACTTAAATTGCTACGTTCAGATATCACATAGCATCCTTAACAATTACTCTAGCCTAGTAAAAGCTAAAGTAACTGGCAAAAGTGATACAAAAGAGTCTTTGCTGGTCGTGTTGATTATTCATGTGCTACTCACTTGAGCAAGACATCCTCAACGGTCACCTAAAAACATCAACAAAGCAAGGGTGAGTCGAAGACTCAACAAGTACATAATATAACAATAGACACTACCAACATAAGTAAGCATATAATCATAATGCACATATATCATTATGTTCATAACATCATTCTCATAGCCAAGCAATGCAATGCCATCAATGCCATGTCTCATTACTCTTCATGCTCATATGCTCTTCACTTTGCAAGTGCAGCAGTGCTGCTGAGTGAACACCGTCGATGTTCACCCATCGTGGGCCCGCCCTCATAGGCACGGGGCCCTCCACTCCGTGGAGGTGGAGGCATACCAAGTAGGTCTTACTCAAGAGCACTCGGATTAGTCCACTAGCTTTACTCATAGCTAGGGACTTTCTCACCGCCTCGCTCTTGAGTGCTCCTCATACAAATGCACATGCCCATGATCATATTCACGCTCATCACTAGCATTACTAGTAGACAAGCATCTTTGCCTACCTCCATCATCATTGCCATCATTTACCATGCAACCTTATGTCAGGTAAATATCACATTTCCACATAGATATCATGTAATCAACGCATTTCTACATAGATATCATCATACCAAATAAACATCGCATATTCATAACCCTTGGTCTACCGCTCTACCATGTACTTGCCTGTTAACCAAACGAAGTGGAGCGTCGTGCGGACGGCGTCGGCTCGGGACCTCCACCTGGACAAGCAAATAGTCCGATTTAACGCATCATACGAGACCAGAGATTAACTGGGCGACGACGATGTTATACGCATAACCCGTTTCTGACATAGAAATGCACGGCTTTCAGGGGTCTATTGCTCAGGTCCCGAAACCCCTTCTCTTTTTTTTCCTCTTTCTTTTTCTCCTCTTTTCTTTTCTCTTCTTCTTCTCTCTCTTTTTTTTCCTTCCTTTCTTTCCCTTTTCTTTTCTTTCCTTCTCTCTCTCCTCTCCTTACGTACAGTGAACCAGGCCTCCTTTTTTTCCTCTCTCAGCTCCTCTCTCTCTCTCCCTTATCCTCTCTCTCTCTCTCTCTCTCTCTCTCTCTCTCCACTTTCTGAGCAGCCTCGGCCTCTCCTCATGCCGGGCGCGCGCGGCCGCAGCCCGCCCGGCCACGTCACCGGCGACCTCCCGCCGCCTCCTCCTCCTCCTCTCCTCGCTCTCTCACGCTTGCGCGCGCGCTTGGCGCACCACGGCGCGGCGGCGTCGGCGTGCGGCCCGACTTCGGCGTCGCCGCCCGGCTCCGGCCCGTCCTCGGGCTCTCGCCTCCGCCTCCTCTCCGCCCTCACTCTCCGCCTGGGGCCGCGGCAGGCGCGGCGCGCCGCGGAGGCTCGCCGGCCCGAGCCCTCTTTCTCCGTCGGCCCCTCCTACCTCCTCCTTGCGCTGGGCCGGCGGCCGCCCCTCCCGAGGCGGCGTGGTGGCGCACAGCGCCGCTTGCCCGCGGGCCAAAGCCGGCCCGCACCGCCTTCTCTACGCAGCCCCACCTCTCTCTCTCTCTCTTGCGGGGTGCTCACTGTGCTTGGCCGAAGGGTGTGGCTGCAGGGATGGTTCCGTGGAGAAGAAGAGAAGAGTGTTGTGGGTTGAGCTGTGGCAGAGGTGCTAAAATGGGGGTGTTGGCCTGCGAGAAGCAAGGCACAGTGTGGCATGCATGCGCCTAGGGCAGGCTCGAGGCTGCCACATCCCCACAGCGGTGGGTGAGGTGTTACAAGCTGTGACTTTAATTCAATAGAAAATACAAAATGTGTTGTATCAGAAACACGAGTAGGCTGCTGTATTTTCCATGAGTCCGGTTTGCTGAACAAAATGATTTAGATGATACAAAGAATTAGTGTGGCAGTGCACGAACGATCTGCATGCAACATATTGATCTACTGAAGTATCCACTTTGTAGGCATAAAGAAAGGGATTTAAGGCGAGACATACCATAGGTCAAGGGAATTTAGTCTCTTTTTAGTTTTTATTGAGTTCAGTGGTCATAAGGTATGTAGGGTAAATAAAGGAAAGGGCCATTCATTCATATGTTGTACCATACCTGATATAGCATAAGGGGTTAGTGGTGTTATTTTGGCATTGTCGTTTCTGCAGCATTATTTTTTTCCCTTTCTATTTGTGTTGGCTACTACATGATCCACATCTATTGGTTATTATTTTTTTAGTGCGGTTGACTGTGGGATTAGTGTATTTTGCATTAGTTTGTTAGATTGTTCCTTCTTGTTATTTGGTAGTAGTAGGATGGGCCATGAAAGGAGGTTCCCAAGATAAGTGGTTGGGCTGACTGGTGCATGTGGTGAAAGCTCAACTAAAAAAATAGATAGAATAATAGATGGGCCATTGACTTAGTGCATTGGTTGAGATACATTTAAGTACCGAAAGGAATAAGGCACTCTTCATCATTTTCGTAGAGCGTGAAGAAATGTAGTTCTCTGCTGCCACAACTGCTCCCACAACTGCTCGATCATAGTTATTTAATAGTTCTTCTTCCATAACATATTAACATTTCCCCTAACTTCATCTAATCTAGATGAAGAACAACTATGCATTATTTTGCATGGAGATGATTCATTGATTGATGCTTGGGCCTAGCCTTGTTTTGTTGAGTTGATTTCACAAAAAAAAACATATTTAATTGATTTGTGACATCAAATTGAAACCAACTATATGGCCTGATTGGTACTAGTATGACCTTCAGTGTCTGGCTAGTTTGGACCTATTATTTAGTTTGGCTACAAAAGTGGTTTTACTAGTATTTATGCTGTTAAAGAACAGATAACCCACAAACTATGATTTTTCAGTCAAAACATGCTGGCTCCATTGCATCAGTGCAGCTGTTTTATTTTCTTATTCTTAAAAATAATGATTAGATTATTTATGATAGCAATGTGTTTTGGTGTGTAATGTTTCTTCTAGATTAATATAGTTGACAATGTCTAGGGTTCGTGTAGGTGGCCTTGATTTGCAATATTGATCCTTTTCTCCTGCACCTAGGTGTTTGATTTGTACAGATGCTTGGCTTAAGTATTTTATGTCAACTCTTCATGAGCACATTGGTTTCAACATTTCATATTTCTAATTACCATTCACACAATTCAGTTAGTAATTTAGAGCCTCTCTACTTTGTTTTCAACAACACCTTTGATGAATGATGAATGTTGGCCCTTATTAGCAATCTTGCCGATCTACTTTTGCAAATAGGCATTTCATTTGTGCTGACTAAGCTTTTGTCCGGTGATAAACACTTTTTGCAAACTGCTAAAAAAGCTAGATTTGTTAAAAATTTCAGAGAGTTAGGATCTGATTTCACTGATATTTTGCTTTCCTTGTTAATGGTTACCAGAGTGTGCTGATTGAACCAACTAGTGGCAACACGGGCATTGGACTGGCCTTCATGGCTGCTGCAAAGGGTTACAGACTTGTACTCACAATGCCTGCCTCCATGAGTATGGAGAGGAGAATCATATTGAAGGCGTTTGGTGCTGAACTGATCTTGACTGACCCACTATTGGGAATGAAAGGAGCTGTCCAAAAGGCGGAAGAGCTAGCAGCAAAGACACCCAACTCATACATCCTTCAACAATTCGAAAATCCTGCTAACCCAAAGGTGTAGTATACCTTTAACATTTATATTTGGAGAACATGTTAATGCCCATGTTGATGTTTGCTTCTGAGTTCTCAACCTGAAATATGTCATGCAGATTCATTATGAGACAACTGGGCCTGAAATCTGGAAGAGCACAGGAGGGAAAATCGATGGCCTTGTTTCTGGCATTGGGACAGGTGGTACCATAACTGGAGCTGGACGATACCTCAAAGAGCAAAATCCTAATATCAAGGTAAGCACTAGAAACGCTTAAGCTACAGTATTAGCTGCCCACTTTGACTGGTTCCTCATTTGTTCTTTTACGAAGATAGTATCTGATTTTATTTGTTTTTCTTATGAAAGCTCTATGGTGTGGAGCCAGTAGAGAGTGCTGTCTTATCTGGAGGAAAGCCTGGTAATGTTTGCTTCTGGCATACATTCCTTTTGTTTTAAATACAAAGTCATACATTAAATTCAACTCGTGGTTTTGTGGTTGTTTTCAGTGACCGAATATGCAACAATGTAAATTGTTAACTGAGCTTTAATTTTTCTAAAAAAATCCTTAAGAGTTTCTCTTATGTGTTTTGCATTGTTTTGGACTTGTCATGTTAAATATCTTATCAAGGAGGTAGATCTAACAGATGTTATCATCAGATGGTTGTATTTTGAAATAAGAATTATCGGATGGTTAAGCATTGTTATTGTGGCTTCTTGTGGGGGCTTTTTTGGTGTTCAATAATATAAGAGCTATCCCTTAGGAAGAAGGAACCTTCTGAACCATTTTGCACCAACATGTTCTGCTTTGTTTCTTGGTACTGCTTGCTTTGGACTCATGAGATTCGGTTCTCGTAAGCAGGGCCACACAAGATTCAAGGAATTGGAGCTGGTTTTATCCCTGGTGTCTTGGATGTTGACCTTGTTGATGAAGCTGTACAAGTACGTTTTCCTCCTGTATTAAGTTGAGCTGTAGAGATGACACTATATAAACAATTTGTCAGTGCGCTATTTTTTGCTCATTTGGTTCATAGTTTTACTTTTCTCCTGTGCAAATAGAAGTATCTGGTAGATCTACGTTGTTCCTGTTTGTCTTTGCATTCCCCTGCATCTTTTACCCTAGTGTAACCTTTTGGTGCATTCAATTGTTTGCCAGGTTTCAAGTGATGAATCTATCGAGATGGCAAAGGCTCTTGCTTTGAAAGAAGGGTTGCTGGTGTGTTTTCTGTCCGACATTTATCTGTATTTTATCTACTATAGTAATATGGATAATTCGGAATCATATCTTTGCCTCAGCCATTGACGATGTAAACATTTGTAGGTTGGAATATCTTCTGGTGCAGCTGCAGCTGCGGCCATTAGGGTTGCTCAGAGGCCCGAAAATGCAGGAAAACTTTTTGTTGTAAGTGACACATTTCCTCCCGTGCATTTTGATGTTTCAGATGCACGGTTCTTTCTCCCGAAATTTATCTGATTTTTGAAACAATCACAAATGAATAAATCTACTACAGATTTACACTTGAATCCCCTATAGGGAGACCAACCATTCTCTTATTGCAAACAATGGAGTATGAATGCAATTAACATATTACAGTAAGCGAAGAGAGGCTTTAGAAACAATCTCCACATTGTCTCATTGGTGTAGGTCGTATTCCCAAGCTTCGGAGAGCGCTATCTTTCTTCAGTGCTCTTCCAATCCATCAAGAAGGAAGCCGAGAGCATGGTGGTCGAGTCCTAAAGCGCAAATTTCTGGCAGCTATTTTCAATGTCGATCTCGCCATTCCTGGGAGTCCTCAGAAATAAAGCTTTGGTGTTACATACGCCGGTTTGCCACTGTCAAGTTTATTCTGCTTGTGTAGCAACGGAGAATACATTGTGTAGCCTTTGTTAACAATTTGCATTTTCTCTGCCCTGTATATCGAACTCCTTTTCTATGGTCTTTGTCAACCAGTGTGAAATAAAGCATTATGATGCCTTTCATGTCAGAATCTTTGAGCCAAAGCGTCCAATGTTCTTCTACAAAAAAATTTCACAAGAAAACAGTAGTATACTTGATCAAGGCAAATAGGCTCAAAACTAGTGGTCCCGTGCATGGGCC
Source organism: Dendrocalamus sinicus (assembly GCA_036346575.1). Classification (NCBI taxonomy): domain Eukaryota; kingdom Viridiplantae; phylum Streptophyta; class Magnoliopsida; order Poales; family Poaceae; genus Dendrocalamus; species Dendrocalamus sinicus. Next base: position 682,081 of record CM070674.1, read on the forward strand.
GGTGCAACGCCAACATACAGAGAGAGAGAGAGAGAGTAGAGAGAGAGAGAGAGAGAGAGAGAGAGATGAATGGTAAAAGATGTGGGGCTGTGTGGTTTGCTATCCATGCCAAACCAAACCAAAAATTGGTAATATCCACAAAAATTAGTTGTTGTTTGGTTTGCTACTAAAATTTGGTAATATTAACGAAAATTAGTTATTATTTGGTTTGATATCAAAATTTGGTAACACTAATGAAAATTGGTTGTTTGATTTGCTATCAAAATTTAGGGCTGCTTGCAGGAGCTGGAGATTCTGAGTAGCTAGCTGGTCCAAAAGCTGGATTATTTGGGAGAGCTTTTGGCTACAAGAAGTAGCTAGTTTGCCTAGAATCCGAAACAAACAGATTTTGAGTAATACCAACGGAAATTTGTTGTTTGGTTTGCTATCAAAATTTGGTAACATCGACAAAAATTGGCATAACAAATCAAACGACAACCAATTTTCATCAACGTGGCCAAATTTTGATAAAGTTTTCAGTGGCTAATATCCAAACAACTAGGTAACGTCAATAAAATCCAATGTCACATATGGACAATCCAAGAAAGAGAAAATTGGTCACCAAATTTTGGTAATGCCAAACTAAAATTTGGTTTGGACATGATCCAAACAACATTCTTTTTGCTAATATTTGACTTTGCCTATATTTTGACATTACTAAATTTTAGTAAGGTTTTCTCACTAAATTTATAGTAATACCAAAATTTAACTTGGCCACGATCCAAACAACTTTCTTTATCCCAATATTTGACTTTATCCATATTTTGGCTATACAAAAATTTTGGCTAACCTCATTTTAGCCGTGATCCAAACAGCCGCAGTACTGATGACGCATCCTCCTAGTCCGCAGCAGCAGCTAACTGGCTATGGCAGGAGTTTTAGTATGTTTCGGGAAATTGCGTATGCGTCCTTGTAAAAACATTCGTTGTGCATATATGTCCTTCAAGCTAGTCTGGAAATTAGAGCGGACGGCGTGAGAAATGTCAGGCGAATTTGGTTGCTCTTCGGCGAAACTGCTGTATACCAAAATTTGTATGTTCAAAAGAAGTATTTTTTACGAAGTTGTGTTTCTTAATTATAGTCCCAGTTAGTTTTATAAAACTGTTTATATAAATAGCACTATAGATATTTTTCTTCAAATTTAGCTTTTAGACATCCATTTTTACAAATCTAGTCCTCCTCGACCTCGGTAGCTACGGCATCACTGTTGGGTTGCAGCTGCTTGCAAGTGGTGCTGAGCCATTGGAGCTTAGTAGCACTGGCGAGCCACGATTGCTCGTCAACGAGCGTTGCGAGCCCGATGGTGGATCCAGAAAATTTTTGGAGGGTGAAGTACCTTCACTCGATTTCACCTCTTCTACATTATACATCCATGGCTAAAAATTTAGAGGGGGCTCCAAGGGTCCGGTAGCGGTAGGGGGGGCTCGAGCCCCCAAAGCACCAGTAATTAATTAGCGATTAATTTCATGATTAGCGCTAATTATGGTGGTGATCATTTGGGTTTTTTGTGGCTTATGGCTGAAAAACACGGTAGCTGACTGAGGCTTATTTAGCATAATTAAATTTAAAAAATTAAAAAAATATGTTAGCCCATTACGTATAATACAAACAAATACGGAAAAAAAAACCGGCAAAAAAGCTCAACAAAAAACCAAAAATTCAGAAAAAGACGAAATTTATGAATAGTGAAAAATAAGCCAAAAGCTGAAGGCAAAACGATCACAGCCTAAATACGATTATCACTATTTAATGCGCAACGGGTCGGTGTCCTGTCGAGATACTGTAGTTCGATAAATACCTATCGAGCATAGAAGAGGACTAGATTTGTAAAAACGAAGTCTAGGAGCTCTTTTTTTTTTTTGACCAAATGGTTACGTTACCGTTTATGCCAACGGTTCAGTCTTCCGTGTGTGCTGTTACCGTGGAATAGAACAATAGTATACGCACTAGTCAATGGTTACATACCAGTTCAGCGCAAAAGGAGATCGAAATGGTTGTTACTTATTTTCAAAATTCAGTTTTAGCTACCCATAAAAAAAAGCTTTAGCTGGAATTTTATACATTTCCTTTTTTTTTTTTGCATTTTCTCTATCTATATTTCATTCAATCCCGGTGCTCGCGGAAAACGAGAATTGAAAAGGCTTCTTCAAAGCCGCAGTTCCCTCCACTCCAATCCCCACCTAAACCCTCAAAGGTCCCAAACGAAAAAAAGGAAAGAAGATTTCTGGGTTCTCCGCTCCTGGCGAGATCCGATCCAAGAGAGCACCGAGGAGACGAGGACGGCAACGCCCGCTCCGGTTCGTGTCTCTGATTTCTCTCTTCGTGTTCTTGGGTTCTTTTGCTGCAAGATGAATCGTTAGGAGTAGAAAAGGTTGCATCTTTCGATTTGTGGGGAACGATTCTGATTCCGCAGGAATCCTTCTTCTTGCTCTGTTTCTTGCGGGATTGATCGCTATGAGTAAAGAAGGAAAGAAAAGAAATCTAGTGTTCTTTGCAACTCGCAAAGGGCATTTTATCTTCCAATCCCATGGTTCCTAGGGCGAGATAGAATCGAAAGATCAGTGCCATCGATGCGTCATTGCATCTCTATGTTTTCCCCATTTTTTGGTAGTGCGCAATTCTTGTCCGTTTTGTAAGAACTTGCTGAAGAACTTTTACGCGATAGATTCCGCTCTGAATGGTGCCGTGTCCATGGAATGTTAGAATCTTGCTGGTTCCTACCTTTTGATTTCTCTATGGGAGATTCATGAAACGAAATTCTTGGAGTTGGAAGGCAGTTGACTTCAAAGCCATTAGGCATTGCCAGTGATTTTTCTCTGTTTTTTTAACTGAAGATTTGGCGATTTGGTGGAGAATGCAGTTACTAACATATTTTGAGAAATTAGTGTCTCATGATCTTTCTTTGAACCTTACCCCAAAAGTTTGTATTGAAAAGTTTTAGAATCTTATCGCTGTACATTTATGCTCCATGTCAAAAACATTAAAGACAGACATATGGGACCCTGAGTGAGTGAGATGTAACACCCCATTTTTGAAAACGGGACGTCGAATCATCCACAACAGCTCAGGAGTTCAGTTTGGATGAAGCAATATCATGCCTGTTCATGAACATTTAAAAGAAGTTAATTTGATTAAAATATGACCTAACGGTCAACTTTAGCAACAATACGGGCGTTCAAGCATAAAATTTAACTTACATTCAGAAGAATCAAAGAAAACTCCATAGGAACACTTGAGTGCAGTCGTAACCTTAACACGAAAACTTGTAACATCATCTTTTCTTCTAGTATCTGTTGTGGTGGAAATATTGCAAGACTGAGTACAATCAATTGTACTCAGCAAATCACATGGGGAAATACTATATAGTTACTTGCCAGTATTCTCAAGTGATAGGAATATAGGTGTTTCATTATGATATGTAGATGCAGTTTTAAGGAATTGGAGTTTCTACAACTTGATTACCGGACCTCGGCAGTTCTAAAATATTTTCAAATCTACCTATGCTTCGCTGTTGGAATCACCCACTGAACATAGTTTCTTTTACCGGAAGCACGGCGTATTCGAGATACCATTGTGATTACTCCGTAGAGTTGCTCAGCTTACCCACAAGATTCCTTAACCCTCATGACTGAATTAAGAAAACAAGGTTGTTTCACTGCTGATCTCTTTATATAGACTCTACCCGGTAGATCTTCAGCTCAGACCTGGGTATCCACCGACTCGGTCAGATATCTTTTGCCCGTCCTGAGAGGAATCTACCGTTGTTCAGTATGGTTTTACCGTTTCCATACCAACGCTCCTTTACTCCTGTAGAGATTCAATTGATTTGAGTAGCTACTAAATCAGGTTTGATGAGTTAAAACTTGTGGTTGGGCGATCACTATGTTCTTTGCTCAACATAAAGTCATCCTTACTTTCTCTGAACTTTGTCCTCATTCTACTCCGAGACATTTTCTGTCTCTAAACCCATATCATAATGCTCAGCGGCAGTATTATCCAACCAACACATGGTTTTTCATGATAATCATCTTCCTACAAACATTTTTGCAAAATTACCGGCAAAATGATTTGCTAAGCAGTAGTATAAAATAGTTGAGTTTTCTATACTACCATAGTTATTTAAGTAGTAGATTTAGCATTACTAAGTCTTGTCAAGGTGAAATAGCAATCAAAGTAAACATGGTTTTTTCAGTGGAAGGATGTAACTAGGTATCATGTCATTCTAAACATTTATTGTATATAAAATATCAAAGCGTAAATAAAAGATAATGACAGTACTGATAAGTAAATAATTAACAGAATGTAGGTTCAACATGTGACTTGCCTTCTTCCTGTTATTCTTGGTCTTCTCTACCGGCTTCAAACTTACTTCAATTACTCTTGTAGCTCTTTTATTGACCAACTCGCTTGGTCCGTTCACTAGCGCGGAAAACGAGAGCAAATAAGTTCCTACTTTGCAGAATGCAAGCTGGGAAAAAATACAATCTAAACAACTAAAAGACATAAAGAAAATAGGTTTAGGTGGCTAGAACTTAGGTGGTTTATAGGTTGGCTAATCGGAATTGGAAATGGGCTAGACGGGTTCAAGGCGGTCGGAAAGATGGTAAAAATAGGTTGGACGGATTTTGGAAGTGGAGGATTGATTTTAAAATAGTGAGTTTGAATTTTTATCGAGGCTTGGTTTGGCAAAGCGGAGGTCGAAAATAAATTCACAGGATCAAACTTGATCAAAGCGAGTATTTTTGATTTTAGGGTTTGAGATGAGCGATGCGGGTTTGATCTGATGTTCCCCTAGGCGCCGCCTAGGCGCTAGGCGCCAACCTCCGCCTTGACCGCCTAGCTGATTTTGCCCGTCTAGGCACCCGCCTAGACCGATTAGGCGCTAGACGCCGATCCACCGCCCGACTAGTGCCTAGCGTTGGTGCGGGTGGTGCGCGTGTCGGACGGGGAAGACCGAGCTGCGGCGGGAGAGGCGCGCGAGTCAAACGGCGTGCTGTGCAAGAAATGGAGGATGAGGTTGGCGGTGAGGCGAGTCATTGGAGGGTGGGACCAAGGGGTCGATGCTGGTTGAATGGTGTGAACACACGGGTGGCCTGGCTGCAATTCAGAAGTGGGACAAGCGGCGCGTGGGCGAAAGAACAAAAGCGGCTAGGAGACAGGTTCTCCAAGGGCGCCAGCAAATGGAGAAGGGTGTAGCAAAAGAGGAAATGCACAAATTCAAGGAGGGTTGCTAAATTGGGGAGAAAAACAAAAAATCAAACAAAACCATAAACAAACTCAAATTTCTGAATTTTGAGATTGTTTCATGAGTGTTCTAGTCATTGTCTCCGTGTTTAGCTTAGTAGTTAATTATCAATTTTCTTTTGTGACTAGTGGAATCTGTGCTCTACTTCGTGTTGTATATGATTTAGGCAAAATGTCAGTGGGTGACAAATCAAGTGAATAACTTCGAATAAATAAAAAATAAAATAATGTTGTATTTGGCATGTCTAACTGAAGAAACATCCTATATTCATGCGGATTTAGTAATTTTGTTCACCTGCTTCCAAAACTGGATACTGGTACTATTTACACTCATGGATCTTCTTTTGTTTCTTGAATATATCCAGTGTATGCAATGGCTAGGAGTCTTAGAGTGGGACAACATGCAGAACTGGACGACTCTGTGATGGATCCTGCTAACAAAAAGGCTGCCTTCAGAGGTTTGAAGTTGTATGTGAAAGATCTTGATTTGAACACACTTCCTCCATTCCTTGCCCGTGTTTGTAACCCCGACCAGCCATGCTCGTTCTCTGAGGAGGAGATCATATGCATTTTGAGACTGCTGCAGAAGTCCATGGCCGCAGCATTGTACCACATATCAGCCAGATCGTTTTGACAGTAATTAGAATCATGTCATCAATTACAGGGTCCTTGCATAGTGTTGGTTGCTCCAAGGTGGTTTGTACATTATCCCGCTATTGCATTGATTCTCTGGCAATAGAAGAAGAGAAAAGTGGGATCATTACCTCTCTTTGTCGCCCCTTATCAGATTGCTTGATGAACACTAACGAGAGTATGTCTTCTGGTTCCGCTCTTTGTGTCACCGCACTTGTCCAATCCAACAACTGGCAGTTTGCATCTAATGAGTTGGCTAATGATGTCTGCTTGAAAGTCTCAGGGGCCTTAGAGGAGGCACACTGCCAGACTGCTGCACACTTTAGCTTGGTGATTGCTCTGTCAAAACAGAACCCTTTGACACTTGAGCCTTATGGACGGTCTTTGATAAGATCAGGCTTACAGATATTGGATGAGAGTACTAAAGCAAGCAATTCTCAGATGATTATATCATCCATTCAAATGATACATTCCATAATGAAAAGTTTGGATCTGAGAATCATATCTTCTGAGATAAGTAGCATTATCCATGCTATGGAGCAATCCCAGGATGATTGTATGCCAGACATCAGCACTGCAGCTTTTCAGGCAGCTGAGACTGCCAAGATACTTGGCAAGCAGAAAGAGTGTGGACAAGGCAAAAAAATGAGTCCATTGGCAAACTATAGTGGAAAGCATGGCAGGAAGGAGTCACATATCAGAGACAACGATTCAAGTGAATATCTTTCTGGTGAGGTGCAATCTGTTCATTTGTTTACCGATTATGACTCACAGCCTTCAGTGGGACAATGCTTGGGTGTACCTGGAAGTGCACGTGCAAGGCGACGACTATGGAGCACTGGATCTGACAAATCACATGGCATGTCCAATGATGACTTTTTTCACACTGCTATATCCGATAGTCATGATGCTTTGGGTGTGATAGCACAATATAATTCTGCTGGTCTGGTTAAGTCAGGCAGGAGGTGCTCAGATGAGCCAACAAGAGTTGCTGAGCCATGTCCTATGTGTTTAACAGCCCAAGCGACTAATCAATGCTCTCAGGTATATGGCAGATCTTCATTTCAATTGATGATTTCGTTGCCTTCTTGTACGTATGAGCAATTATAGTAACTTCGATGTGCTTAACATGTCAAGGTGTGGTATATGAGTTACTGTTTGTTCTTTGGAATATTATTTGTATTTATGATATCCTGCAAATGATACGAACCACAGACACTTTGATTTTTGGTACAGAAGCAACATAAAATCTTCACCTACACAACAGATACCCTCCACGTATATGTTTGTAGTTTACCTATGGTCTTTGCATTGATGCATTGAAGATTTGTCTTTCAATGGTCTCAGTTTAGGCATTATTTTTGGCTGCAGAATGAAATTCCACAAAGTTCACTTTTGCATATATACAAATAAATGTACAGTTTTTTCTGCCATGAACTCATTTCAGATATCTAGACGACGAGCTTTATCAGGTGACATTAGGATGCAATCGAGTCCAAGGAAGCAGCTCCACTCTTACGCCTTTTGCAGTGATTCAGAAAGAGATGGTCGCCAATTACCTGAAAGCCCAGCTTTGAGACAGATACGGCGCTGTTCAGGACAATCTACGGATGGTCTTCTGTTTGAAAAGAACGGTGAAGTTGAGGAAAGAAAAGGCTACTGGGACTCAATTCAGCATGACAATCAAAGCCATGTACAAAATACTGATTTCTTGGTGGAAGATGTGAAGTTCCAGACCAATGGTGAGCGTTCTGATAGTGCAGGCAAATCTCCATGTGAAGAATGCCAAGCTGAGTATGAGAAGATTGGAGGCAAGAAAACAAATGCAAACTGTTCTGGCACTCCAATATTTCTTTTTGGTTGTGTTGTAGTAATCATTGCGCTGTTGTTAGCTTGGTGGAAGGAGGATCGCAGAGAGCTCCATGTTGTACCTACATGACATCTGTCCGTATGCAGGTTGCATTGTGATGTGCTTCAAGCCATCAACTTTCAGGAATTGTATGATGTCAACCTTTTTTATACCACTTATAGCTGTATACACTAGGTAACTGTGAACAGTGTAGATTCTGAGATAAAAGTGAGGAAACTGTTGAAAATCTGTGGTGAATTAGTTTTAGTGCTATTTGTGTTGGGGTGTATATTCTGAACGTGGTCGCAAAAATCATGATTTTTCGTCTTGAGCGGGAAGCTGTAGCAAACATGTAGTTGACGGTGAAGGGCGCGGCGCGCCGGACTGGCTCAGTAACTGCAAAAGCTGCGCCGTGAGCCCGGCGCGCCGACGGCACTGGGTTGAACGGCACGGTGGCGCTGCCGACGCCGGCCTCGTCGAGCGGCCCACCTGGCCGATGCTTTTGAAACACAGATTGGCGCACGTGATACAGATTGCAGCGCAATTGGGTAATTAAGCTTGGGGAAGTAGAGGAGAGAGAGGAGAGAGAGGTAGGATTGGGGGCGAGGAATGAAGGGAAATAGGAAGCAGAAGATCAGGAAGGACGAAGAGAGAGCCAGGAAAGGAAATAACAAGGAAGGAAGGAAGGAAGGAAGGGGATTAGGGAGAAGGCAGGAGGAGGAAGATGAATCAGGAGAGCCAAGCCTTACGTTGATGCAGCGTGCTTTGTTGCCGCCTGATATGGCAGGCACGCATGGGAGTCCGTCCGTAACAATTTGCTTCCTCCAAATTTAATTAACACACTCAACTGAATCTATATGCAGTGCAACTCAGAGATCCTCAAGATGGGTGGGATGAGTGCAACTGAATCTAGAGTATTCCTAGAGGATGAGTGCATGAGATGAAATGAATTGCTAGTTAAGCGTGCTCGTAATTATGTGTTGTGAACTGCTAATTGCATATATAGTAAGTTAATTAACACCTGCAGTATTGTATACCCAAGACAATATTGGCCAAATAGAGATAGTTGCACCAGCTTCGTTTCGTTTCGATCGATTGCATTGCATCGCATCTCCTGATCAAGGCCAGATTTTCCCAGCTTCTACCAATGGATGTCACTGTACAAGAGGCATAGGCACCTTGTGCTCAAAGCAAAGCATCTGGAAACCAACATGTCGCAGTCCCAACGGCAAAGCAAGAGATTGATTTCTATGCCAGGCAAAAGCAAGGCATCACAAAACGCACACACTGAACGGTAATGCATCCTCTGAAAGGGACCACTAGTGACTATTCATCTGAAAAACCTGACCTTTGTCTCGGCAAAAAAACAAGATCATAGATTCATAGGCACCAACTCTAGCCATGTTCCTCGAGCAAATTTTGCAATTTTGGCAGAAACAACTCAGAGATGCAGGTGAAACACTGCAGATTTCCACTCAGTTTACAATACAAGTACACCGAACAACTGCCTCAAAACCACCAATTTCATGCAAAGTATAGCGGATATGAGCTATCGTTACGCCAAGAAACGACCAACCTAACCACAGATAGTGGATACACGAGACGAGATCCAGATTATTCAAAACAAAATGGCTATGATGACATCATCCTTGCAATTAAAGGAAAGAGCTGCTGCTATATGGAGACGGCTCATTTAGCGCTGGCGAGCTGGGTGCGGATGAGCTTGGCGGCAGAAACCACATTGGTTAGGGCGGGCTTGACCTCGGTGTACTTGCGGGTCTTGAGACCGCAGTCGGGGTTCACCCAGAGGATGTTGGTGTCGAGCACTGCAAGCATCTTGTTGATGCGGTCAGCAATCTCCTCTGTGGATGGGATCCTGGGAGAGTGGATGTCGTAGACACCAGGGCCAATGCCAGCGCCGTACTTCACACCCTCACGGAAGACAGAGAGCAGCTTCTCATCGGACCGTGAGTTCTCGATGGTGATCACATCAGCATCCATGTCAATGATGGATTGGATGATATCGTTGAAATTAGAGTAGCACATGTGGGTGTGGATCTGTCAAGAAAATGTTGTCAGTTGCAATGCCAGAAGAAAGGCAGGATTTTTTTCTTGAAACGAAAGAGAGGTAGATTTGATGTTAGCCTACAAGGCTCCAAGCCTCCAACACACAGTTCAAGAAGATTTACCTGGGTGGTGTCCTGGACACCGCAGTTGGTGATTCTGAAGGAGTGCACGGCCCAGTCCAAGTAGAAAGCGTGCTCTGCCTTGCGGAGTGGCAGACCTTCTCTCAAAGCAGCCTCATCGATTTGGATGACCTGTAAAGAATCATGAAGAAAAAGTATAAGAAATATGATTGACCAGTGTTGTACATGAATCCTCTTGATGAAATGAGAAACCGATACAAGAACAGTGCCAACCTGAATACCAGCAGCTTCAAGATCCTCGACCTCCTTCTTGATTGCAAGAGCAATCTGGTAGCAAGTCTCAAACCTGAGACGATATGAAGCAACATGTCAGCCTCTAAATGGAAGTGCTAAATGGCATCCTGAACATTTGTACACTACATTCTTTATGGGGATTACTAACCTCGGTTGGTCATTTCTGACAAAGGACCAGTTAAGGATTGTGACAGGACCAGTCAACATTCCCTTCATTGGGCGGGAGGTCATGCTCTGTGCCGTCTTGGACCAGAACACTGTCATGGGGTTGGGGCGGCTCACATCACCATAGATAATTGGTGGCTTGACACACCGTGATCCATAAGATTGCACCCATCCATTGGCAGTGAACATAAAACCAGAGAGCTGCTCACGAAGTACTCAACCATATCGTTTCTCTGTAAAATATATACCAATTAACTCACTTCAATGCAAAATAAAACAATCTCAAAATACCCAAAAAAATATCACTTTGCTAATGCTTAATAAAATATAATAATTCCATTTTCTTAAACAGGACACATCAAAGCTTCTTAGTTAACACTAAACACCAATAATACACAAGGATGCTAACCTCAGGCTCGCCAGCACAAGCACATCAATGTCAAGTTCTTCTTGGATCTTAACAACCTTGTTAATTTCCTCCTTAATGGCACTGATGTACTCCTCCTCAGAGATCCTACAACACGAATTTTTAATGAGCAATATAGACAAAATATAACTAACAAGTGAAAGAGTCATCATAAAGTGTTCCTCACTTGTTTGCCTTGTACTCACGGCGGACTCTCCTGAGCTCCACAGTCTGTGGGAATGAACCAATTGTGGTAGTGGGAAGGACCGGAAGGTTGAGCTTCTTCTGCTGTGCGTCCAGCCTAGCACTAACATTAGTAGCACGCCGATGGTCAGAACCCTTTAGAGCAGCCGCCTGCAGGAAATATGTGGTTAAGAATCGGGGCATGTCATTTCAATATGGAATTAGTGTGTGTAGCGTGTGTAGCCACAAAACCCAAGGTACTTACAGCCTTTTGGACATCCTCATTTGTCACACGAGGTGATGACCTTCTTGAGGCCTGAGCAGCAGCATTTGCTGCAAAGTACGCCTGTAGATGATATCGAGTAGAAATGTACAAGTCAGCAGAAGTTGTCTGAATTGTACAAAGGAAAAACAGGCTCTAGTAGAGAGGACTGAGAATAAAGTGTATAAGAGTATCATACCTCATCCTTTTGACCAGCCAATGCCTTGGCAAGGGCATTCACCTCAACCACCTTTTGGGCAGCAAAAGCGAGCCATGACTTGATCTCAGTGTCAAGCTTAGTCTCATTTACAAGATCCACAGCCGTGTGCATGAGTGAGCAAGAAGTTGACACCACAAGCTTGTCTACACAAATGATAGACATCAATGGATACTGCGAGTTGTAGCTATAAGCCTATAACAGATAAATAGCACAGCCATGCTTACCCTTTCCAACAACAGACTCAAGAGACTGAGAGTGCCAAGAGATGCAGCAAGGTCATCAGCCCAAATGTTGCGTCCATCCACAACACCAGCAAAGAGGTACTTTCCAGAGGAAAGCTACACTCTTGACAAGATCCAGAGTCTTGGTTCCACGGACAAGGTCAAAACCATAAGCAGTCACGCTGTTCAAGGATGTAAGGGTCCTGCAGTTGCAAAAGAACTAAGTATTTTGTCCCTGCAAGAAGTATATGAAAGCAACAGCAGGTGTAAAAATGATTAAACTAACAAAGTAAGTAAACATACTTGTATGATTCTGCAGGAATGTCAGCAAAGTATGTCTCAACAAGCACGTTCAATCCAGAAAGTGCTGATTCAAGTTCTGTGTACGCTGCAGAGAATGCAGCCAACTGGTGAGAATCGAGGTCAAGGACAAGTGTGGGCTCATCAAACTGAATCCATGAAGCCCCAGCTGCCTTCAGCTCAGCAATAACCTCCTGCGAATCATCATGCATCAAATTATCAACTGAAGACTTGGGGACAACAGTAGTTAGTAACTTGTTTATATGCTTACTTGTAGACAGGAAGGATACTGCTAAGAAGGGAAAGAAGAGGGAATGATTTCTCTACACCCTTTGCAGGCTTGAAAGCAGCAAGTATGAGACTGGTCCAATAAGTACTGGCACAGTATCAACACCAAGCTGCATGAGAAGCAACGACATATAAGACATATAAGGATACAAGCAAGTACATATCACCTTCATAAGAAAAGGCGCACATTTTCCATTCCAAAGTGAACACACACAATTCAGAAAACACTGCAAACCCTGAAATCCTAGTGATATCACTATTTACATGTGCCATGGATTTTGGAGTAAGAAAACAAATTTTAATTGGAATCCTTTCAGGTAAAATCTCCCATTGAGATTCAAAGAAGGTAACACAGGTGGCATGTGAGCCGAAGTTGTCATAAATCAACCACATTAACAACTTTTAAAAAAAATACAATATGAAGGTGCTTTCAGGGGGGTAAAAATCACTTTCATACAGTTTGTGAACTCGTCTTTGTCAAACTGAAATCACTAGATTCAAAATTCTCAGCAAGGGACAACTTCAAATATGAACTATGGAAACCAATTTGATCTGACAGAGTGACAATCTTCCAAAATATCATGCCAAACTTGCCTCTTAATGTATCACAGCTTATTTGCTAATCCAAAATTATTAAACAAATGCAGGATTAAGAAATGCTTGATCACTACTAAAAAACTTGAGATTTGAATAGCAGAAAGCAACATACTAAACTAATAAATGACTTTATTAGCTAGCTAAGATGCTGGTGTTAATAAGCATGTGTTGGCAAGCAACTATTATGTAAACAAGTACACAAGCAGGGAAACTAAGATCAGGAGATAAATTCACAAAATAGACAGCTAACATTTGATTCTAGTATCGTACCGCCTTTGCCTCCTTGTATTCATTCACAGCCTTGTGAGAAGAGTAGGAGAACTTGGTGCTAGGACCCAGTTCAGGGACAATAAAGTGGCTGTACAAGTAGAGCAACACTAGTGCGTAAAAATTGGATACAAAGTAAACTATAAATTACCCTCAGTAAGCATAAACAGAAGCGGATGGACTTACTAGTTGGTGTCAAACCACTTGGTCATCTCCATAGCAGGGACAGTGGCATTTCCCCTAGCCATCGAGAAGTAGGTGCTGAAGCCAATCTCTCCTCCAGTCCATGAGTAGCGTTCTGGGACAGCACCAAGCATAGCCGTCGTGTCAAGAACCTGATCGTAGTACGAGAAGGTGTTGCTGGGAATGTACTTGATCCCAGCATCAGCCATTTGCTTCCAGATGCTGGCCCTGAGGTCGGTGGCAACCTTCTCCAAATCCTCAGCACTGCTCTTCCCATCCCAGAAGGACTCCAAGGCAAACTTGAGCTCCCTCTTGGGGCCCATGCGGGGGTATCCAACAATGTGAGACGCCATCTTTCTATACCAATAATAGAGCTATAATCAGCTTGACTCAAAGAAACCTCACATGAATAGTAAAGAATGACCTTGCAAATGAGATTACTAATCCATTTGATAAAAAAAGAAACCATAACACTGGGAATATTTGCCAATCGGATAGCTGACTACCATCTGCATACTATTTGTTACACCAATCCAACAAACATTGCAATGTACTCATCAGAGAACTAACACAATTTTTCTGTTCTACAAAACTTGTTATTCCTATGCATGGGATTCTACCATCATAGATCCACTGGTGTCAAAGAATAAACTAAAATACTAATGCTAGTAGGTTGGTTAGGTATACCCCCAACCTCCACTAACATGTAAGCCCCAGGGGTTGGTACATAAGACGGCCTAACTAAAATTGGTGGCACTGTCCCTCTCATACCAGTAGCCAGTAGGTGGATCTTGGACATAAATATAAGTAACAATTCGTAAATATAACATACGGTACATTCCAATTTTCCAATCAGAAATGGCAGTTCATGCAACGATTGCATGTACAGATCGCAAGGACTACTGCACCATGCATTAAAAATAAAGGATCTCCACAGACAACAGACTAAATAAAAGGAAAAAATGATCCACGACGATCGTCAAAGTCAACAAGGAGAAAACCTCAGCCAGATCCAAAACCCCAGGGCACCAAACAAACCACGCATACATGTATCGAATCGGATCCAATCTTAAATCACCCAAAGAGCACACTAAAAATCCAACCTTTCACGCCATTCTCTGAGCAAGAACTTAGATCTGAGCACGTACTCCATTCAGATCGGACCCCAGACACGCACCCAAACGTCCACAGAAAAATCCATTCCCATAATCCCATCCCAGCGCACGAACCGAATCAACAAGAAGAGACGGAGCAACCCACCGATCCCAAAACACCACCAAACCCAACCAGACAAACAACGTGCACCACGCCTAAAACCACGAAACAGGGACGCAATGAGCACGGATCCGGGACACCCACGCGAGGCAGGCGATCCAAGAACACGAAACCGATCAAAACAAGCGGCTCCCTCCCTGCACAAGACCGATCCGGGGTGGATCTAGGCGAGGGAGCCGGAGGCCGGCATCCATGCATGCGGGCGAATTTACAGGTGCACGGAGCGGTGGAGGTTCGCGCTTGCTTACCTTGGGAGCGCGGAGAGGAGCGGAGGAGAAGGCGCCGAGGAGGAGGAGGATGAGGAGAACACGGGAGGGGATAGAACGCTGGCTCACTTATGTATGGGAGGCCTCGCCTCGCTCTTCACTCGTACCAGACCATCGTGGCTTTGGTTGGTGAGATCTGAAAGCAGAGTGGGGATCTGATGGTGCACGGTTTTTCAGGGGCAAAAAAAGCTTTGTGCTTTTTATTGAGCTTTCTGGTAAGAAATCTGGTTCATGCTTGAAGCCTTGGTTCGTATTGAGCATCACATCGATAAGCTATAAATAGAAAATACTATCGACTATTTTGTATATGGAATCAGAAAGAAAACAGTAAAGAAAGATCAGAAGTTCCGTGATCGATGTTTTCTTCTCTTCCATCGACGAGGGCCTTTTTCCCCCTGTTTTTCAACCGGTTTTCATAGTTGTAATCTCTCTCGACAATTATTATTTATTAGATTAGTGAATAGCAAAGCTAGAATATATTAATTATATGTATTTTTTCTGTTGTAGCAAAGCTATAATATAGCATGTATAGCGGCCCTCCTAGAGAAAAGGATATAGCGTAACCATTTGTCCCTTCCACAATGACACTCATGTAAAATCTCCAATTCCTTTTAAAAAAAAGAAGAGGCGACCAACAGCCAAACAATAATGCATGTAGCTTCAAACAAATTCAGGATAAAGAAAAAGAGAGACCACTGATGCTATAAGAAAGGGACAGGAAGCTGTGAGTGATGACTGTGCAGCCACGTGCGGTATGGTTGCCGTCCATGCTGTCGTGCAACATATTGTCAGAATGAGATATTTTCTTTCGTTCCGAGACGTCTCGGTAGCGCTCATTTCTGCTTAAGTTTGTGACTTTTAACTTATTTTTTATTATTTATAAATCTTGTCTGTTTTTGAACTTTTAGTTTTTTTTCTTGGTTTTTTCTCTGTATTCGTTTGTGTTATCCGTGATAAGCTAACATATTTTTCTATTTTTAAATTTTTAAAAATTTAATTACAACAAAAAGTCACCTTCAACTACATTATAATTTCAGATTCTGATGCAATTTAGTAAAAACCACTATTCTTATTGGCCGAAGGGGCCTTTAGCTCTCGTGGATGAAGATGCGTGGCTTTGAGTATTTCAATTAAAAGTAAACTTAAATTAAAAATACTGTTATATATTTACAGATAATCTGAAGAAATAAAAGAGAAATTATAAAAAAAAACTAAAATACGAAAAAACCGAAATTAATAAACGACGCGTTCCAGGGGCTAAAAGACATAACCCTAAAACCAGTCGGAAAAGGCCAGGAGCTAGGCCAATGGCAACAGTTCACGTGGCCTTGTCCGTACAATCGCAATGCGGCGAAAATGGCGTGCACATCGAGAGCACAAGCAGCCAAAATGTTTCTTAATTGTAGTAAATTATTTTGGAGTTGGTTTGATTTTTTGTTTTTAAAAAAAATCACATTAGCGCTGGTCCACATTTCTGTAAATTATATTCTTGAGATGAGCTCGATCAGAGAAAAATTTTCTTGAACTGAAATGAGACAAAAACTTCTGAACAACCGCATTCTGTACAACTGTGTAAAAGTTTTACACAAAATGAGCTATAATTTTTTACAGATAGATACTGGTATAACGACAGACTGATGAAGAGGATTAATTTAACTATGTCTAGATGCAATGAACCTTCGTCACCAACAAAGCACCCGGTGCTTGGAAAGCAACCTTCTCGTACCACAAAATCCCAGAGCCTGCAGTATCCTCGTTCACAAGGATTCTAAGAATATGATGATAACTTTGGATTTAAACTCGAGACAGTTTAGACAATCAGTTTATTAATTTAAGCAAATTGTATGCTACCTAATTATCCCAAGCATAGGGGAAAAAAGAACATGGAGCGTCTTCATGTAGACTCAAATTGACAGGGCTCATATATAAGCCCGTGTTTACCTCCTCTTGAAGGTATATATTAAGTCCAGAAGATATATATGCATTGTTTTTTAGATCAGAAATATATGCAACTGTGGAAATCATTTGCATTCGTAGAAGTCCTTTTCTTTCTCCTAGAAAACATATGTGCATCATCATGTGGTGCCGACGATCTAAAAATTACATACACCAGCCATATGGAGGCTGGAGCAGCACTAGTGGTGGAAATTTTAAGTGTTTCTTTGGGAATCTTGATTAGATCGTGCCAATTGAGTCATAAGATACGATAGATTTGCAAATTTGCACTCCGGGGGCCTCCAATTGGTGTGTACTTCAACAACCATGATGAGTCACTTCAGCTGCAAATCTCTCTTCAGTGGATGCAACCAAGGTTATGGATGATGGACACCCCATTTTCTTCAGTGGATTTGGGAGTTCTTTGTTCTTGGTAGAAGGAGTGAATCAATGATGCAACCCATGTACTAGTTTTGTGGGGCCCATAATAGAAGAAAAGAAACAATGTTAGGTGCTCCTACCTCCTATGGTTGGTGGATGTCAGATGGTGGTGTGCTTATTTTTCTTTTCTTCATTTTGAGACGAATGGCATGATGAATTTATGCATGCCCTTCAATTCAAGGTTTCAATCAGGGTAGTTCATACTGGCTTGGAAAACTAGGACACTGTGGTCACAGAATTCAGGCCTAAACAATAGATGTTTACGGTTCTGATTCGCCAAGGCTGGCATAGAACCAATCATTTTGTGTAGGGATCAAAACTGGACCATACTTTTCTACTTGATCAGATCAAATTTCTACCTGCACATCGCTTTCCAGATGTGATTTTGCCAAAGTCTCAAGCTGCAAGAACATGTCATGGCCAAAGAATCCCTGCTAAAAAAAAAAGAAACAAACCTTGAAAGAGATGCACAGATCGTGTGCCCTGTGAGCTGAAAGTCTTAGCAGATCTCTTTCCAAGCATGAGAGAAGGCATAGAAAAGCTAGAACCGTTGCTGAAGCAGTGAAGCGGTACTTGACCAGCTAACGCCTTGTGCTATGCAAACGTCAGAAAAGACCAATCGAATGACGAGCTTCATCTTCCATTCTGGAACAAACAATTGCAGCTTTATCATCCATGGAATCACTGAAACTATATAGTTTTTGCTGAACTAGAAGAACTCTGTGCTGAGCCGACGCAGGCCAGATGTTGCTGAATCAGGTATGTCTATTGGTGATAGCAGGGACAGTTATTTGGGGCTAATGGTTTCAGTAGCTTGGAGGGCCAATGGCTTCCCTGTTTCCTTTCTCTATCCCTCTCTCTGTTTCCTGCCATGTGGCAGCATGCTATTTATTCTGTTTTTTTGTGGATCCCATGTACTGGCTAATAGCTTGACGCCACATGGTGGAGACACGGTCGGGAACATGATCATAGGGACAGGGAAGCCGCGTCTGCTTGGAGGGTCCTCACCTCTATGGGCCCGATATGGATAGCACTTTCGGCTGTACCCACGTCTGCTTCAAATAGCATCAGATGGCAGTGCAATGCCCACACTTGCAGCAATGGCAACCACCCTTCCTGGATGGCTACATGCTAAAATTAACATGTCTCATGATTTGCCCAGGAGTTGATGATGTCAGAAAATACACGTTAATTAGTACAAGAAAGAGGCGTTCGTAGTCTTGGATTGAGCTGAACTAATTGAGGACCAAATAGGGGATGGCTCATGAGTCATGACCGTTTAACGAGTTCCTCTCAGCTGTTCTGGAAATGTGGTCAAAGTTCAGTGAGTCAAGGGAAACTAAAGATTCGTTCTTTGGTAAAGAGTCTATCTTTAATCACTGTCATTCAATAACATAATACTAGTAAATAATGGAACAAGTGCATCACCACATGCATGTAAAGCAATAGTTGATCAAGTAGTCGATCTGAAAAAGGCAATATAGAAAGGGATTTTGTTAAACATCATCCGAATATTTTCTTTCTAACTATCATCCAGATTTAGGACTATTGGATTAGAGATCCAATGGCCATGAATTCTCCCTCTTCCCCCATTGAATTCTACCACCTCCCTCTTGAAAAAATATCCCCTCTTCAAAAATAAGAGGCACTTTAATCTGTAATTCAAAGGTTACAAATTTGGATGATAATTAAGAAAAAATATCCGAATGATATCTAGACACTTTCAAAATTTATGCAATATATGAAGAACTCCGGGCATTGCCACTAGTTTAGGTTACTTCTAACAGTGAAGCTCGGTGCACGGTAGCACACTAGCACATACCTTCAGAGATCATAGATCTGCTGATGGGAGGTAGATATAATCCAATTGAATTGTCTTAGCTGTGGCTTGGGAGTAGAACTTGGTGCAGTTTAATTGCTTCTCATGTTGCCATTAGCACTGGGAGTAGTCTACGTTTAATCGATGGATGGATTTTGACTACCGCAGATATCTTTTATACGTGTTTTTGGAGCGATGATGGAGTCATTGATAAGAAGGATGTACATAGTTTTGAGCTTTTGAACTTGTGAAGTTGTTTGAAGAAGCGGTTTTGAAAAGTCGTTTTGTTTATTTTAGTTTTGGAGAAGCCGAAATAAAAAGGCACCAAAACGCGAAAAGAACAGGGCAAAAACTAGTGATCCTATGAGGGCTCTTTAAAGAGATACATTTATAAACGGTGTATCAGAAAATATTGCCTGCACCGCTTTCCTTAATCTTGACGGCCTATATTTAATCGAACGGTCAGGAGGGAGCCAAAGTATATTCTCCATAAGTTCACATTTAACCATCACAACCCCGGCTTTCTACTCTCCCATCTCACGACCTCACCGAGAGGCGGCCAGAGCCCGACCCCTCTCCGGCGACACGGCGGCGTCCGCACGCCCTCCGGCGAATTCCGCCGCCGCAGTGACCGCAGTACGGCCGTGCCGCATGCTCGGCCGCTTTCCTTGGCCTCTGCCGGTCTCGCGGTCTGTTGCGGGGAGTAGCTGCCGCGGCATATCCGCCATGGCCGGAGGAGGCGGCGGCGACGAAGAGGGCCAGCTCGGGAGTTCCTCGAGTACATGGATCGGCTCCGTAACTACGAGCGGTACGGCGTGCCGCGCGGCGCCGGGACCGACTCCGACGACGGCTTCGACCTCGGCCGCATGCGCCGCCTCCTCCGCCGCCTGGGCGACCCCACACCCACTTCCCGGTGAGGCCCCACCCTCTCCTCGCCCTCCTTAACAGCTAAACCCTACAGCTTGCATTGCAACTGATGACGTAAAATGATTAGCGAACGAAGAATCTGTGATTTTGCTTCTGATGGGACATTGGGATGTGTTTAGTTCAAGCGTTAGACAGTCATCATTCATATGGGAAATTCCATATGATTTTTATTTGCATGGAGAGACAATGGGATGAATGCTAGGATGAAGCTGAGAGGTTGTGTTTGTAGGCTGTTCATGTCGCCGGCACCAAGGGGAAAGGTTCAACTGCTGCATTCCTGTCCAATATCATGAGGGAGCAAGGTTACAACGTTGGTTGCTATACCAGGTATTCTACCACATCACCATGCTTCGTTTATCATTTGGTAGATATTACACAAAAGTGTCTTGTCACCTGACACAATTTGGGGGTGAAGGTACTATAATCTCAGAGTAAATTTCACAAAACTACAGGTTTATTGTCATATGTATCAAGGAACTCCAAATTTTAGCAACTATTTCACAAAACTACAGATTTAAGGCCGCATGTAGTTACCTGTAGTTCCTTGATAATGAAATTTACTCATAATCATATTGTGCTGTTGTTGTCTTTGATGCTGAGTTATGGTGTCAAAGCATTTACTTGCCGCATGTAGATTGTGGATTTAAAACCATTGAGTTCTGTTGAATTTTCCGAGTATCATTCTGGGACTAGAGAAAATTCTATAATGCTGCTCTCTATGCAGCCCACATCTTCTAACCATTCGGGAACGCATTTCCGTTGGAAAAGTGGAGGCCCTGTTTCATCTGCATTGTTGAGGATCTTTTCACCAGGCTAAGGAAGCTATCAATCAATCGGTAGAATCAGAAAATGGAGCCCTGACACACTTTGAGGTAGCTTTAATCTTTTTGTTGCAAAGTTAGCTTGTTTTGCTTGGCAAACTGATGCAATTTCTGACATTTTTATTGCCCTAAATGAGGGCCTACAATTTTAGTACACATGAAAGTAATATCCTTGCAAAGTTGATGGATGCTTTCTGCTTTAGAAAATGAATAATGCATTCAAGTTGGAACCAAACAAACTCTCGTAACTGCTTCCATGGAACATGGTTTCTCCTTCATTAGTTTGCATCTTATCTCATTGCACTAAATCTTTGAAGGTGGTGCTGCCATTTTTTCATATCTAAATTGAGTAGGTCATCTGATTTTTGTGTGCATAATGGCAAAACTTTTACAGTCCAAAAACAAAAGTTGTAGCTCTGTTCTGGACCAAACTAATATGGTTTGCAACCATCTCCTGCTAGTAAAAGAAAAAAATATGGTGTTTGTAACAGGCAGGAAAATAAATTTGCAATCTGATCTCACTTTCCGATCTTTTTAGCTGTCCTGATACTGCCACACCGCATCAGCATTACTTCTGTTTGTTAATATCTGTTAGCAATTCATCTTCAGTTGATACTATATGGTGTTTATGCAATAACTAAGTTCTTACTCAACATGATTAAATGTCACTAATCGTGCATATATTGGCACATTAAAAATACTATATGCTTTGATATGCCCATATGTCTGTTGCGGTGATCATGAATCTAAAAACCAGTTGCATGGTTTTGCAGGTTTTTACTGCTCTCTCATTTCTCCTATTCTCACGAGAAAATGTTGACATTGCTATTGTCGAAGTAAGTTGCCTAAAACTACTGTCTTTTCTAATATTTCATGGTTTTTGTTTACCTGTTGCTGTTAACAAGGGTGGAGTTGAAAGTCATTAGTTTGCTGTCTCAGAAATTGTCTAACAGTTATGAAATTGTACATTAAATATGGAAGATCAATCACAAGAATGCACCTGTTGTACTGAACTGCTGGAAAAAAAACTTTGGTCAGGTCTGCTGTTTCTCAAAACATCATTAGGAATGATAACACTCTTCTCCTTCAATAGTGCTATTGAGAATTGCTTGCGGATCAGTTTTCTTCTGCCCACTTCTGACCTATCGCTATGACCAGACTAAGTCTGGTATTACTCAGAGATGAAACGGGAATTACATAAGACAGCCCAAGAAGTGGCACCGTCACAAGTTTCTAGGCATCTATGCTTTAAAACTGATGTTTGAATTCAAGTTTATAGCACTTACTATGACTAAGTAGTGTCTCATTTATCTATTTATTGCCTAGGCAGGCCTTGGTGGAGCTAGAGATGCCACAAATGTCATACAAAGTACTGAATTAGCTGCATCTGTCATAACAACTGTTGGGAAAGAACATTTGGCTGCTTTGGGTGGTTCCCTACAAAGCATAGCAGTGGCAAAGTCTGGAATCATCAAACAAGGGCGACCAGTTATGTTGTTCTGTCATCTTTGTTCCTTTTAATGTTCATCAGGATGTAATTCACTCTTGCTTGTGCTCCAGCTTATAGAATTAATTATGTAGTGCTCTTTTCTCTTAAAAGAAATGGTTGATATGACATACTCTGCTTGCTGTTCCATCTCCACGCTAGTTCTCTACTTGTTACCAAGTTATTTTACTAGGCATCATCTTGTGTTTCTTCAGTGAAGTTAGAAAGGCCTCACCTTTTCCTTAATTCTTTACTGATGATATGTTAACCATCAAGTCGTATAACATTATCCTTGTATCAGTGTAAATTCTATAGTGCAATCTTTAAATTTCTGTATATTGAGGCCTTATCTCTCCTGGTACATGACCAGCATGACTAAAATATACATGTGAGCTTTCTTGTTCTTATTTAGTGTGTTTTCATTGCGAGTGATTCTCACATGTGCTTCTTCTAGCAATATTTCTGTAGTTACATTTGTAAAGTTGACTTTTTTTTGGTAATGTAACATCTACCTCAAACATTTTCAGGTTGTCATTGGTGGTCCATTTTTGACGGATATTGAGCAAATTATTCGGGACAGAGCATTCTTGGCACAATCTCCCATCATATCTGCTTGTGATCCTGGTGTCAAGAGCATCACAAGATGCATTGGGTGGGATTATGGAAAACCTTACCAAAGTTGTGACATTATTGTCAAAATCTCAAATGATATGCCATTGGTAAAATTCCATTGCCAAGTGCCAACCTTATCTAATTCATCTGAAATTAATAGTAGAGTAAAGCCTTTTCCATTTTCTTTTTAAGTCCTCCAAATGATTAGTGCAAATTATATCTTGCAGTTTATTGAACTGCATGATGTAAAACTCCAACTGCTGGGAGATCATCAGCGTCAAAATGCTGTTACTGCTTCTTGCACAGCTCTCTGTCTCCGTGAGCTAGGTAATACTGCAATAATGCCATCATGCCAATTCATCGAAGTAAAGTTACTCAAACGTTGATGGGGTGTTTATTTAATTCTTTACTGTGTGGTTGCTTTAGAATGGGACTATAACATTGAAAGCTGAATATTTGGCACTGCCTTTTTTTTTCTATTCTTTATTTTTTACTTTTTCACATATTGAATTCTTGGCGTAAGTCTGATATATTATTCCTCCTATCCCACGGCTTTGGGAAGTTAAGGATGGGATATTTCCGATACATCTATCCAAGCTGGTTTAGAGAAGACACAATTGCCGGGGAGAAGCCAATTTCTTACACAAGAGGAAGCTTCAGTCCTCGGGCTTGAGGGAGCATCCACCACACTTATTGATGGAGGTTTTCACGATAACCTACCCTTAATGTTTTATTTCCGCTTACTGTTGATTTATTGCCATCAGCTGATGTTTTGAAACGTCTTCCAGCCCATACCGAGGCATCTGCAAAGGCCTTATCGGACGTGGTAAAACTGTCAGACCAGATGGGCCTTTGGCTCTTGTTATTGGAATGGCCAACGACAAAGAACATCACGCGTTTGCGGAACAGCTTCTCTCAGGCAAGATTAATTTGTTCAGAAACCTTTCTGAACATTTGAAATCTACACGCATTGCTTTGTTTGGCTCATATTTCATTGTTTAAGCTGAAGAACACGGCAGTATTTTTTTTTTTTCTGATCTGCAGGCGTAAGGCCAGATATTGTATTGCTGACCGAGGCGAGCATCGCCGGAGGAAACTCCCGTTCTATGCCAGCTTCATCGCTGAAAGAGATATGGATGGCTGCTGCACGCGATCAAGGCATGGACTGCGTGGATATAGGAACGATCACCGGCGTCGAAACTCCGGCGAGCATCGATCGTGTGGCAGCTAGTTGTGACAAGCCCACGCTGGTCGGGTGTGGAAAGGCGCCATTCTCGTGCGATCTGATCAAGGTCGCCTCTCGGCTGCTTCGAAGCCGAGCGGACGGCGCTCCTGGCCTGATCTGCGTGACCGGCTCTCTGCATATGGTTTCGTCAGTGCTGCAGAAACTTGGGCGGTAGCTAGGACGTACATGGTCGACGTCAGCAGGCTAGCTAGAACCACCAAATTGGTATGTTTAATTCGATCAGATCAGATCAAACCAAGTATCATGATGCGTTTCCTGATCGAGATCATCAACTCTTGGAACGGAACTCAACTAGCATGCGATGCGTCAGAACATGCGTAATCGTTTGTGATGTCACGTTGTGATGAGGATTCGGTACTAGTCGCAAGCGATGGGACCTGTTTATTATTATTAACCATTCACTATTATCTCAAAAACACAACCAGAGCTATTATTTTGTGCCGGTACTATTGGAATATCATATTGCCCCTCCCTTTTTTTTTTTTTTTTAACGGTTTTTAATTTCTCAAGAATCAATGGTGATATCGGTTGTCTATAAATTTTACTATATATGATACAAGATGATACAAGGAGAGATAGAATATCAGGCAATAGTTCATTATAATATGATAAATAAGATAATATGATAATAGTCGATTATAATAATATAATACAGAGAATATTATAAACAGCAGCACTTTGTATATATCATTTATAAACGTAGCAGGAAAAAGCCGTAAACCGTGGAACAAAGTAACATGCCGATTGTCTAGTCGCAGGGCATTGTCAGACAGCAGCTGGCCGTCCCAAGAGGCAGTTTTATCGACAAAACTGTGTACTGCAGTGGATCCTAGGTCGGGTGGTTTTGCTTTCCGCTTCCCCACAATGGCGGGCGCGGCGCGGCGCGGCGCGGCACGGCACGGCAGCCACCACCACACGTCTCTCTCTCTCTCTCTCTCTCTCTGACCCTCTCCTAGTCTCCTCTCTCTCTAGAAGGGGAAAAAAATCCGCTCAAGCAGCAGCAGTGTAGTACTAGTACACGTCGACGCGGAAGGGAAAAGAAACAGTGCAGTGCAGTGTACTGGACTGGATCCTTCCTTCCGAGGTTTGCGTCGAATCCAGCGGCGGTATTCCCATCCCGTCGGCGTGTCCCTGATTCGCTGCTGCTGCATGGGTGCGTCTCGGTCCAGCCCCTGGCACCATCCGCACGGCCAGCCCCTGGTTTTGCTCCTCCTATAACTCACGTCACGTCGCGTCGCTGCTGTCGCTGCTTCTTCTCCCCTGCTCGCGAGTCCTCCTAGCTCCTTCCTTATCGCCTCCTCCTCGCGTGCTCTGTTTCTTCCTTGCTGGTTCTTGGCTGTTGCCGGCGGGTCCGTTCGCGCCAAGATCGGGTTTTGCGAGCTGGGTGGCGGGTTCTGAGTTCTTGGCGTGCAGGGGGGGTGGAGGTGGAGGTGGCGGAGGCTGCCGGCGCCGCCGTGGCGGGGGTTGTGCCGCCGGCGAAGAGGAGGCGGGTGATGGGTAGGAGGGGCGGAGGCGGGGGGCGGCGCCCGAGGAGGCGCGTGCATGCGGAGGTCACGTTCGTGCAGCAGCTCTTCCAGGCGTGCCGCGCCGTCTTCAAGGGGCCCGGCACCGTGCCCGCGCCCGCCGACGCCGACGCGCTCCGCGCCATGCTCGGTGAGCCTCGTCTCTTGATACCTGCGTTGCTTTGCTCATCTGAGCTAGTATGTAGCTAGCTCAGCGTGCAAAAGGGAAGTTGCAAGCTCCGTCCATGCAATAATCCCTTCCCAAAAGTTTGTTATGCAAATTTGTGCGATCGAAAACAGATTCAAATCTTCTTCCTAACGAAATTTTTTTTGGATCTGCATTATTTGACATGTTATGTTGAACTTTACTGCATAATCTGTAATCATTGCTCTCTGCTGAACATGTTTTGCACAAAATGTTCAGATAAAATTCAGAAATGGGAATTAATGGTGATAACACGCCAGAGATGCAGGTTCTATTTTTCTAAAACTAAGGCAGGTTCTAAATTTTCAATCTGTTTATTAGCACTTGGTAGGCCGGTTCTCTTGTCCTAGAAAAAAACATATGGCCCATGCCCCATAGCATATGCATAATTGCGTACTGCGCAGTTTGTATCTGTTTCATGTACCGAATTAACTGAATTTGAATTTATGGTGGTGATATCTGCAGACAGAATGAGACCAGAAGACGTTGGCCTAAGCTCAGAACGCAGATTATTCAGGACTAGAGATACTGACGAAGAAACCCCAACAATTTACCATACGACGATATACAACTGCGAGAATTTTTCGGTAAGCGGCAGTGTACAAACGAACTGAAATCTGATTCGAGTACTATGCCCAAGCTGAATGAAAAACATAGGCCTTTGTTGTATCAAAATGATTTTTCTACTGATGTTATTCCCTTGGCAGATGGAAATCTTCTTTTTGCCAAAAAATGCGGTCATTCCTCTCCACAATCACCCTGGAATGACAGTGTTCAACAAACTACTGCTCGGATCGATGCACATAAAGTCATATGACTGGGTTGATCCGGATCCTGTGGTGGGCAGTTCGTCACCTGACGATCGATGTAAGCTTTTGAAGCATTCTACAGTCTTTTTCATCAGATTGCTTGTCTAGTTGTCTGTACTGTCTATTCCATCCTCCATGGCGCAGATGTGCTAACGTTGAGACATAATTTTATGCAGTGAGATTGGCAGAACTGGTGGTGGATGATGTTTTTACAGCGCCATGCGATACATCTGTCCTGTATCCAACGACGGGAGGCAACATGCACCGGTTTGAGGCCATTGCGCCTTGTGCGTTTCTCGACATTCTTGGCCCCCCGTACTCTCTAGAAGAGGACCGGGACTGCACGTACTACGCTGATTTTCCCTACTCACAGCATTCGAGTAAGTAGCCAACTTTGATCTCGGAAATCTGAATTGGACACTGCAGTTTCCTCCATTTGCTACTAGCTCCTAATTTTGTCGGTAGATGATGTATCAAGCTGTTATATTAGCAACAAAAATGCCTAGGCTCATATGGCTCTGCCGTTTGTGGTTTGATTTTGAGTGATATGGATACATACGTGTTGCGACTTCAACTATGTATCTAAAAGGCCAAATGGATGGTTCAGGCTTTTTTTTTCTTCGAGAACACACAAGAGCAGTTGTATCTTTTTCTATTAAGGAGGATGGGACGGGTTAGGCATCACTTTCAAGTTGCAACATGTATTTAATTGCTAGTTAATCCAAATAGTAGTTTGAATAACAACCTGCAGATAGCTAAGCTTTGCTTATGATATACTCCATTTGCAACCTGCGCACGTGATTAACAGTGTAAAGCACACGGTTTTGTGCTCGTGTGGGTGTTAGAAACAGTTGTAATGTCGAAACCACTCATTATGAGCTAATCTAGCTCGTTTTCTTAAAAAAAAGAGCTAATCTAGCTTCACCCCACCCTAGAGACATTAGGCTCCTCGAACAGTTGTTGATGATTGCGTGAGGTTATGCTGCTGCTAATCAAACTGGTTCATTGCTGTTGCTCATGGGATGTTTTAAGCTAATGTTACTGCTACCGTTTCCATTCACTTACCTGCATATGTATTTTTGGCTGTAAATGAGACTTACCAAAGGTTCGTCTTTCTGTTGACAGTGGCGGACTGCGCCAGTGACCTCGTCGGCGTCGAGGAAGAAGGCCGTCGTCTCGCGTGGCTGAAAGAGGTCGGCATGCCGGGGGAGTTGAAGATACGCGGCGTCCCTTACCGCGGTCCGCCGATATCGGACACCGTCACGGTGCAGCTCTCTCCGGCCGTTCCTAACTGATAGAGAGTCGTCTAGCCTCGTGAATAGCAAGCAAGCTTTATAGCCTAGCCTTCAGTTTGTGCATGCTGTCGATGATTGATGTCGTGCAGAAGAGAGAATGCTTGCTTGCTTGTGCATTTGTACGGGCCTTGTCCAGATTCTGTCTTGATCTTGATTAATACATACATAGATCATCCATAGATTTCACTTGCTTTATTTAAGTGCTTCTACGGTGCCCACGTTTGTTCGTTGGGGTGCATGCATGCTTTGTGATAATTGTGAAGCCTGAATGCGTGTCATCGACCACGACGGCGCGGAGCGCGAGACGACCTTCGTAGGTGCGGAGCTCGAGGCGGCCTTCGCAGCCGCGGAGCGAGCTTCGCCGGCGTGGAGCACGGGGCGGTCTTCGCGGGCGCAGAGCACTGCACGTAGGCCGTGTCCAACTCAGTGCAGGCTTCATGGATGCGGAGCGCGGGGCGGAGGCCGTGCCCAGCCGACGGAGGCGACGCCGAGGCAAGCGCAATGGCCATCATGGCCGGCTCGGAGGAGACCTCGCCGGCGCGGAGCGCGAGGCAGTCTTTGCGGGCACAGAGCGCTGCGCGGAGGCCGTGTCCATCTTGGGGCTGGCTTTGTCGATGCGGAGTGCGGGGCGGGCTTCGCCGGCATGGAGTTTCAACGCGGAGGCGGGGCCGGCACGGTTACCGGTGAGGTAGAACCAGCTAGGTGCCGTGCGACCATGCGGCCGGCGCGGCTAAATGATGACGGCACCAGGGTAGAAAGACCTGCTCCGTAGCAAGCTACCAGTTGTTCTTGTTGCATTTTCTCATGAACAATCGTACTCGATAGTTCCAAGGTTTCATTTTCTCATGAGTGGAGAGAGACAAAAATAGTTCATTGTTGATTGTTCCTTCCTTCGATCTGTTGGACGCTACGAAATCCCTCTGGCGTCTTTCCTGTACAGCTTTTTGCATGTTCTCCACCGACGACGTCAATTATTATGACATTAGCCACAGCAATAGATAATTGCTGTCCTTTCTCTATAAAAGACAAGAAAAAGACCACCGTATATGGGTGAGAAAAAACAGTCACCTCTTTGTCTCGATTCCTCTCCAAGGTTTATACACACAATAAAATAGGATGGGAATTTCTTATTTTACCACTAAATAATTGTAAAGGACAAAGATATTATAATATATTCCTTCATATATACAACGTTATATTATTAGACTTGTTTTAAGACCTATATATTGACAATTCTAATGGTTTAAGGACTCACTAACTGATTCTAATGGTCCGAGGAATTACTCCCTAACCATTCATAGACTTTGGACTTGACCCCAGATCCCTAACCAACATATCCAGCAGAACTATACCTAACTCCACCTAATGCAGAACATCCGCAGCACATCGCCACCAAAATAACCAAAGCTCAACAATCCACAGATAGGTGACTTCAATTTATTCAGCAGCAGGACTTCATCCATTCTCCAGCCTCTGCATCGTCGTGGCCATCCTTGCACGCAGCTGAAAGCTTTAGTCGCCACTCGCCACAGCTGCTTGAATCTCGAGCGAAGCATTCCTTCTTCAATTTTTGCCTAAAACTCAATCCAGGGACAAGTTTGTTAGACCAGATGACAATAGAGAGGGGTAAATAGTGCCAACTTGAATTTTCCTTAAGTATTCAAGATTTTATTCTTACACAACTACAGAGTTGCAGAAGATAGAATTTTCATCTAAAAACTTAAGACAAATGGCTCAAGAACACAAAATATTAAAGCAACCACTTCCCAACGGTCTACCATGCATAGAAATGGCGGTCCACCGGTTCGAAAGATCTCGACCGCTACTTCAATGGCGGTCGGTCCACATTACTACAGAAATCAGGCAAAGTAAATAGTATTTTTAGTCCGATTTCAAAACCAAAATCAAGAGAACTTTTGATCTGTAAATCTAAATGACATGAAATTTTGCAGAGATCTTCTAGAGAATTGTGAATATATTCCAACTAACAATCATAAAAATATGGCCAAAATTGATATCTTTTTAGTTTGAAGGAGGTGTGCATCAAAACAGAGCTAAAACCCCAAACGGTGAATACAACTTACTCGTGAGTAGATAATGGCCAAGAAGGATCTAGATGTGTTCTCACATGTTACAAAAAGTTAGACCGCCATAGAAAGCAAGCCAAAAACCCTCGGATCAAGAGATGAACCAAAAATGCCAAAGTTAAGCAAACCGATTTTCTCGTGAATCTTGCTATCAAGGTGCTTAGATGGGTGGAGATATATTTCTAAGGATTATTTCTATCTTTTACACGTCCTTGGCACATCAAAATCACAAGAAGGAAAGAGAAGATATCAAAACCAACCAAAAGTTAAACACATCAATCAAAGACAAGAGAGACTCAAGAGTTGCACAAAGATGTTTTGCTTACTTCAGAAGATAGGGCCACTCCACCTTAGAGTACAAAGAGCACACAAGATACTCACTCTCAAACCACAACCGTAAACCTTGAGCAGACGACAAGAAATGGGTTGGATGGTTACCTTTACATGTCTCCATCCCACTCTCTTTATAGGTGGGCAACCCGACCACCTACATCTTTTAATGGATCCTATCCACTATTATAATGGGAACCGTAACTCTACACACATATTTTACTCTCATAAGATCACTTATGCATGCTTTTCAAAGCGTATAAGTGTGCACTCGTTAAATTCTTAGCCTTGATCCAATCAATTCCACCTTGACCTAAACTGCTCTCAACGCACGCCCATGCGCCATGGTTTTGATCTAAGATGGTTTCTCGTATTTTGATTAAACTACAAAAATATTATTCCTTATTCGGTCATCACCAACCACTGCAACCAATCGTCATACTTGCCATGTGTAGGTGCACCACAAGTTTGCCATGCGTCACCAAGTCCTCCCGTCTTGATTTCACGAACCACGGCTCACTTGACCTGTACAAACCACATGGCATTGTCTCGTTGTCGAACTCGCTTCCTCGTGAATGTTTTTTGCATGTGCGCAAAACACACTCCACACATCCCGTCATTGTTATATGGTTATCACAAAGAAGCATGACAAAAGACAACTAACAACAGAGCTCCCGAGACCACAAATTCGCAAAGATCGCACTTTCAAATTTCGACTCTTCAAATTTACATACGATTCATCATAATAATATTTATAACTTTCACATAGCCTTCAAAATTTGAAATACCACAGCAAATGAATCACAAGGTATTTTCCTTTGAAAACAAGCATTATTCCTTGTTTTCCAAATGTTGCAAAAGATTGCAAAGTCCCACAAATCAAAACTTTCTCAACCAAGGTAACCTTCAAAAGCCTCAGATCGAATCTGACATATCTTACATTAAAAGCACATTGACTGTACTCAAAATGTATCTAGCCAAAGTACAAGCAATAAAGAGATGGTGTACAGATTCATCCACACCCCAAAACATGCAATTTGATGGTCTGGCTAAAAACCTCGAAGAGGAGAGGCGAGATCGAGCCAAACCCTCGTACAGGCGGTGGTTTGGCCGCATAAATTGAGTTTTGGACAAAAATGATACTGTGGATCATCAGAATACCAAATCTAGA
Organism: Dendrocalamus sinicus; assembly: GCA_036346575.1. NCBI lineage: Eukaryota > Viridiplantae > Streptophyta > Magnoliopsida > Poales > Poaceae > Dendrocalamus > Dendrocalamus sinicus. Next base: position 713,606 of record CM070674.1, read on the forward strand.
CTTTTTAATAGTAGTAGTTCTATTTGTGGCCTCGTGGGAGTGAAATCGTGTGTTCTCAATCGCATTACCACATCATGTTCATCCAGTATTTTTCTCATTTAGTGTTTGTTTAAATTTTTAAATATAACAAATGAGCTCCAAAAATTCTCAAAAATTATATAATAACTATTACTGCATTGGGAGGCTTCACATAAAATTTCGTAATTTTTGGAGCTCGTTTACTATATGTAAAAACTCGTTAAAATATCAAAATTGTATGAATTTTTGAGTGAGATTTGCCATGGATAAAATTACCCAAAAATTACACCGCGAGGAACGTTATGTTGAAAGACTGTACATAAATTTTCGTAATTCTTTGAGCTCATTTGATATATTTAAAAATTCAAACAAACACTAAATGGGAAAAAGCATACGGATGAACAAGTGGTGGCGTGCGGTTCCGACCGCATGACTAGTACATGAACAGTGGTCATACGGTCGTGGACCGCACGATTTCACTCGTTACAAGGTCACAAATAAAATTACCGCACATTGGGGCTAGATCCGGTATTCGGTGATACGTAACGTCATTTTTCTCAAACTTCGCGTAAATGGCGTTCTCCGAATCTCGTGACTCTCGCCTCTCCCTTCTCTACCGTGGGAATCGCCTCGCCATTGCCGCCTTCACATCACCACCTACCGCCATCTCCATCTTCCGGGTGTGAGATCCCGTATGCATCGAGCGGGAGGCGTGAGGCAAGCATCGCATTCGGTGCCGCCAGCCGCGTGAGCACGACCTCACCGATTCACCGGAGTTGTTGCGCACTTGCAAGTTGCAAGTGAGTTCACGGCCTCCGGATCCAAGCAATTAGGATTTAGGAGATTGTGTTTGTATCTATAAATGTTTTGTTGTTCATTTAGGAATGGGGATTAACCGAGAAAGTGGAAAATGGTGGTGATCGCTGTTTTGAAAAGCTCAAGGTTTATGGGTCGAAAACATTGCATTGGTGAAAAAGTGAGTCGTAGCAGACGACTTATTTAGCATAATTAAATTTAAAAAATTAAAAATATAAAAATATGTTAGCCTATTACGTATAATACAAACAAATACGGGAAAAAGAACCTAAAAAAGCTCAACAAAAGCCAAAAGTTCGAGAAAAGATGAAACTTATGAATAGTGAAAAGAAGTCGAAGCCGGGGAAGAGTTGATCGGGATCAATGTCAACCGGATGAAACGATAATATACTGTTGCTATTCCAAATATTCCAAATGAGGTAATATTATTCAAGGTAAACAATATGCATATAACTAGAATCTTAAATTATCATGTATTTGCATATAAATAATAAAAGATGCAATTTGATAATTTAAATCAAAATAGTTCGCAGAAAATGTAGGTTCAACATGATCAAAGTATTGACTCAGCTCTGCGCATTTGCATTGTCTTGAGCTCACGCAATGCTTTCTCTTGAGCTTTTGGTCTCTATCTTCACTTCGAGCTTGATCTCGCTTGATCCATTGAATCTTCACGACTCCGATTTCTAATTACGTGACAAACGATCAATCCAAATAAAGCAAATAACGCAAAAGATCCAAATAAATCCGAATAAACTCAATTTAGTTTTGTTACGAGTTAATGGGTGATTCGTGATTTGAGGCAAGGTAAGGTAATAGCATACGATAACTTGATCTTTTTATTAATAATCTCTTTATTATTTTGTTGTTTAT